>CM070730.1:32385470-33129482 GCA_036346275.1 Otatea glauca
TTATTACTAACACCTCTCCGAAGTTATTTATCACAATCGTTTTTTCCTAAAAACTTAAGAACCGATACAGATAAAGCGATAGTGATGTGCCGTTCTGTAGTAGTGTCATCATGAATGAATCCGGCGATCTGTTCTTGAATTGCTATAATTTCTGTCAGTAATAACTTATTGGTTCTCAGTTTGGAGCGCTGTTATTGAAGAAAAGAGAAAGTTAATTAATGATGATATATGTTAAATGAAAAAATGTAGACATCAATGTGTAATTATGTACCATGGCTTCGTTATAGCCCACAGTCTCCGTGATAATTGAATGTATATTTGTACATACGTAGTATGAACATAAATTGTTTCCCGGGTCCTGCTTCATGCATGGAAAGTCGGTTATTATTTCAAAATGTTTCCTATAGGGACGATACCGAACACTCTTCTTGCAGTATCGTGCGAATGCCCTGTGAATGATTTTGAATAGTAAGTAAACTTAAATGCAATAGAATGGGATATTGCTAGAGCAATAACGCAACGATCGAGTTTACCTGTTCAGCATGTCCCAAAAGTCTTGATTTAGATTAGTTGGTTTTCTCCTAGAGTTCAAGACAAAAATCCTGCTACCATCTAATTGGATGACGAGGAGGACCCAGTGAAACCTGCACATATATGTCAATGTAGTCAATTACTCCCACATCGTACGTGTTAAGCAAAAATAGTAAAACGATATTAGAAGTAGGGAAATACATACTTAAAGTTATAGAATAAAAGTATGGAAGTTTTGTATTGCAGCTTCAAGAAAGTATTAAATAAATAGTCCTCATTATACTGTGGATTGTCCTTCACAAGCTTCTCGTTGATAAGCCCCGGATCTATGAATGCTAGATTGTCATTACCATTTCTTCTACATGTTTGTATCTCCATTCTACATATAAAAGAAGTCAGATAAGCAATTAAACAGTACAAGAATGCATAATAATATATGTAGAGACTTACAAAGTTCACAGTCTAAGTATATTCACGTCCAGAGCATCTTGATGGTACAACATATACAACTCCTCGAAACCCACCCAGAAGATGCTATCCCAATTGTGAAAATCTCGCTCCGTGTATCTGACTGTGAACACCTCCATACCATCGTTGGACTGCTGCATGTACCACTGATGGACACGCCGTAGTTGTGTTGTTAGGTAGTCAAAATGAGCTGGTTCAACTAGCGGTTTCCCTATAAAGTACTTCCATCTTAGACCTTGCTCCTAAGCATCTCGTTGAGCAGCATTTGCTTGAGCATCCAACCTCAACTCGTCGGCACTAGCCACCTTCAAGTATTGCTTTCTTGATATGCACTCGTAGTCCGACATTTTGCAAGGTTCAGAAGTCTACCCTGTCTTTTGCACTTTTGCCATACTCAAGAAAAACTTTTGCGCGTTAACTTCAACTTTAGTCTTGTCAAGTGATGGCACCTTTTTAAAGTGAGATGTTATGCTGGCGCTGACATGCTTTTTCCGTTCTTCTTCAGTCATCTCAGCTGGTAATTTCTTCTGGGATTGTCCTGGCTTCACAGATGATCGAGATTTCTTCGAAGACGGCGCTGACTTCCGAGATGGTGCTGGTGTTCGATTCTTTTCAAATTTCGGCGGAGGAGTCGGACTTTTTCTGGTTGGTGCCGGCGGAGGAGTTGGACATTGTCTGTGTGGTGGCGACAAGGGCAGGAGGTCTCTGTGTGGAGAGTGCGGCTAATCATCATCTTCGTCGCCCTCATCGTTCGAGCCAAACATAATCAAGCTCTTGTGCCACGCGAGGAAGCCATGCACGTTTTCTCCTAGTTTTTTGTTTTCGTCCTCGCTAGGGATCTCTACCTCCATTTTACGGTATTGGCGGACTACACTGTCCACTTCGACCCTGGCGAATCCCTGCGGTATCAGGTGATAGTGCAAAACCTGTGACTCCTGGTATGGCCAAGCCCTACCCTCAGCCACCTTGATGGTAATGCCATGTGCGGACTAATGGTAATGCCATGTGCCCTCAGCCACCTTGATCGCTTCAGACGGGGGATTATAGGGAAATACCACACCACCTTACGGGGGGAATCTTCTTCTTATGCTTCACCCCGACATTATCGTTATGGAGATCATCGTTGCCCTTATACCGCTTTACGATACAACATGCAATCGTTTAGACATACGTGTATTCTTTGTACTTCCAGTCCCAACGGGCAGACAACCTGCTTAGCCTAGTATGTAGTTCTAGGCAACACGTTACCCTCTGGGAGCAAGTCCCCCAAGAGACATAACAGCTCAGTGAAGCTCTTATCGGACCAACCATTGCTTGCCTTCAACTGCAGTAGTGTAAGCACGGTATGCAGATTTTTTGCTCCTCCTTGCAGCCCGGGTACAATGGTGTTGTGGAGTTCTCTACCATACGCTGTAACTTTTGAAACTCTCTTTCACTCGTGAAGTCCCCCTCCCCATCACGCAACATTTGATCCAGATCGTCGTCGTGGCTATCGACAAACGTATCTTCGACCGCCGTCATATCGTTGTCTCCGTCATCTTCAGCAATGTGTTTCCCTTCATGTACAATCTCATCTTCACCGTGCTCGGTCCAACAGGTATAGCCAGGCTTTAAATCCCTTCGAAGTAAGTGTGCACGTATCGACTCTATGTTAGAAAACAGCTTCTCATTTTTGCAATCAACGCATGGACAACACATATAGTCCGTCAGATTCTTCGACTTGTGCGCCGCAGTCGCGTTTACAAAACAAGTCACACCATTAAAGAACTCTGAGCCGCAACGGTCTGTGTCATACATCCACCTTCGGTCCATCTACAATTAATTAAATCAAACATCACATAAGCATATAATTGCAAATAACAATATAATTGTAAATGATTAGATTTAAAAATCCATGTAGAAATTTTGACTATATTAAAATACATCAACCTTTTTCCATTATGTAAATATCCATCTACCAATTTTTTATTATTTTAAAAAATAAAAATAATTGTAAATAGTTAGGATATATTTTCACTATATTAAAATACATCAATCTTTTTTCATTATGTAAATATCCATGATGCAATTTTTTATTATTTAAAAAATAATAAATAATTTTAAATAGTTAGGATATATTTTGACTATATTAAAATACAACAACCTTTTTCCATTATGTAAATATCCATCTAACAATTTTTTATTATTTCAAAATTTGAAAATACATCAACCTTTTTTCATTATGTAAATATCCATATGACAATTTTTTATTATTTATAAAATTGAAAATAATTGTAAGTAATTAGGATATATTTTTACTATATTAAAAATATCCTAGTAGCAATTTTTTAATTACTTTAATAATTGAAAATAAGCATATAATTGAAAATACACGATATATTTTTAAATAATTAGATTTACAAATGTATCTTGCAATTTTCATTATTGCAAAATCCATATACCATTTTTCATTATTTCAATATTCATCTAGCAATTTTCACTATTCAAAATTCATCTAGCAATTTTCACTATTTAAAAATCCTCTAAATCACTGAAATGGATAAGAATTGTAATTATCTGAATCTAAAGCACTCTATAAAGTAAAATCCAACTACAAATATAATGTAGATCAAATTACTAACCTTGAAGACAAATACATATGAATTTTAATACAATTTTTACTGTTATGCTCGATCGGTCGGGGGAAGGGATGGCCAGATATATAAAGGACTTATCACTGCCAGTTTTACGCAGAACCGGTAGTGATAAGCTCGTATTGCGTGGGAAAATAATATCACGCGGGAAAATATATATCACTGCCGGTTCTGGTGTAAACCCGGCAGTGAAAATTCCAATATCACTGCCGGTTGATAGACGATCCAGCAGTGATATATCACTACCAGTTTTGGATATAAATCGGCAGTGATATCTGGTTATCACTACCGGTTGGTTCAATGAACCGGCAGTGATAAGTTCTCCCCCAGCTAAACTTTCGAACCGGCAGTGATATGTTATCACTGCCAGCTCTATCCCAACTGGCAGTGATATGCCGGTAAGGATTGCCTGTTCTGTAGTAGTGCCTATTGCTTACTTTAGTGAGAAATTGAATGAGCTTACTTTAGTGAGAAATTGTATGGTTTAGTGCGAGTATTAGAAACATGACAACACTATCTTTGGCCTAAGGAGTTCGTTTTTCATTCTGATCATGGATCTTTGAAGCATATTAGAAGTCAAGCCAAACTGAATAAACGACATGCTAAATGGGTTGAATTCATAGAGTCGTTTCCAAATATCATTAAACACAAGAGGGGTAAAGACAATGTAATTTCTAATGCATTATCGAGGTGATATATTATGTTGTCTCGACTTGCATGATCATAATTTTTTTTTAATTTAGAGACAATAAAAGTGTTATATGCCACTGATTTGGACTTTAAAGATGCATTTGAAAACTATAGAGAAGGAAGAACATGGAATAAATATGTGCTGAATGATGGATTTTTATATCGTGCTAACAAGCAATGTGTTCCTGCTAGCTCTATTCGCCTTTTGTTTTTGCAGGAAGAGCATAGAGGTGGTTTGATGGGCCATTTTGGAGTGAAGAAAACTGAAGATGTATTGGCTGCACATTTCTTTTGGTCAAAGATGAGAAGCGATGTTAAGCGCTACATGGGCATGAGATAGTAGATCTTCTAGAAACGCCACCAAAAGCAAAATATAAAAACTCCTTAGTTCCTATTTGCCATTCTTCAGAATTCCTATCTAGATCGTTCCAGCACCTGTCTCGAGACATCTAACCGGATTTCAAAATAGCAAATTTTAGATATCACTAGTTTTAAAATAATACTGAAAAGGCTCACGGGGGTTATGGCATACTTTGGTTAATACATATGTCTGAACATGGACAATCCACGACCAAACAAGAAAAGAGGAGTTAACTAACTGCATTCTGCTAACGAAAGGAACTGTGATGTATGTTTCATATAGTAAGATAGAAATGAGTTCTTCAAAGCCAGAGAGTTCATGTTAAATAAAATTTGGTATTATTGTGGCATACATTGGGTCAATCACAACATGAGCAAGTACATGATAGTACAACTAGTATGGCTTTAGGAGGTATATAGAGTACTGCTATGAACCTTTCTAGAAGCTTTACTTCTCGAGATTAACAAAAAACAGCTTACGTTTCTTCGCAATATTGACTCAAAGCGTTCGTCCATGAACAAGCAAATGCTAATAGTACAACAGCCAATCACTGCTAGAAATCTCTTTTGATTAGTGATCAGTTTATAACATTGAATTTAAAGTGAATGTACTGTTGTGCATAAACATTTTCTACTTAAAAAGTAGTTCCTGAGTTGTGATGTGTTCTACACCTTCTAGTGCTAGATTCTCACTTGTGTGATGTGACGAAGGATTAATCGGCCCAAACACACAAGAATGCCGGATTCAATGAGGTTCGAGGCGTGCCAGCCGATTTGATCCTGCAATCGACAAGATATATTGAAAAATATACTCTCGGAGCCGATATATTGTGACAATCGGTAAAGATCTAAACAGCTAACAATAGCTGATCAAATCAAGGGTAACGATAAATCTAAAAAGTTGATTAGGGCTGATTAGGTGATAAAAGGTAGATTTTTTCAAAAAAAGCGATGCGCAACTAGATCGGAGAAAATCAAACATGGCGTAATCGATGAAGACCAACAGTCGGCGATGCGCAACGTTGTTAATCAAAATCGGATTACAAGAGGGATTCTAAATTACAAAGCTACTCCTAGTTGACAGGAAAGTAAATAAAAAGTAGATACGAGTTGTTTGATTGATTGTGTTATTTCTTTTGCTCGCCCTTAACCTTCTTTTATAGTGCATCAGCCGATCGTATCCTCCTCCGATATGTTGCCAATCATGATCCGTATTGGCCCCCGTACAGATAAAATTCCATCAATATTGGCCATAACTCTATCTTTATCTTATCCTTTTCCTTTTTTACCCGATATCGGCTAGAGACACTCATTTTTATCCTTTGCCTAACAAATTGGTCATACCTTGCCAAATTCTAGTGCTAACAGCTTCCTTTGGTATATTGTTTTTAGGACCTAAAACTTGGGTGGACATTCTGCTTTATCAACGAAATATTGAGCAGTTTCCATAAAAAAGCTACACCTAGGAGTGTGCTAAAACACATTAAAGTAGAAGGTCTAACTATGTATCATGTCATGAGTCATTTATAGGTAATACTGTAGTCTGAAGAGTTGTTTTGCCTTTTTGCCGACATATCAATTTTCTATGCTATCTTTCTATTGTTACTTGTATTTTGAGTGTCCTTAATGTACAGAATTAATGACTCGCAAAATATCTTCCAGAAACTGATAAGGTAAATGCACAATACAAAAAATAAATAGTTGCCAACTAGTTATTAGTAAAGCTTGAGAGTCGAGCGACTTGTCACCACATCCTAGTAGTTGATAGGACTCTATACTTGTGATTTTGCTGCTTGTTTTCCAACTAACAATGTCAGGTAATAACGAGTCTTCGATGAACCACTCACCACGCACCAAGGGGATCATTTCACATTTCGAGCGCTTTGTGACGCTTACGACGGACGGACTCACCGAGGATATGTGGCTAATCAATGAGCGACTGGCTCAACTTGAGGAGTCCCAGGAAGATAGACTCAAGGCCATCGAGATGGCACAAGAAACTACTAACACTACCCTTGCCACAATCTTGGCTCGTCTTGATGGACTTGCAGGTGCACGCCCAGCAGCCCCTGTTGCTGCTCCACAGATGCTGGCCATACGAGTTCATCGTGCTCAACGTGTTCCCCTTGCTGCAAACAATGTCGGCGCCCCTGATCAGCACCAAACTGAAACCGTGGCCTCAAGCGCCGACATGGACGACGATGACGTTAACAACTACGAACACTATGCTGGTGACACCGAGGATGATCATGCTGCCAACCACAATGCTTTTTGTCTGGTTGTTATTGAGTTTATTTGGGTTGTCCTTATGCCTAATCTTGATAATAACTCAACTTTAACCAGATTTGAGCTTAAAATTGATTCATTTGTTGAGGGGGAGTTTGGGAATATGTCCATGCATTGCATTTAGACTGCATTTTATGTTTTATGAGCTTTGTCTATTATGCAATTGACTCAATCTTCATGAAATACATCATGCTATATCTTTTGAAGAAAATCACTAGCTTAGATATATCCAAGTCCATTTATCATGCTAAGCTTATTAAAATCTAAGAAATTTGAAAGCTTTAAATGAAAACTTGGCGAAACATGTTGCTTTTACTTACTAAGTTTCTTCTCTAGGGGTTTTTCACCATGAATTGTGAAATTTTGGATTTCTCTAGAGTCCCTATAGCAACTTGGGTGAAATTTGTTTGATCCATATTTGAGTCCTTCAGAATTGCTCATATGTGCTAAATTGAAAATTTTATAAAAAAATTGACTCTTTTGTGCAAAATTGATCTCAACACTTTATATTCACGAGATTGCTTCCCATTGCGCTTGGGTTGAACTTGGAATATATTGTGTATGACCAAGATCATTCTCTTAAGAGTTACTGTTGAGTTGATCGAAAATGGCTTGAGTCAATTTAAAAAATAATACAAATATCAAAAACATAAGTGATTAAAGAATGCAAATAATGTCAAACATTTGCATCCCGCTATGTTTTTAAAGTCTTAAAGAAAATTTGCATAAATTGAAAAATGAGCTTGAAGGACCTTATATGCACTTCAAAATTCCCCAAAGTGTTGAGTAGGTTGAACTCTAGGTTTTCCATTTGATCCTTGAGTGGTTTTGCTTCTAGCTTGGAAATTTTGCTAAGTTTTGCACTTGCCAAATCATGCTAAAATGAAATATTGTAAAACTAAGCATGTTCACAAAATGTATTGGTCTTGGACATGTCTTAGTTTAAACATATTCTAAAATTGACAAGCTTGGTGTAATATCTTACCATTTTGATCAATTCGATAATCTTCAAAGCTCTTTCGATTGCATTTCATAGATACATAAAAAAATTGATGCCTATATTGCCAAAAGGGGGATAAAACGTAGAAAAGGCATCACTAAAAGGATAAAAATTTGAATGCTTATTTGGTTATTATGATCTTTGTATAACTATGCTACTACTTCTATTGGACCATAATCTCATAATCACATTTGACATGTTTAGTTGGATTTTAGAGTTTTTGTTGAAAACTTGCTCTTTCTTAAATTTAACTCTAAAATCTAAATTCCTCTTCGTCAACTTGGTCATGGTTCCAATTTCTATCTTTGGACCAAGTTTGACTTTGCAACTAAAAAATTGCTTTCTTCTTCATCCTCTTCAAACTCAAATCATATGCCTTTTGTTGTGTTTGTCAATATACTCATCATGTGGAAGATTGAAGGACCATGTGGAGGTCTATCCAGATTTGTGATGAGTATTTGACTAAATTTGAGCTTGGGTTGCTTTTGTTTGAGTTTGATTTGAAATAGATTTTCAATTGGAAGCAATTTGAGGTCTTCTCTGTTTTCCTGGTGGTACCGGTCAGATCGAGTAAAAATGAATTTTAATGAGTGAACTTTGATGGATTTATTGCACATCTTTGTGGGCATTGCTATGTGAGGAGTTTCCTTGTTTTTGATGGTTGCAGAATAACGGTGCTAGGTCATGGTGAGGCGAAGGATGGCCAAGACTAGGCGAGGAGCGTCGGAGGTCCAGACGGTCGGGGATCACCAGAAGATGATCGGAGACGGAGTCGTGGCAAGCTTTGAAGACAAGGAACAGATGAGATGCTGGCTAGACATTGCGTGGATCAATGAGGACCATTGGATCTTAGTCTAGTTGATAGGTTAGCGAGTCTAGTTAGTGTGCTTTGAGAACCGTGCAAGAAAACCCATTATGTGTTGTGGGTTTTGGGTGAAACCTTGCATGGCTGGTTGAGTGGGTAAATCCTAGCCTTTGATGGATGCTCTAGGGTTTAGAGGCTCATCCAAGGGTGGTAGGTGGCCCTAGGGTTGTATAAATAGGGGTGGAGGGTTAGCCTTCCCCCCTTTAAGGTTTTGAGGTTTTTGATCCTCCTTTGAGCTTTGCCCACATGAAATGTGAGGCTTTGTAACCTCTCATTCCAGAAATGAAATGTTCTTCATTTATGTTCATGTTTCATTTTTTACGCATTTATATTACGCATTTAAATTACGCAATTTAAATTCAGCATTTACTTTCCCGCATTTACATTATCGCAATTTACTTTATCGCAATTTGGATTTTCCTCCCCTCCTTCTAATGCTGCTCTTATAGGATTTCTTGAGGGTGTTCATATGATTTTATATCTTTCTTGCACCCTAGGATAGACTAGAGATCATGTTTTTATCAAATTGCAAATTTGTCCAGAACTTGTTCTTCACGCAGCAGTCAGTCTTTGATTTGTATAAAAATATAGAAAAATCATTTTTAAGTGATTATTGTTGGAGAAGGTGCAAGACTCATATATCCATCTATGGAAAAGTTTTTGAGTCCACTGGTTGACCGTTTGAGTGATATGAAGTGAAAACCGACCCTCAAATATTCTGGTCGAAGTTCCTGACTGTCTGTAATGCTAGATTTTTCATGTTTATTCTACAAATATTTTTGAGGTGATGTTTGATGGAGTGTTTCCTGACTCAACTTATCACAGGGAGAAAAAATCCCAAAAATGTTAGAGTAACATAAACTAACCAACCACCTGCTCCAATTGAGAACTATTCCTGGAAAATCTGCTTTTACTTTTCTAGAAAGAGACTTTGGTGTTTTAGCTTTACATCTTTTAGAAAAGTAGTCTTTGAATTGATTCCTCTTTATTTGGACACTTGACAACCAGGATTGTGATTAAAAATCCCTCACATGATTCATGGCTCTCATCCATGCAAGTTAGGGGTAGACATAGTTGTCTAATTGTTCGAGTTTTGGAGGGTGTGCGAATCTGAGAAACACTAGTTTGAAGGAAAATCTTTGGGTGTTTCAGATTTTTATTGCGAGATTGTCTGGAGTACTTTGAGTGGGGTAAAATTTTATTTGGGATCATTCATCTGATCGCCATTTCGATCTTTCAATCCTGATGGTTATCTCACTTGGGAACTACTAGTTGATCAAAAATTTGAATGCCATGATTATCCTAAGGAGGGAGGGTTAGGGCTGCAACTAGTGAATTTTTCGATTTCGCTTCTGTTTGGTGGAGAGAACATTGCCGTAATCATGCTGCTAACATACCCACCACTTGGGAAGCCCTAAAATTACTTATGAGGCATAGGTTTGTTCCATCGTATTATGCTCGTGAATTGTTAAATAGGATGCAACGCTTACAACAAGGTTACAATTCTGTGGAATAGTATTATCAACAGTTACAGATGGGTATGTTACGATGTGGGTTAGTAGAGAATGAGAAGGTATCTATGGCTAGGTTTTTGGGAAGGTTGAATTGTGAAATTCAAGACATTATTGATTATAAAGATTACAACTCCATTACTAGGCTATTCCACCTTGCTTGCAAAGATGAACGTGAAGCGCAGGGCCGCAACACAAGGACACGAGCTAGTTTTTTTGCAGGTCATATAGGTTCATGGGCACCGCAAATCCCCGCTGCCCCATTCACCCGTTCATCCACACCTTCATCATCAAACAACAAATAGTGTCCCACTACATCAAATGCAACACCACCACTTTTTCGAAGCAACCAAATCAGCACCGCAAGCTCCCGCAAAAAGTTCTTCATCGGTTGCTTCGATGGGATAGACTAAGGATGTACAATGCCACCGATGCAAGGGCTATGTACACATGATGCGGGAATGTCCCAGCAAGAGGGTCTTGATTATACGCGATGATGGTGAGTACTCCTCTGCTAGTGATCTCGACGATGAAACATATGCTATGCTTGCAACTGACCCTGCAAGGCGAGACAACGAACCTGATCATGAAGTGGAATATATTGGAGCTGAAGATGCAAACAAGTATTTGAGCATTATAGTACAATGCGTGCTAAGTGCTCAAGTTCCTCACGCCGAGCAAAATCAATGCCATAATCTGTTCCAAACCAAAGGAGTCGTCAACAAGCAATCAGTTCGCATCATTATTGATGGAGAGAGTTGTAACAATTTGGCGAGTATGGATATGGTAGAGATGCTTGCTTTGTCGACCAGACCTCATCCCCACCCGTATCATGTTCAATGGTTCAACAACAGCGGAAAAGTAAAGGTAAGTCGTACGGTGAGGGTACATTTTGCTATGGGTTCATATCATGATTATTTTGATTGCGATGTAGTTCCTATGCAAGCTTGCTCAATGTTCCTAGGACGACCTTGGCAATATGATACAGATTGTGTGCACCATGGTAGGACCAACCAATACTCTGTCATGTTTAAAGAAAAGAAAATTGTGCTGGATCCTATGAGTCCTGAGCAAATTGTTAGAGATGAACTTGCTAGAGTTAGTAGAGGGAAGAATTAGGAACCTTCTACAATTGAGAACCAAATTGTGGCTAAAGAGTTTGTGCAACAAACTAAAAGAAAAATCTTGGGCTGTTTCGAATGAAATTAAATTGAAGGGGTCAGTTATGCTCGCTACTAAATCTGATTTGGATGAGTTAGAAACTAATGGGTCTGTTTGCTATGCTCTTGTGTGCACGAAGACCTTGTTTTCATTCGACGACATACCTTCTTCTTTGCCTCTTGCTGTCACTCACATTTTGCAGGAGTATTCAGATGTCTTTCCAGAATAAGTGCCACCGGGATTGCCACCAATTTGAGGGATAGAACACCAAATTGACCTCATCCCCGGCGCTTCGCTGCCTAACCGCGCGCCATACCGTACCAACCCTGAAGAGATGAAGGAGATTCAGCGACAAGTCCAAGAGCTGGTTGATAAAGGGTATGTGCGTGAATCTCTTAGTCCTTGTGCTGTTCCGATAATTTTAGTACCCAAAAAAGATGGTTCATGGCGCATGTGTGTTGATTGTCGAGCCATTAATAATATTACAATTCGATATCATCATCCTATTCCTAGGTTAGATGATATGCTTGATGAATTAAGCGGCTCTATTGTGTTTTCTAAAGTTGATTTGCGTAGTGGGTACCATCAAATTCACATGAAGTTAGGAGATGGAAAACAACGTTCAAAACTAAATTCGGTTTATATGAGTGGTTAGTCATGCCGTTTGGTTTAACTAATGCTCCTAGCACTTTCATGAGACTAATGAACGAAGTTTTGCGCGCTTTCATTGCCAAATTTCTGGTAGTTTACTTTGATGATATTTTGATCTACAGCAAATCGTTGGAGGAACATTTGGACCATTTACGTGCTATTTTTGATGTTCTACGTAATGCACGTTTGTTTGGTAACCTGGAGAAGTGCACCTTCTGCACCGATCGAGTCTCGTTTCTTGGCTTTGTTGTTACTCCACAGCGCATCCAAGTTGATCACGACAAGATAGAGGCAATTCAGAGTGGCCGACTCCTAACATGGTCACGCAAGTAAGAAGTTTCCTTGGACTCGCTGGTTTCTATCGGCGTTTTGTTTCCGACTTCAGCACCATCGCTGCTCCACTCAACGAGCTCACAAAGAAAGGCATTCCATTTGCTTGGGGACCTGCTCAAGAAGAGGCCTTCATGATTTTAAAAGATAAGTTGACACACGCCCCATTGCTGCAACTTCCTGATTTTACTAAGGTGTTTGAGCTCGAATGCGATGCTAGTAGATTTGGTTTGGGTGGTGTGTTATTACAAGAAGGCAAACCACTAGCATATTTCAGCGAGAAATTGAGTGGACCTACTTTGAACTACTCAACTTATGACAAAGAATTATATGCTTTGGTTCGAACCCTTGAAACTTGGCAACATTATTTATGGCCTAAAGAATTTGTCATTCACTCAGACCATGAATCACTTAAGCATATTAGAAGTCAATCAAATTTGAATCGTAGACATGCGAAATGGGTGGAATTCAATGAATCTTTCCCTTATATCATTAAGCACAAGAAAGGAAAAAAAACGTGATTGTTGATGCTTTGTCTCGTCGATACACTATGCTTTCACAACTTGACTTTAAAATTTTTGGTTTGGAAACTCTCAAAGAACAATATGTGCATGATGCTGATTTCAAGGATATATGTTGAATTGCAAACAAGGGAGAACATGGAACAAGTATGTTATCAAAGATGGATTTGTGTTCCGTGCTAACAAGCTATGCATTCCCGCTAGCTCTATTTGACTTTTGTTATTACAGGAAGTGTACAGCGGTGGTTTGATGGGACACTTCAGTGTGAAGAAGATGGAGGACATACTTGCAGATCATTTGTTTTGGCCAAAGATGCAGCGTGACGTTGAGCGGTTCGTTGCCCGTTGCCCTACATGTCAACGAGCTAAGTCACGACTTAATCCTCATGGTTTATACATGCCTCTTTCTGTTCCTAGCATTCCGTGGGAGGATATTTCGATGGATTTTGTTTTAGGATTGCCTATAACTAAGAAGGGGAGGGATAGTATATTTGTGGTCGTTGACAGATTTTCTAAGATGGCACACTTCATACCATGTCACAAGAGCGATGATGCTTCCAACGTTGTTGAATTATTCTTTCGTGAAATTGTTCGCATGCATTGTGTTCCTAATACAATAATTTCAGATCGTGATGCAAAATTCCTTAGTCACTTTTGGCGAACTTTTTGGAATAAATTGGGGACTAAATTAATGTTTAGCACTACTTGACAGAATTTTATCCACCATGCTTAGGGCTGTTTTGAAAAAGAATTTAAAAATGTGGGAAGAATGTTTGCCTCATATTGAATTTGCTTATAATCGTTCCGTACATTCTACCACGAAGATGTGTCCTTTTCAGATTGTGTATGGGTTTGTCCCTCGTGCACCAATTGATTTGTTACCAATTCCTTCTTCCGAGAAAGTAAATTTGGATGCTAAACAATGTGCTGAGTTGATTTGAAAATACATGACCTGACTAAAGACAACATCGAGTGCATTAATGCTAAGTATAAAATTGCCGGTAGTCAGGGAACGAAGCATGTCACTTTTGAACCGGGTGATCTTGTTTGGTTACACTTGAGAAAGGATAGGTTTCCAGATTTATGTAAGTCAAAATTGATGCCTCACGCTGACGGACCGGACCATTCAAGGTCATTGCAAAGATTAATGATAATGCATATAAGCTTGATTTACTTGCAGAATTTGGGGTCAGTCCAACATTTAACGTGGCGGACTTGAAGCCCTACTTGGGAGAAGAAGATGACCTCGAGTCGAGGACGACTCAAATGCAAGAAGGGGAGGATGATGAGGACATCACTTCTTCGGGTACGCCCACAGCACTTGCTGCCACAACTCCTCATCCTATACAAGGACCGATCACTCGAGCTCGTGCACGTAAACTGAATTATCAGGTACTTTCGTTTCTTGCTATATCTAATGACTTGAAGAACTATATGATGCTGCCTGAAACAGATTGTGTTATTCTTTTAAAGAATGCAGGTCCTAGCGCGATGATGGTGAATGGACACGAAGATGATTGCAGCAAGGGAAGAAGGAGTTCTCCATTTGACCTCAAGTTTCCATGATTTCGGCAGCAAGGAGAGTGGTTCTGTGTCACCCATAAATTAGCCCTTACCATGTAATAGAGTCTTTATTTAGAGAAAAGAATAATAGGAAGGGGGCCTAGCTAAAGATGGAAAGGAATAGGAGGGAAAGTCTGATTTTCGGCCATAAATCAAGGCATGGCCGAACAGCCCTTCCCCCCCCCCCACTTCTTTTTATACCACGGCCAGCCTCCAAAGAACAGGGATTTCATTGAGTTTAGGTTTAGCCCTTGTGCAAACTTCTGTTCTTCAGTTGTGTTGGTTGACCACCTATAAAGACAGCTTGTGCAAACTTCTGTTCTCCAGTTGATATTCTATACCTAAATATCATTGCAATAGAATGTAAATATCGAAACAGTACGATTTTGTTTTAATAATAATCTCAATTAATGCAACAATTTCTTTGTCATTGCAATATAAGCGATTTATTGCAACAAAAATAAAAATATCACTCCAATTGAGAATTGTGGTGATATAACAAATTTATTGCCACCATCAAATAATTTGTGGCAATATTGTTAACTATCACAACAAATTAAATTTTGTTGAAATATTTCGTTGCAATAATTAGGTTTCTTTGTAGTGCCGGTACACTACAAGAGGAACATCATGTAGGGACATTTTTGTACAGTAGAGGAATACTTTTATGTTTCTATACAATTTTAAAAGTTTATTTCAAAATATCACAATGGTGCCTCTGCATGCACTGTCGCTGTGGCCATGGAGACATTTACTGAAATATATTTAAAGGCATTATATTTTATTTCTAACACTATCTCGAGAATGAAAAATATATACTAAAAATATGTTGAAACTAATCCTCAAATATTTAACTGTTGAAACCAAGGTACAACTCCTTTTCGGCATACTGGTGTGTCCTGCATATTTTTTTCATAGGCAATTTTATCACAATGTGTTCTTTTAAGGTACACCTCTAACACCCTTGGACGTAACAAGTTAGTGGTAAATGCTTATTGTTCACTTGTTTTCTACTAAGCTAACTGCGAGCGTGGCAAATTGGACGATGTCAGCCGCGAATACGGTGAAACCGCATCAAAACCACCATTGAGGGGTTATTTGCAGATTTTTTTTAAATAATATATCTTTAATAAACAATTATAGAAATGATATGTCAAAAAAATAACACTTTTACCCACCTGTTGCAGTTTTGAATTGCGAGTACTCTCTGTCGCAATTTGAAATTGCGACTTGTCTCTATCGCAATTCCAAATTGCGACAGAGAGTCTGCCGCAGTTGTCTCTGTCGTAATTTGGAATTGCGACTAAGTCCCTGAATTTTACAATTTTACAGCTCAAATTAGGGAGCAATAAATTCAGAAAAAATTATATTTGTCAGTGATAATTCATGTATTTTACGGTTCAAACTAGAGTCCATAAATTCAGAAAAATTCTTATTTGTTAGTGATAATTCATGTTGTATTGGACAAAATTTTTTGTTAGACTAAATTTTGTGACCAAAAAATCAGGATTCGTTGTTCGCCATATTTCCAAATTTGATGACAATTGATAGTAAAATATTCAAAATTTTGAATAAAACATGTCATTGATATTGCAAAGTGCAGGACTAAGTCACAAACAGGGATATAACATACATGCCTTAGAGAATTCATAAAACTGGGATACAACATAAGTCACAAAACTATACATTCTATGGCCTATGTGGCATGAAATCATCATCATCATCGTCATTAGTATGGTTAGGAGCTAGCCCACCTGTAGTGCTGGTTGAACATCCTCTTGCATTGTTTCTTGAACGGCCTACTGTAGTAGTGCTTGAACGGCCTGTTGTGATAGTGTTTGAACGTCGAGGTCCAGGTGATACGAAATCATCATCATCATCATTTGTATTGTTAGGACCTAGCCCACCTCTAGTGCTGGTTGAATGTCCTCTTGCATTATTTCTTGAACAGCCTGCCGTAGTAGTGCTTGAACGGACTATTGTGGTAGTGCTTGAACGTCGAGGTCTAGGTGATACGAAATCGTCATCATCATTTGCATTATTAGGAGCAAGCCCCCTCCGGTGGTGGTTGAACGTCCTCTTGAACCTGTAGCTGCAGCAGTACTGTGTCGACCTCTACCCCTCGAGTTAGATTCTCTTCTGCATCTTCTGCGCCAACCAGGCATCACACCCCCGCCGAAGAGCATATACATCACTAAGAATTCTAGGATATCTTTGTTCAACAACTCTTCATCCTCTGGGAATGACTAACACACAAGATGAGCATATGAAGTAGTTAACTTATGTATAACGCTAAAAAGATTAGTAAGGTGAACAAATATGAAATAACAAACCTTAATATGCTCTGCATACCGATCGAGTAGCATCAGTACCATGTTAGATCTTCTAGAGAAACCTGTAGCAGAAGGGTGGTCGGCAAATTCGCATACCCTGAAATACCTTTGACGCCACCATTGCAAGTGTGCCTTCAGGTCGTCGGACGTCACAAGGTTTAGGCTAGAGGTTGTCACGTTATGCCTCCGTAATGTCGGGCGCCACTCTTGCAATTTGGACACCACTTTACTTAGGTTCTCCTCCTTGAATGGATCGTCCTTCCCACTACGCGTAACCTTCAATGTGTAATGAAGGGCTACGATGCTCATATCTGGTGTCCACGAGTATGCTCTGCTAGAGGATACAGCCATGGTGAAGTGTGAGTGCGAGCTGTGGATGTGTGCCTGCGGTTTGGCCTTTTATAGACTAGAAGGGGTGGTGTATGGACTAAGCGTTGGAAGGTAAGATTCAAACATACAGACGGATAGCAAAATGCCAGAGTTTGTAGTCAAGTCGGAATTTGAAAAGTAGGCGATGAGTGGTCACAGATCTTGTGCAGTGTGTGTGCGATTGGTGTGTCTTGAGTTTATCAAGAGACTTCGTATCGTGCAGTGAGTAGTTACGTCGAAGCACATCTGCAAAACCCTTCTGTGCATGAGAAAGCGTAGAGGTCTGACAAAGCTACAGGTATAGTGTTGTCAAATCGGCATAAGAAAGCTATAGGTATAGTGTTGTCAAATCGACCTGAAAAAGTTTAAAGCAATAGGCCCGTGAGTTGGCTAATCGCGCTGAAAAAGCTGCTACATGGTCGTCAGCTCCATAAAAAATTTAAGTGTTTTGGAATCTACGCATGTAGTGATTGTTTACGGTGTCTGCTTTGGCAGGATTGAGATACAAAGCAAATTTTAAATATGAACTTTTTGCATATTATGGTAGTACATATATCAAAGGGTGTTTCGGGGCTATTACTCTATAATTTTTCATGTAAACATGTTATTTTGCGGGCTACTTAAAAGGCTTAAGTGATTAAAACCTAATAGAAGACAACTTATGAAAACAAAATATCATAGCTGAATGTTACGTAATGTGAGGAAGTAAAGCATCATATTGTGTTTAGTACATCATGTATGGAAGGAAAAAACTAACTGGGGCCCTGCGCTGTGCTACTCCTCGTGTGGTCCCAAGCCTCCTACGGCGCTGCACATGCTCAGAGGGATACGTCAGCTGGTCAGGGGCTTGCCCACGAGTACTCCTAGCAGGCCGTACTAGAGCTATCGAAGTAGCGAACGCGTCCTGTGACGGCTGAGTCGGGCCGGGCGCGTTGGCGAGCTGAGAGGGGCCAAGGACCACACCCGTGGACTGCTGGTAGGGTTCTACTAAGTAGTCCAAGTAGGTGTTGTTGAGAGGAGAGAAGTCCGTGGAGGTGCTCGCACTATGGTCAGGTGCAGGATCGGCTGCTGTTGACAAAATTTTCATGTCAGTACATGGCACAATATGAAGAGCATAATATATAAAAGGAGACCACGTGGTGTACCTGCAGTCATGTGGACGTACGGCGTAGAACACTGCCAGCTAGACCCCCCTGGCAAGTCCGGAGGGGGCCATCTCCGTGCGTGATGTACCAGCTACATCCTGTGGCGCATGTCGGCCCTGTACAGCTGAGGCACGTCCGTGAACCCGTAGGACGTTGTCGTCTCTAGGCCTCCTGCAGGACGTAAGCTGGACGATGCGTGCGGCACTCTGGTGTACACGCTGCAACGCCCCTCTCAAGAAGTCCATCATGACGTCGAGCCTACCCATCTGGCCTACTCGTGCCAGTAGTACGTCCGCCTCCTCCATGATCTCCCTGCCAAGGTCGTTTTGCGCACGCATTGAAAGTCTAGTTAGTTCGTACAATTGCAGTAACGACACATTACATGGCATGTCAAAGAAGTACTAACCGAGCGATGTAACGCCAAGTCCGGCTGTGTAGGGTGGGTGTCTACTGTGGAGGGAACATGCCTCGGAGGTGAGTCAATGACACGCACAACGCGAACGCCTGTGCACGGACTGGACCACCGGATGTACTCATCGTACATGCCGTGGTCGTACGGGGCAGCCTCTTCGTGAACGTCCGCCCACGCCTACGCCCACTGCTGAGCATGAGGCCACATATGTGCTGCCCAGCTCGCACTACCAATGAAACCCTTCCGTGTAAGCCTGCATGAGAACAAGAGCACTGACGTTAATAGCAAGAACATCGCAAAAAATAATGCAATTGGAATTGACATAGAAGAGCACTCACATGTGCACGCTCGATGGGACAACCTCACCAGTGGGGACGGGGAAGACCTGACGGAGGCCGAACTACCTCATGAAACGGTACCGGGCATTGGCCTCTTCGCTGCCTCCGATGTATGCCTTGATGTCAGCTCGTCTAACTTCTTCCACAGTGCATCAAACTTTCTCTGTTGGGTCTGGTCACACAACCTCTTAAAAATCTTCGTAAGCTCCTTATTCTTGAACTGATTGTAGAAGTTAGCACCCATGTGCTGATTCCACCACCTATTTCGCAGATCAGGCCATGCATGTGTATGTGTTTCTTCTGCACCTTTCTGCAACTGGACGACCGCTTTCAACAGCCCAGGATGTCGATTGTGTATAACAAACACTCTAGGCCACTGATCCACAATGCCGGCTTTCATGTTTCTCAAAAACCAGATCTAGCTTTCTGTGTTCTCACCCTCCATGAATGCGAGCGCTACTGGAAGAACTTGATTATTGCCATAAACTCCTATGGCAGTCCATATCTGGCCTTTATACTTTCCAGTCAAGAATGTCCCATCCACACATAACAACGGACGACAATGTCTAAACACGTTGACACATGCACCAAAAGCAAAGAATGCCCGCTTCAGTACCATCTTCCTAGGGAAGCGCTGCGAAGGCCGCTCAAAAATATCGATATAAGTTCCAGGATTTCTTTCCTTGATCACCTCAAGCAAAGCTGGTAGGTTCTGATATGAGTCTTCGTTCGTACCAAATCTATCCAATGCCTTCTGCTTCGCTCTCCATGCTTTCACATAGCTTATGGTGTACTGAAACCTTTGCTATATTACAAGTATGATGGCACGTGGATCCAAATCCAGGTTGCCCACGATCTCCCCATACATTGAATTTGCAATAAAACCAGATGATATGTTTCTATGCGATTGGGCAGACTCCGACAGTACGCATGTGTGTGGGACAACTATAGAACACTTCCAAATAGTACCCCACTTAGGCTGGTACGCATGCACACGCCACGTGCAACCCTCCATCTGGCATCTGACATCATACACCCGCTGGTCTGACTTCGCAACCTTAAAAGTTCTATGAAGCGACACTGCCCATGCTGTCACTGCTTCCTAAACCTCAAACTTATTCTTGTAAATAGCACCTTGCCTCACTTCATTTTGATCCGACTGCCATGCGAACTGTTCACCCTCGTTGACCACCAATATATCGAACTGACATGCATCCCACCCCGCAGGGAAATACTCTTCATCATCTTCATCGTTCCTCAAATCCTCATATTCCTGACTCTCCGCCTCCATCGCTTCAACCAACAATTCAATATTTTCTCCCTCGTCTGCCACACCCGAAGGTACCTGAACATCTTGCATTGGAACATCAACTTCCTCGCCTCGCACACCCTTATCACTCGAGCTAACATCCTACCTCACTAAGCGTTCACCGGTTCGGCTGCTCTCCCCAACTTCCTCCGATTCATCACCAACAACCTCCTCCTGCGTCGTATGGCCGGCATTGGTTTTCTCAAATGCTTGCGCCAACAACACTAATGGCCAACCATTCTCAGTTGCCAATCTTACGTACGAGCTCCAGGACTTCGGCCCCTTCAGTTCTACTAACTACTGGTACGTGCAATCCTGTCTCCGAGACCATACTCCGTGCAGCTTGAGGTCATGCAACTTACTACCCAACGAGAACATGTGGTACAACCATATGTTAACCGTGCCCCACGAACACTAACCAGCACGTGACAGGCCAACCTTAACACTTGGAAAATGACTAAGTTCCACCTCTTGTGCACTCATCTGCGGAACCCCTTCTCCGTAGTGTATTTTAAATTCTACTCGTTCGTCAATACCTGTCAAAACATACCTATTATAACTCCATACAACTGAATAATTAAAATCCTATATAACCCAATCACTATCGTCAATTTAAATAAACTCTAGCAGGAACAATCTGCACTTGATTTTTGCTACTGTAGACCTTTAATTTTTCTATTGAACAATATCTTGCTACTCCAAACGGCCATCCTAGAAATCCTGGGTCTTCCACTCTAATTCCCCATCACTTCGAATAATATTCGCTAGTTGGTAGGGTTTAGGAACGAAGCAGATTGATCTTTTCATAAAGGGGAAAACTAATGGCTCCGCTGTCTTTGGCAGCTCCCCTTTGGGTGAGAATGGCAGACATACGTCGGATTTTCGCTACGGATGTTGTACGCTGGGAATGGAAAATTCTGTCCTTCCAGTTGTGAGTCTAGACGTCTAAATTTAAATAAACTATCGCGACTCTATACGTATGAATCGTCAATTTAAATAAATTATTGCCAGTCTACATATCTAATTAATCAATATATCGTTTTCCTAAATTTTAATTGCTCTACAAAACTAAGTACTTACTAATCTAATTTATCTGGTCTCTAAATTGTAAATTAAAACAACGAAAAAATGTACCTAAACCCTCGATGAAGCTCCTTTCTTCCTCCTCTCCTCCTCCTCTCTTCCACCTCTTTTTCCTCCTCTTCCTTTTCTCCTCCTCTCTTTTCTTTCTTCTCTCTTTTCTCTGGCACTCGGCTGCTTGTCTCAGTTGTCTCGGTGAAAATGAGGCCGAAGGCCGGGGCGCCCTTTTTTACACCCTCTGTCGCAATTTGGAATTGCGACACAGCGGCCAACAGTTGCGACACACTCATTGTCCCAGTTCCAATTTGTGACAAACAGTCTGTCACAATTTGGAATTGCGACAGACTGTTTGTCGCAATTCGAAACTGTGACAGGTGGGTAAAAGTGTTATTTTTTGGCATATTATTTCTGTAATTGTTTATTAAAGATATATTATTTAAAAAAATTCGTTATTTGCACCAATTTTCATAGCTGACGGATGTAAAATTAATGGTTTGATAGTTTAGGATGTAAATCATATTATCGGGACAACATACAAACTCAAAACCAGCTTTACTCGTGAAGCACTTACAAGCATGCATGGATTTGTTAAGAGTGTGTTTTTTAAGAGAAAACACTACTACAGAAATATACATCACAATCAGTTCTTTTTTGTCATCACAGTCTGTTCTGGTGGCGACACAAAGTTATTAGACAGTTATGAGGCGACGCTATCACAGTCGGTTCTTGCCCGATTGTGATGAGGGGTATCATCTCTATCGGTTCTCAGAAGGAAGTGATAGAGATGAGATGATCATCTCTATCAGTTCTTTGTAAGAAGCGATAGAGATGATGACACTCTCATCTCTAAGAAATGATAGAGATGAGGGTGTCATCATCTCTATCACTTCTTACAAAGGATCGATATAGATCACCCCCTAATCTCTATCGCTTCCTTCTGAGAACCGATAGTGATAATCCACTCATCTCTATCGCTTCTTCCAAATAACCGATAGAGATGAGGTTGTCATCTCTATCGCTTCTTAAAAAGAACCGATAGAGATGACCTCCACATCTTTATCGCTTCCTTCTGAGAACCGATACAGATGAGGGGGTATGCTTTTTTTCAATTCACCGTCCGAAATCAGCACATATTTCACACAATATGTACATATCATATTCACACAGTATAAATTATACACATATCACATTCACAGAACACAAACACTTTATTACAACACATATCACATTCGTTCACAAAATAGAACTCAAACATGCTTAATAGTCAGTACACATGCAATCGCATTCACATATATAATATTTTTCACATATGGACTAGTAGGAGCTTTCAGGATCTCTAAACCTACCCTCCTCCGAGATAACTTCCATCTAGTACCACTGGCATAAGTGTTCTTGTAAATTTATGTTTTGAAATTTCTATGTGAAAGGCTAAGTTATTATTATGCATGTACATATACCTTAGGCAAAAGGTTTGAGCCGCCGACCACAATCAGCATGTGCTGCATGAGGTAGAAGCCAAAAAGGTTGTCACTGCCCTGTTGATGACACTATGAAGAAAGAAAAAGAAATTAAGAGACGAATAATAAATGTCAAAAAATATTAATCCTATTTATGGTAGGCACTTGTACCTTGAAGCGCACATACTCTAGCTTGGAGCCCATTTGGTTATTGTGTGTCCCTCCTTCAGCAACATAGTCCGAGAAACCCCTATATACATTGGAGAGATGTCGTTGATTCAAAAAAATGAACGTAGTTAAATATAGAAAATGTTAGGTAAGAGTAGTTCACTTACTTCTCCAAAGCAGGCTTGATCGCGTAGGCCATCGGTCTCTTCTCGATCGAGATAAAAGTATAGACTTTGTTGTCACTCGGAACGAGCACGAGTAGAACCCAATGGTTGCTTTTTAATTGGTATGCAGTGAAGGAAATAAGTTCATATACGGTTTAAGTGCATACAAGTAATTGACAGGTAAAGTAGTACTTACTCCTCGTGGTACAGGAATAGAACGTCCTTCTTCGACTCAACTCTCAATGCCACCTTCATGTAGCTGACAACGAACTCCGGATGAAGGCTAGCCATGGTCGCGGACACAATCTCAGGATCGACGAACACAACTAGTTGTGGATTCGTCACGACTCGCTGCCTCATTGCCCTACAACTCGTGTTGAATGTTAAAAAACATAATGCGAAATCCTATAGAAGTCAAAAGCGCATGCTGTATGGTGAAATACTCACAGCGTCCTAGATTAGTTGGTACAAACGGAACAGGTCCATGTATGTAGGCCTTAAAATCATAAGGGTTGTCTGTGGCCTGTGCCGACTATCCTTTCTGGACAGAAAGAGTCTTCGAGATCGGGGCAGTGGGTTTTTCATGTATCTCAGGGGGCGTTGTGGCCTCTATGAGCTTTGCCTTCTTAACAGATGGAGTCTCTGAGGCCTCCAGTGGTTCTGTGGTTGTCGTGCTAGTCCTTTTATGTGCCAGCTCTGCACTGTGCGTAGGACTCGTCACGATGGTGGGAGCAGGCGCATGTATGGTAGGAACCTACGTACCACGCGCATATGTAACTTGTTGCAGTACTACTGGAATGGTAGAGAAGATGCGGGGGATTTTTACCTTGACCAGTACGACGCATGTTGTGGTCCACTTGATGAACAACATCCGTGCTTGCCCGAGAGTGGTGATATCTTCGTTGGGGGGAACTGGAGCACATGTGATAAGAAGGCTTTGTGGACCTACACCTGCACACTCATGTAGCCCTTCCCCAAAGGTTGAGCATGCACCATGTTGGTCTCCTTGCAAGGAAATGCAACCCCGCGTGCAGCCTCCACGGGAAATCCGTCCTCCGTAAGGGTGAGATGGCACTTGGTAGGCGCCTGCAAGAAATGCGCAACTTGAAAGAAAATATTGTGGGAGTTACACTCGTACCTTTAAGTAAGAAAAAATTATTTACTACCTTCAGCTGGGGACTAGATTTATCATTTTTGGAACTGCAGCTGCTGGGTCGGGGCACAAGCTTATCTATGATAAGCGAGGGCATCTGGCTCTAACTCTGGGAGATCATCGCCATCATCTCGGCCCTCAGGTGCTCCTCACGTGTCAGGATATCCTCCCTCATCTCCTCACGTGCCATCATCTCCTCCCTCAGCTTCTCCCTGAGTGTGTCCTTGAGGCGCTCCACACGTGCCTCCCATGATCTTGATCTAGCACTCGCAGCGTCATCTTGCAAGTAGGACTTCTTCGTATGCCCCGCCCCTGTGGCAAGCACCCGGCCCTTATGGTCGGACTTTTCGATCGCAGAGGACAGGATGTCCTTCCACCCTTGGCTCAGAAAGGTCCCCTGCTCTTTCTGCTGGCTTACCTCCTCCTGCAAGAAGCGAGTACGAATTAGATCTAAAATACAACAAGAATGGTTAACTGCAATGTACTAAGTTAGATGTCTTACGATGGTGGAGATGACGCACGGTAGTGGGGTTTAGTACTACGAGCTGTCCATCCGCGGTTTTCTTTGTCCTCGATAACACCCAATCACGTGCCCGCTCCTCACACATGTGCAAGTAAGGCATCGTAGTCCTGGAGGTCGCGCACTCCTCGGCTAGTTGCACCCACTCTACCTTCTTCCTTTCATAGCCGCCTGAACCGAGGTGGTGCCGTGCTTGTTCTGCCTCTGGGTAGCAATGTTCTTCTATCTCAACTCCCCCGCCTCGGGCGTACTCTTAATCCTCGTGAACTCCTCCCAAACACCGGGAGTAACGAACGGATACCTCTCGAATGTTGTACGGCCTTTCAACACATACTCACCGTGCATGAAGTCCCTGAAGTGCTTCAGAGCTACACCCATCATCTTCAAGGCGTACAACTTGGCATTGATTTCATCTTCCTCTTCTATAATCCATTTTACCTTAACCTCGTCCCACAGCCAATTCTTCTGCTCGGCGCTAACTTCCTTTCTCCAATCTTTAACCGTTACGGAAACTCTCTCCCTGACCAATTGGCTGAGGAATAACCAGTATCGCCCCTTGTACTTGGGAGGACCCGTGCAGACCCCCCTGGCATTGAAGTGGAGAACCTACGGCATTCTCCCTATGGGCCTTCCTCACCTTACTCAGGCCCTCAACATTTGTAACTTGGCTCGGCTCAACATTTGGAACTTGGCTCGGCCCCTCAGGAGCACCTTCTACTCTGTCTGGCGATGAGCCGATGCTCTCTAATTGCGACATTTTGAGTTTTCTTATCTGACATGGTCATATATTTAATATGAGAGAAAGCAATTCGTAGATATTATCTGAACTTGACAATAAATCATGTAAAGCAACATCAAAATGGAGAATTCATAGCATTTAATTGTTCTAGCATATTGTAGTAGAGTAATAGATGAACAAATGATCTTTAAAAAAAGTTTATCTGTTGACCAACTAAATATGTACCAATGATGACTACTAATCTCTAAACAGGTTAGGTCCTAATCCCATTCAAGGATATGTGGTTCGGGCAAGTTTCTAAGCCGTTGTACAACTCTAGAGAAAATTTTGGAAGCATCTCCCCGCTATTCTCCAGATACATGTGTCGACAACAGGTCAAGAGGGGTGTGTATCCGGAGAACACCAGGGAGACGCTACCGAAACCTTCTCTGGAGTGGTACAATAGCTCAGGAACTTGCCCGAACCACATATCCTCGAACTGTCCAAAAAATATGGACAATTCGAGACTACTCGCTTATAAATATGCCAATTCGTTTGGCATATTTATAAACATGCACCCTCGAATGGGAGACATAGGTTTCGCAGTCTAAACTCTATCATCATGCTGAGATAAAAAATAGAAGTAATATGCCAAAAGTAAACACATGTAATATGCCGAAAAAAGGAAGTATTATAGTGTTGTTGAGACGTGTATCTCCTACTGTCTATTCTGTCACCTCTTTTCACTTGGGAAAGAGCGAGGCTTCAAAATTGGGTGCGTGTTGGGAAGTGGGATTTTGCCAATAATGATCATTCCCAAGTGAAAAGAGGTGACACAGTAGACAGTAGAAAATACACGTGTCGACAACAGGTCATATGGTTGGAGGTTTAGTTGCTAGAGCTACAATTGAACGCTTAGGAGGTAAACTATGCTAAGCGGCTATGTCGGGAGTTCAACATTTTATTTATTGCCTTGGCTATCAGTGTCGGTTTGGATATAGAACCGATGGAATTAATAGAGTATATATGTCGGTTCTACACGAACTGATAGAATTAACAAAAATCATAATCGGTTTAAAGTCAAAACCGACAGCAATACGTTTCAATGCAAACAAGACAATATGCACATGCTCTTGACTATCTCTATCGGTTTTTTCATAAAACCGACACTAATAGATTCCATATCTCTATCGGTTTTTTAGAAAAAAACAGACACTAATAGAATCACTGACTCTATCGGTTTTTAAATAAAATCGACGCTACTAGAACAAGTATCTCTATTGGTTTTTTTACATAAAATCAACACTAATAGCGTGCACATGCACATGCTCTTGACTGTCTCTATCTCTATCGATTTTTTACAAAAACCCGACACTTATAGCATAAGTATCTTTATCGGTTTTTTAAATAAAACCGACACTAATAGCACAACTATCTCTATCGGTTTTTTATGTAAAACCGACACTAATTGCGTGGACATGCACATGCTCTTGACTGTCTCTGTATCTATCGGTTTTTTACATTAACCCGACACTAATAGCATAAGTATCTATATCGGTTTTTTAAATAAAACTAACACTAATAGCACAACTATCTCTATCGGTTTTTTACATAAAACCGACACTAATAGCGTGGACATGCACAAGCTCTTGACTGTCTCTATCCCTATCGGTTTTTACATAAACCCGACACTAATAGCTTGTATATCTCTATCGGCTTTTTTACATAAAACCGACACTAATAGCATCACTATCTCTATGGGGTTTTTTTGTCAAACTGACACTAATAGCTTAGCTATCTCTACAGTTTTTAAATAAAACCAACACTAATAGAATTACTATCTCTATCGGTGTTTTACGTAAAACCGACACTAGTAGCGTGCCTATCTCCATAAGTTTTTAAATAAAACCCACACTGATATGTGACTATATCTATCAGTTTTGTAAATAAAACCAACACAATTGGGCAAGCTTCTGATATTGCAATATTTGCACTGCTATCATTTTCAACATGCATGTCATCAAAGAGAGAAAAAGCCATAACTTTTTCATACAAAGTTCAAATTGTTTGAAATTTTGCAAAAACATACCTTGGGATAATCCAAAGCTTTTCCAAAAAGAATTTTTGAAATAATAGTGTCATTCAATAAACACGCTGAATTTCATATCATAGGCATGTTTTTTGCATAAAGCGTAGAAAAGTCAAAACTTTTCCGAATTAAGCCTGAATTATTTGAAAATTTCTAGAAATGATCTTCTGACTAGTTACAAGCTTTCCCAAAAATAATTATTAAAAAAGAGTGCCCATTCAAGAAATACACCGAATTTCAGATCGTTGGCATGGTTTTTGCATAAAAGCATAGAAAAGTCAAAAGTTTTCTGAATTAAGCCTGAATTATTTGAAAGTTTCTAGAAATAAACTTTTGACTAGTTACATGCTTTCCCAAATAGAAATTTGTCCAAAGGAATTTTCTTTGACAACAGATGGCACGATGTGCTACTTAGACTTAATTAAATAGTCTATTTATTTACAATACAACCTTTCATGATGATCTACTCGCATGTAATTGGTCACATGTGTGTTTTCGTCCCCGCTAAGACAAGCCTCATCTGCAAATGGAGGTATTTTATCGAATTGGTTGTACTCTTCTTCATCTACAATATTTTCAACTCCTACGATCCGCGTCTTACCATGAAGAACGACGTGCAACCTCGGATTGGTTGGATCACGCACGTAGAAGACTTGAGTTGCTTGCTTCATAAGGACAAATAGGTCATCTTTGTAGGCGAGTCTACTGAGATCCACAATAATAAAACCTCTCTTGTCTACCTTCACTCCATGTGGAAGTCCCACCCACTTACATCGGAACAATGGAACTTGGTATATTCCATAATTGAGCTCCCAAATTTCTTCGATCGTCCCGTAGTAGGAGTTCATTGTGGTTGAGGATCCTCTTTTCGAGTGATAATCATCAGACAAAACTTCTATGCTTACACCACTGTTTTGAGCTATACTCTTCGTATCCTGACTTTCAGTGTAAAAGGTGCAGGCATTAATATTGTACCTCTGCCCTGTCTGTACTATCTAGGTCCGTTAGCCAACCATTTGACGTTCTCACTAACGGAGATCTCTGCCTTTTCTTTGAACCATGTGAGAAATCGATCGTTGTGTTCTCACGTGATGGAAAGCTCATCCATATGTGGATTCGCTTCCCGTAATATCAACTTGTGCTGCTCGATGTACCTTGCAACTTCTGCGTTGTGCTGCAGGACTATGATTGTGCTTTGCAATACATATCAAATTGTGGCCTCGTTAGTTTGGACCCAATGATTCCTTTGCCAGCAAGTCTTCCCTCATGGCGAGATACAGGAACATCGATTGGTTGTCTTTTTCCTAGATAGTCTACACAGAACTCAATAACCTCTTCAGTCCCAAAACCTTCAACAATACTACCCTCAGGCTTCGACCGATTCCTCACGTAGGACTTTAATATACCCATATACCTCTCAAACGGATGCATGTAGCGTAGGAATGCGGGTCCACATATCTTAATCTCTGTAACAAGGTGGACCATGACATCAAAGAACGATGGGGGAAATGAATCTCAAGCTAACATAGAGTCAGCACCATCTCACTCTGTAAGTTGTCTAGCACATCAGAATCAATAATCTTGCAAGAAATCATATTGAAGAAAGAACATAGCTTCGTGATTGCCAACCTGACATCCTCTGGCAGAATATTTCTAATTGTAACAGGGAGCATTTGGGTCATCAAGACATGGCAGTCATGGGACATCATACCAAACAATTTCAAATCATCCATGGACACAAGCTTCTTAATATTTGCAGTGTATCCCGATGGAACTTTAATTCCTTGGAGACATGATGCGACAACGGCCCGATCTTCCGATAGGTTCTACTTTTGCGAAACATAGACGTTCGCGTTCCAAGGGCTTCCAATCAGCAGAGATTGAATCCTTGCAATCGCTACACCCACGCACCTGTCATTATCAACCGTTCTCACACTCGGATGACCTAACAACGAAGGTTAATTCCTGCACGCAGCAGAAGAAACGAGGAAGAACGAGAAAGAAAATAATCTGACAATTCAAACGATCAAAGTTGAGGTTATCTCTTTCACCAAACCAGGTCTTGTGACACTACTCTGATGAACAAGTGTTTCACATGCGTGGGGAACAAACTTACCAAATAACCTAACCCTAAAATTAGCTGTGGCTAAGTATATATAAGGGCGAGTTACAAAAAGTAATCAATCAACGGTTCTGATTCGAAGTCTGCAACAGTAGAAAATGTTTGGATCGATTTGGAGGCCTTCCCGAATGAATATGGAGCTGGGCTTGCATACAATAGATAGGTCTTGAAGTAAGCTTTCCAACGAGTGGTGGCTTAGCCCAAACGGACTTCGTATGAGGAAGTTATGGCCTTTTTAGTCCGACGCTGTCAGGCTGACTCTGAGACGAGTCGTAGTCCGAATTGAAGTGCACGGACGACATCAATTGGGCTTGTACTTTAGTTGAATGTGGCTTGTAGTTGTTCAAGTTGTGTATGAGGTCTCCTTAAGTTAACATCTCCTCTCCCATGATCCTAAGTAACAACATATCACAAGGAAAATTATGTAGTAGCACATTCTCATTAGAACAAGTATTATCACCTAAGAACGAGCTCAATTTGTAATTGAGTTGTTTTGCTCAGGCTCGTGTTATTTGACCAAGAGTTAAAGTTGTATCCATAGGAGTTATGCCCTCATCAAGACACTCACAGAGGTCTTCATTATCCTTCTTCGATAGAGTGTAGCATGCAGGGGGATGTACGGACCATTTCCTTCCTCCTCTAACACTGCAAGCTTGGGCCTGATTCCCATGTAGGCCATGTCGCAGTGAGCATTGACACCATCTTTGGTCTTACTAGGTATGTTCAGCAGGATGCCAACCAAATTGTCGCAAACATTCTTCTCAATGTGCATAACATCAATACAATGCCTGACATCTAACTCCTTCCAATACGATAAGTTGCAAAATATCGATCTCTTCTTCCAAATGGTCGTGGGGCGAACAGATTTACGGCACTTTCTGTACTAAACATTAATATCCCCTACACGTGAATATACTTGCCTTCCACTCATAGGCTGAGGTGTCTAAGCTTGCCATCTTTCTTTCGAGACTCATAATGCTAACGTAATAATTTTGCCTCTCCAGGATTCGCAAACGATCGCTCCAAACGAGGAATGATGGGCAAGCACCACAATACCTTGGCCAGTGCACCTTTAGTGGCCTCTTCACCATCGTCGCCCCGTCTCTTACGCTTCTTGTCATCACGCTTCTCCTTTTATTTGTAACGGGGTACACCACAAACTGGACAAACATGAGTTCCTTATGGTCGTTACGGTACAAGATGCAATTATTCGGACATGCATGTATCCTTTCTATTTCCATTCCCATGGGACATAGTAGCTTCTTCACTTCATAAATGCTTGTTGGCAACTCGTTTCCTTCTAGAAGCAGATTCGATAGCAGAACTAAAAGTGCATTCAAACTTGTATGTGTCCAACGGTGTTTTGCCTTAAATTTGAACAATGCAAGGACCGAACCCAGCTTGGTGTATTCCACTTTGCAACCCAAGAACAGTGATTTGGCATCATCTTCCATCAAGCTTTTAAACTTTTCAACCTCTTTTTCCGTGTAATTACCCTCCACATCCCGCAACATTTGCTCCAAATTGTCCTCCTCGAACATATCAAGATGCAACTCGTCATCGGGTTCCACTGTGTCTTTGTTGCATACCGAAAGGGTACTACCTATCTCCCCGTGATGGATCCAACGTATGTAATTCCTCAATAAGCCACGTCAAATTAGGTGGTCCTCAATTTGAGCTGAGTTGTTAAATCTCTTAAGATTGGTGCAATCAATGCAAGGACAATATATGAAGTTTACACCCTTGTTCACCATGTCCTATTTTGCAATTTTTTGAACTCCTTGACACCCCTCTAAAATTCAGCACTCACACGGCTTTTCTGATACATCCATTGCTCATAGTCCATCTACAATTAGACATCGCAAAATAAATTAAGGAAAAACTGGAGTGATAGCTAGCTAGCTATTTCAAACATTGAGACATCATTTCAATTAATATTACCTTTGCAAAATAGAGGATAGGTTCCAAGATATATAAATGTACTCCCGATCGATACCTATCTTCTTCCCTACTTTAGAGTTTCCAATTCCCTAGTTAGGAGACATACATTTCAACATCAACAATGATATCGAATAACCTAATTATATAGTGCAGTAGCGTGCAAATCTTTTGACTTCAATGAAACAAAACAAGGGTACCAACGATGACTGCTAATCTCTAAATAGGTTAGGTCCTAATCCCATTCGAGGATATGTCATTCGGACGAGAAACTAAGAAGTTGTACAACTCTAGAGAAAATTTCGACAGCACCTCCCCGCTGTTCTCCAGATACACGTCTCGACAACAGGTCAAGAGGGGTGTGCATCTGGAGAACACCAGGGAGACGCTACCAAAATCTACTATGGAGATGTACAATAGCTCAAGAACTTGCCTGAACCACATATCCTCGAACTGTCCAAAACGTAGACAATTCGAGATTGCTCGCTTATAACTATGCCATTTCGTTCGGCATATTTATAAACAAGCACCCTCGAACGGGAGACGTAGCTGCTGTAGCCTAAACTCTAATATTCATCACATGACAGCAATAATAATTCCAGGTTAACACGAGAGAACTTCAATAATTAAATAGATGTGTGCTTGTCAAATAAAGAGTGTGAAATCTGATAGCATCTACACAATTCCAATGCAACCTAAACTTTATTCATGACATATCGAAATTACCTAGTGAAAAATTGAAGGGGTTGAAGGATTGCTCACATTTTGAAGAAAACTGCAAATGAGGGAAAAAAAGAGGGGCTTTCAAATTTACCATCTTAACAACCACCCTTGAGGATTTCAAATTTTCTCAACCAAGTATTGCTTCCAACCACAGAATATGAACTGTTTTTTCGAGTGGCGGCGGAGAAATCTACTCTGGAACAACAACATAGAAGAGTTCAGCCCGAGTAGTATAAATAACCTAGCGAGGCACATCACAATCGGTTCTCAATTAAAAAGCGATAGTGATGTGCATGGTCATTACTATCGGTTCCCACATAAGAAGCGATAGTGATGTGATTATGCACATCACAATCGGTTCTTATGTGAGAAGCAATAGTGATGTACATGATCATCACTATCGGTTCCAACAAAAGAAGCGATACTGATGAGAATGTGCATATCACTATCGGTTCTTTTGTGAGAAGCGATAGTGATGTTCATGAACATCACTATCGCTTCTCACAAAAGAACCGATAGTGATGTGCATGTACTCATCACTATCGTTTCTTTTGTGAGAAGCGTTTGTGATGTGCTTCTCAGATAAGAACTGATGTGGGAACCGATAGTGATGACCATACACATCACTATAGTTTCTCGCGTAAGATCTGATTTTGATGTGCCTAGTGCTACATCACAATCACTTCTAACCTGAGAACCGATAGTGATTATTATTAACACCCCACCTAAGTCATCTATCACAATCGGTTTTTCCTAAAAACTGAAAAACCACTACTACATAAAGGTTCATCCGCGAGCTCTCATCACTGCCGGATGGGCTCAAGCCGACAGTGATAGATTATCACTACTGGGTGGGGAGCCAACCGCGCAGGAAAACTTTACTGTATCTTATCACTGCAAGTTCCCAGTGCAAACCGGTAGTGATAAGACACAGTAAAATTTTCCTGCGCTTACGACAGCGAAATCACTGCCTGATTTAGAGATAGAACCAACAGTGATATATTAGTGCTGGTTTGAGAACAAGAGCGGGCAGTGATAAAGACACAGTAAATTTTTCCCGCACGAATAGCAGCAATATCACTGCCGGATTTAGAGATAGAACTGGTAGTGATATATTACTGCCGGTTCGAGAACAAAAGCCGCCAGTGATAATATGGCCCTATATATATAGCCCAGCATCCTTCCCTAACCTGTCCAGAACAAAGAGGAGCTCTGTTCTTGTTCGGTTGGGGAAGAGAGAGGGCGAATTTTTGCTCTCTAATTTGGTGGAATTCTGAAGGATCGAGATGGCGAACAGAGGGGGGGTGAATGGTCGTAAATAAATTTTCCCCCAAAATACTCCAACAAAAACCTCGACAAGATCGCTCAAAGGAAATCGTGAAAAACCCAAAAATCTAGACAACTATGTGTACCCCTAGCTTCTTGCATGGATAAGTACCATAAAATATGTGGGGATTTTTGATTCACAATCCTGGTTGTCTAGTGTCCAAGATAAAGAGGAATCAATCCAACTCTTGCCTTTAGAAAGGAGATCAATTCAAATCACAAAAGTCACTTTCAGAAAAGCAAAAGCAGAATTTCCAGAAATTATCCTCAATTTGAACAGGAGGTTGGTGGGTTTCTGTAGCTCAAAATTTTTTGAGAATTTGTTTCCCTATGAACAGAAGAGTCGTGAAGAACTCCACCAAATTTCTCCTCAAAAAGACTTACAAACAAAACAGGAAAAATCAAAGAACACAGTCAGTCAAGAACTTCGAGCAGAAAGTTTGGGGCTCGGTTTTCACCTCATGGCGCCAAAACGGTGCAACAAGTGAACTCCAAAATTTTTCTCCTGGTGGATATAAGAGTCCCACGAATCCTCCAACAAGAATCTCTTAAAAATAATTTTTATAGATTTTTATATATATCAAATACTAAATGCTGCGCAAAGAACAAGTTCTGAACAAAGTTGGAACTTGAAAGAAAAGATGTTCTCTACTCAATCCAAGAGTGCAAAAGAGATGTAAAACCATATGAACACACTCAAAACATCCAAGATCAACAGCATTTAGAAGGAGGGGAGGCAAATCCAAATTGCGTGAAAGTAAATTGCGAGAATGTAATTGCAGGAAAGTAAATGCTGAATTTAAATTGCGTAAAGTAAAGACATAATGTAAATGCGCAAAATAAATTCAGAGTTGGATGGATAAAACTTTCATTTCTGGAAGGAGAGGTTACAAAGCCTCACTTTCATGTGGGCAAAGCTCAAAGGAGCATTCAAAAACCTCAAAAACCTTTTAAGGGAGGAGGCTACCCCTCCACCCCTATTTATACTACTCTTGGGCCACCTACCACCCTTGGATGAGTCCCTCAACCCTAGAGAACTCGTCTAAGGGCTAGGATTAACCCACACACACAGCCATGCAAGGGCTAACCCAAAACCCACACACATACCGGGTTTTCTCACACCGTTTTCAAAGCATACTACGTAGACCCGCTAACCTATCAACTAGACCTCAATCCGACGGCCCTCATTGATCCACGCGGCATCTAGCTAGTATCATCTCCTTTCCTTGTCTTCTTGACATGCCCGGACTCCGTCTCCGATCATCTTCCGCGATCTCCCAACCGTCGGACCTCCGCGCGCCTCGCCTAGTCCGGTCATCCTCCGCCTCACCATGACCTAGCACCGTCGCCCTGCAACCATCAAAGACAATGAAAAACCTTTCACATAGCAATGCCCACAAAGATATTCAATGATTATCCCAAAATCATTAATCGATCATAATTGCTCTCAATGGTCCGGTGCTACTACCCCTAGGCCGGTAGAACTAAGAAGAGCACCCAACACTCAAATTGCTTCAAATCCAATTCAATTCAAATCAAACCAAGCTCAACACTCGTCAACTACTCATCACACACAAGGATAGACCTCCACATGGTCTTTCAATCTCCCCCTTGATGAGTATATTGACAAACACATGAAAAGGCATAAGTTTTGAGTTTGAATAAGAGAGAAGAAAGCAATTTGAATGCGAAGCCAAACTTGGTCCAGAATAAGGAAATAAGATCATGACCAAGTTGGCAGAAAAGGGATTTTAGAGCTAAACTTTAGAGAGAGCAAGTTTTCAACAAAAGCTCTAAAAGATCCAATAAAACTCACAAGGAACACTCGAATATGCTTATGATCATAAAAATTTGCAATTGTCACAAAGATCATAAGAACCAATGTGGATTAACATTTTTCCTTTGAAGATGCCTTTTCTACATTTTCTCCTCCTTTTGGCAATATAGGCATCAAATTTTTTTTATTTTCTCCCCCTTTATATATGTATGCATGAAATGCATCCTAAGTGAGCTTTGAGAATTATCTAAGTGATCATAAATGCAAGATATGACACCAAGCTAGTCAATTTAGAAAATGACTGAACTAGGATGTCTCCAAGAACAAATTCATTTTGCTCACAAGCTTTGTTTACAAGATTTTATTTTAGCAAGATTTGAACAAGTGCAAAACTTAGCAAAAGTTTCAAAGCTAGAAGCAAACACCACTCATAGGATCAAATGGAAAACCTAGAGTTCAACCTGCTCAACACTTTGTGGAATCTTGAAGTGCATATAGAGTCCTTCGAGCTCATTTTTCAATTCATGCAAATTCTTCTTCTTTGATATTTTGAAAGACATAGCGGGGTGCAAATGTTTGACATTATTTGCATTCTTTACCCACTTATGTTTTTGTTATTTGCATTTCTTAATGATTGACTCAAGCCATGTTCGATCACCCCAAGAGTAACTCTTAAGAGAATGATCTTGGTCATACACGATATATTCCAAGTTCATCTCAAGTGCAATGGGAGGTAGTCTCGAGAACATATAGTGTTGAGTTCAATTTTGCACAAAAGAGAGTCAAATTTTTCTTAATTTAGCACATATGAGCAATTTTGAAGGACCAAAATATGGATCATGCAAGTTTCACCCAAGTTGCTATAGGGACTCTAGAGAACTCCATAAATTCACAATTCATGGTAAAAACCTCTAGAGAAGAAACTTAACAAGAAAAAGCAACATGTTTTTCATTTAAGATTTTCAATTTTCAGATTTTAACAAGCTTAGTATGATAGATGAACATGGATAGACCTAAGCTAGTGATTTTTTTCAAAGGTGTAGCAAGGTGCATTACATGAAGATTGAATCAATTGCATAATAGATAAAGCTCATAAAACAAAAGAAAATGCAGCCTATATGCAATGTTTGAACAAATTTTCAAACTCCCCCTCAACATGTGAGTCAATTTTAAGCACAAATTGAGTTATTAGCCGAGTTAGGCATAGAAAAAACCAAATGAACTCAATTGAAGCCGAAAACTCAAAAAAGAGGAGAGAAAGATTGAAAAACTGCAAACTAAATGGCTATAGAGTTTAGAAAAGATAGCAGAGAACACTAGGCTCAAACTCGCTCTCATCTTCCCCAATGACTGACAAAGGACAACTAACTCTTGAACTCAAACACAGGAGCAAACACATACCCTGTCTACCCAGGAGGCCCAACACCTGCTAGACCTATAAGTCTGTGAGTGAACTCAACAAAGAAGAAGAAAAGAATAGCATCCTGAAGCATAAGATGAGAGGTCCATGCCGAAGCATGCCAGAAGTCTAGGTGAAGTGAACTCAGAACTCTAAAGAGAAAAACCCATAGCATCCAGAACAAAATAAAAGAAAGAATAACCAGAAGAAAAATAATATAAAACATAATATACAAGCCAATTCCCCCTCACAGAAGGCCGTAAGGGCACACGACCCCAAGCTCACTCCTCAGGGCAACAAACCTGGAGCTATCCAAAGGCTTGGTGAAGATATCGGCTAACTGAAGGTCACTCTCTACAAACTGAAGCACGATATCCCCTTCTCTACATGGTCTCTAAGGAAGTGATATCTAATATCAATGTGTTTGGTCCGGGAATGCTGCACTGGGTTTTTAGCAATGCAAATAGCAAAAGTGTTGTCACAGAAAAGTGGTACTCTATATATCTAACCCAAAGTCCCGCAAGGTCGATCTCATTCAAAGAACCTAGCTACAAACAATGGTCAGTGACAACATACTCGCCTCGTGGTGGCTGTGCAACCCTGCATCGCTTCCTAGATGACCAAGAAACAAGAGAAGTGCCAATGAATTGGCATGTACCAGAAGTGCTCTTCCTATCTATTCTACAGCCAGCAAAGTCAGCATCGAAAAAGGCTCTAAGAGATAGACAAGAGAAGGAAGAGTACCAAATACCATAATCAATGGTAGCGCGAAGGTACCGGAAAATACGCTTCACCGCCTGACAGTGAGAGGCACGAGGAGAAGCCTGAAATCGGGCGCACATACACACGGCAAAGTGTATGTCCGGCCTCGCAGATGAGATACAAGAGGACCCAATCATGCTACGAAACTCCTTTTGATCAGCAGGCTCACCATCCTCATCAGGCTCGAGGACTGCAGTGGTGGCCATAGGAGTTAACACCGGCTTCCCGTCAGACATGTCGAAGCACCTCAGGAGGTCCCGGCTATACTTGCCTTGATGCAAGAAAGTGCCCTCTCGAGTCTGCTTGATCTGGAAGCCAAGGAAGTAGCTCAACTCGCCCATCATACTCATCTCAAACTCTGTACTCATCACATCAGAAAACTGAGAGACAAGAGAATGAGAGGAGCCACCAAAAATGATATCGTCCACTTAAATCTGGACAAGAAGAAAATGAGACTCATGGTGTCTGATGAACAGAGTTTTGTCTACTATGCCCATTTTAAAGTCATGGCTGAGAAGATAAGACTTGAGCCTCTCATAACATGCTCTGGGGCCTACTTGAGTTCATACAGAGCTTTGGAAAGCTTGCATACATGACTCAGAAATGTAACATCCCAAAATTTCATTTCAAAAATAGGATAAAAAAATTTAAATTATTATTTTTATCGGTTGCCTCAAGTTTATTTGTCTCCACTTTATTTTCTGGATTTCTCTAGAGTTCAAAAGAAAAAGACTTTTGCCTATTTTTAGAAAAACTTAAAACTATTTCCTTAAAAAAAATAAAAACCCTATTTAAGTTGGAATTAATTTTTTTAAAAAAATATATCACAAGGAACTTCGGTGAATTTTCCCATTATTTGTTAAAATCCTGATTTCAAAATCTTTCCAAAAGTCTCATCAATTAAAAATATAGTTTGGAGACAAAATAAAAGATTTGGTTTTGCTAAAACTATCTTATTTAATATAAATAAACCTAAGGGAATTTCTGCGAAATTTCCTACATTTGTCAAATTATATATTTTCTAAAGCCTTTCCGAAAGCTTTAACAAAATAAAAATATATGTGGATATAAAAATAAAATATTTCGTGGTACCAAAATATTTTAGTTGATCTCAAAATGTCCTAATTAAACTCCCTGAATTTTCTTAGATTTTTTGGGGTTCTTTTAGTATTTTCAAAATTAAAAAGATATTAAAAACAATATAAAAGTATTTACTGTACACGAATAAAATTATTATTTTATGTAATAATATTTTATTTGTGTTACTAAGGCTGTGGGTCACGTTCCAGATTTTTCCGGATTTTTTTAAAAGGTTGTTTGATATTTATTTGATTTTATGGGTGATACTTAATAATTCGGATTAAATAAGCGATATGACTCTGATACTCGTGGTTTTCGATCATAACTCCGTGAGCTTTTCCGTTGATCTATTGCTCCTTTGTAGCTGAAAATTGAACCCTAGACGCCTCTCCTCATTCCCCACATCATACTCAAAGATCAGCATTAGAATCGCAACGGAGCTCCCTCGGCAAGCCTTTTCCCCCAACTCCAGTGAGAACTTCGGCGAGCTCTACTGGGCGCTCCCGAACTCCGTTCGTCCTCAAATGTTTTGTGGAGCAACCCCATGAAGGTTGCAACACCTTTATGAAGCAGTTTTGGAAAATTCCAAACAGAGCACCGCCGGTGACCCTTTTCTCCTGTAACGTCGACGAGCTCTCCCGGGCGCCCCTCTCGTCGGCTGGTTTCGGCATCGCGTTCCTCGCCTGCTGAGTGAGTTTTTCTAAGATACAACCATGTCACCTCGTGCCTAATGGTCAAATCTATCTCTCCACCAAATTTGGTGCAGTTCCATCCGCGGAATCAAAAGTTACGGCCGTTCTAATCTCAAATCTTGCTGCTGCCCGTTCTCCTCGGTTTTTGCGAGTTTGACCGTGAATTTTTTTTTTGTGTAGACTCCTCTGAATGTCCTCTACACGGTGCTCACCCTAACTCAAGGTTTGACCTGCGGGATTTGTACAGAAAAATCAATCCTCCCCCATCAGACTGCATTCCAACTGCAGAAAACTTCGTCATGCGTTCCCCGTTGATCCAGAAGATAAAACTCAGATCCGTTCATGTCATATTGTGCCAAATGATCCCAGATAGCTCTCTGTATAATTTGGTTAGGATCAATCTATTATTTTAATAGTTATAATCGTTTGATCTATTGGCTCCGGCAGCCGTTCGTCGACAGTTTGTGATCTGTCCGTTGGGTTGCTTCCAAATCCGGATATACCGTTGAGTTCGTGTTGCCGCGTTCTACGTGGTGCTTACTTTCCCTTTGCTGTTTCATCCTCTCAAAAGTTTAATATTCGTTACCGTCGCCTTTTTGCCTGCCGCCAACCATTTTGGTTTGTCGTGGCCATGTCATTGTTTCTAGAAGATCATTATCACCTGTTTTGCCCACCATTGAAGTTCATTGATCCCCGGTTGCCGTCAAAGCCATGTTCTAGAATCTACACGATATCTTTTTCCCTAGTCTTTCGTGTCGGTGCGCATTTCGGTTCGCCATCTTTGGTAACCTTTAATCGCAAAGCCAACCCTACCATCCTACCCTATTCCAAGTGTATTCATCGTTCAATCGTTTCGCTCAAACCCGGACTTAACCATTGGTCCAATTTGTCGTTGCGTCACGATGTGTACCCCGCAGATCTCAAACCAAATTTGAGCCATGTCATGACCTCGCTGCCCTATCTTTCAACCGAGGGTTGCCACCTTATAATCTCATAAGTTTTCTGTTAACGCTTCACCTTCATCGTTAACGTTCCATCGTTAACGTTCTGTCGTTAACATTCCGTCGTTAATGTCCCACTGTTAACGTTCCGCTGCTAACGTTTCTTCGTTAACGTTCCACCGTTAACGCTTTGCTCTCGCTTCGCTATAATCGCATACGCGCATTCCAGCAAGAGCGTAGCGCGATGTCATTATCTTTTCTATCGTCCTATCGTGATCTAACCCCATTCCTTGTGAGTTTGGCTTTATCTTTCTATCATCTGCAAAGTCGGACAAAAACCTAACTTAAGACTGGTTCGATGGACTGAGTTCATCGTGAGACGCACTGCCGGTATTGCGGTTTCCTCGTTGTGTCCACCGTAGTAAGATATTTGTACTATCTTACTACATATCGTTATCGCCCTGTTATCGTCAAGTCTCTTCTTTGATGTATGACTGAACCCCAGATCGGATCGCACTGAATGTCGATTCCATCCGTCCTTGTCTTATCCCTGAAAATCTAATCTGCCATTAACCTAGAATTCTTTCGTGGACTTGGTCGATAGACCATTGGCCATATGTTATATCCTGCTGCCATATTGTAACATCCCAAAATTTGGCTTAATTAAGTTTTTATTGCTTAAATGTGCATTTATGATTTTCTGGAATTTATTTGGATTTTTTTGGATTTATTGGAATTAATTTTAAATCAGGTTTATTGCCCTTTTATTCAAATAGATTTAAATCTGTGCAAAGTCAAAATAAAGTTTTGCCAAAAATAAAGTTTATTTGTCTAAAAATAATTAAATGAATTTCTGGAATTGTTTTATTTAATAAAGGATTTGAAAAGTCTGTGAACAGTGTTGGGCCAAAACCCAACACTGTGCGCGTCGGCCTGCTTCGGTGCGGCCCAGTCCGGCCCGTGAACCTCTGCGGGGAAAAACCCTAGCCTGACGGCCGTTTGATCGCGATCTGGCGGTTCAGAGGAAGTCGCGCGTGAGCCCGCGTCTTGACCGTCAGATCGGGACACGCGTCGTGCCGTTGTCTTTCGTCTCCGATGCGAACTTCGGAATCCGCCGCCGACGCGTAAGCGCGCCGCCGTGTAGAGCTCGGGCCGAGGCTATTTAAGAGCGGGGTAGACCCGAAGTTCTCGGTGAGCCGCCGCATCTTTCGTGACGCCGTCGCCCGAGGAGCTCTGTAGAAGCCGCTCGACCTCGCCGAAGTAGAACGCCGGAGCCGCCGCGGTTTTTGCTCGAGTTCATCGCCGATTCATCGGCTTTTCGACGTTTTGGTCCCAGATCTGAACTCGTCGAGGCGTGCCGCATCGACTACGCCACTTCTTCACGTCGGGAACACGCCGGTACGCTGTCGCCGAAGCTTCTTCTTCGTCTCCGGTGGATCTTCTCGCCGCCGCTTCGCCGTGAGCTTCGGGTGAGTTCGTGGCCGTTGGATCTGGATGAACGGGGGGGATCGAGCCGCGTTGCAAACATCTGTCGCCGTTCGATCGGATCGGGCCGTAGATGCGTGCCGCATGTTGTGCATTGGCGGGGCGGCGCTGCAACCAATCAGATCAAGACGCGTGGTGCTGCAGGTACCGAGGCGTCATACGCCGGGTTCACGGTGGACCAGAGGAGGTCCCGTGGACCAGGTCTATGCACCGGGGCCACGTGTCGTGCTCTGGTTGGCTCGGTCGAGATAGCGTCAGCATGACATCACGCTTGCGTAATAAATCTGTTTTCGATTTAAAAATAAATCTGTTAATTCTGATTTTCTGATTTTTGTTAATTTCAGTATTTATTTCAAACTTCAAAAGGCTATATCTTTTGCATCGTAACTCGGATTTGAGTGATTCAAATTTCTAAAAAATTTTAAACTTGAGATATATTTAATGGTGAATTTTATTTGATTTTTGGAGTTCATTTGCTCTCGGTTTTGGTATTTATTTGCTTTTCTTCTTCGGTACGCGTAGACGTTGAATTGTGCGACGCTTCGGAGGAAAATTCAACAACTCAAGAGCAATTTCCAGAACCAGATCAGGACCTATTCCAAGGCAAGTTGTACTTTGATCTTGTTGAACCCATGTTTATAAATTGCTATATTTGTTTTACCCTATTGCATATATTTCAAGTATACAATTGTTTCAAATTAGATTGGGCTTAGTTAATATACCAGATTGATCTATACCCTACCTTGTCATTGTATGCCATGATCCATTGTCACCCTAGATTGGTTCAATATAGTTGGTTAGTAATTATAATCAACATTGGAAGGTTAGTTCGTATTAGTTGCTTAGCCATGCCACGTCAACACATGTGTCAGAATCATTGATAATTAATCTTGATTAATGGAATATGGAACAATGTTATGAACTTGTGTGTCATGTGGATCACACGATGAGATTGAGTTGTTGTGGCGAGTCATGTCACATAGCGATGTTGAATTGTTGATAGCACGTGGTGCTTGGTAATCAAGCGGGTGATAATCATTTAGATTGGGGCAAGTGACAAGGCGAGTATCCAAGGTGGGCCCGATGGGCGAGGGTATGTGGATGTCTTGCCTTGATCACTCTAAGGACTTAACCTTGCAAGCCTTTGACTGAGTTAATCATGCAACCACATGTCTTGTATGGGCCACCTAGTGATTAATTTGCAATGTCTTAATTTTGGTACTATCTTGGTGGTGTGAGTTCGAGTTATGGAGTAATTCACATGGCGCAAGAGGGGGCCCTGGTTATGGTTTCGGACCCACGGTGTTGAAACCTTAGCGGGTAGTATCGGGTTAAGCAGCGCATTGTAAAGGCTTTGTTATAATCACTCGCCTTGGTGGTGTTTGGTTGTATCAGCGTGGGTAAAGTGCATAACCTCTGCAGAGTGTGAAACTATTCGGATAGCCGTGCTCATGGTATTGAGCAATGCTCGGGGATTACTGATTAAGGGTTAGCTTAATTAAATGGACAATTTGGTTGGGATGGCGGAATGCCATGTGGAAGATGGAATTTGACTTAGGATTGGAAACTTGGTTTACTTGAGAAATACTGAAGTTATTTACTATTGTTATTTGTTTCTGATCTTTACAATCTATTTACTATATTTGTTCATAAATCTTGCTTATTGCAAAATAGCCATGATAGCCTATCCATTGGAATAAGCCTTACATATAGATACATAGAATTGCATTACATGCACAACTTGTTGAGTGTTTTAAGTACTCACCCTTGCCAAACAACAATAATCAGCAGTTGAAGAATCTACACTGTGTTGGAAGAGCAAGTCCGGGAAGACACGAGTCATTAGGGTCCGAGCCTTGTCGGTTGCTGTGGTGGTGATGAGCTATCTCGTTTTCTACTTTCATTGCATATTTATTAGTTTATATTTTCAGTCTTGCCCTGCGTGGCTTAATAATGTAAGTTGGTCATAAGATCATACATTTAGCTATATCAATAAATGAACTATTATTCTATTATCGTTGTGTATGATGTGATATGTACCAATGTTAAGCTGTGTGCACTAGCGTTGATCATGGGACTAGTGCGGTAAACACAGTGGGTTCAAATCAGTGGATTCGGGTCCTTACACATATCTATTCTATTAGTCTATATTTCTTTTGTTTGACTGTGTATTTGTTTAGTCAACAAAAGTCAACATTGAGCATCAGTTTAGTTCATCATGAACTAACATATCTTTATGGACCCGATCTATAGATCAAGAGCCCGTATGTCAATATCTGTCCAATCAAGTTAATTAATCTCGAAGGATATCCCCTGGAATATACTCCATCTTTCCCTAATTATCAGTCGTAACCTTCTCGATAAATCTTCTGAAAGCCTGTTCTCTTTCATCCGATCTTCGATCAAATCTAAGTTCCTATATTCAATCCCTTCCGTTCAGTACCAATCTAATATTAAATTGGAGTTTATTTGAATTGCTTTTGAGTTTTGTTGTATTTGTGCTTCTTTGTCGTTAGACGTGTCGTCCAGAAGTTACCCGAAGTAGCTGAAGGACGAGGAAGTCGAAGCATTCGATTGAAGAGCCAAAGGTTGAGGAAGCCAAAGATCAATTAAAAATAGTAAAAAGCAGTTTATAGCAAGTGCCAGGCAAGTTGTGCTTTGATCATGTTGAACCTACGATTACAAAAACTGCTATATTGTTTTACTTTGTTGGATATTATTTGACATGTACAAATGTCTTCAATTAAATTTGGGACTTAGCTATTATACCCAATTGATCTATACCCTACCTTGCCATTTGTATACAATGATATATTGTCACCCTAGATTGGTTCATTATAGTTGGTTAGTAATAATAATCAACATGGGATGGTTAGACCGTATTAGTTGCTTAGCCATGCCACGTCATCACATGTACTTTAGTCTTTGATAAATAATCTTGACTAATGGAATATGGAACGATGTTATGGACTTCTGTGTCTTGTGTGGTCACACGATTAGATTGAATTGTGGTGGCGAGAGGATGTCACATAGCGAGGTTAAATTCGATGTACGTGGTGCTTGGTAATCAACTGGGGTGGTTATGATTTAGATTGGGGCAAGTGGCAAGGGAGAGAATGCCAAGGTGGGCCCGATGGGCAGGGGGTATGTGGAAGACTTGTCTCGATCATCTTAAGGACATAACCTTGCAAGCCTTTGACCTGAGTCAATCATGCGACCACATGTCTGGTATGGGACAGACCTAGATGATTAGGGTTTTGATAACTTTCCTCTGATACCTCGGGGTGACAGTACACGGAAGTGTATCTGTGTGGGGGAGCGTACCTGTGCTACGGCTTGGTGCCCATCCAACGGTGTTGGCCCTTCCTATACTTCGGCTCCGCGTGAGAGGAGTAATAGTGAAGGCAATACCAGAGAGGTTCTTTGGATAAGGTAGAGGTTCCTGAAAGGCTTTGTCGTGATTTCTCTGCCGGCACACCAAAGGAAGTGTGCTAATGGCCAGGCACAAAGAGAATATCACGTCATGTGGGTAAAATGCATAACGTCTGCAGAGTGTAAACCTATTCGAATAGCCGTGCTCACGATATTGAGCAAAGCTCGGGAATTACAGTTAAGGGTTAGACTTTTGAAATGAAAACTTGGAATGGGATGGCAGGATTGCCATGAAAGGTTGGACTTGACATAGGATTGGAAACTTGGTTTACTTGAGAAATGTTGAATCTATCTAATACAGTTATTTGTTTTACTGTCTTTCCAATTTATATACTGTATTCATTTACAAATGTTGCTTATTGCAAAATAACCATGTTAGCCATTTCGTTGGAATAAGCCTTGCATATAGTTATGTTAGAATTGCATTATGTGCACGACTTGTTGAGTGCTTTATGTACTCACCCCACAACAACCACTTCAGAAGAAGAAGAGACTACGCCATTCATGGAGGAGAAGTATTGCGAAAGGACGAGCATCTAGGGTGCGAGCCTTGTCGATTACTGTGGTATCTTGAGGGTCATCTACATTTTCTTTCATTCTTTGCTTAAATTGTTGTTGACCTTATAAGGCATAATCATGTAAGTTGACCATAAGGTCATGTAACTAGTTGTATTTAATATATGATGTCTTTTATCTTTTTCCGCTATGTATGATTGTGATATTTCATCTATGTTGAGACTGTGTGCACTAGCGTGATCCTGGACTAGTGCTGAATACACAGAGGGGTCCGATTTGCATATTTGGGGCCCGACAGAGGTGGTATCAGAGCCATACTGACTGTATGTCTTGACCCTAGATAGTTTGGCCGTTCCTTAGGAGCTTCAAAAGTATTTTCTAAAAGTGAAAATTTAACTTGAAAGATTAATAAGTTCTTGACTTATCTTATTCTTCCATTCTTTCCCCTTTTGCTAAAAAAATTATTCATCTTTCCTCAATGGTTTAAATAAAAATCTTACCTGCGTTGTTCTAAGTAGTTAACGATGTCTCACACTTAAGGAGAAAGTACTTGCTGAACCTTAAGATCGTGAAGACAGGAATCGTCAAGCTCAAGGAAGGGAGGATCGATGCAGTGTTCCTGAAACTAGAAGACCCAGTGCTTTGAGTAGCTAGTTGAGACTCATGTGTGGGAGTCACGTCTTCTTAAGCTAGAATGTCGCCCTTATAGACGGTAGTTTTGTGTGTATAGGTTGATTTGGTTGTTCCTTGATTGTTGAGTGTGCAGTATGTGTTGTATAGCTTTTAGGCATATATAAGCAACCATACCAAGTTATTAATATTGTTTGCTTAAGTTGTTGGGTTAAACCTATCTCCCCTATATTAGGATCATTATTCCTTATCTATGCTATTTCCCTTTTCCCTAACCCTTTGAAGCAACCAAGCAGATGGTGCAGTCTGGTGGAACCAATGAAGTCGTGGAAGTGGAAATCAACTCAGTGAGAACCCCAATGATGGATTAGTTTTGCAATCGTCAATACAGATAAATATGTAGAGTTTCAAAGAGTTTCTGGCTGCTCAGACTCAACTGACGCATACAATGATGAAGCAAATGAAGAATGTGAACAATCAAGCCAATGTCAACGTAGTGTCTCAAACTACCATTCAAGATCCTTATTCCTGCTCAAGGTTATCAGAATTTATAAGGACTCGTTCGTCGATATTTTTCAGAAATGTTTTTCCTTTGGAAGCGGAAGATTGGCTGAAGATCATTGAGGAGAAGTTACTCATTGCTCAATGCAGAAATGATGAGAAGGCCCTGTATGCTTCTTATCTGTTGGAAGGAATTGCTGCAGAATGGTGGAAGAAATATTGTGATGTCCACGAAGCCCCGCAGAGTATCACTTGGAATGAGTTTGTTGATGCTTTTCGTTATTCCTTTGCTTCGACAGAAGATGGTGTGATCATGCAGATTCAGATCAAAATGCTACCTCTTCATCTGATTCAAGATCTAGACGTTGTTCTTTGAAGTGTTGTCAGCCTGACAAGTCAGAAGATCGTGCATGCATTCACTGTGGAGAAATATGCCATACCGCTGATGAGCATGCGATCAATTGCTCTAGTTGTGAAGGAAGTCATCCTTTCGGAGAGTGCCCTATGAACAACATCACATGTTACTTATGTGAAGGTCGAGATCATTGCCCAGCTCAATGTCCCTTGGACCCAATAGTTACTGCAGTGACTCAGCATCATCAGAAGAATCTTCGAGCTGCAATTACTCAAGAATTGTCAAAAAGAGGTGTAATATCAGTTGTACAGGAGACACCACTTGAAAAACTAAAGATGCAGCCTCCTGATCTTGGTTGTCTTCATCAAGAATGTAGTAAGTGGCAATCGCCAACAGCATGTTTCTTATGTGATGAAGAAGGTCATTGGTCTAGAGAATGCCCTCTAAAGCAACCAGCCCTGAATTACCAGAACAACAATAATGAGCATACATTTTTGCCCAACAAGGCACAACGATGCAAACATGTGTGCTACTATTGTCAGAAGGAAGGTCATTATGCTAACTGATGTCCACAGAGAAGACAATTATTTTCCGCAACCGTGGTTATTCCAGAAGTTACTTCAGTTAAGTACATAATGCCAAGAGTGAGTGGTGACACCGTAAGAGAAGTTTGCCTAGAGAACCAGTTGAAGAAAAGACGTCTGAGCGAGGACAATACCCCAGTCAGCGAATGCCCAAGGAGGAAAAATTTTCCATAAACTCTGTTATACCTGCCGCAAGCCCGGACATTTTGCCAACAATTGCCCTCAGAAGAAAGCAATCACGCCGGTTCAAGCCAATCTCAACTCGCTTGCAGATCAAAACCTCAATGTCAACGCCAATCAAGGAAGTTCAGATCAACGATTTCACCCTGAGCGAGTGTCATAACTCATTTGTAAAGTGAGGAGATTAGTAATGAATTCCATGTAAAGATTTCCTTGCAAAAGAAATAAAGTAGAGATGAATGTTATGTTGGTATGAGAAGTTTGAAATAAAAGCATTAATAGTAAATGAAGGATCAGATATTTCCCTGGATATTGTCTGCAATGGTGGTTCACTTGAAAGTGATATGTGTGCTATAATGGTCAATTCAGTACCATTTAGCGTGAAGCTTGTCTGCCAGAAGATTTGTCATTATTAGAAGGTATTCGGTTATGCTCGATCTAACCCAGAATTCAAAATCAAAAGTATTAATGGCAATAAAGGATTTGATATGTCTTTGAGCATTCACTTTGCGGATAATGTTCATGTGTATGTTGGCCATAGAGCACGAATTCTCGATAATGTGATGTAGAGACAAAATTTGTTGATTTAGCATATTGAAGATCAGTACCTTTACTTGAGTGGTAATTGAAGCATTAATTCGTTATGGAAAGAATATCTAGCGGATATAGAATTTCCGATCGCTACTTTAAGAACCAAACCGACAAAGATAGTATCGGACCAGCAGATCAACAGAGTGGTATTTTTATCCATGCTTTTGACAAGTCCAATAAGATAAAACTAATTCAGAATCTTCAGAATTCCATGACTCAGTCATGATGTTAAGAGTTGCCGGATTCATTTCGGTCAATATCCCTTACTCCGAAGGTCATTGGTAGTGAATTTGCAAGGATCAAGGAATCTTTCAAGACTTTGAATTGCAGTGAAGCAATTATCAATCAGCTTGAGTTCCTCAGATCAAGAGCTGTTCTCAAGAACCAACTCAACAGAAATGATGTTCAATCTTCGACCAAGACCGTAGAATAGCAAGTTGCTTTCGCCGTCATGTGCAGTTGTCTGCAAGTGCAGAAAGCTTCGAAGGTCGAGTCTCCCCGAACCAATTCTATAGCCAGCCTAAATCTCGGGGACCAGATTCTGTTATGGGGGGAGATTTTGTAACATAACAAAATTTCATTTCAAAAATAGGATAAAAAAAATATTTTAAAATATTATTTTTATCGGTTGCCTCAAGTTTATTTGTCTGCTCTTTATTTTCTGGATTTCTCAAGAGTTCAAAAGAAAGAGACTTTTGCCTATTTTTAGAAAAACTTAAAACTATTTCCTTAAAAAAAATAAAAACCCTATTTAAGTTGGAATTAATTTTTTTAAAAAAATATATCACAAGGAACTTCGGTGAATTTTCCCATTATTTGTTAAAATCCTGATTTTAAAATCTTTCCAAAAGTCTCATCAATTAAAAATATAGTTTGGAGACAAAATAAAAGATTTGGTTTTGCTAAAACTATCTTATTTAATATAAATAAACCTAAGGGAATTTCTGCGAAATTTCCTACATTTGTCAAATTATATATTTTCTAAAGCCTTTCCGAAAGCTTTAACAAAATAAAAATATATGTGAATATAAAAATAAAATATTTCGTGGTACCAAAATATTTTAGTTGATCTCAAAATGTCCTAATTAAACTCCCTGAATTTTCTTAGAATTTTTGGGGTTTTTTATTATTTTCCAAATTAAAAAGATATTAAAAACAATATAAAAGTATTTACTATACACGAATAAAATTATTATTTTATGTAATAATATTTTATTTGTGTTACTAAATCTGTGGGTCACGTTCCATATTTTTCCCGGATTTTTTTTAAAAGGTTGTTTGGTATTTATTTCGATTTTATGGGTGATACTTAATAATTCGGATTAAATAAACAGTAACGGCTACAATAACTCCGGCGGTTTTCAGTCATAACTCTGGCAAGCTTTTCCCGTTGATCCATTGCTCCTTTATTGCTGAGAATTGAACCCTAGACGCCTCTCCTAATTCCCCACATCATACTCAAAGGTCATCATCAAAATCGCAACGGAGCTCCCTCAGCAAGCCTTTTTCCCCAACTCCGGTGAGAACTTCGGCGAGCTCTACTGGGTGCTCCCGAACTCCGTTCATCCTCAAATGTTTTGTGGAGCACCCCCATGAAGGTTGCAACACCTCTGTGAAGCAGTTTTGGAAAATTCCAAACAGAGCACCGCCGGCGACCCTTTTATCCTGCAACGTCGACGAGCTCTCCCGGGCGCCCCTCTCGTCGGCTGGTTTCGGCATTGCGTTCCTCACCGGCTGAGTGAGTTTTTCTGGGATACAACCTCGTCATCTCGTGCCTAATGGTCAGTTCTATCTCTCCACCAAATTTGGTTCAGTTCCATCCGCGGAATCAAAAGTTACGGCCGTTCTAATCTCAAATCTTGTTGCTGCCCGTTCTCCTCGGTTTTCGCGAGTTTGACCGTGAATTTTTTTTCTGTAGACTCCTCTTGATGTCCTGTACACGCTGCTCACCCTAACTCAAGGTTTGACCCGCGGGATTTGTGCAGAAAAATCAATCCTCCCCCATCAGACTGCATTCCAACGGCAGAAAACTTCGTCACGCGTTCCCCGTTGATCTAGAAGGTAAACCTCAGATCCGTTCGCGTCATATTGTGCCAAATGATCCCAGATAGCTCTCTGTATAATTTAGTTAGGATCAATCTATTATTTTAATAGTTATGACCGTTTGATCTATTGGCTCCGGCAGCCGTTCGTCGACAGTTTGTGATATGTCCGTTGGGTTGCTTCCAAATCAGGATATACCGTTGAGTTCGTGTCGCCGCGTTCTACGTGGTGCTTACTTTCCCTTTGCTGTTTCATTCTCCGAAAAGTTTAATATTCGTTACCGTCGCCTTTTTGCCACCGCCGCGCGTCATCTTGTGCCGCCAACCATTTTGGTTTGTCGTGGCCATGTCATTGTATCCAGAAGATCATTATCCCCTATTTTGCCCACTGTTGAAGTTCATTGATCCCCGGTTGCCGTCAAAGCCATGTTCTAGAATCTACCCGACGTCTTTTGGCCTAGTCCTTCGTGTCGGTGCGTATTTCGGTTCGCCATCTTTGGTAACCTTTAATCGCAGTGCCAACCCTACCACCCTACCATATGCCAAGTGTATTCATCCTTGAATCGTTTCGCTCAAACCCGGACTTAACCCTTGGTCAAATTTTTCGTTGCATCACGATATGTGTACCCCGCAGATCTCAAACCAAATTTGAGCCATGTCATGACCTCGCTGCCCTATCTTTCAACCGAGGGTTGCCACCTTATAATCTCATAAGTGTTCTGTTAACGCTTCACCTTCATCGTTAACATTCCATCATTAACGTTCCGTCATTAACATTCTGTCGTTAACGTCCCACCGTTAACGTTCCGCTGCTAACGTTTCTTCGTTAACGTTCCGTCGTTAACTCTTTGCTCTCGCTTCGCTATCATCGCATACGTGAATTCCAGCAAGAGCGTAGCTCGATGTCATTATCCTTTCTATCGTCCTATCGTGATCTAACCGCATTCCTTGTGAGTCTGGCTTTATCTTTCTTTCATCTGCAAAGCCAGACCAAAACCTAACTTAAGACCGGTTCGATGGACTGAGTTCATCGTGAGCCGCGCTGCCGGTATTGCGGTTTTCCTCGTTGTGTCCACCATAGTAAGATATTTGTCTTGTCTTACTACATATCGTCATCGCATACTGTTATCGTCAAGTCTCTTCTTTGATGTATGACTGAACCCCAGATCGGATCGCACTGAATGTCGATTCCATCCGTCCTTGTCTTATCCCTGAAAATCTAATCTGCCATTAACCTAGAATTCATTCGTGGACTTGGTCGATAGACCATTGGCCATATGTCATATCCTGGTACCATATCTATTCTATTAGTCTATCTTCCTTTTGTTTGACTGTGTATTCGTTTAGTCAACAAAAGTCAACATTGAGCATCAGTTTAGTTCATCATGAACTAACATATCTTTATGGACCTGATCTATAGATCAAGAGCCCCTATGTCAATATCTGTCCAATCGAGTTAATTAATCTCGAAGGATATCGCCTGGAATATACTCCATCTTTCCCTAATTATCAGTCGTAACCTTCTCGATAAATCTTCTAAAAGCCTGTTCTCTTTCATCCGATCTTCGATCAAATCTAAGTTCCTAAATTCAATCCCTTCCGTTCAGTACCAATCTAATATTAAATTGGAGTTTATTTGAATTGCTTTTGAGTTTTGTTGTATTTGTGCTTCTTTGTCGTTAGACGTGTCGTCCAGAAGTTACCCGAAGTAGCTGAAGGACGAGGAAGTCGAAGCATTCGATTGAAGAGCCAAAGGTTGAGGAAGCCAAAGATCAATTAAAAATAGTAAAAAACAGTTTATAGCAAGTGCCAGGCAAGTTGTGCTTTGATCATGTTGAACCTACGATTACAAAAACTGCTATATTGTTTTACTTTATTGGATATTATTTGACATGTACAAATGTCTTCAATTAAATTTGGGACTTAGCTATTATACCCAATTGATCTATACCCTACCTTGCCATTTGTATACCATGATATATTGTCACCCTAGATTGGTTCATTATAGTTGGTTAGTAATAATAATCAACATGGGATGGTTAGACCGTATTAGTTGCTTAGCCATGCCACGTCATCACATGTACTTTAGTCTTTGATAAATAATCTTGAATAATGGGATATGGAACGATGTTATGGACTTCTGTGTCTTGTGTAGTCACACGATGAGATTGAATTGTGGTGGCGAGAGGATGTCACGCAACGAGGTTAAATTGCTGATGGCACGTGGTGCTTGGTAATCAACTGGGGTGGTTATGATTTAGATTGGGGCAAGTGGCAAGGGCGAGAATGCCAAGGTGGGCCCGATGGGCAGGGGGTATGTGGAAGTCTTGTCTCGATCATCTTAAGGACATAACCTTGCAAGCCTTTGACCTGAGTCAATCATGCGACCACATGTCTGGTATGGGACAGACCTAGATGATTAGGGTTTTGATAACTTTCCTCTGATACCTCGGGGTGACAGTACACGGAAGTGTATCTGTGTGGGGGAGCGTACCTGTGCTACGGCTTGGTGCCCATCCAACGGTGTTGGCCCTTCCTATACTTCGGCTCCGCGTGAGAGGAGTAATAGTGAAGGCAATACCAGAGAGGTTCTTTGGATAAGGTAGAGGTTCCTGAAAGGCTTTGTCGTGATTTCTCTACCGGCACACCAAAGGAAGTGTGCTAATGGCCAGGCACAAAGAGAATATCACGTCATGTGGGTAAAGTGCATAACCTCTGCAGAGTGTAAACCTATTTGAATAGCCGTGCTCACGGTATTGAGGAAAGCTCGAGAATTACAGTTAAGGGTTATACTTTTGAAATGAAAACTTGGAATGGGATGGCAGGATTGCCATGAAAGGTTGGACTTGACATAGGATTGGAAACATGGTTTACTTGAGAAATGTTGAATCTATCTAAACAGTTATTTGTTTTACTGTCTTTCCAATTTATATACTGTATTCATTTACAAATGCTGCTTATTGCAAAATAGCCATGTTAGCCATTTCGTTGGAATAAGCCTTGCATATAGTTATATTAGAATTGCATTCTGTGCACGACTTGTTGAGTGCTTTAGGTACTCTCCCCACAACAACCACTTCTGAAGAAGAAGAGACTACGCCATTCAAGGAGGAGAAGTATTGCGAAAGGACGAGCATCTAGGGTGGGAGCCTTGTCAGTTGCCTGTGGTATACTGAGGGGTCATCTACGTTTTCTTTCCGCTGCTGCTTAAATTGTTGTTCAACCTTATAATGCATAATCATGTAAGTTGACCATAAGCTCATGTAACTAGTTGTATTTAATATATGATGTCTTTTATCTTTTTCTGCTATGTATGATTGTGATATTTCATCTATGTTGAGACTGTGTGCACTAGCGTGATCCTGGACTAGCGCTGAATACACAGAGGGTCCGGATTTGCATATTCGGGGCCCGACAGGAAATTTGGGGTTCTCGAATCTTAAAGGTTGCTTGACATAAACCTCTTTCTCAATATAGCCATTGAGGAATGCACTCTTGACATCCATTTGATAAAGCTTGAAGCCTTTAGATGCAGAAAATGCAAGCAGGATTCGGATAGCCTCTAGCCTAGCTACAGGGGCAAAGGTCTCCTCAAAGTCAAGACCCTCAACCTGAGAAAAGCCCTGTGCAACTAGTCTAGCCTTGTTTCTAACTACAACCCCATCCTCACTCTGCTTGTTTTTTAACACCCACTTGGTCCCAATGACATTATGACCAGATGGGGGCTCGACAAGCTGCCATACCTTGTTCCTCTCAAAGTTCTCAAGTTCCCCATGAATAACATTAATTCACGACTCATCGGGTAATGCATGAGAAACATCCTTCGGCTCAAAGGAGGCAACGAAGGCAGAGTGGAGGCAGAAACTGGACAAACCTGATTTTGAGCGAGTGACCCGCTCAAACAGATCACCAATGATCTGATCAGGTGGATGAGCTTTCTGGATATGTCGGGGAGGACCAGAAGCGAAAGTGGCCTCTACCTCTTGAACAGAAGAGGTAGGAACAGAGCCACTCGCTGAAGGAGAGTCGAAGGCAAGGGCTGATCTCCCTGAGGTGCAAAAATGGAAACAGGAGGCACCTCAGGTGTAGAGGGGACTGGATCCGGTGGAACACCATCATCTCCATCATCCTCATCTTCTACAAAGATGGTCTCGGAGGGATAAGAAGAGCCTGAAACATCAAGTCTACCTCTTGGGCTAGCCTCATCAAAGGTCACATCATAGGTCTCTATGATCCTATGCGCATCAACACTCCAGACCCTATAGCTACGAGAAGAAGTCGAGTAACCTAGAAAGATACCATCAGAAGAGCGAGACTCAAACTTATCTAGGTTACCAGACTTCAAGATAAAACACTTGCAACCAAAACGCGAAAATGAGACACTGCTGGGCTTTCGCCCATACCTCAACTCATAAAGTGCGATGCAAATGTGCTCTCAAAACAGCGATTAGAAACATGGCAAGCAGTAGCTATAGCCTCAGCCCAAAACTTCCTAAGAGTACTGTACTCATCTAGCATTGTCCTAACCATCTCAACCAGGGTCCTGTTCTTCCTTTCCACTACGCCATTCTGCTGAGGGCGTAGGGAGAAGAGAACTGATGCTCCAAACTAGACTCCACACAAAAACTCTCAAAGTAGGAATTCTTGAACTCTGTGCCATTATCAGTGCGTATAGCTCGTAATGCACCTGAGAGCTCAATAGACAACCTACTGACCAAACCCCTGAAGTGAGAAAAAGTCTCATCCTTCGAGGCCATGAAGAATACCCAAGAGTATCTAGAAAAATCATCAACGATGACAAGAATATACCACTTCCCTCCTGCTGACTGCACTATAGCTAGACCAACAGTGTCCATATGTAAAAGCTGTCCTGGTGCATCAGTCATCACTACGGTGACTAGAGGATGAGAAGCAGTAACCATCTTGCCATATCGGCAAGGAGAGCAAACTAAGTCTTTGACCATCTTGAGTTTGGGCAAACCCCGAATGAGATCGTGGCTGCTAACTTGGGTCAAATGATCAAAACCAATGTGACCAAGTCTCCTATGCCAGAAGGAGAGATCACGGGACTCAGAAGCAATCAAACATCGAAGAGAGTCTCCAGAAGAAGCAGAAAAATCAGCACGAAAGACTCTCCCAAGTCTAGAAATCCCGCAAACTAACCCTCCTGATGAATCAAGGATTCTACAGGCATTACTATTGAAGCTTACCTCGAAAGAATCATCGATAAGCTGAGAAACAGAGAGTTGTATTGCAGCTTACTTACTAAGGCAACATCTTTAAGAATGAAATTTTGGTTAATGCAGATGGTACCTTTAGCAATGACTCTACCTGATGATGCATCCCCGAAAGTGATCAACTCATCACCGGAGGCTCGGACTAGGGAAGAGAACCATCGAGAATCTCCGGTAATATGACGAGAACAACTGGAGTCGACAATCCAAACATCTCCCTTCCCCATCCGACGAACCTGATCAAGACATAAGAGAGAAAGATGACTCATTACTGGGATAGAGTGAAGACTTGGGAACCCAATCTTGAACCACGACGCCTCGAATACCGACCACGGAAGAAGGCGGACTCAGTGTCTCTCTCGCGCTTAACCTTAACATGATCGGTAGCAACTCTAGTAGATGATCTAGGAGCTGGGCAGGTTAGCCCACCGTGGTGCAAAAGCGGACCATCCCGGTGAGGCTTCCTAAATCTCCTACCAGAAAACACCTCACGCCTCGATATCTACCTCGATGGGAAAAGCGAGGAAAATCAAAGGATGGCGAAAAAGCGACTACTGAACAGCTCCAAGACTAAAACTCGAAGAACCGGCATGAAAACCGATTCTGGGGCCGCCCAAAAGCAGCGACTCTCTAACTTTGTCTAGAAGCGGTGTGTACCTTAGGAGCACTCAAAGTGCCGGGATGACCTAAATACCCCTAAGAGCGACAACACGCTCACGCCGAGTGATCTTGGCGCGCTGAGCGAAATCTACTAGGTGACCATCCTTCTTACAGAAGGTGCATGTGTACTTCGCCTTGCTAGAGACAGAAGCAACAGGAGTAACACCCTTCTGGTCAGAAGTCCTATGGACAACCCCAGTAGACCTAAACACAATGGTGCTCACTCATGGAGCTACCACAATCTCACCTTCATCTCCCAATCCCGAAGGTCGAGTGCGGTCAAGAAATGCCGAGCATTGTCCGAGTCACGGTATATGCAACCAACTGCTCGAAGGTGGCTCAAGATCTTTGTAAACCGACCAAAACACTCGTCGAGACTCTCACCAGCGCATTGATCAAACTTGTTGTACTTGCGCTTGAACTGGTCTTGCCTCACAGTCTTGATTTGAGTAGAGCCCTCATGGTAAGCATCGAGGGTTACCCAAATCTTGTGAGCGGGCGATGGTGAGAAATCTATCATACTCACCACGGCTAAGACCCAGATGAGAATGTTCCTTGCCTTACCATTCGCCTCAATGTCGACCATATTGATGGCGTGACATTTTAATCGTGAGGAACCTCATACGGAGTTTCACCTTACGCCATATCGGTATACAGGTAGTGATGTATGACTCCATCCGGGACTTCCAAAAAGGAAAATCAACTCCATTAAAGATGGGAGGCTTGGTGGAATATTTGTCCGTCGCCATGGCTCTTGAGACCGGTCAAGATCTAGAAAGAGCAGAACCGGCTTTGATACCAATTGAAGGATTGAGATGGCGAACAAAGGGGGGGTGAATGGTCGCAAATAAATTTCCCCCCAAAGTACTCCAACAAAAACCTCGACAAGATCGCTCAAAGGAAATCGTGAAAAACCCGAAAATCTAGACAACTATGTGTACCCCTAGCTTGCATGGATAAGTACAATAAAATATGTGGGGATTTCTGAGTCACAATCCTGGTTGTCTAGTGTGGAATATAAGAACCCGGGTACCCTAATGACAAGCCCAAGAGGGAGGCCCAGAAGATACTCCCCGCGTCAGGCCCCGCTGCCGTGCGCAAGGGGACATATCCTAAAGGAAGTTGAACTTATATTTAGATATGATAGATATGGTTGTAATCCGAGTCGTTAATAGGGTAGATAAAGATGTAAACTCTATCCTATTAACGACTAGAATCTTGTAACCGATCGAAATCTCCAAACCGATCAGGACTCTGTAAGCCGCCCCACCCCCGCTATATAAGGGAGAGGGCGGGCAACAACATAGGGATCCGATCATCCAAGCATAGAGCGATCAAGCCATAGAACATAGCACACCACATATCGCCCAGAGCATATTGCGCTTTGAGCAACTCGGATCAAGAGATCCGCATAATTCCGGCTACGGATTAGGTACTACCTCCATTCTTGAGGGTGAACATGTCTAAAATCCTGTCATGTGTGACCTTGAGTTTGAGATCTAGCGCCTACCCCATAAGTTCATTGCCGACTACAAAAGTCGACAGTTGGCGCGCCAGGTAGGGGAAGCGCTATAATCTTTTCCTCGAGACTCGATGGCGTGATCGGCGAAATCACCGCCACCTTCATCTCGGCTAGGCTTTCCGCGGGAGCACTGGACTTCGTCATGAATCTTGCGCGAGAGAACTTGTCCGTCTAGACTTGAACGGATCAATCGGTAAAGATCGAGCCGACTCATTTTCAGGTATGTCACTTTGATTGGCCGGCAAACCAGTCGGCGTCACGAGGAATTGCTGCGATCTTCGTGGCATCTTCGCGATAGAAGAGCAGAAGACCGATCTCCAACGCCAACAAGAAGAACAAGAAGCTGCGAGGGAAGATCGTCTTTGTAAGGGTAAGGAGGTGCAGGTGTGATCGCTTCGATCTCGCGGTCGCAATGTCCGCGAGGACATCCTGCAATCCAGGTTGGGAGATCAAGCCGTCTTCCACACGCCAATGCAGAACGTCGTCGCCTCCAAGACGCTTCTCGACAAACTGGACCCGATGATTGCATCGGATAGCCCGGCGGCCCCGATCATGGCCCAGATCAAGGCCATGGTGACGGCTGCCGCAACTCATCAAAATCAGGAAAAGTCGGTAGGAGAAGTGCACTCGCGCTCCCACGCGGCTTCGGCGCGACCACGAGCCACGCTGCGCCCGGCGCCACCGCCGGACGACCACGAGCCACGCTGCGCCCGGCGCCACCGCCGGCGCGGCCACGGGCCCAAGCCTGCGCCCGGCGCCACCTTCGGCGCGGCCACGAGCCTCGCTGCGCCCGGCGCCACCTTCGGCACGGCCACGAGCCACGCCTGCGCCCTGAGTGCCTCCTTCGGCACGGCCACTTTCGGCACGGCCCCAAGCCACGCCTGCGCCCCGAGCGCCGCCTACAGGTCATCTACAAGCCTACGCCTGCGCCACGAGCAAAGATGTCTTGATCGTCAGCAACATATGGAGCATAAAGCAGCTAAGTCGCTTTTTACTCAATTATGTCAGTATAAATAAAATTGTTGACTTTCCTGACTTGCTACTCGGTTGACCCACAACTAAGCGATAAGTCGGGGCTACCTAATAAGCGTCGCATGCGCACATCTTTTGAGTTGTATTTTTCTTCTTTTGCTTAACGATTGCGAGTGAATCCGAGTGTGATAACTCCAAATTGTGAAGCTCGACCCCATGAGCGAACTTTAGTCACCCAAAACACGTGCACAGGAAAAGAGCCATGAGCCAACTCCCAACGCTCGGGGCTAGACTAGTCGGGCGAGTGCTTAAACAAAAGAGTCAAACCACTCGGATGAATTCAAAATCAATAAAGAAAAACAGTAAAAACTCTAAAATTATATATACACGGTCGGACATCACATCAAAGTGAATTGTTTTACATTGCCTAAGTTACGCATATACATGATTTGGGGCTACTAAATTTGGATGCGATGTGTGTGAGCCAACGCTTCAATGACGACATCAGTAACTTCGGCGACGAATGAATTTAAAGGGAGTGGCGCTGAATTTTGCCTCGAGCGGGAAAAGCGTTTTGACTTCTGCATATCGTTTGGGATACAGTATGTCCCAAGATGAGCCGACTGCCATAATTCCAATAATGGGGCTAGGAACCACTCAGAAAGTTTAACGTGTGGAACTCTATTGAGTCCTTCACGATCTCTTTGCCTACAACAGGGCACAACACTGTAAAGGAAAACTAGTCGGGAAGCTGCATCAAGAACTGGAAGCACTCGGCGTGAAGCATGACTCAGTTGGGCTGCAACTAGGAAGGAGGCAACTCGATCGCAAAGGACTCAGGGGCTACTGTGGAATATAAGAACCCGGGTACCCTAATGACAAGCCCAAGAGGGAGGCCCAAAAGATACTCCCCGCGTCAGGCCCCGCTGCCGTGCGCAAGAGGACATATCCTAAAGGAAGTTGAACTTATATTTAGATATGATAGATACGGTTGTAATCCGAGTCGTTAATAGGGTAGATAAAGATGTAAACTCTATCCTATTAACGACTAGAATCTTGTAACCGATCGGAATCTCCAAACCGATCAGGACTCTGTAAGCCGCCCCACCCCCGCTATATAAGGGAGAGGGCGGGCAACAACATAGGGATCCGATCATCCAAGCATAGAGCGATCAAGCCATAGAGCATAGCACACCACATATCGCCCAGAGCATATTGCGCTTTGAGCAACTCGGATCAAGAGATCCATAAAATTCCAAAGACAGGATTAGGGTATTACCTCCATTCTTTGAGGGCACGAACACATCTAAAATCCCTGTCTTGTGTGACCTTCGAGTTTGAGATCTAGCGCCTACCCCATAAGTTCATTGCCGACTACAAAAGTCGACATCTAGTGTCCAAGATAAAGAGGAATCAATCCAACTCTTGCTTTTAGAAAGGAGATCAATTCAAATCACAAAAGTCACTTTCAGAAAAGCAAAAGCAGAATTTCCAGAAATTGTCCTCAATTTGAACTGGAGGTTGGTGGGTTTCTGCAGCTCACAAAATTTTGAGAATTTTTCTCCCTATGAGCAGAAGAGTCATGAAGAACTCCACCAAATTTCTCCACAAAAAGCCTTACATAAAAAACAGGAAAAATCGAAGAACACAGTCAGTCAAGAACTTCGAGCGGAAAGTTTGGGGCTCGGTTTTCACCTCATGGCGCCCAAAAGGTGCAACAAGTGAACTCCAAAAGTTTTTTGCAGGTGGATATCAGAGTCTCGCACCTCCTCCAACAGAATCACTTAAAATGGATTTTTCTATATTTTTATAAAAATAAAATACTAAATGCTGCGCAAAGAACAAGTTCTGAACAAAGTTGTAAAACCACATGAACACACTCAAAACATCCAAGATCAACAGCATTTAGAAGGAGGGGAGGCAAATCCAAATTGCGTGAAAGTAAATTGCGAGAATGTAATTGCAGGAAAGTAAATGCTGAATTTAAATTGCGTAAAGTAAAGACATAATGTAAATGCGCAAAATAAATTCAGAGTTGGATGGATAAAACATTCATTTATGGAAGGAGAGGTTACAAAGCCTCACTTTCATGTTGGCAAAGCTCAAAGGAGCATTCAAAAACCTTCTAAAGGAGGAGGCTACCCCTCCACCCCTATTTATACTACTCTTGGGCCACCTACCACCCTGGATGAGTCCCTCAACCCTAGAGCACTCATCTAAGGGCTAGGATTAACCCACACACATAGCCATGCAAGGGCTAACCCAAAACCCACACAAATACCGGGTTTTCTTGCACCGTTTTCAAAGCATACTACATAGACCCGCTAACCTATCAACTAGACCTCAATCCGACGCCCCTCATTGATCCACGCGGCATGTAGCTAGCATCATCTCCTTTCCTTGTCTTCTTGACATGCTCGGACTCCGTCTCCGATCATCTTCCGGCGATCTCCCAACCGTCTGGACCTCCGACACTCCTCGCCTAGTCCCGGTCATCCTCCGCCTCACCATGACCTAGCACCGTCGCCCTGCAACCATCAAAGACAAGGAAAAACCTTTCACATAGCAATGCCCACAAAGATATTCAATGATTATCCCAAAATCATTAATCGATCATAATTGCTCTCAATGGTCCGGTGCTACTACCCCTAGGCCGGTAGCACTAAGAAGAGCACCCAACACTCAAATTGCTTCAAATCCAATTCAATTCAAATCAAACCAAGCTCAAAACTCGTCAATTACTCATCACACACAAGGATAGACCTCCACATGGTCTTTCAATTTCACTTCTATCTCGTGATCTAAGGTTCGTATCTCAATGTACATTTCATTTGTAGTTGATTTAGTTGGATATTACGTTCTATATTGTTGTAGGTTCTGAGAATTATTGATTGCATAATGAGCACAATTAGAGTTCTAATTTAGAGACTATATTTCAATTTACCACCTTTTATATGTATAGTGATTGGTGAGATTAAGATGTAGCTTGAATTTAAGCATTTATGAGGACTAAATTAGTGGTTGCATTTAATACGTAAATTGAATTTAAATATGATAGCACTACATAATTAATTATCGTTTAATATAATTACTTATAATTGTTTCTTTATTTGGTGTATATTAATTTAATACATTTTGAAGTAATGAAAATTTGCCGGATGGACCATTATAACTAATAGCAATTATTTAATTGATTTTAAAAGCGATATTTGGATATGGATTTATAAATAATGAAAATTTCTTGATTAATTAGCACTACATAACAAATTAAATGAATAAAACAATTTGTGACCACTTATTGATTTACTGAGATTTTATTTGTTATAAATATTTGTAGATGGATCGAAGATGGATGTATGAAGCAGACCATCGCGATAGAGAGTACTTTAACGGTGTGACTAGTTTTCTGAGCGTGGCTGTGGCATACAATTCAAAGAAGCTGACGAACTATATTTGTTGCCTGTGCATCAATTGCAAGAATGAGAAGCAGTTTTCTAACCTTGAGGCGATCCGTGCACACTTGCTTCTAAGGGGTTTCAAGCCTGCGTATATCTGTTAGACCGAGCATGGTGAAGATGAGATTGTACGTGAAGGGCATCCGATTGATGACGATAACGAAGACAACGACTCGACAGCGGTCGAGGATACGTTCGTGGGCACCCAAGAAGATACATTCATCGATAACCACGAAGATGATCTAGAATAGATGTTGCATGATGGGAAGGAGGACCTCACAAGTGAAAGAGATTTTTAGAAGTTCCAGCGTATGGTAGAGGACTCTACAATTCCTTTGTAACCGGGCTGCAAGGAGGAGCACAAAAAGCTCCATATTGTGCTTACGCTGCTGCAGTTGAAGGCAAGCAATGGTTGGTCCGATAAGAGCTTCACAGAGCCGTTAGGTTTCTTTAGGGACGTGCTTCTAGAGGGTAACGTGTTGCCAGCAACCACGTACCAGGCCAAGCGGTTGTCTGCCCGTTGGGACTAGAAGTACAGAAAAGACATGCATGTCCAAACGATTGCATATTGTATCGCAATGAGTTTGCAAAATTCGATGCGTGTCTCATTTGCAAGGCATCCCGGTATAAGCACGGCGATGACGACATCGAGGCACAGCGTAAGAAGAAAAGACCCCTAGCCAAGGTGGTGTGGTATTTCCCTATAATCCCCTGTCGGAAGTGTCTGTTTGCGAACAAAAGGCATTCTCAATTGCTGCGATGGCACGCCAAAAAGCGTAAGAAGGATGGAATGCTCAGACACCCTGCTGACTCTGTGAAGTGGAGGAATATCGATAGAAAATACAAGAAACACTATTCATATGATATGAGGAATATAAGGTTTGGGCTTAGTACGGATGGGATGAATCTTTTCGGCAACATGAGTAGTCGTCATAGCACTTGGCCGGTGACTTTATGTATCTACAACCTTCCTCCTTGGCATTGTATGAAGCGGAAGTACATTATGATGCCGCTATTAATCCAAGGGCCGAGGCAACCTGGCAACGATATCGATGTGTATCTCAAACCAAATGTTGAAGATCTTTTGGTATTGTGGAACGACGATGTACGGGTATGGGATGAGTATAAAAGAGAGAACTTCATGCTACGCGCGTTGTTGTTCGTAACCATCATTGATTACCCTAAAGGATTCAATGGATGCATCCACTGCTTGGGTGATACAAGTAGCCGGTGGCTGAAATACTGTCGAAAAATGTGTTACATGTGGCATCGTAGGTTCCTTCACAAGGACCACCCATATCGCAACAACAAGAGAGCTTTTGATGGTACAAAGGAGACTGCTTCAACTCCGAAACATCACAACAGCAAAGAGATATTTGCAGCCACAAAGGATATTAAAATTATCCATGGAAAGGGAGCTGGCAATACATCAGTCCCGAGTTCCGGTGATACAACTCCTTTGTGGAAAAAGAGATCAGTATTTATGGACCTACCTTATTGGCCACACCTGGATGTTCAACATGCAATCGACGTCATCCACGTAGAGAAGAACGTGTGTGACAGCTTGCTTGGTATTTTACTAGACATACCTAGCAAAACAAAAGATACACTCAAAGCACGGATGGACCTAAAAGATATGAAACTCAGGAAGGAGCTGCATCATGAAGACTTGGGTATTGGCAAAAAGTACCTTCCCGCAGCTTGCTACACTCTTAGCAAGAAAGATAAAATTAGCGTGTGTGAGTGCTTGCACAGAGTCAAAGTTCCGTCCGGTTATTCTGCCAACATAAAGAGGCTAGTCTCAACGAAAGACTTGAATTTAATTGGCATGAAGTCTAATGATTGCCTTGCAATTAGGGTTGTTCAGCTAGAGAAAGTGCGAGATCCAATTATAAAGTTGTTTTCATTCTTCGACGCGATTTCACAGAAGGTCATCCATCTGTTGAAACTGGATAAGCTGTATCAAGACGCGATCCACACTCTATGCTGGCTTGAGATGTGCTTCCCTCCATCCTTTTTCGATATTATGGTCCATCTCATTGTTCATATTGTGAAAGAGATACAGTTTCTTGGCCCTGTGTTTCTACATCAGATGTACCCTTTCGAGAGGTTCATGGGGGTTGTGAAGAAATATGTTCATAATCGACATCGGCTGGAAGGGTGCAATGCCAAAGGTTGGGGAACCGAGGTCATTGAGTTCTGCATCGATTACATGGATCTCAAATCGATTGGTGTGCCCGTATCTCGCCATGAGGGGAGGCTACAGGGGAAAAGGACATTAGGTCAGAAATCGATCCGTACTAACGATCGTGCTTCATTCACACAAGCACATTTTATAGTTCTGCACCAATCAGTTGTAGCGGCCCTGTATGTTGACATGCACAAGAACATGCTAAGAAGAAAAAACCCATTTAAGTCTGAGGTTTTGATCGCAAGAGAGCACAGAGATAACTTTGGAGATTGGTTGCTTGCACACATGATGCATACGCAGACAGAGTGCACTAAGTTGAGGGCATTGGCTTAGGGACTATCATATACAATTATGACATTTGAAGGATACGACATCAATGGATATACATTTTATATGAGAGCACAAGATAACAAGAGCACCAACCAGAACAGTGGTGTCCGTATAGATGCTTACGATAGCAATGGCAACATGCAGACCTACTATGGATTCATAGAAGAGATTTGGAAGCTTGACTATGGGCCTTTGAAGGTCCCTCTCTTTCGGTGCCAGTGGGTCAGGCTCCCTAGGGGCGTGAACATCGACAAGTACGGTATCATTACCGTGGACTTCAAACACGTCGGATACAGAGAAGAACCATTTGTACTTGCTAATGCCGTTACACAAATCTTCTTTATAAGAGATCTGACTGACAAGGAACGCCACGTGGTTCTTCAAGGAAAAAGAAGGATTGTCGGAGTTGATAATGTAGTCGATGAGGATGACTATAACCAATTCGATGAGCTTCCTCCTTTCGGTGAGAACATCGACCTATGTCTCATGGAAGACAGTGCGGAAGCTACATACATACGTCGCAATCATAACAAAGGTCGAATCGTAGCTTAGTTGTATTAATTAAGGATATGCTTTATTTTGTATGAATGACATGCTTCAATTTGTAATGTATGGAGTATTGATTATTACTATACGATAGATATTTAACAAACAATATTAATATAAACATTTTGTACGAAGAACATGCTTCAAGTTGTAATATATGGAGTATTGATTATTACTATACTACAGATATTTAACAATATTAATATAAACATTAGTTAATATAGTATGCAAAATGGGGGGGGGGCAGGGACCATCACTGTCAATTCCAGGGTAACCCGGCAGAGATGGAGAGGCATCACTACCAGTTCGAAAATCACCCGGCAGAGATGGAGAGGCATCACTTTATCGGTTCCGAATCGGTAAGCGGATATTGTGAGAATCCTTTGCGAGTTTTAGGTCATCGGCGAGAGATGATACATCACTACCGGTTTATGTCATCGAACCGACAGTAATGCTCCTTTCTATATAAACACAGTGCACGCGACCACTTCCCCACACTTAGCCATTTTGTCGATTTCGTTTGTTCCCTACCCGCCGCGACCAATCCGCCCGCACCATCGCTGTCGTCTCCCCAGTCGCCACCCTCGTTGCCCCCAAGCTCATCAGCCCCTAGCGTCGCCCTCGTCTCCCCTGGTGCATCCCTCAACGCCGTCGAAGCTTTCGTCGCCCGTCAGCCCCCAGCATCGCCCTCGTCTCCCTCGGCACCGCGCTCGTCGGCCCCGTCAGCTCATCAGCTCTCGGCATCACCCTTGTCTCCCCCGGCACCGCCCTTGTCGCCCCCGAAGCTGCCATCACCCGTCGACCCCATCTCCCCAGGGTCGTCAGCTTGGAGCTTGCCAAGAAACGTGCACTAACAGTCATGGGATCCACATGGAAGAATTGGAAGATAAAGCTAAATAAGGACTATGTGTAGAGGGATGAAACGCCGAACTTTGATAGATACCCGAGGTTGAGGCAATTTTGGGATGAATTCGTGCTTTATAAGAAGTCTGATGAAGCCCAGGCTATGAGTCAACAGAACAAGGCAAACTCGGACAAGAACATTTACCCCCATGTGCTAGTCACCAGTGGCTACGTGAAAAAAGTACCCAAGTGGGATGCACGGGAAGAAGAGCTAACCTGTAGTGGAGTTGTTCCTGCGATGTCCGAGATGGCCCCAAGATCGAAGTACTGGATGCTTGTGAGGGGAGCTACTCTATCGGATGATGGTAGCATAAGCTTCAGAAGCGAGAAATAAGAGGAAATCTCGAAGAATATCACATATGCCCACACCCAAGCTACCCAGGGCTCCTTGCAGCCAAGAAGGGAGAACGACGAGCTAACACGCGCCCTGGGTAACAAAGAGCACCCTGGTCGCACTAGAGGGTTCAGCTTGGTGCCTTGGAAACCAGCGTTCCCAAAGGACGCCGAAATTTATAGGCGTCCGAAGAAATCCAGACAAGAATAATTGGATGCACGTGTACAAGAAACAGAAGACCGGATGCAGAAAAAGGAAAGGCAATTAGAAGAAAAGATGCAAATGATGCAAGAAAACCTAGCAAACGTCCTTAGTGAACGTTAGTCACATGACTTCGGCCACCAGCTCCAAACTCCCCCCCGGTGCTCGTAAAAGCAGCCAAGCATCCGCGGGCCCTCCCCCAGAGGACTCAGCCTGTAGTTTTCCCGTGGACAAAATTGTAGAGCCAACACGTTGCAGTCTACACCTGCCCGTAGCGAACATTACCATTAAGGTGGCAGAAGGGGTGGCTTGGCCATGCATCGAGGGGCAGATGTTGCATAACCGCCCAATTCCTTAAGGATACGCCAGAGTATCAGTGGACAGCGTGGTTGATAGATACTGTAAAGTTGAGGTAGAGATTCCAGGCGAGGAAGGGAAAAATAATCTTGGACAAAGCCTGGGCACATTAATCACGTCGCGCAAGCGCTACATAAAGTTTGTCTCAGATGAGGACAACGATTTTGATGATAATAATGATGACGAGGCAGACTATCCACCAAGGAAAAGTCCTCCTCCGGCGTCACCCAAAAAAAGTCCTCCTCCGGTGTCACCCAAAAAAAGTCCTCCTTCTCCAACGCCACAAAAAAGTAATCAAAGAGCACTGCGATCTAAAAATTATTCACGATCAGGGGGGAAAGTTCACTACTACACAAATATACATCACAATCGGTTCTTTTTCGTCATCACAGTCGGTTCTGGTGGTGACACAAAGTCATGAGACAGAGATGAGGCGGGCATTATTACAGTCGGTTCTTGCCCGATAGAGATGAGGCGGTCATCTCTATCGGTTCTTTATAAGAAGCGATAGAGATGAGGGTACTATCTCTATCGGTTCTTTGTAAGAGGCGATAGAGATGACGTCTCATCTCTATCGCTTCTTACAAAGAACCGATAGAGATAATACCCTCATCTCTATCGCTTCTTATAAAGAACCGATAGAGATGACCGCCTCATCTCTATCGCTTTTTACAAAGAACCGATAGAGATAATACCATCATCTCTATCGCTTCTTATAAAGAACCGATAGAGATGACTGTCTCATCTCTATCGCTTCTTAAAAAGAACCGATAGAGATAATATACTCATCTCTATCACTTCTTTGAAAGAACCGATAGAGATGAATACCCTCATCTCTATCACTTCTTATAAAGAACCGATAGAGATGAGTTCATCATCCCTATCGCTTCTTTTAAAGAACCGATAGAGATGACCGTCACATCTCTATCATTTTCTTGTGAGAACCGACAGAGATGAAGGGGTGTGGTGTGCTATCACATTCCAATCAGCACATATTGCACACAATATGCACATATCACATTCACACAGAAATTACAGACAACATATCACATTCAAAGAACATGAACACTTTGTTACAACAAACACATATCACATTCGATAACAAAATAGAACGTAAACATGCTTAACCATAAGTATACATGCAATCACATTCAGATATGTAATATTGTTCACATCTGGTCTAGTAGGAGCTTTCGGGATCTCTAAACCACCCGTCCTCCGACAAGCATTCTATCCAGTACCACTGGCATAAGTGGTCTCATATCTTGTTGAGTGCAGTGCTGTCTACACTCTTCTGGGGGATAATGGTATGCTGCAAGATAGAAACGAGTGCTCTAATTTAAGTTTTCAAATTTCTATGTGAAAGACTAATTGTATATGCATGTACTACCTCGTGGAAGCAGTGCGAGCCGACAATCAAGATCACCATGTGTTGAATGACATACAAACCACAGCGGTCGTCGCTGCCTCGTTGATGACAACGTGAAGAAAGAAAAATAAATTAAGAGACAAAGAAAATATGTCGGAAAATCTAAATCTTATATATGATAGCCACTTGTACCTTGAAGCGGACATACTCGACTTGGAGCCCTTTTGTCGTCATGTGTCCCTCCCGCTTCGACGTATTCCTTGAAACCGCTATATACATTGGAGAGATGCCGTTGAGTAAAAAAATAATGAATGTAGTTAAATGCAGAAAATGTTAGATAAGAGTGGTGCACTTACTGCTCCAAAGGAGGCTTGATCGCGTAGGCTATCGGTCTCTTATCAACCGAATTAAAAGTGTACACTTTGTTGTCGCTCGGAAGGAGCACGAGTAGAACCCAATGGTTGCTTATTAAATGGTATGCAGCGAAGAAAATAAGTTCACATACGGTTTCAGTGCGTAGAAGTAATTGAACGGTGAGGTAGTACTTACTCCTCGTGGTACGGGAATAGAATGAAGTTCTTCTTCGACTCAGCTTGCAATGCCCTCTTGATGTAGCTGGCAACCCATTCTGGTTGAAGGCTAGCCATCGTCGTGGACGCAATCTCAGGATCGACGAACCCAACTAGTTGTCGATTCGTCACGACCCACTGCCTCATCGCCCTGCAACTCGCATTGAATGTTAAAAAGCGTAATGCAAAATCCTATGGAAGTCATAAGGTCGTGCAACGTGGTGCGATACTCATAACGTCCAGGATCATATAGTAGAAATATCGATGGCTATCAGTTGGTACAGATGAAACAGATCCTCAAAACTAACTGGGAATGTCCCATCCTCCTCGCGGTGGAAATGTCCCTTTCTGTATATAACATTGAAGTCGACACGCTCGCTCTCTTTCGCTTTGTCAATGTACCATCCATGGAGCTGTCGAGTCCATATGCCTAGAGCGTTCAATTTGCTGAGAGGCAGAAGGGGCTTTCCATGTACGTAGGCCTTAAATTCATAAGGCTTCACTGTGGTCTGTCTTGGCTCTCCTTTACGGGCGAAGGAGTCTCGAGGCGGGCAAGGGCCTTTTATGTACCGAGGGGCGCTGTGCCTTTGTGAGCCTAGCCTTTTTAGCAGAGGCCTCTAGTGGTTCTGTGGTTGTCGTGCTAGTCCTTTTATGCACCAGCTCTGTACTTTGTGCAGGGCTCATCATGGTCGTGGGAGCAGGCGCAGGTACGGTAGGAACCTACAAAGCACGCGCACAATTAAGTAACTTGTTGCAATACTCTTGGAATGGTGCGAGAAGGCGTGAGGATGTTTACCTTGACCCGATCTGGCGCTGTCGTGGGCCACTTGATGAACGACATCCGCGCTAGCCCGAGAGTGGTGATGTCTTCGTTGGGGGGAACTCGAGCATATGTGATAAGAAGGATTCGTGGACGTAGTCCACTTGGACCCTCATGTAGCCCTTCCCCAAAAGCTGACCATGCACCGTGTCGGTCTCCTTGCATGGAAATGCAACCCCGCGTGCAGCCTCAACAGGAAATCCGTCTTCCGTTAGGGTGAGCTGGCACTTGGTAGGCGCCTGCAAAAAGTGCGCAACTTGAGAGAAAACATATGAAGAGTTACCCTCGCACCATTAAGTTAGGCAAAATTAATTATTACCTTCAGCTGGGGACCGGACTTATCATTTTTGGAACAACAGCTATTTGGTGGGGGCACAGATTTCTCTACAGTAGGCGGGGGCATCTGGCTCTGACTCTGCGAGATCATCGCCATCATCTCGGCCCTTAGGCGCTCCTCACGTGCCATCATCTCCACCCTCATCTCCTCCTTACGTGCCATCATCTGCACCCTCATCTCCCCCCTCATCTCCTCTGAGATCTCCTCCCTCAGCTGCTCCCTAAGCGTGTCCTTCAGGCGCTCCGCATGTGCCTCCCATGTTCTTGATCTCGTACTCGCATCTTGGAAGTAGGACTTCTTCGTATGCCCCGCCCCTGCGGCAAGCACCCGGCCCTTATGGTCGGGCTTTCCGATCGCAGAGGATAGGATGTCATTTGACCCTTGGCTAAGAAAGGTCCCCTGCTCTTTCCTATGGCTTACCTCCTCCTGCAAGAAGCGAGTACGAATTAGACCTGAAATACAACAGGAATGGTCTACTGCAATGTAGTAAGTTTGATATCTTACGATGGTGGAGACGACTTGCACGGTAGTGGGGTTTGGTACTACCAGCTGTCCGTCCGCGGTTTTCTATGTCCTCGCTAATACCCAGATGTGTGAGTAAGGCATCGCTGTCCCGGAGTTGGCGCACTCCTCGGCTAGTCGTGCCCATTCTGCTTTCTTTCCTTCGTAGCCGCCTGAACTGAGGTGGTGCGTGTGCGTGTTCAGCCTCTGGGTAGCAACGTTCCTTTGTCTCAGCTCCTCCGCCTCGGGCGTACTCTTGATCCTCGTGAACTCCTCCCAAACATCGGGAGTCACGAACGGATACCTCTCGAATGGTGTACGGCCTTTCAGCACGTACTCACTATGCATGTAGACCCTGAAGTGCCTCAGAGCCACACCCATCCTCTTCAAGGCGTACCGCCTGGCATTGTTTTCATCATCCTCTTCTATAATCCATTTTCCCTTAACCTCATCCCACAGCCGGTTCTTCTGCTCCGCGCTGACCTCCTTTCTCCAATCCTTATCCGTTATGGGAACTCTCTCCCTCACCAACTGCCCGAGGAATGAGCGGTATCGCCCCTTACACTTGGGAGGACCCGTGCAAACACCACTGGCATTGAAGTGGAGAACTTGCGGCGTTCTCCCTGTGGCCCCTTTGCTCGGTCCTCGGGCCTTCCTCACCTTACTCGGCCCCTCGACATTTGGAACCTGGATCGGCTCGACACTTGGAAGTTGGCTTGGCCCCTCATGAGCACCTTCTACTCTTTCTGGTGATGAGCCGATGCTCTCTAATTGTGACATTTTGAGTTTTCTTATCTAATATGGATATATATTTGACATGAGAGAAAGCAATTCGTAGCTATTATGTGAACTTGATAATAAATCATCTAAAGCAACAGGTCAATGGATAATTCATAGCATGTCATTGTTCTAGCATATTGCAGTAGAGTAACAGATGAACGAATGATCTTCAAGAAAAGTCTGTATGTTGACCAACTAAATACGTACGGACGATAACTTCTAATCTCTAAATAGGTTTGGTCCTAATCCCATTCGAGGATATGTGGTTCTGGCAAGTCCTGAGCCGTTCTACAACACTAGAGAAAATTTCGGCAGCATCTCCCTGTTGTTCTCCAGATACACGTATCGACAACCTGTCAAGAGGGGTGTGTATTCGGAGAACACCAAGGAGACACTACCGAAATCTACTCTGTGAGTTGTACAACAGCTCAAGAACTTGCACAAACCACATATCCTCGAACTGTCCAAAATACATGCACAATTTGGGACTGCTTGCTTATAAATATGTCATTTCGACATATTTATAAATAAGCACTCTCGAACGGGAGACGTAGGTTACGCAACCTAAACTCTTAACATATGCTGAGTACAAAAGCACATATGAGAAAGTAATGAAAAAAGCATCGTAACATACATGGAAACAGGATGAAGGAACATGTATATCATGTATAATTAAATATAGAGGGCAACCCATCAATTGATATATAATGCAAACATGATGAGGAGATTTCTATGTGATAAATTATTAACAGTCGGCACCACTTTCTCAAGTGTCATCAGAAAGTACAAATACACAACACTGTAAGACCAAAAAAGATAATCTGGATTGTCATGTATAACTTCACAAAATGAGTTAAGCTTTAATTCTTCAGGAACTAGCAGCACTGAACTTTTCGGTTGTGTCAATTTCATGGTAATTTAACTATATAACATGATATTCATCATCTTGTACTGAAAAATTAGATGAGAAACTTGCGGCAAGAAATGGATTGGAACTTTTCATTCTGCGCTTCCTGCCTCTATGTAATCTTACTGCTTTATTACCATATATAATAAAATTAGTCTTTACCATGGTTTGGTCAATTGACTTATATTGCTGACTTATGGAGAAGACAAATGAGAATCCACTTGGCCGGAGGGGCGGCGGGGTTTATATTCAAATGAGATATAGTGAATCACTCATGCAGATTCTAATTCAATATCATAGCAAAAATGAGGAGGAGACCTAAAACCTCACGGGGACTTCGACACATTCTCATACACTACGCAGGAGGTGCCTTACTGTCATCACTCATGAGTCAATGACTCCTTAAGTCCTAACAGACTATTGTAAGTATCGACTGGCGATTACTAAATGATTTTAAACATTGCTCGACAAAATAGGATCTAATGTTACGTTTTATGCTAAGGAGTAAGGACTAAAAAGTTTGGGACAGATATGATCCATGTTTACACCATTAGTGCTGAATTCATGGGCTAAGGGCCACCTATTAATTCTTTGGATGATTCTTTGCCTGGAAAACCACATCTTTCAAATTTCTAGAAATGACAGGAAGTTGGCAACCTGAACACGAGGTTCAATTCCTGCAAGCAACCGAAGAACAAGCAAGAACAATGGTAAAAGCAATCTGAAATTGCAAATAAGAATTGAAGGCCAAAATAAGGTGGGGTTCTATTGAAGGTCTTGACAAGGTGGCTGTCCAGCACAACTCGAAGACGCAAAGTTTGCACTTGGCTAAACTAATCAAACAAAACCCAAGTATCTAAAGCGGTGGCTACTAAGTTTATAAGAGGGAGGGACGTCCTAGGGTTGTGTGCAGCCAGGGGGGATGCACACAACTTGGGCTTGGGCCCCAAAATACTTACAAGGCCCGAAACAGCCCAAAACAGTTTTATAGTACATTGTTTTAATGATTCCGGTTGATGTACGATGAATCTGGGCCTGAGATTAGATCCATTGGAAAGATCTCGTTGTAAGCTTTCAATCAAGTCCAAGTTCACCCAAATCGGAGTCCGTATGCAAAAGTTATTCATATTTGAAGTCGGTGCTGTCTCAGGAGGCCGAATTGGATTCCAGAACGTGATGGATTTGATCTCTCTCTCTTCTTGGCCCGTGGATGATGTGTTGGAGTAGGCACAACCAAATGTGGTCATATCCGTAGTAGTGATGTCCTCATCAGGCGGCGTCGGCGGCGAAGGGGCAGCGGGGTGGCGTCGGGGCGGACGAGCGGCGGCGGGGGCGGAGGGGTCGCGTCGACGGCATGGGGGCGGAGGGGCGGCGGGGCGGAGTCAGAGGGGTGGGGACGGTGTCCGGTCGGGAGGAGCTAGCTAGGGTTTGCAAATTCGCACGCGAGAGCAAGCTGGAGGCGTGCCAGAGTGAGCTAATTGTTTAGTGCAGCCCTAATGAATCATGTGATATTAATATCTCTATCGGTTTTCTTGTAAAACCGACACAAAACATAAAATATCTCTATCGGTTTTCTTCTAAAACCGACACAAAAAATAACCTATCACTATCGGTTTTCTATTAAAACCGACAAAAAACATAAAACATCACTGTCGGTTTTTTTCAGAAAATCGACACAAATGAAAAATAAAACACCACAGGTTTTCTGATAAACAAACATCAGTATCTGTTTTTTTCAGAAAACCGACACAAATGTGAAGTTATCTCTATCGGTTTTCTTCTAAAACCGACACAAGAAAGAAGCTATCACTATCGGTTTTCTAATAAAACCGACACAAAATATAAAACATCACTTCGGTTTTCTGATAACAAATAAACAAATATCAGTATCGGTTTTTTTCATAAAACCGACACAAGATAACACAAACATCACTATCGGGTTTTTTCAGCAAACCGACACAAATGAAATCCATGTCTATCGGTTTTTTTCAGCAAACCGACACAAATGAAATACATGTCTATCGGTTTTTTTCTAAAACCGACACAAACAAGACATTATCACTATCGGTTTTCTAATAAAATCGACAGAAAAGATAACACATCACTATCGGTTTTCTAATAAAACCGACAAAAAAAATAAAACATCACTATGGTTTTCTCATAACACAAAAAAACATCACTATCGGTTTTGTTCCCAGAACCGACACAAAATAAGCAGATAATCTCTATCGGTTTTTATGTCAAATTGACACAAAAGGAATATATCAATATCGGTTTTCGTCTAAAACCGACACAAAAAATAAAACATCACTACAGTTTCTCATAACACAAAAAAACATGCATATCTCTATCGGTTTTCTGATAAAACCAACACAAATGTTGTTCAATGCACTATTTGTTTTCCAGAGAAACCATGAATTCTGAACTTGCAGAAATATCTGATCAAAGAGTGAAAAGGCTATGACTTTTGCAAACATTGTTGGAATTTTTTGAAATTTTGCAGGAACATACTTTGTGATACTACAAATCTTTTCCAAAAAGGATTCTGGCAAAAAGAGTTAGCATTGAAAAAAAAGCCCAAAGTCACTTTGTAGGCATGATTTTTGTTCAAAGAGTCTCAAAGTCAAATCTTTCTGAAATGAAGTCTAGGTATTTTGAAAATTGCGAGAAATGATTTGATGTAGATCAGTGCCTTCTTTTTCTTGCTTCAAGTAGATGATACATACCACAATCCCGTGACAAAAATTGTGAAAGTTTCATATGTACACTTAACCTTTGCAAACACAATACTATAGTTATGTATAATACAAACATTTTAAACACATAGCAACTGATACAATGATGTACTCTTGTTATTTACAATACAACCCTTCTTCATGATCTACACGCATGTAATTTCTTCCGTGTGTGTCGTCGTCACCGCTAAGACAGGCCTCATCCGCAAACGGAGGTATTTCATCGAATTGGTCATATTCTTCTTCATCTATGATATTTTCGACACCAACGATCCGCCGCTTGCCAGAAAGGACGACGTGCAACCTCGGATTGGCCGGATCACACACATAAAAGACTTGATTGGCCTGCTTCGCAAGTACAAATGGGTATCTTTATAGGCGAGTCTGTTGAGATCCACAAGAGTAAAACCTCTCTTGTCGACCTTCACTCCATGTGGAAGTCCCACCCACTTACATCGGAACAATGGAATTTGGTATATTCCGTAATCGAGCTCCCAAATTTCTTCGATCACCCCGTAGTAAGAGTTCATTGCCATTGAGGATCCTCCTTTCGAGTAATGTTCATCGGACAAAGCATCTATGCTTGCACCACTGTTTTGAACAGTAATCTCCCCATCGACTTTGAGGTGTAAAGGTGTACCCATTAATATCATTACCCTCGCCATGTGCATAAATTAAATCTAGGTCCGTCAGCCAACCATTTGATAGCCTCACTAACAGAGACCTCTGCCTTTTGTTTGAACCATGTGAGAAATCTATCGTTGTATTCTCGCATGATGGAAAGGTCATCCATATGTGGATTCTCTTCTCGTAACATCGATTTGTGCTACTCGATGTACCCTGCAACTTCTGTGCTGTGCTGCAAGACTGTTAGATGCGCTTTGCAATACATATCAAACCGTGGCCTCGTTAGTTTCGACCCAACGGTTCCTTTGCCAGCAAGTCTGCCCTCATGGCGAGATAGAGGAACACCGATTGCTTGTCTTTTCCCGAGATAGTCCACGCAGAACTCAATAACCTCTTCAGTACCATAACCTTTGACAATACTACCCTCAGGCTTCGAGCGATTCCTCACGTAGGATTTTAATATACCCATGTACCTCTCGAACGGATACATGTAACGTAGGAATACCGGTCCACATATCTTAATCTCTTTGATGAGGTGAACAACAAGGTGGACCATGACGTCGAAGAACGATGGTGGGAAATGCATCTCAAGATGACATAGAGTTTGCACAACCTCACTTTGTAAGTTGTCTAGCACATCGGGGTCAATAACTTTGCAGGAGATCGCATTAAAGAAATAACACAGCTTCGTGATCGCAAACCTCACATCCTCTGGCAGAATATTTCTTATTGCAACTGGGAGCATTTGGGTCATCAACACATGGCAGTCGTGGGACTTCATGCCCAGCAACTTCAAATCACCCATGGACACAAGCTTCGTAATGTTCGCGGAGTACCCAGATGGAACTTTAATACCTTGGAGACATTTGCAAAGGTCTTCTTTCTCCTTCTTGGACAGGGTGTATCATGCAACGGGGATGTACGGACCTTTTCCATCCTCCTCTATCACTGCAAGCCTGGGCCTGATTCTCATGTAGGCCATGTCGTGACGAGCATTCACACCATCCTTGGTCTTTCCAGGTATGTTCAGCAGGATGCCAACCAAATTATCGCAGACATTCTTCTCAACGTGCATGACATCAATACAACGCCGGACATCTAACTCCTTACAGTACGGTAAGTCCCAAAATATTGACCTCTTCTTCCAAATGGTCCTAGAACGAACAGATTTATGGCTCTTTCCGTACTAAACATTGATATCCTCTACACGTGAATATACTTGCCTTCCACTCATAGGCTGCGGTGCCGAACAGACTTCTTTCTTCCCATCAAATTTGTCATCCATCTTACGGTATCGATGACTTCGAGGTAGAAACCTACGGTGACCCATATACACAATTTTCTTGGAATTCGGCAGCCATAGGCTCTCAGTCTCCTCTTCACAAATAAGACACGCTTTGGCTCCTTTCGTACTGTAGCCCGCCAAATTACCAAGAGCCGGGAAATCATTTATAGTGCAAAATACCATAGACCGTAGGGTGAAATGCTCTCTTCTGTACACATCCCACACAATGACCCCGTCATTCCACAATTTTACCAAATCCTCGATCAGTGGAGCGAGGTACACATCAATATCATTTCCTACTGTTTGGGTCCCGAGATTATAGCGACATCATGATATACTTCCGCTTCATGCACAACCAAGGAGGAGGTTGTAGATACACAATGAAGCCGCCACGTCTGTGACGACTGCTTATGTTACCAAATGGATTCATTCTATCGGTACTCAATCCAAATCTTATGTTCCTCATTTCGGCACCAAACTCCTCATGTTTCCAATCGATGTTTCTCCATTGAGCCGAATCAGCAGGGTGTCTCAGCTTGCCATCTTCCTTTCGAGACTCATAATGCCAACGCAACAATTTTGCCTCTCTAGGATTTGCAAACAACCTCTCCAGACGGGGAATGATGGGCAAGTACCAAAATACCTTGGCCGGTGCACCTTTAGTGACCTCTTCACCGTCGTTGCCCCAGCTCTTATGCTTCTTGTCGTTACGCTTCTCCTTTTGTTTGTACCGGGGCACACCGCAAACTGGACAAACGTGTAGCTCCTGATGTGTGTTACGGTACAAGATGCAATCATTCGGACATGCATGTATCCTTTCTATTTCCATTCCCATGGGACATAGTAGCTTCTTCGCTTCATAAATGCTTGTTGGCAACTAGTTTCCCTCGGGAAGCAGATCCGATAGAAGAACTAGAAGTGCATTGAAACTTGTATCTTTCCAACGGTGTTTTGCCTTCAGTTCGAACAATGCAAGGGCCGAACCCAACTTGGTGTATTCTGCTTTGCATCCTGTGAATAGTGGTTTGGCATCGTCTTCCATCAAGCTTTTAAACTTTTCAAACTCTCTTTCCGTGTAATTACCCTCCACATCCCGCAACATTTGCTCCAAATTCTCCTCCTCAAACATATCAGGCTGCAACTCATCATCCGGTTCCACCGTGTCTTCATTGCATACCGGCAGGGTACTTCCTGTCTCCCCGTGATGGACCCAACACGTGTAATTCCTCACGAAGCCACGTCGAATCAGGTGGTCCTCAATTTGAGCTGAGTTGTTAAATCTTCTCAGATTGGTGCAATCAATGTAAGGATAATATATGAAGTTTACACCCCTCCTCACCATGTCCTTTTCGGCAATTTTTTTGAACTCCTTAACACCCCTCTGAAATTCAGCACTCACACGACTGTTGTCATACATCCATTCCTTACGGTTCATCTGCAATTAAAATTCACACAATAAATTAAGGAAAAACTGGAGCGACAGCAAGCTAGCTATTTGAAATATTGAGACATCATTTCAGTTAATATTACCTTCGCAAAATAGAGAACAATTTCATGCAAGATATATGAAATGTGTTCTCCCAATCGATATCTAGATTCTTCCCTGGTTTAGAGCTTCCAATTCCCTAGATAGGAGACATACATTTTTAACATCAACAATGATATCAAACAATCTAATTATATAGTGCAGTAGCTTACAAATCTTTTGACTACAACGAAACAAATTAAACAAGGGTACCAACGATGACTCCTAATCTCTAAATAGGTTTGGTCCTAATCCCATTCGAGGATATGTGGTTCAGACAAGTTCCTAAGCCGTTGTACAACTCCAGAGAAAATTTCGGCAGCATCTCCCCGCTATTCTCCATATACACGTCTCGACAACAAGTCAAGAGGGGTGTGTATCTGGAGAATACCAGGGAGACGCTACCGAAATCTACTCTGCAGTTGTACAACACAGCTCAGGTCCTTACCCGAACGACATATCCTCGAACTGTTCGAAGAACGTGGACAATTCGAGACTGGTCGCTTATAAATATGCCATTTCGTTCAACATATTTATAAACAAGCATCCTCGAACGGGAGACGTAGGTTCCGCAACCTAAACTCTAACATTCATCAGGTGACAGCAATAATAATTCCATATTAACATCAAAGCACTACAAATAAAGATAATTAAATACATGTGTGCTTGTCAAATAAAGGGTGTGCAATCTGATAGGACATAGACAATACCAGTGCAATCTAAACTTTCTTCGCGACAAATCAAAATTACATAGTGCAAAATTAAAGGGGTTTGAAGGAATGCTCACATTTTGAAGAAAACCACAAATTATGCAAAATGAGGGGAAATCTCCTCAAGTTAGGGCTTCAAATTTACCCTCTTAACACCCACCTTTGAGGATTTCAAATTTTTTCACCCAATTATTGCTTCCAACCACAGAATATGAGCTATTTTTCATGTGGTGGCGGGGAAATCTCCTCTGGAACAATAACAGAGAAGAGTTCAGCTCGAGTGGTATAAATAACCTAACGAGACACATCATAGTCGGTTCTTATAAGAGAAGCGATAGTGATGATCTTTGTCATCACAATCGGTTCCCACATAAGAAGCGATAGAGATGAGCACGTTGACATCACTATCGGTTCTTATGTGAGAAGCGATAGTGATGAGCATGCACATCACTATCGCTTCTCACATAAGAACCGATAGTGATGTCAACGTGCTCATCTCTATCGCTTCTTATGTGGGAACCGATAGTGATGATAATGCACGTCACTATCATTTCTCGCATAAGAACCGATTGTGATGTTCCCAGTGCACATCACAATCACTTCTAACCTGAGAACCGATAGTGATTATTACTAATGCCTCCCCTAAGTCATCTATCACAATCGTTTTTTCCTAAACTTAAGAACCGACACAGATGAAGTGATAGTGATGTACCATTCTGTAGTAGTGGTTCCTCATCTGTTAAGCCAGCACAATCTCTTAAGAAATGAGCATATGACCTGACCGAAGAAGAAACTAGAAAGGAAGTAGACGCTAGCGTAACAGCTCACTTCAAAAAGACGCCACCACCTGATAAGATTGTAATCGAAGCTGCCAAAAGGGATTTCTTTGTGGGCTTAGCAAAGGTTAAACAGATAGGATGGGTAGCTGAATCTCCTCAACTTATCCAACGATCAGACTACGAGCGCATCTCTAGGAAGAAATCTAAAGGAGATGGTGGTAAAGGAGCTGTTGTTGCAGACCAAGGGGGTGCTAAAGGGTAGGAGCCCCCTCTAAGGTGGTCGTTCGTTAATGGGGAAGCATTGGTGAATCCAAACGAGGAGCGCAGACTGACAACACAGTTACGGTATCTACATCAATGGTACCGGTAGTTTGTCCAAGAGACAAAGAGCGATGCGCTCCCCGTCAGATACAAAGATGTGGATTTTCACAACGTGGACGGCGTAACCTGGGTAGAACACAGAGAAATATACCAGTTGTACCAACGAGATGCCCTGGACGTGTCTATATTAAGAATGTGGACTCTGTAAGTCCCTTGTATAATTCATGCTGTACATTCACGTACCCTTAAATTGAGGGTCTAACGTCTTTCTTATGTAGAATGGAGGCAATGACACTTAGAGAGACTTAAATGAACGGGTAGGATTCCTCGACCCGGGCCTTATCAACTGTAAACTTCTTCAAGATCCAAACACGATGAAATAGATCGAAGAGTATGTACTCAAGGTGCTGCTAAAGCTACAAGACCTACGCACTTTTACCTTACAACTTTCAATATGTGTTTCCTTGCCTACTAGTCTCACACATTTCATGCGCAACACTATATGATGACTAATTGGCTTCTACAGCTTTCACTGGATCCTCCTCGTCATCATGTTAAACGAAAGCACGATCACTGTCTTGGATTCAATGAGGAAACCGACAAACGATTACAAAGAAGTAATAGAGTTGCTAGACAGGTAAACTCGGTCGTTGTTTTGTTGCTCCAGTAATTTTTCATTCCATTGCACCTAATTAAGTTTAATGACTACTCAAAACCATGCACAAGGCATACGCAAAATACCATAAGAAGAGCCAGCGGTATTGTCCATTCACGAAGAAGTTCATAATAAAAACCGATTTTCCGTGCCGGAGACAACAGCAAGGGAACAATTTATGTGGATACTACCTAATGACACATATTCAAGCGTTAATCACTGACAATACCGACTACAACGGCGAGATGGTATATCGTTACATGTTGACGCCTACTTTTCTTTATAAAGACGACGCCACTAATTAATGCTTCAATTTCTTCAATGACAGCGTGTGAAGCTGGGCACCAACAGTCTACTCGATAGCGAAATTGAAGCCCTTCGAGAGCAGATGACTGGGTTCATTGTTCGAGAAGTTATCAACCCGAAGGGCGAGTTTTATGAGTCAACGCTAAAGCTTAAGTGAAATGTGAACGATTGTGAATGAACAATGTAATAATTAAATATTATGATGCTTTAATGTATTTGAATTATGCTTTAGCGATTCTTCGTTAATATTGTGCATAACATATATCGTACAAAATACATCTACTGTATAATATATATGCTACAACATTACATAATACATATAATGAAAATATATATATATAAAGGTTTAAAAAAACCATTACTGCCGGTTTTTGAGGAAAATATGGCAGTAATAACGTTGCAGTGATAGCCCCCGACTATCACTGCCACTTAGGTAGTGCCGGGTCCACATCCGGCAGTGATGCCGATGTGGACCCGGCAGTAAAGACGTTTTCTATAGTGGTGAACTAACACAAATGAAACGATAGTGATGTTCCATTCTGTAGTAGTGATAATACAGAATGGATGATGTGCGTCTCGTGAAGAGATGGTCTCTGCAAGTTTTGGCATAAATAGTGACCAATTTGATGGACGGACTAGTGTGCCCCATGGCTAGGCGAAACTCAGCGGTTACTTACTCAGTTGAACGTTGGCTCCCTTCACATGCACTATCATCTCCATCTCACGGAACATATGTTCAGCATGTTAATTTGAGAAAGTTCTATTTAAAATAATTCTGCACAATCTACGTAGTACTAGTAGTGTGTGTAATATATATATAAGTATGTAACATATTGATGCTTGTCGCTAACAGTATTGAAATCACTTAAATATCTCAGGGTTTAAAAACACATTGCCAACCAGGAAGTCAAACAGTAGAATATCAAACCATATAATTATCGAATATAAAATCATCAGCCGCCACAACAAAATTTAACAATGGAGGGTCTTTTGGGACATGTAATAGTTCATTCTAAATCTGCATGAAAACGCAATACAAAGCAATAAAAACTTTCAAATATTCCAACATAAGTAGGCTTTCTTATGGGATGCATGGCAGAAACTATATGAAAAGCTAGTATTACATCTTAGAGTAAATTTCATAAAACTACAAATTTCTTGTACAAACTATCAGAAAACTATATGTTTTAGTTTCTATTTCATAAAACTATAGATTTTAAGAGAACCTGTGTCACTAAACTACAGATTTTAAAATTGAATATTTTTTGTAATACATCTGACAGTGTGGGACCACATGGCAGACTCACGTGCTCCCATTTCCTATTTCACTCGTATGTAAGGCTACTATGTGAGCCTGCATTGTTACAAAAACCGATAAACTATAAAACCTGTAGTTTTATGATACAAATTCTTCTAAAATCTGTAGTTTTCTAAAATAGAGACTAAAGATTAAAGCTTTCTAAAAGTTTGTACGGAAAGCATATAGTTTTTTTATAGTTTATACACGAAACTATAGTTTTGTGAAATTAACTCTAGATCTTACTACTTATACTATCAGCCTGAAATATGGCCACCGACCATGCTCTTTAGCGCAATGAGCTCCTTCTGGATATTCTCTAGCTCATTCAGCCCTAGCGCTTCAGCTCCAAAACGAAACCACCTTAGCAGTTGCTCATCACAGTTACTGCCAATTGAATCATCCAATTGTTTCCCCTTTAACTTCTCAATATCGACCAGATTATTGATCTCCTCAATTTGTAGTTGCAACCCACGTGGTGTAGGCCATGTCCCAGCATTGCCTTGGCTCCCGCTGCCCATAATTGCACCATCTTGATAGCTCGTGTTGAGAAAGCGGTTCATAACAGTATCAACAGAGGGGTGGCCGAAGGAGAAGGCCTTACCAGCTGGCGAGAAGATGACAACAGCGATCTCTGCACCGCAGAGTATGGAAAGCTCGTTGGCCTTCTTGAAAGCGCTAGTACGACGCTTCGAAAATGACACCTGTCGTGCTACCTCACTTTGTATGCGTGTTATCTTGATCTTTCTCCTACCCTGCTTTGGTCTTGCCTTCACCATTTTTTTCTAACGATGTGACTAGTCAGAAAATGTTTCGAAAATATTTGTGTGTGGTAAGGTACGTAATTGTGCCCCATTATATAGAGATGAGGAAGGAAATGTAGATTTGGATAGATGTCTATCCATTTGGATAGATATGTATGGCAGTATAGCAAAATGTCATTGCTGACAATCTAATGTTGCTTCCTATTGTGATTAATGGGTGGACAAAATTAATTGGTGGATAAAATAAGGATAAAGATTTAACATTGACATATTGGATGCGTCCAATGTGCAATGTAAGTGAGTAAATGCATGGCAACATTCCTCTTGTGGCATATCCTTCAGCAAATTTTTTTCTTTACATGTTTATGACATCTGTGTAGAGTTAGGGATGTTTGAATCTCAGTAGTTTCTGTATTATTTTTTGGCCAGCAAATCATTTTGTTATGTATCACAACCGTCAATCGCACCACTAGTTCGGGGTAATAAGGAATTTTGTTACATGCCCGTATCAAAGTTGTGTTAGTTGAAAAATGATTCAGTACTACAAAAGGACTTATATTAGACCCCTCTACTACTACAGAAATAATGATTATTGCCGGTTTCAAACTAGTATTATTGTCGGATATTGGAACTGACAGGGATAGTTCGACTATCGCTGTCGATTCTAGAACCGGCAGTGATACAGATATCACTGTCGATTCACATTCGAACCGGCAATGATAGTCTGTATCACTGCCGGTTCGTATGTGAACCAGCAGTGATAGTCTACCCAATGCAAATCAAAAAATCACTCGGTAAAATAAAAAAATTATTTGCACCTGGACCACCCTAGCTGCTCGCGCGATCTCCCCCCTTACCATCTCACCACCCATACACTTCTCAACTACTATAAGATATATTTTTCTTTTATCCCTTCGTATCCGAAAGTTTCAACGATTATTCGGACATCTAAATGACTTCAAATAAAAAAGTTGTCAACTACAAAGTTGTAGATCTCATCGAGAGCTACAATTTGCATATAAATTTTATCTCCATCCGACTCCGTATGAAAAAGTTATGATTTTCCAAAAATATTATCACTGCTGGTTTAGATTCCTAACCGGTATTCCTCCATTATCACTGCCGGTTTGTTTTAGAACCAGCAGTGATAAGTTATTATCACTGCCAGTTCTTTTTGGGTTGAGCATTTTATGCCAGTCTAGCTTATGAACCGGCAATGATAGTGTTCTCACTACCAGTTCTAGCCGAATCGACAGTGATAGACCGGCAAGAAAGGGGTATTTTGTAGTAGTGCTCATCACAGACAATTTTTTTGCAAAAATAGTAAGTGATGAGTCTTGGGAACATCCTAGACGATTTATGGATAAAACCGTCTGTGATGAGGGACACATCACATACGGTTTTAGCCAAAAATCGTCTATGATGGCAATTCTATGAAATAAGTAAGAGCCTCGATCTACTCTGTATTTTTAGGGTTTTCCTAGCTATTTTTAAGGTAGCTACGATTGAGAAGCGATTTGGTGCAAAGAGACCCTGGATTTGGAAGTGTGATTGTAGATCCTTCTGATCTAGGTCATCTAACATTAGTAATTGGTTTTAATTTGTATTATATTTAAGATCTAGCTTGGTAAAGAGGGAAATGATCTGGTTTCTAGATCTAGCTTGGTGTAGATCTATTTATTCTTTGTGATGTAAAGTAGTAATTGGTTCCAATTGCATTATACTCATCATGTAGATAGTTACTTAAAGAAAGGTGATCTAGGTTAATAATTGGTTGTAATTGCATTATATATTCAAAATATACCTAGCTTGGTAAATAGGGAATTGAAGATGGTTTTGATCTAGCTTGGTGTAGATCCATTTGTTCTTTTTGATCTAAAGTAGGAATTTGTTCTAATTGTATTATACTCAAGATGTAGCTAGCTATGTAAAGAGAGAATTGAAGATGCTGAGTTTAAATGTAGCTTACATATGTATATATTCATTTGTTCTTTGTGATATAAGGAGCTATATAGGTTAATTGGCAAGTTTAAATGTAGCTTATATGTAGCATATGTGTGCATGTGCACTCCTAGTGTACTTAATTCATTATTTAACACTTATTGTTATATACGTAGCGTAGATGGACCGAAGCTGGATGTACGCTCAGAACCATGTGAGCGCCTAGTACATTAATAGCATCTCCGCTTTTAGAAGAGCTGCAGAGGAAGATATGTTGAACAAGGGGGTGGAATTTATGCCTTGTCCATGCATTGACTGTGAGAATATGAGGTTGTTTTGAAACCCAGCGCAGAATGAAGCACACTTGATTCTAAGGGGTTTCAAACGGGGATATACATGTTGGACCAGTCATGGTGAAGAGCAGATTATATCGGAAGCAAGTAGTATTAACATCGTCTATGAAGTCAACGATACTCCGGATGATATTGATTGTGCTTTCGATTAGTATAGGTTTCAGGAAGACAATCTGGATCAGATGTTGCGGGATGCATAAAGGAATCGTGATGAGCGACAGTATGTAAAATTACAGGGCTTGATGGACAACTCGGAGAAACCTTTGTTCCCAGGTTGCAAGTCAAAATACACAAGGTTGTCATTCGTGCTTGAGCTGCTGAAATTATAGGTAAGTAACGGTTGGTCCGACAAGAGTTCCACGACGCTGTTAGGTCTGTTAGCGGACATGATTCCAAAGGGAAAAGAGTTGCCGACAACCACCTACAAAGCCAAGAAAGTTCTTTTTATCTTGGGAATGGAAGTAGAAAGAATACATGCCTGTCCGAACGACTGTATGCTCTACTGCAAAGAGTATGCAAACTTGCATATATGTCTGGCATGCAACGCATTCCTGTACAAGCTTAAAGATAAATCAAATGATGACGACAAAGGCATCGAGTTGAAGAAAGGACCTCCAGCTTAGGTGGCGTGGTATCTGCCTGTAATTCCCCGTTTGAAGCATTTATTTGTGAACCCAAAGGAGGCAAAACTGCTTCGGTGGCTCTCAGATGAGCGTAAGAACGATGGAATGCTAAGGCAACCTGCTGATTCCTCCCAATGGAGAAACATCGATAGGAGGTTTCAAGAATTCACTGCGGATACAAGGAATATAAGGTTCGGATTGAGTACGGATGGAATGAATCCTTTCGGTAACATGAGCAGCCATCATAGAACTTTCCCCGTGAATCTCTGTATCTACAACCTTCCTCCTTGGTTGTCTATTAAGCGAAAGTACATTTTTCTATCTATACTCATCCAAGGCCCAAAGCAACCTGGGAATGATATTATTGTGTACCTACCACCATTGGTGGAGGAGTTGAACACACTGTGGGCTCCTAGGGTACAGGTATGGGATGATCACAAACGAGCGTATTTCACTTTGCACTGCCTGTTGTTCTGCACGATAAATGATTGTCCTGCCCTTGCTAACCTGTCGGGGCAGAGTACAAAAGGAGCCAAAGCCTGTACTCACTACTTGGATGATACTGAGAGTGTGTGGCTGAATCGCTCGCACAAAACCGTGTACATATGTCACCATAGGTTCCTTCGAAGGAATCACCTATACCGCAAGATGAAGAAACAGTTCGACAGAATGACTAAAGATGGTTTAGCTCCAAAGACTTTAAGCAGGACAGACATTCATGATATGGTTAAGAACTTAGATGTTGCGCTTGGAAAGGGTCATAAATCGAGGACCCGTGAGAAGAGCATGCGGAAGAAGAGATCAATATTTTGAGACCTTCCTTATTAGGAGCACCTAGAAGTTCGGTACTGCATTGACGTGATGTTGGTGATATGCCCTTGAGGCAATCATAGAGATGATTGTATCACGCTGTATGTTTATGGAACAATATAATTGTTTGTCCTTTGAATAAATATCGATTGGATTAAACAACAAGTAAGTGACTTGTTCGTGAAATTTTTTTCCATATATCGATGTTATTCATGTTATCCCGATCGGTTATCATAATATAGGACGATTATGTTTCATAGATCAGCACATATATTGATTAATGACCATGTTTCATGGGTCATAGAGATATAGAGATATCTAATTAATAATGTGGACACATGTTAGAGAACATGTGTTGGATAGACCCATATGAGACACTGCGAGAACTGTTATATATTCTTATGTGCTATCAGTTGGTATCATGCACAGTGTATGTATGATCCTTAGACCTAAGATAGTCATTGGTTTACTAGATGTGTAATGATTTACTTAGGAGCTACCAAACGCTACTCTTTAACCAGGTAGTTATAATGTAAGCTTTCGGGTTTACTACAAAACATGCTGAGGTACATGAATGATCAAGATGGAATTTGCTCCTCCTATATAACAGAGAGATATCTGTGGGCCCCTCGATGTAGATGGATTAAGGAAGTGCATGGCCATACCGAATGTGATCGAGAGTCAATAAAGATAAATTATTCCACTACGGTATGAGTGAAGAGATCAAACTGTCATACGATGACACGCCTCCCACCTTGAGCTCGATCTGATATCGTGAAGCAAAGGGATCATGACATTACCACACTATAGTAGGTTTGTCCAATACTTTATGGATATTTGGGAATCGATATGTACTGCTAGGGACCGCTATCGATTATCGGCTGGAAAGATGTTTCTGAGTCGTGTCCAAATATGCATGAACCTACAGGGTCACACACTTAAGGGGTTGGAATATAATGGTTTGGATTGGATCCGTCACTAATGGGCCAAGTGGGCTTTGTCCTTTAGTTCGGCCCTAATGTAGGCTTCCACCGCAAGGGAGGGGGCGGCTATTTAAAGGGAGTTCGTGGTTGTAACAACCCCCATTTTTTCATAAAATACGAAAATGAGAATCTCATGTGCATACAGTACTAGTCCCATGATCAGTGGCTAGTACGCACATCTTCAACAATTGGAATCACAACCATACTTCATATTATTTAAGCGAAAGATATTTATACATGTATTTATACAATTCAGAGTATATAACAGCAGAAGAAGCAAAGTCTTGTAGTGTGCCCATCCAACCCTCAGGCAACTGACAAGGCATAATCCCTAGAAAGATCGTTTCATTGAAGTTCTCGTATCCTGCGACGAAAAGCAATCATCGAAGCCTTGCTATCCTTTCCACCTAAACCAACATAATAAGCCAGGTTGAGTATTTTCGTACTCCACAAGAGTTAAGGTGGTATTTGCAAAATGCATAAATGCAGGCCTTGTCAAAGGAAGCTTCTATAGTTAATTTGCATAAAGCAACATTGAATTTGTAAACTGAGAGACGATGTGGAGATCTACCCATGTTTGTGATGAGTATTTGACTAATTTTGAGCTTGGTATGCTTTGGTTTGAGTTTGATTTGACATATGATCGATCGGTGCCGTGATCGATAGAGTTGGGCATGTGGCGATAGACATGGCTTCTGTATCAAGCAAGTCGATTGAATTATAATCGATAGATTTGGTGCTGTGATCGATAGAGTTGGACATGCAGTCGATAGACTTGGCATAATGGTTGATAGAGTTACTACTCGAGTAAGGAACCTACTCGATGCAGACGATACAGTGGTAGAGTTACTACTCGAGCGAGGAACCTACTCGATGCAGTCAATATGGAGGTCGAGTTACTACTCGAGTGAGGAAACTACTCGATGGTGGCAACTCGATCACATCATGTCTGGCCGAGCGGCACTACCGGCCCTAGGGGGCGGTACTGCCGACTTAATGAGTGATGTGAGAATTGATTTTTGTAATTGGTTTTTCCTTGTTTTTGATGGTTGTAGGACGACGGTGCTAGGCCATGGTGAGGCGAAGGATGACCGAGACTAGGCAAGGTGCGTGGGAGGTCCAAACGGTCAAAGATCGCCGGAGGATGATCGGACACTGAGTCGCTACGAACCTAGAAGACAAGGAATGGTTGAGATGCTAGCTAGGAGCTGCTCAGATCAAGGAGGGCCTCAGATCGTGGTTTAGGTGATATAGTAGCAGGTCTAGTTAGTATGGCTGTGTATGGAGTCATTCCTTGCCCTTGATAGTGGTCCTTAGGGTAGAAGGAACTCATCCAAGGGTGGAGGGTGACTCAAGAGTAGTATAAATAGAGGGGGGAGGGGTAGGCTTCCTCCTCTTGAAGGTTTTAGGTTTTTGTGCTCCTTTGAGCTTTGCCCACTTTGTTGTAAGGCTTTGTAAACCTCCATTCCAGAAATGAAAGCTTCATTTACTAATCTCTGAATTTATTTTATGCATTTACATTATGCTTTAAATTCAGTCTTTAAATTCTGTAATTTACATTCTTGCAATTTACTTTCTACACATTTGGATTTGCGTCCCCTCCATCTAAATGCTTTTGATTCTTGTGCCAAGGATATTGATTGATGGATGAATGTCCTTCCTATTTTACCTCAATCATCTAGGCAATCCATGTGCTTTTTTTTGCAACAAACCGATCTAGTGTTCTTGAGTGAATCATTCTTATAAATCGTGTTTGTGGGATTTTGGACTGGAGTTCTTGCTTTCTATGACGTGTGGAAGGTTATCCAAGATCATCTTGATCATCAAAACCCCACGAGCAAGTCCAAGATTAAGTTCTTGAGTTTTGCTCAAACTGGTGTGTTCTTCCTTCAAAGTTAAAATGGTCTGAACTTTTACATCAATCCTTGCGATTGAAGGTTGTAATAAGTTCCTGACATCCTTAGGAAGACATCTACCAAGTTTCATGAGTTTTTGTCCAGCCGATCAAAAGATTCCTCAAATTAGCTTTTGAGTTTGTGCTGTTTTTGGCTCTATTCTTCCTGCTATTCTTGAGCCCGGTTATACCGCCCTTTGTCCGGTCATATCAGAGACCCTGTGATAATACCAGATTTGCAGAGTAACTTGCTCCTCATGATTGATTTGTCTATGGTCTTGGTTGAATCATCTTGAGTGGGGAAATTTTTATTTGAGATCATTCACCCCTCTCTGATCGCCATCTCGGTCCTTCAATTGGTATCAGAGCAGGTTTTGCTCTTACATAGATTTTGACTGGTCTCTAGAGCCATGGCAATGGACAAATATTCCACCAAGCCTCATATCTTTTCTGGAGTTGATTTTCCTTTCTAGAAGTCGAGAATGGAGTCGTACATCACTGCCTAGGGCTTCCCGATATGGTAGAAGGTGAAACTCCCGTATGAGGTTCATTCCAATGAAAACTTCACGACTGGCAATATGGTTGACGTTGAGGCGAATGCTAAGGCAAGGAACATCTTCATACAATGTCTGAGCCGCAGTAAGTATGATAGGATTTCTCACCTTCGTTCTGCTCATCAGATTTGGGTGACCCTTGATGCTTACCATAAGGGCACTACCCAAATCAAGACCGTGAGACAGGACCAATTCAAGCGTGATTACAACAAATTTTAAAAACACGCTGTGAGAGTCTTGACGAGTGCTTTGGTCGTTTTACAAAGATTTTGAGCGACCTCCGAGCAGTTGGTTGCATATACCCTGACTTGGATAATGCTCGACATTTCTTGACCGCACTCGATTTTCGAGTTTGGGAGATGAAAGTGACTAACATCAAGGACACTATCGACTTATCGACTCTAACTCTTGACGGGATTTATTCCTGTCTCAAGACTCATGAGATCGATGTCATCTCTCGCAAGACTAGGCTAGGCATTGGGACCAAGTAGGTGTTTAAGAACAAGCAGAGTAAGGATAGGGTTGTCATTCGAAACAAGGCTAGGCTAGTTGCAAAGGGTTTTTCTCAGGTCGAGGGTCTTGACTTTGAGGAGACTTTTGCCCCTGTAGCTAGACTCGAGGCTATTAGGATCCTGCTTGCATTCTCTGCATCCAAGGGTGCATTCCTCAATGGTATATTGAGGAAAAGGTCTATGTCAGGTAGCCTCTAGGATTCGAGAATACCAAATACCCAGACCATGTATTCAAGCTTTCCAAAGCTTTTTATGGACTTAAGCAGGCCCCTAGAGCATGGCATGAGAGGCTTAAGTCCTATCTTCTTAGTCATGGTTTTAAGATGGGTATAGTAGACAAGATTCTGTTCATCAGACACCATGATTAATATTTTTTTCTTGTCCAGGTTTATGTGGACGATATTATCTTTGGTGGCTCTTCGCACTCTCTTGTGTCTCAATTTTTATAGGTGATGAGCACAGAGTTTGAGATGAGTATGATGGGCGAGTTAAGCTACTTCCTTAGCTTCCAAATCAAGCAAACTTGCGAGGGCACTTTCTTGCGTCAAGGCAAGTACACTCGAGACCTCTTGAGGCACTTCAATATGTCTGATGGGAAGCCAGTGATGACTCATATGGCCACCACTGCTGCTCTCGAGCCTGATGAGAATGGTGAGCCAGTTGATCAGAAGGAATTTCGGAGCATGATAGGCTCCCTCTTGTACCTTACTGCTTCGAGGCCGGACATACACTTTGCTGTGTGTCTATGCACACGATTTCAGGCTTTTCAACGCGCCTCACACTGCTAAGCGATAAAGCGCATCTTCAGGTACCTTCGAGCTACCATTGACTATGGTATTTGGTACTCTTCTTTATCTTGTCTATCTCTTAGAGCCTTCTCCGATGCAGACTTTGCTGGCTGTAGGATAGATAGGAAGAGCACTTCTGGCACTTGCCAATTTATTGGCAATTCTCTTGTTTCTTGGTTGTCTAGGAAGCAATCCGGAATTGCATAGTTCACTGTTGAGGCCAAGTACGTTGCTGCAGCTAGTTGCTGTAGTCAGGTGCTTTGGATGAGATCGACCTTGCAGGATTTTAGGTTAGAAATAGAGTGTGTTCTGCTTTTCTGTGACAACACTTCTGCTATTTGCATTGCAAAGAACCCAATGCAGCATTTGAGGACCAAGCACATTGAAGCACATTGATATTAGATATCACTTCCTTAAAGACCATGTGGAGAAGGGTGATATAGTGCTTCAGTTTGTGTGGTGAGTGACCACCAATTAGATGACATCTTTTCCAAGCCTTTGGACAGTTCCAGGTTTGTTGCCCCGACGAGTGAGCTTGGAGTCGTGTGCCTTTACGGCTTATTGTGAGGGGGAGCTGGCCTGTATATTATGTATTATATATATTTCTCTTCCAGCATTTCCTTTTTTTGCATTGTCTGGGTGCTTTTGGGCATAATTCTAGAGTTGTAAGTTCACTTCACTTAGACTACTGGCATGCTTTGCATTGACCTCTCATCTTATGCTATAGGTTGCTATCATGCACAATTAGCTGTTCTCTCTTCTCTCTAGGTTGAGTTCTCTCACGGTCTTATAAGTCTAGTAGGTGTAGGCTCTTGGGTAGATAGGGTCTGTGTGCACTCCTTAGCTTGAGATTTAGAGTCAACTTCCCTATGTAAGTGTTTGGGAAGATGAGAGCGAGTCTAAGCTATAGTGTTCTCTACCATCTTTTCTATGCTCTATAGCCACCCAGTTTGCAGTTTCTCAACTTCTTCCCCTCATTCTATGTTTCTAGTTTCTTTTGAGTTCATTTGAGTTTTCCTTGTGCCTAATTCTGCTAATAACTTATTTTAACCTGATTTGTGCTTAAAATTGATTCACTTATTAAGGGAGAGTTTGGGAATCTATTCATACATTGCATATAGACTGCATTTTCTGTTTTAAGAGCTTTGTCTATTGTGCAAATGATTTACTCATTATGCTATACACCATGCTACATCATATGAAGAAAAATGTTAGCTTAGATATGTCCAAGTTCAATTTTTCTTGCTAAGCTTGTTAAAATTTGAAAATTAAAGCTTTAAATGAACACTTGATGAATCATGTTGCTTTTTACTTGCTAGGTTTCTTCTCTAGGTGTATTTGTCATGCTTTGTGAAATTTTGGATTTCTCTAAAGTCCCTATAGTAACTTGGGTGAAACATGTTTGATCCATACATGAGTCCTTCATTTGCTCATAAATCAATGTGCTAAGATGAAAATTAACCAAAAATGACTCTATATGTGCACATTAGACTTAACACCTTACATTCACAAGACAACCTCCCATTGTACTTGGGATGAACATTGAATGCATCATGTATGACCAAGATCATCCTCTTAAGAGTTCTTCTTGAGATGGTCGAATATGGACTGAGTCAATTGCTTTAAAAACAATGGAAATAAAAAATAAGTGGGTAAAGAATGCAAATAATGTCAAACATTTGCGCCCCGCTATGTCTTTCAAAGTCTTAAAGAAAAATTTGCATTAATTGATAAATGAGCTTGAATGACCATATATGCTCTTCTAGATTCCCCAAAGTGTTGAGTAGGTTGAACTCTAGGTTTTCCATTTGATCCTTTGAAAGGCTTTGCTTCTAGTTTTGAAACTATGCTGAGTAGTGCACTTGTCAAATCGTGCTAAAAATGACATATTTAAAACTAAGCTTGCTAGAAAAATTTGTTCTTTGCACTAGGACATGTCTTAGTTTAGTTTAATCTGCTATTGATGAGCTTGGTGTCATATCTTGTCATTGTAATCATTTGGATAATTCTCAAAGCTCTTTAGGACGCATTTCATGCATACATGTGAAAAAGGAGAGAAAATGCCATCTTGATGCCTATATATCCAAAAGGGGGAGAAATTGTAGAAAAGGCATCATTAAAATGTGATTGCATCTTCACTCTTATCATCTTTGTGTTTGAATCATAAGTGTATTTGAGCATTTCTTGGAATTTTTACAGCTTTTTAGGAAAGCTTGTTCTCTCTATTGGCCTGCTCTAAAATCCTTCTCGCCAACTTGGTCATGATCTTATTTTCTCTTTTTCTCTGGACCAAGTTTGGCTTTGCATTCAAATTGCTTTTTTCCTTCCTCTTCAAACTCAAATTTATGCCTTTTGTGTTGTTTATCAACATACTCATCAAGGGGGAGATTGAGAGACCATGTGGAGGTCTACCCATGTTTATGATGATTATTTGACTAATTTTGAGCTTGGTATGCTCTGGTTTGAGTTTGATTTGAATTATGATCGACAGGTGTCGTGATCTAGTTGGACATGTGGTCGATAGACTTGGCTTCTGTATCAAGCAAGTCGATTGAATTATGATCGATAGACTTGGTGCTGTGATCGATAGAGTTGGACATGCGGTCGATAGATTTGGCATAGTGGTTGATAGAGTTACTACTCGAGCGAGGAACCTACTCGATGCATTCGATACGGTGGTCGAGTTACTACTCGAGCGAGGAACCTACTCGATACAAGCGATACGGAGGTCAAGATACTACTCAAGCGAGGAACCTACTCGATGGTGGCAACTCGATCACATCGTGTCTGGCCATGTGGCACTACCGGCCCCAAGGGGTGGTAGTGCCGACTTAATGAGCGATGTGAGAATTGATTTTTGCAATTGGATGATTATTGCATATCTTTCCTGGACATTACTATGTGATGAGTTTTTCCTTGTTTTTGATGGTTGTAGGATGACGGTGCTAGGTCATGGTGAGGTGAGGGATGATCGGGACTAGGCGAGGTGCGCCGGAGGTATAGACGGTCGAAGATCGCTGGAGAATGATCGGAGACGGAGTTGATGCAAACTTAGAAAACAAGGAACGATTGAGATACTAGCTAGGAGCTGCTTGAATTAAGGAGGGCCGTCAGATCGCGGTCTAGGTGATAGAGTAGCAGGTCTATTTAGTATGGCTGTGTGTGGAGTCATTCCTAGCCCTTGATGGTGGTCCTTAGGGTAGAAGGAACTCATCCAAGGGTGGAGGGTGACTCAAGAGTAGTATAAATAGAGGGGGTAGGCTTCCTCCTCTTGAAGGTTTTGAGGTTTTTTTGCTTCTTTGAACTTTGCCCTCTTTGTTCTGAGGCTTGCAAACCTCCCTTCCAGAAATGAAAGCTTTATTTACTCATCACTGAATTTATTTTACGTATTTACATTATGCTTTAAATTCAGTATTTAAATTCTGCAATTTACATTCATGCAATTTACTTCTTGCACATTTGGATTTTCCTCCCCTCCTTCTAAATGCTTCTGATTCTTGTGCCAAGGATATTGATTGATAGATGAATCTCCTTCCTATTTTACCTCAATCATCTAGGCAATACATGTGCTTTTCTTGCAAGAAACCGATCTAGTGTTCTTGAGTGAATCATTCTTATAGATCACGTTTGTGGGATTTTTTACTTGTGTTCTTGCTTGCTATGATGTGTGGCAGGTTCTTCAAGATCATCTTGATCATCAAAACCCCACGAGCAAGTCCAAGATTAAGTTCTTGAGTTTTGTTCAAACTTGGTATGTTCTTCCTTCAAAGTTAAAAAGGTAAGAACTTTGACGTCAATCCTTATGATTGAAGGTTGGAATAAATTCCTGACATCCTTAGGAAGACATCTACCTAGTTTCGTGAGTTTTTGTCCAGTCGATCAAAAGATTCCGCAAATTAGCTTTTGAGTTTGTGCTATTTTTGGCTCTGTTCTTTCTACTGTTCTTGAGCCCGGTTATACCGCCCACTGTTCGATCATACCGGACTCTAGTCATATCGTAGACCCTGCGATAATACCGGGCTTGCAGAGCACCTTGCTCCTCCTGATTGTTTTGTCTGTGGGCTTGGTTGTATCATCTTGAGTGGGGAAAATTTTATTTGGGATCATTCACCCCCTCCTTAATCTGACACGGGTGATAATCTTCACCCTACATTACGTGCAAGTCCTTTGCACCTCCGGCTATTGCCAAAATCGCCCGCATCCAAACCATAGTTTTATTTTGAGTTTTTAGCAAAAATACCAGCAACCATCATCATGTCTCAATATCTCCAAATTTTATCTGATTAGTGTATCCAATTTGTTCATCCCAAATCTAAAGCATGGCTAAGCACGATTATTAATGTGTATCCCGCACTAGTCCAAGATCACGCTAGTGTACACAGGCTCAACATTGATAAATATCACAATCATACTTCACGGTAACATAATAAAGACTTCATCATTATTAAATATAACTGTTGGACGACCTTATTGTCAACCTAACATGAATACGCCTCGCAGGGCTAAAAACGAAAGTAAATAAATAGCAGCGGAAATAAACACAAGCGTAGAAACCCTTCAATCTGCCACAGGCAATTAACAAGGTTCACACCGTAGTTATTCACCTATTCCAGATACTTTTCCTCAAAAGCAGGCGTTGCTTCTTCTCCAACTAGTGATGTTTTGTTGCAGAGTACATAAAGCACACTCCACAAGTTGCGCACAGAATGCAAGTCTAATATACTATATGCATGGCTTATTACAAAGGATAGGTTAACATAGTTATTTTGCATAAACATCACTTGTAAAGGAATAGCATAAATAAATTGAAAGACAATAAAAACAAATAATAACCATAATATATTTTCCATTCGTTTCCCAATAACAAACTCATAACCTTATTCCACATTTCAACATCCATACCCACATTTGTTTTTAATAAAATCTAACCCTTGACTGTAATCACCGAGTAATGCTCAATACTGCGAACACGGCTATTCGAATAGGTTTTACACTCTGCAGAGGTTATACACTTTACCCACAAGATTCAACCCTACACCACAAAGGCGAGTGATTATAACAAAGCCTTTCCAAAGCCTATCTAAACCTAGTCATATCCGCTAAGGTATCAACACTAGTGAGACTAGTTACCACATCCAGGGCCCCCCTCTTGCGCCATGTGAGCACACCCGTGCGAGGACTGGTTACCACTACCCGGGCCTCACACCACCACAAAAAGTACAAAAGTTTAGACTCAACAAATTAATCAGCTAGGTCTGTCCCATAACAGACATGTGGTTGTATGAATGACTCAGTTTAAATTCTTGCAAGGTTTAGTCCTTAATTGACCAAGGCAAGACTAACTAAAAATCATCATAACCATGAACCAACCATTATCAGAAAAAACAACGCGACCACCCAATCGCCACATTGGCCCACCACAAATAGATGCCACTTGCCTCAGTCTAAATCATTTTACCACCCCGGTTGACTTACCATGCACCACGTGCCACACAAATTAATAAACATGTTCCATAATCATTGAGCAAGATTAACCATTTTTACATAAAATGATGACTCGATGCACAACAAAGCATTCTACTTGTGTTCTAACTAACCACATTGGCAATTATAGATACCAATTAGTATTAAACCATTCTAGGGTGACAAACGAGACACGACATACAACATGACAAGGTGAATGTAACTCAAGGTGGACAATAACTAATCCCAACATATTTGAAACAACAATACTTGAATTTAATATGCAATACTTTGAAACAATATAATATTTAAAGCATAGGTTCAACATGACCAAAGCACAACTTGCCTTCAAACAGCTCTACCTCCTGCTCTGGACCTTGCTCAGGTGCTGCCTCCTCAACCACAAAGTCACCGGGCAACTCGACGTCTACGCGTAACGAGCGAGAAAGCAATAAATATCAAATACAGAGACCAACATCAACACAAAAAATTAAATAAAATTCACCATTAAATATAGCATGATTTTACAAATTTTTAGAAACTAGAATCACCTTAATCAGGGTTCAAATACAAAAGATATAGCTATTTAAAGTTTGGAATAAAAGATAATTCTGAAAAATAGAAAAACAGAATTACTTTTACACTCGAAAATAGCATGTATGACACCATGCTGACGTCAACACCGAATATGATTTTTTGGCTAATTATTTTCTAAAGAAAAATGATATATGACGTCACGCTGACGTCAGCGGACTGTGGCCCAATCAGGTGCTGACATGTGGCATAACCACGGTGCGACACGCGTTAGCGGCGTATGGAATCGGTCCACGGTTGGCCCTAGTTCACAGTGGGGGGCCAGCGGCATTGTGTCTGTGCATTGGCTGACGCAAGCACACACGTGGCACCATTGGATTAATGACACATGGCACAGATTCAACGGACGTGATAAAACATGCAGCGGTGATGATCTCGACCGTTCATTTCAGATCGGACGGCGGAGATCAAAGGCGATGACATCAACGAAATAGGCAGCGACGACGCCTCGGTTTTCGCATACAACATGACAAGGTTTTCGCATACAACATGACATGGTTTTCGCATGACACGCAGCAGCACGGGACTGGCTCGACCGTTCGGTTTGAATCCGATGATCCAGATCTGACGACACATCGACATCAGTGGGCGACACGTTGCACAATCAGAACCGACCGACGTGGATCCAACGGCGGCGGTAGACGGAGCGGTAAATGACGACGCGGCGAGATCTAAACCGCAAGATCAAAATCTAACGGTCATGGCAGACGGAGCTGTTTACTGTAGATATGACAACGTGGCTTGATCCTTGCCACTGGTTGCAGATCCAATGGTCCTCAAGCTTCGGTGCTTGGCGATGGCGTGCGGTGGTGAAGGCTTGGCGGAGACAATGATGACGACATGGCCGATGGCGTTTCCAAGGGTCTTCGGCAACGTCTTCTAGCGCGTTTGGAGCGGCTTGGTGAGGGCGACACTTCGGTGACCTTGGCGACAGCGGTGGAACGAGGCAAAAACTCACGGCTGCACCAAGCGCAACTACGATAAGCTTTTGCGGGTGAACAACGATGGCTCGAGATGCGTTCGCTAGGGCTACGGATGTGTCTCAGGGTGCGCAACATAGGGGTGGCGGCGGCACATTAAATATGGCCTCGGTGTGCGCGAAATGAGACGAAAACGAACTTCGAGAAGCACAGGATCCGGCAGCGCAGTGGATTCGGACGAGCCGATGTGGCGCGATCACGACCGTCCACGTGAACTCCATCGGACAACCCGCAACGAACGGCGACGCGGCACACTCGCAGCCGTTGGATCAAAATCCAACGGTGCGCAACTAGGGTTTCGCGGAGCGGGCTGCACGGGCTAACACGGCATGGGCTACGTGTGAGGAAACTGGCCGGCCTGCTGGACTACGGGCCGACACTATTCACATTGATTTATAAATCATTTTCAAAATAAAACAATTCAGATAAATAAACAAAGCCAAATACGAGGAAAAATCCCAAAAAATTCCAGAAAATACTTTGGGATATTTGGAACTCAAATAAAATATTTTCAACAAAAGATCATTAATACTTTTATCTGAATAATTAAAAGATAGAAAAAGGCTCCATTCAATAAATACAAAATGAATTAATTAAAATCCCAGAAAATTCTAATAAAAGGAAAAAACACGTTAAAACCAATAAAGCAAAATTTGGGATGTTACAATTAAATATCATATACCCAAATTGACATTATATATTGTATAACCTTAATTCTAGGTTTATCAAGGTTCACATGTCAAACTTATCAAGGAAGTTCCATGAGATAATAGGTATATCTACCAATACCACAATATAGTGAATTTACAGAAAATACGCGCATGCATAAATTGATTTAGTAAAACAAAGTAAAAATTAAATATTGCGATCAATATGATCAAATGGGGTGCTTGCCTTGCTTATTTGTCATTTACGACGAAGTCGAATCGTTCAACAGAAATATAGCAAATGACCAACTTTAATAAGAGCAAAAAGAAGATAGACAAAAAACCAAGTAAATACTTACTATAGAAAATAGGTGTCGCTTAGGGTTTGGGTTACATGATTTCATGATCTCACGATTTAGTCGATTATATATGTACATACATATCGTTAATAGCTTTCAAGTTGAGCGATGCACGGTTTCCTTTATAGATTATCTATTCTTGTTTTATGAATTTTAGATGCTCAAATTATTTTGATTAATAGAATTAAAACATTATTCAATAAGTCATATGCTATGCATGAATAACACTTGATCTTAAGCATTTTTGTATAAAAAGCGATTTATACAAGTTTGGTCTACAACATTAGGCTACTGGCTGCAATTACATGGTTACACGATGATTCTTGCGACACAAGTATATTAACTAAAGGTTTCTTAAGCTCAACTATTCATGTGATGTGTTGTTGGCAACATTAACACTTAGGGTTATTTTGCTAGCTGGATTTTGGTGAAGAGCAAGTTATAATGAGAATATTTTTCCAGAATATGGTAGTCCATATCCTAAAGAGGAATGGGTGAAATGAGGGAATCCATCAAAATTATTCAACAGGCTGTAGAGAAAAGCCCCTTTCCATCAATGGACTCCTAACGTCTATGAAGGAGTGTGGTTCAAAAAATGGGAAGCTGAGATACAAGAAAGTCATAGGCTCATCTTCACAAAATTTGCATTTAGACAAGATATTTTACAAACTACCAAAAAGGCTTAAATGTTTCTAAAGTTATTATATAATTGTTTATATATGAATAGTATTTAATCTTTAATTGATTTTGCATAGGAATTACTTTCATATAAGTTCGATCTATTTAGCTAGGTTACTGAACTCATTTTCATTGTCTTACAAATATCATAATTATTGATTCTTATTTATTATTAAAGCTCATTTATTCATATTACAGATTTCAGAAATCATAACACTTAAGGTTATTTTGCTATCAAGATTTATATGAAAAGCATGATAAAATGAGATTATTCCTTCAGAATATGGTGGACTTTACTTTACAGAGCATTTCTAAACTGATTTTATAAATTTTAGAGTTTAGACGAGATATTTTATTTGCTGCTAAAATAGCATAAATGGTCACAAAGTTGATGTTATAAAGAATCGATTTCGTTTTAAGTTTGCGACTACACTATACATGATTATTCATTCATTTTTCTGGTACTAATAGGGTACGATCCTAGAAGCGTTTTAAAACTATTTTTTGCATTATTTTGATTTTAGCCGCGATAGATTATATGCATATGAAGAATGCAATATTTTATGGAATTAATTCAAATTAGTCCTTTTTGCGGACTAACATGATCTTATCTCTAAGAATATGTTGAGATTAGCCCTATCTAGTCCGATACTTAATTTATGAGGTGTTATATACATTTTAAATTCTCAAATATGTATATATTCTTTTATATGGGTAAAGCATATAGTCTTTATACAAATTGCACATATAGTATTTTATTAATTTATTTAAAAATATTTTAGTAGGAATAAATTAGTTTCTTGATCCATTTTGATATAATATATATATATATATACACTACTGCTAGTTACTTAATATATGCATATACACATTTATATATCTTTTATACTAGGGTCACATTCTATTCATGAAAAAATTCAAGTCAAGATTGTCTGTTAAGTATTTTTGCATAATCAAGTAATCTACTGAATTATTAGTATTTAGAAATCAATTCTACTCATTTTAGATTTAATTAATATAAATTATGCATTTTTGAGTTTTTAGTGGTATTGAATATGACCTCTAATAGAAAGTGAAACAAACATACACGAAATTTAAATATCTTTATATATTTGAATTTATGGAAGCATAAGGATTCCATTAAAATTGTTTTCAGTCAATTCCGAGTTGATGTAGCATATCTTTAGGGCGTTCCTTTAAATTTAAAATTCAAAATTTAACAGATATTATTTTCAAAATGTTTTTCATATTATAAAACTAAATAATTTTATAATTTTAGTTTACTGAAATTGGAATTAAAATGCAGAAGCTATAAGTATTTGAATTACGCTCGGTTTGATATTACACTAAAAATGACGTATTGTGAAATACGTCTTCCTACAGAGAAGACGCCTTTACTTGCTTGGCTGTTGAATTAGGCGCACCGGCTGACAAGGAAGGGTCACAGCCCAGAGACAAGAAATAGAGGAGGATGGCGCGGTGGCTACCGGCGGCGAGGTGGAGAAGGAACTAGCCAGCCGACAGGCGGTGAAGCAAGAGTAGGGTGGGGCGTACTTAGGCGAACCGCTGGTTATGGCCGGCGACCACCGGGGCAGTGCGCCACTGAGCTCGTGTGGCGGTTCTAATGGCGGGTTCGCGGAGGAAGAGATTTAGGGCTTCTTGCTAGGCATTATGACTATGGTTAGCAGAGATGAGCCGAGGGGAACTCATTTCATCAGTTAATGAAGAACAAAATCATTCAAGTTGTCTTACCACCAGCGAACCAGTTGTGGGGAAGATGACCAGAGGGGCTACCGAATTCTGGATGAAGAACCATCAAATTTGTTGAGGGCTTTTGATCCTTGGAGCTTGTTGATGCTACGAATCAAGGAAATTGAATTTTTTTGAACAATTCGTCTGAATTTTGTTTTTGGCCAAGTTCTGGAATTGCCTGGTAATGGCGGTTAAATGGAGGAATTGGTGTGCTTTGGTTAGAGACAAACAATACATGTGTCGTGAATCACAGAAATGATCTTTTTGCAGCTTGAATCGCTACTTTTCTGCTCTTTTATTCAACTTAAATAGCAAGGAAACAACAACTAGTAACTCACCCACTAAGAACTAGAAACTGCCCTAAGTAAAAGCAAATTAGAAACTGCCCCACTAAGTACTAGAAACTGCCCTAAGTAAAAACAGTAAACAAAAGAATGATGCCTTGATTATGTAACAACATGATGAGGGAAATGAGGTGTATGTCTTTGCGAACATTGGGACGCTCTTTATAGCAGAAGGGATGATCAGATGAGCCCGGCCCCAGGTTTGAGCTCAATCGATCTATTGCGGCATCCGCACAAGAGGAGGTATGGTTGCTCAGCGTGAATCACGGGCAGGGCAGCTGCGTGGCGGAGTTGTGGCTGGACGGTGCAATTTGCAGGTGATGACGCCGCTACAGGAAACAGGAACTTGACTACGGGACTCCGAAGGCCAGAGGAAGAAGAAGGCCTGGTGACTCTCTATCGTGTGGCCCCGAACAGGAGTTTGGCCCCACGTGCAAGTGAGACACGAGGCGAAACCAAGAACCGACTGTCAACAGAATGGGATAAGGTTCATTGAATCGGTTTCCATTCAAGTTAGAATTTTTTTATATTTTTTTACGTGATTTCTGGATAATCTTATTTATCGTCTAAAATTTTCAAGACGAGATATCACATACAGAATTTATAAAATTTTTGACAAGGCACTATGCACAGATTTCTATTTTCTGTGTTTAAATTTTTGGATATTTATATCTCATAAAGAATTTCTAAAACTTTTTATAAGAGTTCCTTTTGTCTACAGGGTCCTTCAGTAAAAATTCAAATTTGATATATTTTGTATTTTATTTATAAACATTATGATTTTTAGATTTCCAGCTTTGCTGTTTTTGAATTTTTAAATATATCAAAATTGATTATTTATTTTTAATATTTTTAATATAGATATATTTATCTATTTAGAAGATAATATCAAATTTTCAACTCGAGATAAGGCCATATTATATTTATTTAAATCTGACAAGATTACTGTTGTTAGTCAAGAATCATTAATTTCATTGCATTTCACACTTAATTGTTTTGATATGAATTTTAAATTCCAGAATTATATCTATGAAGATTTTCTATGTTTAAATAATTTTTTTTATTTTATTTTTATAAACGTTTTACTCTTTTCTTTATCTATTACTTAGGATATTATTAAAGGATTTCTCCTTTAGAGCAAAAACCAAGACAATCCAGGGAAATACAGAAAAAGCATAAATAAATATAATTAAATGTTCAAATTTAATTTCTCAATGTTTTTTTAAGTGTTGCATTGAAGAGAAGATGTAATCTACAAAAGATTTTCTATAGGAACCAATATTCAGGAAAATTTTCAGAATAGATAGAAATTTAAAATAAGATTATATTTTGAACTCATTTTTATAGTTTGTTTATTTGGGAGAAAAGTTTTGATATTGAATCTTTACCTTACTTGAAACTGGATTTTCAAGGTTTTAGGACAATATAACATTTCAATTGAAAATCATGATTTAAAATGAAATTTTTATTTAATTCTATTTTCAAATTTTCATGTTTCTTATTTTTGAAATTTTTGGGATGTTACAGCTGTCACAATAGATGACAGGGTGCAGCCATCGAAATCCTAGCTGTCACCACTTGAGCCTTCTCGTGCACGCTGGTGCTGGCACACCGACGCACGTCGTTCTTTTCCCTGAACGTGTGGACGCTAGTAGAGGTGTTGCCTCTACTGTGACACTGATCAGGAGGATCGACCACTGCATGAGGAGGATCGACCACCGCACGAGGAAGATCGACCAATGGAACATGACGCGCTTTGTTGATTCGAGCTGCATCAACTTCCTTCTGTTGCACTGTGATGAGACCATGCCGGTCCAGCAAGCCATGCATCTATCTCAAGCCAAGACAAGGGTCCAACAACTTCTCATGCTCCAGCCCCACCTCAAGATCAAGCCCAATTCGTTCACGAGTACAGTTCCAACTAAAAATGGCCATATTTGGGTCATACGAAGTTCTTTTGAGGCATTCTTGGACTTTACGGAGAATCCCACGATGAGAGCTTTCCAATGGAAGTGGTTTCACATTCAAACTACTTGTGGATCGACGAGAATCGTCAAATCAATATAACGAACAGAATCTGTCAAGTGTTGCGCCACCTCCACTTGGGCCCAAAAGACATGTACGACCTAGGGTTTCATGGCCACCCCCTTGGCCGCCTCCCTTACCCTCTCCCTCATACATATTCAGTAGCCGTCGCTAGAATAGATGAGTTTTGCTTAGATTATTCTGTTTTAGACAGTTTCACCATTTGTTCGGTTTGTAGAACCCCAACTTCGAGTTCTTCATTGGTAATTAGAAATATTTAGATTGCATCTACCTGTTCTTGCTTTTGTTCTCGATTTGCATGCAGGGATAAGCCTTCTTGGCGAGGTCACCGTGTTTGTGCATGGTTGATAACCAAAGGAGCCGTGGTGTAGCGATTGCAGGGTTCGAATCCGTTCTGATTGGAAGCCGAATCGTCAACTTCGAGATCTCTACCAATCTACTTACTACTACCTGTCGGAAGATCGGGCCACCATTCCCATCAAGTGGTATCAGAGCCTCGGTTGCCCGATAGGTAATTCTTGTATCCCCAGTTTTGTTTTACCATCGTCCTAGAGTCCAGAAAAATTGCCCTACAAAAAGTTCTTCATCAGTTACGTTGTCCTACAACCCCTTGTGCCTTAGCAATTTTTGTTTCAGTTTCGCTTTGTTGAATTTGTGTCCATCGTCATCATCTTGTTGCTGGTTTAAGGTCATGATCCTAGTTTTTAGTTGTCCCTTTCCGTTGCCCTAGTTCTTTTTTTGCACCGTCATCCGACCACCGCCATCCCTAGAACCGAACTGAGTCCTACTCGATTTGTCCCTGCTACCGCTCTGCATTATATATCCCACTTCGCAAACCCTAGATAGGTCGCAAGCCACCTTGTGTCAATTGCCCTGCATCGCTGGCCACCCTTTCTCACCTGCGATCCTATTGCTATTTTAGCCCTAACTAGAAGGAAGAAGTGAAGTTGCAGTCAATTCACTTGGGGTGTACCTTGTGTACAGTAAAACAGCCATAGCTTTTGCATACGAACTCCAATTGGGGTGTACTTTTTTTTGTTTCGAAGAGGGCGACGACGCGCATATGAAAAATCCATAGGATAAAGACCTGTCCAATTTTTGACCCTCAAAATTGGCCTTTAAGACCGAGTTCCGAGCTCTAGAAGTTTCCTGTGCTGTTTTTACCGATTTTTCGGTCATCTATTTAACGATCTCTCTCATTCCAAAACGTGAGATTTTTGTTTTGCCTTTGAGTTAAAAGAAGGAAAAGGGAAAAAAGGCAAGTGAAAGAAGAAGAAGAAGAGCCGCACTGAAAAAAACAAAAAAAAATTAGAGAGAAGAAAAGAAGCATAAAAAGGGAAAAAGAAGGAGATAATCAGAATTGCTTGCATACTTTGAGTCGTTTGTGCTTTGATCTATGCCTTGCTAGGTTGAACTATTTTTAGGAACACGTTTAGGCCAGCAACTATGACAAGTACGTTGGACATTTATTTAGCTTGTTAATTTGACTTCGATATTGCTTATTCCTTGCTACTATATATTGCTTTCCGAGCTCCACATCCTTCTTATCAGTTCAGGTTCTCCTTTGCAATCACCTCACTCATGCTCCAGTCACGGTATCACGAACCAACCACCGATTGTGTCACCTACTACTTTGGTAGGAACATTTGTAAGGGTGTTGTAAGACGCGTGAGAGTTTGTGATCCCACTCTCCAGTACCTAGTAGTTGATAGGGATAATACTTTGTGCTATCTTCTATTTCTACTAGCAATTGCAGGGGTACCGGAGGACCAGCACGGTAACTAGTGTGTTCTTCATAATGAGTTCTGAGAGATGGATGAGACTATGAACAAGTAAATTCAAAACATGGAGAATGCACTTGACAGAAAAGGGCATAAGCACCAACCTAACTTTAATTCATCTCCTTCTGCTGGTAAGGGTAAGAATTTTCCAGTTCTTCCTTCTTATAACGAATTTGGTGTTGATGCTTATATTGATTGGGAAATAGAGGTAGATAAAATTCTTTCGCAATGTAACCTCTATAATAAACGAAAAATTAAAGTTGCCGCTAGTGATTTAACTCTATGTGCATCAATTTGGTGGAACGATTTTTGTGCTTATAAGAAAGTACCGAAAACACAGAAAGATATGAAACGACTTTTGAGAGATGAATTTGTTCCTGCTTATCATTCTAAAAAGTTACCTTATGAATTGCAATGTTTACAACAATGTGATAAAACTGTCAAGGCATATTACAAGGAATTAGAAACTTTGTTGTTGCGTTGTGGTTTAGATGAATCTGAAGAAGCTAAGGAAATAAAATTCTTAAATGGACTTGGTATGAAAATTCAAGGTATTCTTGTTCATAAGGAATATAGTTCTCTCTCTAGTTTATTTAATCTTGCTTGTGAGATTGAAAATCAAATTGAACATTAAAGACATCTTGCTAAAATTAATGTTTATAATTGCCAAAGTGTAGAATTTTCTTTGAAAGAACGGCATCTTGTCTTGTTTCCACTTGCTACTAACTTTTCACAGGACATTGAGAATAAGAACGAGAAGAAAAACACGCAAGAGAAGGAGGAGCAGGAGATACTTGCTATCCCATGCATACCTCAAGAATGCACATATCATGATATGCCTAAATCGGCTGAGATAGAAAACAAAGGTAACAGACATATGTGCTATTTTCACACGAGGAGAGAATTCTGTTGATGTGCTAAATTTGGCTACTACTGGTGCTATGCTACAACAGCAGTTAGTGGACACTCAAACTAAATCACCTTTGTCACAATATGATTGTTTTGCTGTCCCTAGTTATAAAGAAGTGTTGTGTGATAATATCTCATTTATATCCATGCCTCAACTAGTGAATGAACTGTCAGTTTTATTTCTTATCTAAATACGTGTGCTGAAAATAAACATGTTATTCACCTTGCTAATGAAAAGGATGAGATGAAACTGTTGTCTTCCTTGAATACTTTGGGTTATATTGAATTTGATGTCATATGTGATCTCAATTGTTTAGAGGAGAGATTTTCTATGCCTGCTAATTTTTCATGGTCATGCAGTGTTAGTTTTCATGCTATGGGAAAATATAATGATAAAGGAAATTACATGGTGCATCAAGTTTATATTTGTACCATTTTGAAATCTTCTTTTAATGTGGCACACAATCAACAACCAAAGAATATGTTGGTTCCTTTGCCGCCTCTTGTTACTAACCTTTTGCAGACCAATGAGCTTGAGTCGAGGACGACTCAAAATCAAGAAGGGGAGGATGATGAGACCATGCCGACCCAGCAAGCCATACTTCTATCTCAAGCCAAGACAAGGGCACAACAACTTCTGATGCTCCAGCCCCACCTCAAGATCAAGCCCAATTCATTCACGAGTCCAATTCGGCTCCCAGGAGCAGTCCAACTAAAAATGACCATATCTGGGTCATAGGAAGTCCGTTTGAGGCATTCTTAGACTCTACGGAGAAGCCCACGATGAGATATTTCCAACGGAAGTGGTTTCACATCCAAACTCCTTCTGGATCGACGAGAATCGTCATAACAATATGACAAACAGAATCTGTCAGGTGTTGCGCCATCTTCACTTGGGCCCAATGGCCTTGTACGACCTACGGTTTCGCGGCCACCCCCTTGGCCGCCTCCCTTTCCCTCTCCCTCATACATATTTAGTAGACGTCGCTACAATAGATGGGTTTTGCTTAGATTATTCTGTTTTAGACAGTTTCGCCGTTTGTTCGGTTTGTAGAACCCCAACTTCGAGTTCTTCTTTGGTAATTAGCAATATTCAGATTGCATCTACTTGTTCTTGCTTGTGTTCTCGATTCGCATGCAGGGATAAGCCTTCTTGGCGAGGTCAACCGTGTTTGTGCGTGGTTGATAACCAAAGGAGTCATGGTGTAGCGATTGCAGGGTTCGAATCCGTTCTGATTGGAAGCCGAATAGTCATCGTCAAGTTCTCCACCAATCGACTTACTACTACCTGTCGGAAGATTGGGCCACCGTTCCCATCACACTGCGTGTCTAGTGGTAACGATCCATGATCATTTACTTGCGTGGCTTGCTGATTTACGAGGGAGAAATTTTAATTGTGCGCTAGTGTAGCCTACTTGTGTCCCTTCACATGATGCACATAGAGAAGAATGTCTGTGATAGCTTGATTGGTCTCTTATTGAACATTAAGGGCAAAATAAAGGACGGTATTAACGCACAGCTTAATTTGATCGATATGGACATTAGACCTGAGTTAGAACCGAAAGAGACCGATAAAGATCGAACGTACTGCGAACCTACTTGTTACACTCTGTCCAAGGCCAAGAGAACTGAACTGTGCAAGTGCTTGCATGGTGTGAAAGTTCCGTCCGGTTACTCCTCCAACATGAAGAGACTTGTTTCGATGCAAGATTTGAGTTTAACTAGCATGAAGTCTCATTATTGCCATGTGCTTATGACACAGATGCTCCCTAACGCAATTAGAAGTATTTTACTGAGCAAGGTCTAGGAGACAATCACAAGGCTGTGTTATTTCTTTCACACAATTGCTCAAAAGATTTTCGATCCTGAAGGACAGGGTGCTCTATAGTCCGAGGTGGTCATGACATCTCATTGTTCACCTTGTGTGGGAGATAAAGATGTGCGGGCCCGTGTTTCTACGTAGCATGTACCCGTTCGAGAGGTATATGGGAATTCTCAAGTCATACGTACGGAATCAATCTCGATCAGAGGGTAGCATTATCGAAGGTTATGCATCTGAAGAGGTCATCGAATTCTGTGTGGATTACATGGCTTAGGTCGAACCGATTGGTGTGCACGATCCCTCCATGTGGGGAGGCTCTAGGGTATCGGGACCATCAGAAGGAAAGCAATCACGCCTGATCCAGCTACATGTGCTAAATCCCATTACATGATTTTACAACACATGGCTGTTGTGGCCCCGTATATTGATGAGCACAAGAACTGGCTAGGCAAGAGAATCCATCGCAACAAGAGTCCTAGATCATCAGACAGCATAACCTTCAGTTCAACAGATGGTTGAAGGAGCGACGACCTATCACTAGAAGTGATGAGGACATCACTACTATGGATATGTCCACACCTCGTTGGACTAACTCCAACATGTCATCAATGGGCCAAGGAGGTAGAAATATCAAATCCATCACGTTCTGGAATCCAATTCGGCCTTCGGATACCAGTCTGAAGTAAAATTAGCATAACTTTTGCATGCTATGTCCGATTGGAGAGTTCTTATGCTTGATTGAAAGCTTACAATGAGTCCTTTCAAATTGATCTGGTCCCAGCCCTAGATTCATCGTGGATCAGCCGAAATCATCGAAACAATATGCTACATCACTGTTTTGGCCCTTGTAAGCGTGATGGGGCCCAGGCCCAAGTTGTGTGTGCCCCCTGGCTGCACACAACCCTAGGACGAACCTCTAACATACCTCCCTCTCATATACTCAATAGCCACTGCCATAGAAACTTGGGTTTGGTTTAGTTGTAGTTTTCCTTGGTGAAACTATTTGGTATTCTCTTGTTCGGCGAGATCAACAGCAATACCGTGCTTCGGAACCCCACATGAGTACTTCAATTATATTTGCAATTTTAGATTGCTTTTGCTTTGTTCTTGCTTGTTCTTCGATTGCTTGTAGGAATTGATCTTCGTGATTAGGTCAACCGAGTTTTGGCATAGTTGATAACAACTTGGAGTTTGGTTCTACGATTGCTTGGCATTGGTCGTGTTTCGGACGTAACCTGGATCGTGAGGGTCATCTCCACTAATCGATAGCTATCCATCTCACCGAATGATCGGGCCTCCGTTAAGTCTGATCAGGTGGTATCAGAGCTTTCGTTGACCAGTGAGAATTTCAGTACCTTAGATTAGTTTTTGTTCTCTGTCCCAAATTGAAAATTACTCCATAAAAATTCAACCTTTAGATTCAGTCTGGTATTTTAGTGAGTTTTGTTAAGTTTTGATCCATTAGAGTCCTTGTTTTAGTTGCTGATCGTTTTCCCTTCGCGTAGTTTTTATTTCAATCTGTCTAGTACATTGTTTTGTTCATAACTTTCTCATACGAGCTCGGATTCTTGTGTTCTTGCACTTTCCTGAAACCTGGGCTTCAGCTCTCCAAAAACCTAGTTGAGAATGGATTCTAATTCCATACCTAAGTTATATTAATCTGGATGTCAAATTGGTGAAGCAGGTTGTACTTCCAATCCAGATCAGTTCGGTATTTTGATCATAATTCTCATGTCCAAATTCCGATTGAGATGTTTTTGAACTTTCCTGAATCCTTGAAGAGTCCTTTACAAAAACGTTTTTGGGTGTCCTTTGTGATTCGGACTCTTTCAAACCAAATTTAAGTCAGATTCGGAATCAGTCTCACAGACTGAAATTGGGGCTATTCTGTAGTGTTCGGTTTTTGAGCTATAACTTTCACACCTGAGCTCCAAATTTCATGTTCTTGTACTCTTTTGAAAGTTGAGGACATAAGCTTCAATTCTTCCAATAATGAACCATCCAAATTCGGTTGTTTTCAGGCTTTAATCTAGGCGACAATTCTGCTGCCCTAGAAACATTGAATTTGGGTATCTTGCTTTAATTCGTGTTCTAGCTTTGTTCCTTTGAGTTGGTTGAATCCAGTAGCATCCACAATCCAAAAAACCCCAAAAATATCTGTACACATACCTTTGGGAACCAATTCATCCTTTGCGAATACTTTGATCCCAGTTGAGACTATCTATTTGATATTGTTTAGGGCTCGTCTACTTGATACATTGCATAATCTTGATTTATCATATCATACTATCTTGCGACATCAAGTTAGGGATTCCAAAACTTTGTTTATACTAGTGTTGGCCGAAAGTCACTCAAAGAAAGAAAAGAGAAAGAAAGAGCAAAAAAAGAGCAAAAAAAAGAAGAAGAAAAGAAAACATAATAGTGGCCGGCAGCACTACATTGAGCAAAACCCTAATTTGTGTTCATTATTTTCAGATTGTGCAATTGTATTAATTAGTGAGCAATCTTGTGCCCTTTTACCTTTTCTGAAGCAATTAGATAGCGTCTCTCCATAACTTATACAACACGAGCTTTGGTGCTGAAATTATTCTTATTTAGCTCATTCCATTGGTTGCATTAAGTTCCATCATCTTTGCGTGTGTGTTGTCTTGAAATTCGCTTATATCTTTAAGATCGGCAACTAGGACTTGTGAATTCTAGTTTGGATCATTATTTATCATTACAATTACTAGAATTATCAAATTGCATAGGAAATATATATTTCCTATCAAAGCTCCACCTTTTACAAGCCAAATAGGTACTGTTCTCCTTGCAATCATTTTGCCAAGCTTGAGTGTGTTTATCATGAACCAGCTGCTGGTTACCACCTGTTTGCTTGGTAAGAATTGGTAAGAACTTGGTAAAAGGTTGAGTGTGAGAGACTTTGAATCACCAGCACATAGTAATTGATAGCAACATATACTTGTGGTTTGTTTCTTGTCTTCACTAACAATTGCAGGTTCTCAACGTCGTAGTGATTGAGCCGACAGCATCCTAGGAGAAGAGGTAGTTCACACTCCGAGATACGAAGAACGTACGAGCAAAGATTCACCATCACCGGAGGTACGATGGCATAGCACGTGTACCAAAAGTAAGTTCACTGTACCTAATTTTAGTGGTAAATATGATCCTGAAGGTTATCTTACTTGGGAATTAGCTGTAGTATAATCATTTGACAAACATGGAATTCTTGGGCATGATAAGGTTAGGGTTGTTACTAGTGGATTTACTAATTTTGCAGCTCTTTGGTGCAATGATTATATGCATAAAAATCAGGACATCCCTAGCATGTGGATTAAATTAAAGAAAATTATGAGAGCTAGATTTGTTCCTTCATATGTTGCTCGCCAATTACGGAATGAACTGCAACGTCTAAAACAAGGTAGTAAAACTGTGGACGAGTACTAACAAGAATTTCAGCGTAGATCTTTGCGTTGTGGGTTAGAAGAGACCAAAAAGACTAGGATGAACAGCTTTTATTGTGGACTAGATTTTGATATTCAGATCATGATATCTTGTAAAGAATTCAATTCTATGTCATGCTTGATTAATCTTTCACGTAAAGCTGAAAGAAAAATACAGAGAAGACAATCAACTACAGTTCAAGTTCCTACAGAGTTAAATGCTAATCCTATTGCAAGCACTGCACCAAACCATAATGAGAGCAAACACCCTGAGCATGCGAAAGGAATACCAGAAAATTCGAGTGAAGTAGAGGATAGCACATTTGAGGATGATTGTACTAACGTAATCCAGTCTAGTTCTGTTATTTCTGTTGTTGTTGTTCCATGTGGTATGCAGGTTACTTCTGAAGAAGGGGAGCTAAAAGTTGAAAACCCTGCGTTATCAATTGAAAGTTTTGAGGTACCTACTTCTTCTGAGGAGGATGCTAATGACTATGTTACATATATGATTTTATAGCAAGAAAGGGAGCAAATTTGTGAGTATATTTCTATTGTACTTAATTCTAGTGAGTTACCATCTTGTGCCACAATTGTAGAACATGTGATGAATTGCATGCTTATAATTTTGATCATGTGGTGCTGATTACGCATAAGGAAGTGATAGCTAGAATATCCCCTGCCACTGTTTTGTGCTATATCATGTTGAATGAGCCTATTAGCTTGAATTGTGCTATAGACAAGATTTCTAAAATTTTATCTCATAAGTCCTTATCTAGCACCTATGCCTACTATTTTAAATTCAATTTATTTGGAGATTATGGCATAGATAGCAAGTTTCTTGTTTACGGAATATGCATAACTTGTGATAAACTTGCTGAATTGAAGCTTGCTATTTTGGGCAATCCTAGTTGCATGCAACAGCTTGTTTCATGTAAGGCACCATCAAATTTTCCTAATATGTGTGATAACCATAGCTTGCTACCTCATTATTCAAATTTTAGTACATTGACATGTATTACAAATCAGCATGTCTTGTTGATCAGTGGAAGCCTAGTAAAATTGTGTCACCGCTGTTGGAATTGTTTAATATTGCTTGTTTTCAATCTGATCATATGAATGATGATGCCGACATCCTAATAGAACATTCATCATCATGCATAAATCGTGTAACCAAACAAGTAAGCCAAGAACCAGCTACACGAGTCCATGAGGAAGCTGCACCAAGTAATGAATACCAACGACCATTGACAAGAAGTCGTCCCAAGACTCTGCAGCAACAGGTGACTTTACTTCTAGCAGAATTTGACTACAACATATCTGAATGTTATACTACCTAAATGTTCTACATTAGTAATTCTCAGGTTTACACATAAAGAGAAGGATTGTATCAAGGATGTGGAGGATTGCACAGATGTTGCCCAAGTTGAGCAAGGGTATACCACAAGATCTAGGGTTACACTGCAAGGGCTGCAACTTCTCTTGGATGGGCGACCCATACTGTGACGTGACGTGGTGCATGATATACATGGATTGAAAGCTTGTCAAGTCTACTTTCCAACATAACAAACGGAGAGTCATTTGGACTTCCCAAGAGGGACTAATGGCCAAATTACTGTAGACTGCCAGAAGCTGAATGGGCTGCGTGAGACTCTGCGAGAATTCTTTTCGTGGTGACCTTTAAGCTACCTTATCATCATAAACTCAAAGGACCTTTCCCACCTAACTAGAAGGGCTGTTTCTAGTATAAATATCTCTTGTATCTCAGCAATTGAGAATTTTTGGACAATCAAATATAGAACCCATTTGTTCAGCTATTTGCTAACAAATTCAGAGAGTGATCTCTACCCCTTTGCTCTTGTGGTTTCCTTGCGAGATTACAGAAGCGGCCGCGTCATCGGCTTCCAATCGGTGCTCCTGGTCCATTCGATTACAGGTTGTGTTGGTTGGTTTCTTGAGAGTGTGGTTGGGTGAATCCTCGATTCAGGTTGCTGGTTAAAGACGGTGGTTGGCTTCGAGTTTTATTTGCCAGGTTGCACTAGTTATCCAGATGATTTCAGCTAGTTATCTTGGTTGTGATCCTACGTCGTGAAGATCAGGACCGCGATCCGTATCATTTGGTATCAGAGCCGTCGTTGCCACGGTAGGATTCTTTACCCTTAGCTACATATTTTTTAGTGTTCATCCTATCCACCAAAAAGCCATAAAAATATTTAGCTATAGCCCTTTGTGTCGATCTGTTTATCAAGTGAGTTCAGTTAAGATTTTTATCCAGTAGAGTCTCTGTTTAGATGCTGATCATATCTTCCTTTGCGTGTCCTTTGTGCCTATTCACATATCTAAAAAATAAAGAGTGTGCAACCCGAAAAAAAAATAAAAATAAAAAATGAATCGAACAGTTTGGAAAAGTTGTCAAAGAAAGAATAAGGATCTGTTGTTTGAATGTGCACAATTTTTGAACCGTCACATCAATTTGTGCAATCAATTTACTATCATACTTTGGTGCAAATTGTGCTAGGTGAGTCTTGCAAACCATCGATCCCTAGCGTAATCCATGTTTGCATCAAATTTGAAATTTCTTCGGGCGTTCGTTGATCCGGTTACAACATTCATATCATGTGATCAACAATAGGCATTGATCTTCTAGTTTGGATTGCTTCTTAGCTTTACAACAACTAGAATTCAGATTGTGTTCCTTGTCCATCACTCCCAACCAAGCTCCACAAATAAACCACTGTAAACTGAACACCGGTCGAGTATTCGCTTAACCATCACTTTTCTTTTTACCACCACTGATGAGACCATGCCGGCCCAGCAAGCCATGCTTCTATCTCAAGCTAAGACAAGGGCCCAACAACTTCTGATGCTCCAATCCCAGCCCAAGATCAAGCCCAATTCGTGAACGACACTACAAGAAACAGAGAAAAATTCGTGGGTTTTTTTAAATTCGTGAGCCAAAAAAAACCCACGAATTTATATATTTAAATTCGTCGGTTCCTATAAAACCCACGTATTTAATTAAATTCGTGGGCTAAAATAATACCCACGAATTTATTCACTTAAATTCGTCGGTTTCTGTAGCCCACGAATTTAATTAAATTCGTGGGCCAAATTCCCCCGCGAATTTAATTACGAAATTAAAGGCCCGACTAGGGCTTCTCTCTCCGCTGCTCTCTCGCCGCTTGCCGGCGCTGCGCCCCCGCCGTCGCGCCGCCGCCCGCCGCCGTCCCCAGCGCCCGCCGCCACTTTGTCGCGCCGCCGCCCCTCAGCGCCGCCGCCCTTCTCGGCCGCTTCGCGCCGCGTCGCCGCCCGGCCGCCCGCCATGAGCCCTCGCGCCACGCCGCCGCCGCCGCCGCCGTCCGGATTCGATCTCGCTTCTCGTGTGTTAGCGCCTAGAACAACGGCTTGCCGATTCCTCTGAGCTACACTGCGTGTGCGTGCGTGGTAATTCCTAAGTCATATATCCCATCCAATTTGGATCAATCGCCGTTAGTTTCCTGGTAGACAACCATGCGGTGTCAAATTCTATGCTATAAGTTTTTTTTGATTTTTTGGTTCGTCTTTAGGTGCCAATTTGTGTGCTGATAATATGTTGTTGGAAATTGCTAGGGTTTCCTACTAGCGTCTGTGGTGGGCGATTTCGAGAGGTAGAGGAGCCATGAACGGAACAAGCAAGCGATATCTGACTTTGTGGCGAAGGGCTCCGTGGTCTGGCCGAGCACACGACCTTCTCCGCAACCGGCACCATCGCCGTCCGTGCCTCGAAGCTTCCCCAATCGCACCAAGTCCACATACTGCGTGCGATGGACACACCTTCAACTTCCTCGTCGATCGCGGTTTGGTATATTCTCAATTTCTCGGTGTTAACTTGTAAAATCGTGTGTGGTCTGCTAGAAAAAGCGTGAGTTGACTTGGAGTATTTGGATGTTGCGTGCGTGTTTCTTGTGGTGGCGTATGAGGCGGTGGGAAGGAGCGTGTCGTTTGTGTTCCTAGAGAGGGTTAGGAAGACTTCCTCTGATGCTATGGGTCCAGTATTAATGAGGAGGATGACTTTACTGCTTGAGGATCGCTTTAGCATCGCCTACAATCTTGACCGGAATTTGGGTATTGAATTTTGGTGTGTTGGGTTCTGATTGATTTTGGTGTTCTGTTACCATGGAAATGTGTTTGATTAGTGCCTTTTATGTTGTGGGTATAGGCCAAGGTGAAGGATCACATGCGATTGTATTAATCACCCAAAGGAAATCAACAAGCTCTCCAAGGTGAAAGCACATCCGACAGAGGTCAAAGGGATTATGATGGACAACATTGAGAAGGTATGTATTCAAATGGACGTTTTCTTTCGAGAGAGTATGTTGCATGCATTTCACTATTGAGAAATTGAGAAACAAGTATTGTATGAGTAGGTTTCGAAAAATCAATTCAACATTCTATACACTTAGGCCTGTTTGGTAGAGCTTCGATCCCAGCTCCACCTTAGTAATATTTTGGAGTGCTTGAGTTATTCTTAGTAAATTGTTATTCTTTTAGTGACTATTGATATTTCAATTATAGTATCTATTTGCAAATAGTTACGAATCTGAATTTGATCTTTTCAAAATGGGTCTCAAATAATCTCTCCAAATCATTTCGAATTTGAATTCATATTTGAGTTCAGTGATATTGAACTAATACGGATAGTAGTTTCTTATAGATGTATATAGCAGAAATGTATGAATTCGAATTCTGTTCTAGCAAAATCCAAACCAAAATTAAACCAGTTCCATGCTTACATCTACAATATATTATGGTGGAAATGCAAAGAATTAGTCAATGCATATAAACAAGTCTATTTGCTCTTTTGGGAGCAAGTGGTTTCTATGTACAAGGGCCTTTACAAACTATGCCATTACCTTGGAGCTCTTTCAAGCGTGATCGGACAGTTAAACAAAAGTCAATAACGAGCAAGCGGGAGCAAGTTTCAAGGTCTCGTGTCTAATGGATTAAGAGATAGGATGATAGCATTACAATCATTTGTGAAGATAACTTCGCCCATAGTTTACTTAAGATTCTGAAATGTTCTTTATCTGAATGGTCTAGCACCTCTCTGGATGCAAATCAATTCTCTTGATCATTCCTTTCAAGAGTAAAATTGATGATCCAAGTTTTCACAAAAAAAGAACTTCAAGAAAATAGTCGACTTGTAGATATCGTTGTTCGACGATTGTCGGAAGAAATTTCATCTGTTACTACTGTTTACAGAGATATCAATTTCAGCAAATCAAGGTCCATGCCAAGTTGATCTTGAGATCAAATCAGCTACCGTTTTCCTTCTAAACATGTATAATGTACGTCCCTTTGAGTCCACATATAATTTTAACCATCCGATTCTTTCCATCCACTTTGGGTGGCTTCATCCTTATCCCCACATCCTCGCTTGCCTCCTCACTTAGGTCATAGAGCGGTCCAATGTTGACTTCGTCCATGTGACTTCCTTTTTCATTCTCATAATCGCATCATATGTGCTTGTTATGGTTATGTAAGCACCACAACACTTCTCCAAAAAAGAAACCGAAAATCGACAATTTGTGACAATCCATATTTGGAAGACAGCAGATATCTTGGCAAGGTGAAATAAGTGGTTGATATGCTAGTTATCACTTATCAGTTGCGGCTGACGATGAGTGCTTGATGAGGAAAAATCTCAAGTGTTTGGTTTCCAATCTATCTTTTTTTTATGTATACTGGCCATGTTGTTTTGACTCTTTTTTTTCCAAACACCCCTTCATTGTAAAACCTTTTGAACTGGTGGTTTGGAGTCTTTGTACCAAACCGTTAGTATTGTTAAGAGGTGACAGGTGGACTAAGTAGAGCTAAAATGTGAATATTCATGTGAATCAGCATAATGTTACTTGTAACACAACCTAAGTTAATCTTGAACTTGCAGCTTTCTAAGTCACGCCCTCCAGCACGTACTAACGACGACATCATAGAAGACATCTTCAACAGTAAATACGACGGTGGTGGTAGCGCCACAACTCCAACAACCCCGAGGCATGAATTCCATTGTGAGCTCGATTGATGTATTATTGTTGTACTTTATGACTTGTTGTGATGGATACATTGTGATCGACTTATTGTAATGGAATGTGGATTGTATCTATTGCGGTTGTAAAATGTTTTTTTGTCTGCTGAGTGGATGACCTATTTACTAGAGAGGTCATGCCGAAATTTTGTACATTTCGGGGACTTAGTTTTAAGCCGGTTTTAAAGAGTTAAAAGGTTGGTTTCACTATTTTAGTAGAGGTAATAGGTTTGGTGTCTCGTTTGTTAATTCTTCGTTCGCTTGAACTTCATTGTAGAGTTTGTCTTTTGTGTTAGTGTTTCTGATCAAATTTGAACAAAATAGATGATCCTTCTTATTTATTCTTCGCTTAGCAATTTTTAGTTTCAATTTTCTTTTTGCCTTTTCTTTTCTTCTTTAGTTGTTATATATATTGAGTGCGATGCATATATATATAAATATATATACATTTTGATATATATGGATATATATATATATTTAAAAAAATGACTGATAAATTCGTGAGCCATTCAAAACCCACGAATTTATCTGGCTGCTCCAGTAAAATTCATGGGTTTAATAAACCCACGAATTTAACAGATTAAATTCGTGGGTTTAATAAACCCACGAATTTAACAGATTAAATTCGTGGGTTATTTAGCCCACGAATTTAATCTGTTAAATTCGTGGGTTTATTAAACCCACGAATTTAACTCAGATTCCAAATTAAATTCGTGGGCTTGGCAGAAACACACGAATTTAACTTAAATTCGTGGGTACCCACGAATTTAATTGATTAATTTCGTCGAGTCAAATTCGTGAACTAAATTCGACGGTTTGCTCACAAATTTAAATTAAATTCGTGGGTTTTGGCCTAAATTCGTGGGTTTTTGGCCCACGAATTTTTCCCTGTTTCTTGTAGTGCGAGTCCAGTTCGGCCCCTAGGAGCAGTCCAACTAAAAATGACCATATCTAGGTCATACGCGTTCTTGGACTCTACAGAGAAGCCCACGACAAGAGCTTTCCAACGGAAGTGGTTTCACATCCAAACTCCTTCTAGATCGTCGGGAATCATCAAATCAATATGACGAACAGAATCTGCCAGGTGCTGCGCCACCTCCACTTGGGCCAAAGGCCTTGTACGACCTAAGGTTTCATGGTTGCCCCCTTGGCCACCTCCCTTGCCCTCTTCCTCATATATATTCAGTAGCCGTCGCTAGAATAGATGGGTTTTGCTTAGATTACAACTAGACACTTTGTTAGTTTTTCGTCGTTCATCAGTTTGTGGAACCCCAACTCGCGTGCTTAATATTATTCGCAATTTCAGATTGCATTTCTACGTTCTTGCTTGTGTTCTCGATTCACATGCAGGGATCAGCCTTCTTGGCGAGGTCAACCGTGTTTGTGCGTGATTGATAACCAAAGGAGCCGTGGTGTAGCGATTGCAGGGTTCGAATCTGTTCTGATTGGAAGCCAGATCGTCAACGTCGAGTTCTCCACCAATCGACTTACCAGTACCTATCGGAAGAACGGGCCACCGTTCCCATCAAGTGGTATCAGAGCTTCGGTTGCCCGATAGGTAATTCTTGTATCCCCTCTTTTGTTTTGCCATCGACCTAGAGTCCAGAAAAATTGCCCCACAAAAAGTTCATCATCGATTCCGCTGTCCTACAACCCCTTGTGCCTTTGCAATTTTCGTTTTTAGTTTCGCTTGTTGAGTTTGTGTCCGTTGTCATCGTCTTGTTGCTGGTTTGAGGTCGTGATCCTAGTTTTTAGTTGTCCCTTTCTGTTGCCCTAGTTCTTGTTTTGCACTGTTAGCCCTAACCGAAAGGAAGAAGTGAAGTCTCAAGCAATTCTAGATTGCGCAGTATTCAGTAAAACAGCCATAACTTTTGCATACGAACTCCGATTGGGGTATACTTTTTTTTTGTTTCGAAAAGAACTATGAAGCGCTTCTAAAAAATCCACAGGTCAAAAGACTGTGCAATTTTGGACCCTCAAAATCGGCCTCTAAGACCGAGTTCCGAGCCCCACAAGTTTCATGTGATGTTTTTGTCCATTTTTTGGTCATCTGTTTAACATCTTCTCTTGTTCCAAAACGTGAGATTTTTGTTTTGCCTTTGATTTAAAAGCAAGGAAAAAAAAGGCAAGTGCAAAAAAAAAGCCGCACTGAAAAAAAATTAGAGAGAAGAAAAGAAGCAAAAAGAGGGAAAAAGAAGCAGATAATCAGAATTGCTTGCATCCTTTGAGTCCTATGTGCCTTGATATATCCATTGCTAGGTTGAACTAGTTCTAGGAACACGTTTAGGCCAGCAACTGTGACGAGTACATTGGATATTTATTCAGCTTGCTAATCTGATTTCGATATTGCTTATTCCTTGCTACTAAATATTACCTTCCGAGCTCCACATACTTCTTATCAGTTCAGGTTCTCCTTTGCAATCGCTTCGCTCACGCCCTCGCGGTATCACGAATCAACGACCGGTTGTACCACCTGTTGCATTGGTAAGAACATTTGTAAGGGTGTGGTAAGATGCGTGAGAGTTTGTTATCCCACTGTCCAGTACCTAGTAGTTGATATGGATAATACTTTGTGCTATCTTCTGTTTTCTAATAGCAATTGCAGGGGTACCGGAGGACCAGGACAGTAACATGAGTTCCGAGAGATGCTTTGAGAGATGAATGAGACTATGAACAAGCAAATTCAAAACATGGAGAATGCACTTGACAGAAAAGAGCATAAGCACTGACCTAACTTTAATTCATCTCCTTCTGCTGGTAAAGGTAAGAATTTTCCAGTTCTTCCTTCTTATAACGGATTTGGTGTTGATGCTTATATTGATTGGGAAATAGAGGTAGATAAAATTCTTTCACAATGTAGCCTCTGTAATAAACGAAAAATTAAAGTTGCTGCTGGTGCTTTAACTCTCTGTGCATCAATTTGGTGGAACAATTTTTGTGCTTGTAAGAAAGTACCAAAAACATGGAAAGATATGAAACGACTATGAGAGATGAATTTGTTCCTGCTTATCATTCTAAAAAGTTACTTTATGAATTGCAATGTTTACAACAATGTGATAAAACTGTCAAGGCATATTACGAGGAATTAGAAACTTTGTTGTTGCGTTGTGGTTTAGATGAATCTGAAGAAGCTAAGGAAATAAAATTCTTAAATGGACTTGATATGAAAATTCGGGGTATTCTTGTTGATAAGGAATATAGTTCTCTCTCTAGTTTATTTAATCTTGCTTGTGAGATTGAAAATCAAATTGAACGTGAAAGACATCTTGCTGAAAATAATGTTTATAATTGCCAAAGTGAAGAATTTTCTTTGGAAAAACGGCATCTTGTCGAGAGTCCACTTGCGACTAACTTTTCACAGGACATTGAGAACGAAAACAAGAAGGAAAACACGCAAGAGAAGGAGGAGCAGGAGATACTTGCTATCAAATGCATGCCTCAAGAATGTATAGATCACGATATGACTAAATCGCCAGAGATAGAAAACAAAGTTAATGACATAGGTGCTATTTTCACATGAGGAGAGAATTCTGTTGATTTGCTAAATTTGGCCACTACTGGTGCTATGCTAGAACAACAGTTAGTGGACACTCAAACTGAATCACCTTTGTCACAATATGATTGTCTTGCTGTCCCTAGTGATAAAAAAGAGTTGTGTGATATTGTCTCATTTATATCCATGCTTCAACTAGTGAATGAACATGTTAGTTTTATTTCTGATCTAAACACGTATGCTGAAAATAAACATGTTATTCACCTTGCTAAAGAAAAGGATGAGATTAAACTGTTGTCTTCCTTGAATACTTTGGGTTATATTGAATTTGATGTCATATGTGATCTCAATTGTTTAGAGGAGATATTTTTTATGCTTGCTAATTTCTCATGGTCATCTCAAGTGTTAGTTTTCATGCTATTGGCAAACATGATGATAAAGGAAAGTACATGGTGCATCGAGTTTATATTTGTACCATTTTGAAATCTTCTTTTAATGTGTGTAACACCCTGAAATTTGCTCTAATTTAAATTTTGTAGTATTTTTTATTTTTGAGAATTTTTGGGAATTTATTGAAGTTTATTTGGATTTATTCAAATATGGCCTTTCTTGAAATCAATTAAATAATGGAAAATTTTATGTAAAGTTTTACTGAAAATATTTTATTTGAGTTCCAAATGTCTCAAAGTATTTTATAGATTTTTTCTGGATTTTTCCGGGTATTTTTGCTATTTATTTTGGCTTTGTTTATTTATCTGATTTATTTTTAATCAGAAATGTTTTAAAAATTGGGTGAATAGTACTGGGCCTACCCAGCACTGTGCTTAGCCCAGCCCAGTTCGCCGAAACCCTAGAATCGCGCTGTCCGATCTTGATCGCCGTTGCGCCGCCTCGCCCGCGCGCGTGCGCCAACCGATCGAGTCCACGTGGACGCTCGTGATGGAGCCACATCCCTTCGCTCATGTAATCGCCGGAGTTAACGCCGCCGAGCGTTTTCGCTTTTTTCGTCGCCTGCAACGCGCACGTCAAGGCTCCTTAAAGTGCACCGAGTAGCGCATCTGGCAGAGCTCCTCTCGCTGCATCTTTTCACTCCTCGCACGCCTCCCGAGCCGCCGCCATTTGCCCTCAAGAGCTCACCGAAGTTCGCTGAAGTCTTCGCCGCAGTTCCTTGCCCTTTGCTCACCGTCCGTTGAGGTTATGCCGTCCCAAAGGTCTTCATCGAGTTCACCGTGCCAAGACGCGTCGACCCCGTCTGTTCTTCTCGTCGGAATCACCCTCTAGCGCCACCGACCTCGTCGTCTTCCCCAGCTCTGGCAGCCTTCTCTTTTGCGCCATCGCCGACCTCGCCGAACCCCGTCGACCGTTCGATCCGCATCGCACGCTTCTGGTTCGTCCACGTCTTTCCCCTTCTGTTTTAAATCCTAGCGTTAATCTTGACCGTTAGATCTAGAATAAATGGTGGTGATTAGATTTAGTTTCTGTGCTTGTTTAGGTCTCAACCGTTGGATCGTTAGTGTACGCGTGAGATTGCGCCATGTAGTTAAGATGAACAGTAATCCGCTCGGGTACCGTGGGCCATTAGATTAGATCTAAGCGGTAGTTGTGGGTTGAGCTGTGGCGCGTTAATCCACACCGTTCAGATTTGAACGTGCGGCGGAGATGACACCGCACCTCCATCGAATCGCGCGCAGACGCGTGTGCACGTTGAACGAGGCGGAGAATAGGTTTGACCGTTGCTTCTGGGCGCACCGCTGCGATCTTGCCGTGTGGCCGCGGTGAACCGAGACGCCGCCGAACGTGTGCGAGATCCAGCCATTGGATCCAGGAGTCCCACCGGATGCGCGACGCGTGGAGACGCACGACGCGAAGCGTCGCCGAGTCAGCGCGGGGATCTGACTGTTGGATCTGAGTGACCGTCGGATGCGCGACGCGTGTCGCGTGGATTCGAGGCAGTGCGGTGTAACGCGTAAGATCTGACCGTTGATGCAATGAACAGCTTGGATCTTGCCACATGGATGCACTGTGCTGGTGGACCGAATCCGCGGTGGAACCGATCCGAGCTGTGAACCGAGCCCAAAGACCGAGGCGACGTGGCGGCACCAGAAGGCTGCCATGTGTCATGCTGACGTCATAAATATTTTTATATATAAAAATAATTCGGCCGAATTTCATTTCAATGCTGACGTCATCAGTAGGTCATGCTGACGTCATAAATATTTTTATATATAAAAATAATTCGGCCGAATTTCATTTCAATGCTGACGTCATCAGTAGGTCATGCTGATGTCATAAATCCCAATTTTTCCGCATAAAAATAATTAAAACAAATCTGATTTTCTGATTTATATTTTATTTAAAACTTTGGAAGGCTATAACTTTTGCATTTGAACTCCGATTGAGGTGATTCTAGTTTCTAAAAATTTGTAAAATTGTGCTCTTATTACTTGTGAATTTTAATTTAATTTTTGAGGTTATATATCTACTGTTTTGGAAATTTATTGCATATATTATTTTTACGCGTAGACGCAAATTTGCCGGAAAGTTTTGAAGGAGAGTTCAACACTTCAGATCAAGCTTTAGATCATGACCAGCAACTATTTGAAGGCAAGTGATGCTTTGATCATTTTGTTCCCAAATTTTAAAATGTATTTTGCTTTGAAATTATGCATGCTAAATTAATTAAAAATGAATTTAAATTAATTTGGGGTATGTAGCTAATCAACCCATATTGTTATCGCCACCTTGAAATTACTATTTATATGCCTTTAAATCATTGTCCACCCTAAGGTTATTCGTATTTGTTGGATATTAATATGATGCCAACATGGGAGGCTAGACCGTGAGTAGATGCTTAGCTTTTGCAACGAGTCATGAATGATCTTTCGGAAAATGTATCAATGTTGACTAACGAAATATTGAATGTATTTTGAAAGTGGTGTGATGATGCCACATGATGAGATTGAGATACAGAGACCTGTGTGGTTCTATACCGATGTTGAGTTATTGCTAGCATGTGTTGCACAATAATCAACGGGGTGAGAAATGATTTAGACTGGGGCAAGTGGCAAGAGGCTTTGTGCCAAGTGGGCCTGTGTGGCAATGGGTTGATGAGTGATGTGAATCTATGTGCCACATTGGGCTGTGTGCCACTGTTGAGTGTTGGAAGTCTTGTCTTGTTCAGCTAAGGACTTCACTTTGAAAGTCTTTGAACTGAGTCACCCGTACAACAACATGTCTGTTATGGGACAGACCTTGTTGATTAGGGTTCTGATATCTTTCCTTTGATACCTCGGGGTGACAGTACACGGGGGTGTATCTGTGTGGGGGAGCATACCTGTGTTACGGCTTGGTGCCCATCCAACGGTGTTGTCCTGTCGTATACTTTGGCTCTGTGTGAGGGGAGTGATGGTGATGGCTATACCAGAGAGGTTCATTGGTTAAGATAGAGGTTCCTGAAAGGCTTTGTTGCAGAGTGTCAAATCTATTCGAATAGCCGTGTTCGAGGTATTGGACATTGCTCGGGGATTACAGTCAAGGGTTAGATCTTCAAAAACAAAAATGTGGGAAGGGTGGCTGTGTGCCAGTGTGAAAATGAATTATTAAGGCTGTGTACCGAGACTCTTTGAAGAAAAACCATTTGAAGAACTTAGCATTATATATAACTATTTTAACTGCTTTTAATCTAAATAAGATGCTAGTTTAGAAATGCTGTTTGATGCAAAAGAACCAAGTAAGCTAATTCTTTGGAATAAGCCTTGCATATAGTAATAGCACCGCATTCTGTGCATTACTTGTTGAGTGCCTTGAGTAGGGATGAAAACGGTCGGAAACGGTCGGAAAACACTGAAACCATTTTTGTTTTCATATTTTTCCTCGAAAACGATACCGGAATCGATAATTACAGAAACGGAAACGGCATCGGTAATTCGGAAATATCGGAAACGAAAATTCGATACAAAATATATATCGGTAACGATCGGAATCCAAAAAAAGAGATCGGTAACATCGTAACGACATGCACCATCAATTGACTTCAAAAAATTCACACAAATCGTACATCCACATAGAAATTAGTAATAAATAAATATTCACAAATTTATGATGAATATACATTACCAATGTAAATGTATACAATAGTATAACTAGTCTAAAAGATCAATATCTCATAACGCATAACCGCATAAGCATTAAGCAACATCACATAGCACTTACATACAAGCATACATTAAAGGCTTAAAGCATTAAGAAACAGATTCACATAGTACTTACATACAGACATACATTAAAGCATTAAGCAACAGATTCACATAGAACTTAAAAGCAATACCTCACAAGCATTTACAGTTGACGATATCACACATTCCAATGATTCCATATAGGCATACATAGCATAAGATAGTCTCCACACGAGTCTTTACATCACATAGCATAAGATAGTCTCAATATCTCATATCAAATAATACATCACAGTTCAATAGTTCATAGTTCACAATTCATACACGAGAAGAAAGAAACCAGTACAAGACAAAAATACATCATCATATTCATAGTCATAGATTCATATAGTTTCAGTTTCTTCCTTAAATATCACCAAACAAACAACCAACTTACAATTTGGACCTCAGTCCATCTTCATCATCATCTAGATCTTCATCCTGCAGATTTTTAGAGCAATATGTAGTTAAACTATAGCTAATATTTTGTGCACAAATGAGAATAGAAAATGAAGAGAAATTAACTCAAGAGAAAGATTACTAGCAATAGCCTCGAGATCGTCGGATCACAAACCATGGAAGGAACACTCTTACAACACAGGAATATAAAGAACCATCGGTGCATTAGTAAAGAGTAATCACTAATAGAATTTTGAACAAGTATAAGTTTAGACTATAACCTTTTCTTGCTCGGCTATCCAATCCTTGGTGCAAACAAGTGCTTCTACCATGCTAGGGTCAAGGCGAGTACGATATGGATCAAGTACACGGCCACCAAGACTAAAAGCGATTCGAAGCTCTGTTGACACTTGCATAGCCAAGACATCACGAGCTAGCTGCCACATGATAGGATATTCATCTTTGTGGAGTTTCCACCATGCTAATATGTCAAATGTGTCTGATTACCTTTAGCAACCTTTAACAATGGGTCTGCCAAGTATTTCTCTAAGTCACTTGTGTCAATACAATCATCATCTCCTTGGGCATCAAATATGAAGCTATCAAGTTCATCATCTACACTATTCAAAAACATATCAACTGCTGATGCTGGCTCAAGTGCGGTTGCTGAAGTTGAGGGTGCGTTGGAAGCATAGCATTGATACATCTTCTTCATAACATCATTAAATTTATCAAGTTCAGCTTGATAGGAATATGGGTACAACTTCTTCAAGTAAAATTCTACAATTTTCCTCTTGTACCTAGGATCAAGGACACTAGCCACAGCAAGAGAAATATTGGACTTCTTCCAGTACTTGTCAAACTTTACCATCATAGTGTTTGCCATCTTATAAATAGTGGGATCACTACTATGGCACCAATCAGTAAGCAACAACTTAATCTCACAAAAACCTCTAAAAAATAAGTTGGCAGTTGGATACAATGTACCAGAAAATAGCTCAGTCAAATCAAAGAACTTTCTCAAGCATGGTAAAAGAGACTTTGCCATATCCCATTCTGCAGAGGAAGGTGAAATTTTCTCATACCTGCGACGTTCATATGACACAAGCCTCTCAAAGGCAGGCCTGTAATATAGGGCATCCCTCAACATGGCATACGTTGAGTTCCACCTAGTAGGAACATCAAGTGACAGCCCAACCTTTGTGTCCATATCACATTCAGTAGCACACTTTTGGAACTCCTCCCACTGCAATGGAGACCCCTTGACAGCTAGCACAAATGCTCTAATATTCTGAATAGATGATGCTATCACACTCATACCATCTTTAGCAACCAAGTTTAAAATATGATTAGCACATCTAATATGAAAAAACAGACCATCACAGATTAAAGGACTGTGCTTCTTGAGCTCTAGAATGACATCCTTGACAGCAACTTCCTTTTGCGCAAGAATGTTCTAAATCAAAAGAGAACATTTTCTTCTCTATGAACCATTTCAATAAACAGGAACCGGGGGTAAGAGACATATTCTCACCGGTGTGCCAATTCGGAACATGAAAGAAATTGATAATTAAACCAGCATTTGCCATTCATCATCTACCCAATGTACGGTGACACACATGTACCCTTATTCTGATTTGATGTCCACATATCCATAGTAGCACTCAAGCGGCAATCAAGGGTTTTGAAATATTTATATAACATATCCTTTTCTTGCAAGTAGAGATCCATTATTTCTTTCCTAATAGTGACACGAGACTTTATAGGAAAGCTAGGCCTCAAGGATTTAATAAAATCCACAAAGTATTCATGCTCTGCAATGTTAAATGGGTACTCATGCATGATAATAGCAATATAAAACCTCCTCAAACTAGCTGCTTCATCATATTTATATGGTGAACAATGAGATATACCTTTCTCATGATCTTTTCTCGATTTGAGTTGTTCTTTGGCCCTTCACAATGCTATGATAATGCTTCAAATGAGACCAAAACCCAGTTGTTCCTCTATGGCTTTCAGCCCTGCCTTTGCTGGTCTTATTTTTGCAGCCCTTAAATTTGCACTTGGCCCAAAGTTGCTTAACAGGTTTGCCATTCTCCTCCGCTACAACCGTGTACTTCTCGAAATATTGCCAAACATCTGAATGGACTTCTTTGGCTGCTTTGAGGGATGCTCCCTATCATCATCAGCTTCACCATCCCCATCCAAATTAATTGCTTGTTCTGGATTTGTACCCGATGTGTCCAATGTTGGTGCAGGTGTTGTGGATGATGCAGACACACCAGTACCCTGGGCCTGACTCATGCCTGCACATGGACTGATTGCATTCGGCGAGGTGTAGCTCTGACTCTGAGGTTCAACAGCGGGGGCATCACAAGGTATTTATTACCTGGCGGCTCCGGCAACATGCGCCTAGTGGAGGTGAACACGTTGGCTTCTCAGCGCCATCGCCATGTAGTATCGTGTATCATCTGTATCACTCAAGAACTGGAAAAAGAGACGAGAACAATCAAAACCAGCCATGACCATGAATGCGATGAGAATACAAAATACAAGTGAACAACCATGTCACAATATCCCAAATAGAATCATACAATGAAATTGTAGAAACCAAGATGATGTGCTAGATTTGTACAATGATAATATTTCTTTCATAGGTATACAATGATTTAAGTCTCTTCTTACAAAGGTTATGTTAACAGCAGATCAGTTGTGACATTTTTGATTCCTGAGCACAAAAAGTATATTCATGGCCAACATTATAATTACAAATGGGCTAGGCTGTCTTTTGTATGGCAAAGACAAATTTTGGGTTTAATGATCAACAACCATCAAAACATGCCCAGTATTCCTTTCTGTTTTACTGAAGTGGGTACTCCATTTAGAAATGAAAGTTCTATTTACTTCAGCAAACATACAATGTTCCAAATTACAAGTCTACTACAAGAAATCAATGCTGTCGGCAAGAAACTGACCCATGGCAACTAAGTTCATATATCACAAATTCTTACTAAAGGAAACCAGCTATGGAAGTGATGTTCATCTCTCTCTTGATCTCGACAGAGTGATGCAATCCGGAAGAGTGATACTTCTAGGAAAAACAAAACCAAAGCATGTGTTAGTTAACTTGAATAATCTATTATCCGCAGCGGAAGCCATACAAAACTATTGGCTAAATTTGAATAATCTTTATGCAAGAGGCGCAACGGAAGCTAAACAAAACAATTACCAAGTGAAACAAACAAAACAATTACCAAGTGAAACTATCACAATAGTAAGTTAAAGGTAGATGTGCTGACATTTTTGTCTTAGTACAAGGTAGATCTGCAAACATTTCTGTCTAGTAAATAAGTAAAACATGCATGTACTAGAGCAATTGCATACAGGATCATTGATGAGCATCAAATTACAGAACAAAAATACTAATCAAATTACTGAGAGAATCAGACTATTGTCTACTACCAGCACTGGAAGCCTGGAACACCAATAGCAGAGCCACAGCCACGGACGGCGCGAAGGGCGAGGGAGCGGAGCCGCAGCGGGCGGGGGCGCGGAGCCGCAGCGGGCGGAGGGTCGACGCGACGGGCGCGGAGGTGCGGACGGGCGAGGGTCGATGCGAGGGGCGCCGAGCAGCGGAGGCATGGAGACGCGGACGCGCAGAGGCGAGCAGCGAGGAGGGGCACGGAGGCGCGGAGCCGCGAGGCGCGAGGCGTGGACGGCGCGGAGAGCGTGGACAGCGCGAAGAGGGGCGAGGGCGCAGACGGCGCGGACGATCGACGGCCGACGCGAGCAGACGACGAAGCGGGGCGAGAGCCAGAGGCGCGACGGCCGGGCGACGTGGAGGGCGGAGCCACGAGGGGCGGACGGTGCGGAGGGGCGCAGAGCCACGGTGGCGCGGAGGGGCGAGGGCGCGGACGGTCGGACGACGCAGAGGGGCGGACGGTGCGGCGGCGGCGGCGTGAACTCAGAAGCCTGGGGGCTGGGAGGGGCGCGGAGGCGAAGGGAGTAGGGACGGCCACTAGCACTGCCCACTGCATCTGATTTCAGATTTCTTTAGGGTTTTTAATTATGGGCTGTGGGCCTTAGGGTTTGTGTATGTGGGCTTAAACGGGTGTATTTGTGATTTATGGGCTGGAATAATTCCGGTAATTACCGACGGAATTTACCGATTTTTTCCGGATACCGAAGGAAACGGTCGGAACCGATCAAAACCGTTACCGTTATCGTTTTCGACAAAAATTACCGATTCCGATTCCGAAAATTACCGAAACCGACACATCCGGTCGAAAAATTCCGGAAACGATTTCCGGAATTTCGAGAATTACCGATACCGTTTTCACCCCTAGCCTTGAGTACTCATCCCTCCTTGCCTATCAATCCCAACATCAGTGGAGGAGTCTACGCCGGCCTGAGAGGAGGAGTATATTGAAGATCCGGACAATTAGGGAGCAAGCCCAGTCAGTTGCCTGTAGCAAGATGAAAGCTTCCACGAAGTTTATATGTTTTCCGCTGTTTCCTGTTTACTCTGATAATGTAAGCCCTGCGTGGCTGATTTATGTAAGGAGATCATAAGGTCGTACAACTCAGTTTATATAAATATTTGCACTATTTATTATGGTATCGTTGTGAATGTCTGTGATGTTCAACCCTATAAAGACTGTGTGTGCTAGCGTGATCCTGGACTAGTACAGAATACACAGAGGGTCCAGATTCTCATAATCGGGTCCCAACAGAGGTGGTATCAGAGCAGGCTGACTGTAGGTCTTGACACTAGCAAGGTTAGTTGTGTCTGGAGGATAAAATTATTTTCTAAGATTTAATCAACTTGAGCAAGAATATCAATCAAATCTCGACTTATCTTTTCTCTCTTGTTCATACCTATGCTGCATTTTCTGTTGTTATGTTTGGTTTTTAAACGAGGTCTGTTTTGGCAGATGAGGAGGATCCACACCTATGGAGAGTGCACTGGAGGATTCGCCGCTGAGCTATGGTGTATGATGCAACTTCTTGGAGGTTTCGACAGGCCGTTTTACCAGGGGACCACTGTAGTGCGGGCAGGACTTGATATCGCTTGGGATGTCAAGATCACTGTTTATGCTCGAGAGAGGACGAGGGCAAGCCGTCCTATCTACTTCACCGTCAGGAGGACTTCATTTGAGGCCGGGATCCAGGAGACATCACGTCTTGCGATGCGGCAGATCGCCCACACCTACTTCGCAGAGTTGGATGGCACTGTCTTTCGTCACCATCCGCACCGAGATAATCGCCACAACAGGATGGAGTTCTTGGAGGAGGACGCTACGATCACTCACCTGGCGAGGTATGTCATCGCTCAGGAGGAGGCCATAGATGAGATAGTCGAGGAGCTGCAGAGAGCCCGCGACGAGGTCACGGAGTCGAGAACTCAACTGCGGGAGAACTTAGCTCATGCTATGCAGAGGATTCATGAGCTGCAGATAGCTCTGTATGAACATGAGCCTGAGCCAGTTTTGGTGCTGCATGACCCAGATCCGGAGGAGCCGGAGCAGGCAGCCTTGGGACCAGCCGAGTCAATGGGGTCGTTTGTACCAGCTACAGCAGGTCATCAGGACCAGTTCGCCCCGATGCCAGAGCACCCGTCGGTGTATGCTCCGGGCGAGCCACAGCCGGGTTGGCTCGATGAGTGATCAAGTCTAGTCGGGTATAGTGTCGAGACTAGAGTGTTTGAGTCGCGTCTTTTGTTTCAGAGTCACCATTAGGTGTGAGTCGTTGTGAGTCTTAATGTTTGTTAACTTGCTTTGGTGTGTAAGTATCTAGTATGCGTTGCATTGCCCTTAGGCACTTGTGAGCAACCATATTACTTTACTAAAATTAATAAAGTGGCTAAATAATTTAAGTTACACCTGTTTCCCCCGCATAAGTTCTTTTACTTGTCTATGCTTTCTTGTTTTCTTAACCTTTGAAGCTTTTAGCAGATGGTGAGGACTCGCGGAAATGTTGGAGCTAGCGGAAGTGGTGCCAACTAGGCAGGGAACCAGAATGAGGAGCCAATCCCTCAACCACCGCAAGTTGATCTGCAAAATCTGGGAGCTTTCTTAGCTGCCCAAACTCAGTTGATGAGCACCATGATGCAAACCATGCAGCAGATTTCCAACCAAGCTGCTGCAAATGTTCAGCAAGGGGGTAACCATGGACCACACCCGAACTCAAGACTGTCAGAGTTTATGAGGACTCGCCCACCTACATTCTCGGGCAATGCTAATCCGTTGGAGGCGGATGACTGGCTGAGGACAATAGAAAGAAGCTGCACATAACCCAATGTGTAGGAAATGAGAGGGTATTCTATGCCTCTCATCAATTAGAGGGAATCGCCGCAGAATGGTGGGAAAACTTTTGTGCATCGCATGAGGATCCTCAGGGTATCTCATGGGAGGAGTTCACAACAGCCTTCCGCCAATACCATATGCCAGAGGGTATCATGGACCTGAAGAAAGAGGAATTCAGGAATCTCAAGCAGGGTGGCCAATCAGTGGCCGACTACCTGAATAAGGTTTTTATGGAATACTTGGATAAGTTCGTGGTCGTGTTTATAGATGATATCCTCGTCTACTCCAAGATGAAGGAAGAGCACGCCGAGCATTTAAGGCTAGTCCTTGAGAAATTGAGGGAACAACAATTGTTTGCTAAATTTAGCCAATGTGACTTTTGGAAGGATAAAGTGGAATTTCTTGGACACATAATGACCGCAGAAGGAGTCACAGTAGATCCAAGTAAGGTGGAGATAGTTTTGCATTGGGAGTAACCAAAGACGGTAACCCAAATCCGTAGTTTCCTTGGAATGGCTGGATATTACCGTCGTTTTATTGAAGGATTCTCTACAATTGAGAGACCCCTTACGCAATTGTTAAAGAAAGAAAAGAAATTCTTGTGGACACCTGAGTGTGAGAAGAGTTTTCAGGAGTTGAAGAAACGATTAACATCAACACCTGTATTAGTTTTACCTGATGTTCATCAAAGCATCGACATCTATTGTGATGCATCACGTCAGGGATTGGGATGCGTGTTAATGCAAAACCGAAAGGTAATAAATAGCATATGCATCGAGGAAATTGAGGCCACATGAGGAGAATTATCCGACTCATGATTTGGAATTGGCTGCCGTAGTGCATGCACTGAAAATATGGCGTCACCATCTCATCGGAAACAGATGTGAAGTGTATACTGATCATAAAAGTCTTAAGTATATCTTCACGCAAGCTGACTTAAATATGAGGCAAAGAAGATGGCTTGAGTTAATCAAAGATTATAATGTTGGAATTCATTATCATCCTAGCAAAGCCAACGTGGTGGCAGATGCCTTGAGCAGAAAGAACTACAGTGTAAATATGCTGTTGGAAACAAGTCAGGTAGAATTATGTAAGGATTTCCACAAATTGGAATTGGAAATGGTACCAGAAGGATTCTTAGCAACCTTGGAAGTAAAACCTACCCTGGAAGATCAGATCAGGGAAGGACAGAAAGATGACGACAAAATCAAGAGAATTAAGTCTAAGATGGATGAAGGCAAGGCAAAGGATTTCAAGCTGGATGACCAAGGTACTTTGTGGTTTAAAGGGCGCATTTGTGTGCCGAACAAAAAGGATTTGAAGCAGTTAATTTTGTAGGAAGCCCATGACTCCAAGTACTCAATTCATCCAGGAAGTGCAAAAATGTATCAAGATTTAAAAGAAAGATTTTGGTGGCCAAGCATGAAGAGGGAAGTTGCTGAGTGTGTCGCATTATGTGACATGTGTCAAAGAGTCAAAGCTATGCACCAGAAGCCAGCAGGATTATTACAACCCCTGAAAATACCTGAATGGAAATGGGAAGAAATTGGTGTGGATTTCATAACCGGTTTACCCAGAACTCAAAGTGGATATGATTCCATCTGGGTTATAGTAGATCGATTAAATAAAGTGGCACATTTCATACCAGTAAAGACCACTTATTCCGGAAACCGGTTAGCAGAACTTTATATGGCAAGAGTTGTCTGTTTGCACGGAGTACCGAAGAAAATAGTGTTAGACAGAGGAACTCAGTTTACTTCCAGATTTTGGGGTAAGCTACATGAAGCAATGGGGACTCGTTTGAACTTGATCTGACATACCATCCATGCATGATGGTCAAGCGAGAGAGTTAACCAAATATTGGAAGATATGCTGAGAGCCTGTGCCTTAGCATATGCTACTTCATGGGACAAGTGTTTGCCTTATGCCGAGTTCAACTACAATAACAGTTATCAGGCAAGTTTACAGATGTCTCCATTTCAAGCTTTGTATGGTCGATTCTGTCGAACACCATTGAACTGGAATGAGACTAGCGAACGACATTTTTTTGGTCCGGATATACTTCAGAAAGCGGGAGAGCAGATCGCCATGATCAGAGAGAGATTGAAGATTACTCAGTCAAGGCAGAAGAGCTATGCCGATGTAAGGCCCCCATTTTTGATAATAAATACCAAAAATGGATACGATGTGCATACAGTACTAGTCCCATGATCAGTAGCTAGTACGCACAAATACAAATTGATATCACAGTCATACACAAACTTTATTACACAATGAGTAAGATTACATATTATTTTTACAATACCAAAAGTAAAATTGCAGTGGAGACAACTTCTTGTAGTATGCCTTTTTAACCCATTGTTCCACAGGCAACTGACAAGGGAAAAATCCTTAGATAAATTCATCGTTAAATTCCCGTATCACGCATCGTCGTCACGAATCATCGGGAAATCTGATTCTTCACCTAAAAACATCAACATGGGCAAGTTGAGTACTTACGTACTCGCAAGACTTATGCAAATCCTAAAATGCATGCAGGTCATTCCAATGGAAGGTTATTAAGGTTAAATTTTGCATAAAGCCAGTTTGAATGGTAAATACAGAATAATAGATTGCAAAATGGAATTTTACATAAAAGCAATTTAATACTGAAAGTAATAGAATGTAAGCGTAAATAAATCACAAATGCTTGGGTATAATAACCATATTCAAAATCAATTTCCACCGACACACAGTGGAAATTTCTAACACATGGTACAAACCATATTTTATGAAAATAAGCAAAACTGCTAACTATGTGATGACTTTACCAAGTGTCCATAACCGCGGACGCGGCTAATCGATTAGTTTTACACTCTGCAGAGGTATACAGCTTTCCCCACAAGGCATGACTGACTCTTTGAGCAATCGATATTTGCACACTTCCTTTGGTGTGCCGCAGAGAGTCATGTTATAACTATTACATTATTTAATCCTAAGTTTGCACCAGCACGGTAAAGATAAACCCAATCTGTGGCGTAAGAACTCAGAGCATAGAAATGATGGAACTATCCACAGTATGGCGTACACCGTTATATTGGTAGACGTTTAATCCATGATCACCTCGGTGTGGACGTCCCGTCGAGTAATTCATTAAGAAACAGCTCGTACTACTCCGGCCTTCCAAGTGCAAAGCTAGTTTTAAACAACTTAATAAGTTAGAGCTGTCCCATACCAGCATTTGTGGTTGTACGAATATTCTTGGCCTGAAAACAACCCATAGTTTGGTCCTTAACTCGACACGGGCAATAATCTCCACCCTATACTACGTGCAAGACATGCACAACCGGCTAGTGCCAATAATTCCCCGCATCTAAACCATAGTTTTATTTTCATTTTCCAACCAAAATACCAACCACAAAAATGGTCAAACCCATTTAAATGTCGTAACCAAAGTCTTTAATCATGTCACAGTTTTACGTTCATTTAAGCTTGGCTAAGCATGTCACTAAATGTGAGTTACCCAGATTGACAGTAAATAATGTCTAAGCTATTCTAGGGTTTTCAAGGTTCACAGTTTTCTACTTATTAAGGAAGTTCCATAAGTCTACTGGTACAACTACCATTACCCGAAATATAGCAGACTTTAATAAAATAAAGTATGCAGTAAAACATTTAATGAAAATATTTATAAAACTGGGTTCAATATGATCAAAGGGGTTTTGCTTGCCTTGTTGATTATCCTCGACTTCGAACTCCTGTTAAATCAGAATGTACTAGGATTAAATCGAGTTCTACACGTTGTACGGCAACATATAACAAATAACAAATTTCAATAAGGCCAAAAAGAAATTAGATGGAAATATTCAAATAAAATAATTTCACAAATTTAGAAATGGTTGCAAGCATTATTTGTTTTCATTTGCAATTTAAAGATTTAATCTATTTAAACCATTATTGCATTATTTACCACCCATTTAATAACTTAATTTTTAATTATAACAAACACTAATTATTTTTACAGATTCTGGTTTCTGAGGTTACAAGGATTCTAACAAAATTTATTTTACTAAATTTGGAGGTCATTTGCAGAATTTTCATGTATAGCGCATTTCTAATCTTTCCTTTGAATTTAAATTCGAATTTCAAATAAAATTCAATTCTGAAATATATTTTCATATTCTGAATCTACTTGATTTTATATGAAGTTAGAAATTTATTTCATCAGATTTGGCCAAGTGATTCAAAAGTTATAGCTATTTGAATATCTAGGTTTTGATTAAATACTAAAAATCAGAAAACTGCCGAAAATGGAAAGTGCGCTTTCGCGGAGAAAATGCGCTTTCCTTTTCGGTGAAGCTATGTTGAGGCAGCGACAGTGGGAGCCCTTTGTCGTGACAGCCTCTGCCTTGTATGCCGAGTGGTCGTATGGCGATTTGCTACCGCATCTGGCAAACAAGTGGGACCGGTTAGCAACGACGACTTTGCGCAGAGGTCGAGCACACAGGCGGATAAGCGATGGCGCAACACGATCTTTGGGCGCGTCTGCGGTGGCGACTAGGGTCCACACGGCGATCCACGGTTCGGGCGGTGGTGGCGGCTCGGGCCGCAGCGGTGACCCGGCGAGCGCGGCAAAGCGAGCTTCGCCGGCGGACCAGCCGGAGGCACGGAATGGTTTCCACCATGGGCATCAGTGGACCCATGCGCATGCTTGGGCGGTGGCGCGGCGACCAGAGGTGGCCGGGAGAGGTGGTTCCACCGGAGAGGGGCGGCGGCATGGCGAACTAGCTCTTCCCGAGCTTGAAGATCACTTGAGCGAGCATCAGCGCATCACAAGGATCCCATTTCTGGGTTTAGCTCAAAGAATGAACGGCGGAGGAGGATTCTCACCGTGCGCGATGACGGCGGAGGAAGAAACGGGGTGCGGCGGCTCGCCGGGGAAGAAGGACTTTGCCTGAGGCCCGGGATGAGTTCCTGGTGAGGTGAAGAAGCTTCGGGTGAAGTGGTTCGTAATCTTTTATCAACTCTGGCCATCTTCGTTGTCTTAGATTTACATCAGGCTGGGTAAAAAAATATTTGGTTGCAAGCATTATTTGTTCTCTTTTGCAATTTAAAGATTTAATCGGTTCCGCGCGACTGCGCTCCGCGTGCGATCGACAAGTGGGACCGGTTGGCAGCGACACAGCTTTGTGCAAGAGGCTGACCACCCGGGCCCAGATGGCTGTGACACAACACAGTGGTGACCACGTGCGGCTGACAGCTAGGGTCCCACGGCGATCCACGGTTGGCCTGGGTGGTGACAGCTCGGCCCGCTTAGCGGTGACCGGGCGGCGCGGCAAGGCGAGCTCACCGGCGGCGAACCAGCACCGAAGGCACGGAATGGGTTCCACCATGGGCATCAGAGGACCCATGCGCATGCTTGGGCGGTGGCGCGGCGACCAGAGGCGGCCGGGAGAGGTGGTTCCACCGACACGTAATTTTATAAAATTATTACCATATGTTGGAAACACAATTAGCAGACTGTTGAAAAATTTTCACCATTTTAGGATGGATGAAGATTTTTTAGAAAATTCTGACAACACAGATGTTGCTGTTCTGCCCATTCGGTTTTTCGTTTAATTTGTGACTTAAATGAAGTTCATATTTTATGAAACTTTGTATGAGAGTCTGAAATGTTATTATACACCTTATGTAAAAATTTCAGGTTTTATTTATTAATATTTAATTTTTAATAATTCTGACATTACTGTTTTCCAATTTATTTCTTCACAGTTTCTGAATTTTAAAAATTATGAAATGAATTAGTAAATTCTTGATATGTTTACTGGAGGTTAACACTGTGTTGATGTCGGCAAGGTAAAAATCTTGGGTCAGGATAACTTACACAGATTGTTATCAAATTCTTTTACCATTTTTACCCTAATTTCCTTGCACATGATTTGCTTTAATTAAATATTATTTTAATTATCCCAGCTCTTCCACCGACTTAAACAAGCTGTGGAGAGCCCTCAGATTTTTGTTATGACTTTGGTAAATTTTTGTTAACTTCGTATTTTTACTTTTTACCTTTTTCCATTTGCCATATTCTTTTATTTTACTTTCTTGCATTAAGGAAAAGCCAAAAGAATATTCAATAATTCAAGAAAATCCAGAAATTTCAGAAATAACACAAAAAGTATTCTTAATTCATTTTTATTTATTTTATAATTTTTGAGGCTGTTACAGCCGACAATCGTTGCAGGGAGTTGAGCTTTGAACCTGATGATTTTGTGTACCTCAAAGTCACCCCTCTCAAAGGAGTCAGAAGATTCCATGCAAAAGGGAAGCTCGCACCCAGATATGCCGGACCATTCAAGATTCTAAGTCGCAAAGGTGAAGTTGCGTACTAACTGGAGCTGCCGCAGTCATTGGCACGGGTACATGATTTATTCCATGTGTCGCAATTGAAGAAGCGTCTCCGAGTACCGGAAGAGCCAACACCTTTGGAAGAAATTGAGCTGCAAGAAGATCTGACTTATAAAGAGCATCCGGTGAAGATTCTGGACACGATGGACAGAGAGACAAGGAACAAGTCAACGCGTTTTTGCAGAGTTCAGTGGAGCAACCATTCGGAAAGTGAAGCAACGTGGGAACGCGAAGAAGATCTAAAGAAGGAGTTTCCTAACTTATTTCTGTAGTCAGCCCTGAATCTTGGGGACGAGATTCTGTTACGGGTGGAGGTTTGTAACACCCTGAAATTTGCTCTAATTTAAATTTTGTTGTATTTTTTATTTTTGAGAATTTTTGGGAATTTATTGAAATTTATTTGGATTTATTCAAATATGGCCTTTCTTTAAATCAATTAAATAATGGGAAAGTTTATCTAAAGTTTTACTAAAAATATTTTATTTGAGTTCCAAATGTCTCAAAGTATTTTCTAGAATTATTCTGGATTTTTCCGGGTATTTTTGGTATTTATTTTGGCTTTGTTTATTTATCTGATTTATTTTTTATCAAAAATATTTTAAAAATTGGGTGAATAGTACTGGGCCAGCCCAGCACCGTGCTTATCCCGGCCCAGTTCGCCGAAACCTTAGAATTGTGCTGTCCGATCTTGATCGAACGGTTGCTGTTGCGCCGCGTCGCCCGCGCGCGTGGCCATCCGATCGAGTCCAGGCGGACACTCGTGATGGAGCCACGTCCCTTCGCTTGCATAATCGCCGGAGTTAACGCCACCGAGCGTTTTCGCTTGTTTCGCCGCCTCTGGCGCGCACGTCGAGGCTCCTTAAAGTGCACCGAGTAGCGCGTCTGGCAGAGCTCTTCTCGCTGCAACTTTTGACTCCTCGCACGCCTCCTGAGCCGCCGCCGTTTGCCCTCAAGAGCTCGCTGAAGTCTTCGACGTAGTTCCTTGCCCTTTGCTCACCGTCCGTTGAGGTTCTGCCGTCCCCAAGGTCTCCGTCGAGTTCGCCGTGCCAAGGCGCGTCGACCCCGTCAGTTCTTCTCGTCAGAATCACCCTCTAGCGCCGTCGCCCGCGTCGTCTTCCCCAGCTCAGGCAGCCTTCTCTTCTGCGCCACCGCCGACCTCGCTGAACCCCGTAGACCGTTCGATCCGCATCGCACGCTTCTGGTTCGTCCACGTCTTTCCCCTTCTGTTTTAAATCCTAGCATTAATCTTGACCGTTAGATCTAGATTGAACAGTGGTAATTAGATTTAGTTTCTGTGCTTGTTTAGATCTCAGCTGTTGGATCGTTAGTGTACGCGTGAGATTGCGCCGCGTAGTAAAGATGTATAGTAATCCGCTCGGGTACCGTGGGCCGTAAGATTAGATCTAAACGGTAGTTGTGGGTTGAGCTGTGACGCGTGAATACGCGGCGTTCAGCTTTGAACGTGCGACGGAGATGACACCGCACCTCCCCCGAATCATGCACAGACGCGTGTGCGCGTTGACCGGGGCGGAGACCAGATCCGACCATTGCTTCCGGGCGCACCGCTGCGATCTTGCCGCGTGGCCGCGCGTGAACCGAGACGCCGTCGAACGTGCGCGAGATCCAGCTGTTGGATCCAGGAGTCCCACCAAATGCGCGACGCGTGGAGGCAAAGGATGCGAAGTGTTGCCGAGTCGGTGCGGGGATCTGACCGTTGGATCCGAGCGACAGTCGGATGCACGACGCGTGTCGCGTGGATTCGAGGCAGTGCGGTGTAACGCGTAAGATCTGACCGTTGATGCAATGAACGACTCGGATCTTGCCGCCTGGATGCACTGTGCTGGTGGACCGAGTCCACGGTGGAACCGATCCGAGCCGTGAACCGAGCCCATAGATCGAGGCGACGTGGCGGCACTAGAAGGCTGCCACGTGTCATGCTGACGTCATAAATATTTTTATATATAAAAATAATTCGGTCGAATTTCATTTCGGTGCTGACGTCATCAGTAGGTCATGCCTGATGTCATAAATCCCAATTTTTCCGTATAAAAATAATTAAAACAAATCGGATTTTCTGATTTATATTTTATTTAAAACTTTGAAAGGCTATAACTGTTGCATTTGAACTCCGATTGAGGTGATTCCAGTTTCTAAAAATTTATAAAATTGTGCTCTTTTTAACAGTGAATTTTATTTTAAATTTTGAGGTTATATAGTCTACTATTTTGGTTATTTATTGCATATGTTATTTTTACACGTAGACGCAAATTTGCCGAAAAGTTTTGAAGGAGAGTTCATCACTTCAGATCAAGCGTCAGATCAAGAATAGCAAATCTTTGAAGGCAAGTGATGCTTTGATCATTTTGTTCCCAAATTTTAAAATGTATTTTGCTTTGAAATTATGCATGCTAAATTAATTAAAAATGAATTTAAATTAATTTGGGGTATCTAGCTAATCAACCCATATTGTTATCGCCACCATGAAATTACTATTTGTATGCCTTTAAATCATTGTCCACCCTAAGGTTATTCGTATTTGTTGGATATTAATATGATGCCAACACGGGAGGCTAGACCGTGATTAGATGCTTAGCTTTGCAACGATTCATGAATGATCTTTCGGAAAATGTATCAATATTGACTAACGAAATATTGAATGTATTTTGAAAGTGGTGTGATGATGCCACATGATGACATTGAGGTACAGAGACCTATGTGAAACTATACCGATGTTGAGTTATTGCTGGCATGTGTTGCACAATAATCAATGGGGTGGGAAATTATTTAGACTGGGGCAAGTGGCAAGAGGCTTTGTGCCAGGTGGGCCTGTGTGGCAATGGGTTGATGAGTGATGTGAGTCTGTGTGCCACATTGGGTTGTGTGCCACTGTTGAGTGTTGGAAGTCTTGCCTTGGTCAGCTAAGGACTTCACCTTGCAAGTCTTTGAACTGAGTCACCCGTACAACCACATGTCTGGTATGGGACAGACCTAGTTGATTAGGGTTCTGATATCTTTCCTCTGATACCTCGGGGTGACAGTACACGGGGGTGTATCGTGTGGGGAGCGTGCACGTGCTACTGACTTGGTGCCCATCCAGCGGTGTTGGCCTGTCCTATACTTCGGCTCTGTGTGGGGGGAGTGATGGTGAAGGCAATACCGGAGAGGTTCATTGGTTAAGACAGAGGTTCCTGAAAGGCTTTGTTGCGGACAATCACCTATGTGGTGAGCGGCTATATCTTGTGGGTAAAGTGTACAACCTCTTCAGAGTGTCAAATCTATTCGAATAGCCGTGTCCGCGGTATTGGACATTGCTCGGGGATTACAGTCAAGGGTTAGATCTTGAAAAACAAAAATGTGGGAAGGGTGGCTGTGTGCCAGTGTGAAAATGAGTTATTAAGGCTGTGTGCTGCGATTCTTTGAAGAAAAACCATTTCAAGAACTTAGCATTATATATAACTGTTTTAACTGCTTTTAATCTAAATAAGATGCTAGTTTAAAAATGCTGTTTGATGCAAAAGAACCAAGTAAGCTAATTCTTTGGAATAAGCCTTGCATGTAGTAATAGCACCGCATTCTATGCATTCCTTGTTGAGTGCCTTGAGTACTCATCCCTCCTTGCCTATCAATCCCAACATCAGTGGAGGAGTCTACGCCGGCCTGGGACGAGTAGTATATTGAAGATCCGGACAATTAGGGAGCAAGCCCAGTTGGTTGCCTGTGGCAAGATGAAGGCTTCCACGAAGTTTATATGTTTTCCACTGTTTCCTGTTTACTCTGATAATGTAAGCCCTGCGTGGCTGATTTATGTAAGGAGACCATAAGGTCGTACAACTCAGTTTATATAAATATTTGCACTATTTATTATGGTATCGTTGTGAATGTCTGTGATGTTCAACCCTGTAAAGACTGTGTGTGCTAGCTTGATCCTGGACTAGCACAGAATACACAGAGGGTCCAGATTCTCAAAATCAGGTCTCGACAATGTGCCACACTGTCAACAACCAAAGAAAATGTTGGTTTCATTGCTGCATCTTGTTATAACCTTTTGCAGGCCAATGAGTTTGAGTCGAGGATGACTCAAAATTAAGAAGGGGAGGATGATGATGTTAAGGAACCTCACTATCGAATAGTCCGGGGTTCCCGAACAGATCTGAATTGGAGAACAGAAAGAGAGAGACACATGTTTAGGGAGAGCAACAGCGGAATTCTTTTATTGCTAATGATTGCTTGTACATAGGGGGGACCCCTCTCCTCCTTTTATAGCGCTCACCTAGAGTTTTGGCTAAGAGACTAGCATGGGCCTTCAATGGGCCATCAGGTTTCCCAACACTCCCCCTTGGGCCCTTTGCCGCGAGATCCATATGCCTCATTAAAACTCCAGAAAAACCCAGTGGGAAAAATACTTGGAGAAAGAGTACATAGCATACGCTTACTATGTTGCACGAATTGCCTCGTTAAAACCTTATGCAAGAAAACTTCATGAAAAACTTGCTAAGGTAAAAGAGTACAATTCTCCCAACTTTAATTGCTAATCTTCGAGATTCGTGTTGGGTATTCATAATTCATCTTCGAGATTTATGTGGGAGTATGTGAAATATCTCCCCCTCAAATCTGCACTTCTCAAAGTCTCATCATCCCAATTCCTTTCACGCACCTTTCAAAGGTAGATGCTGGGAGTGATTTAGTGAACAAATCTGCAAGATTTTCACATGACTTAGTATGCAATATCTTGATCTCGTTCATCTTATGCAATTCGTGAGCATAGAAGAACTTGGGGTTGATATGCTTCGTGAGATTGCTCTTCACATAACCCATCTGTGCTTGGGCAACACAAGCTGCATTATCTTCATAAATTATCGTGGGAGTTTGCTCAATGTTCAAGCCACATGACTTCTAGATGTGGTGAACCATTCTTCGGAGCCATGCACATTCACGAGATGCTTCATACAAAGCAATGATTTCCGAGTGGTTTGTCGACGTCGAGACAAGAGTCTGCTTAGATGACTTCCAAGAAATTGCTGTTCCTCCACATAGGAAAACATAGCCGGTTTGGGACTTGCCAGTATGCGGGTCTGATAAATACCCAGCATCGGCATAACCAACCAAATTCAATTCATTGTTTCTTCTGAAAAACAGACCAAGGTATTTGCTTCCTTGGAGGTAACGGAAGATGTCCTTGATCCCTTTCCAATGCCTTTTGGTGGGTTACGCCTTTGTCATAGAGCTAGCAAATTCACAATGAACGCAATGTCAGGCCTAGTGCTATTCGCAAGGTACATGAGCGCTCAATTGCACTCGAGATATGGGAATTCTGCTCCCGGGACTTTCTCCCCTCTTCTCTAGGTGCGTATGGGTCTAGGTCTTCTTGGAGTGACCTTGAGCCATTGGAGTCTTTGCGGGATATGCTTTTTCAAATCCAAACCTTTCCAACACTTTACGTGTGTAGGTTGATTGGTGTACCAAGATTCCTCCTTGGACATGTTCAAGTGCAAGCCTAAACAAAACTTGGTTTTACCTAAATCCTTCATTTCAAACTCGGACTTCAAGTATGAGCATGCCTCTTCAATTTCTTCATCCGTCCCAATGATGTTCAAGTCATCTACATAGACGGAGATTATCTAGAATCCATTCGGGGATAGTTGTATAAACACACATGGACAATCTTATTTGTTTGTGTAGCCTTTCTTGCAGAGAAAATCACTCAGCGATTGTACCACATTCTTCTGATCGCTTAGCCCATACTGTGATTTCTCCAATTTCACATCTGCATGTGTTTCTATTTGCTCCATCTTGGTTGGGATAGGATTCCTTAGGTACTTTCATTTATATCTCGAATCCAAGTTTCCATACAAATATCTTTGTAACAACATCCATTAGCTTCATTCTCAACTTCAAGTTGACGCCATTGAGATCAAATATCTAAAGGTAATTCCTCCCATGACCGGAGAATAGGTTTCTTCATAATCAACTCCGGGGCGTTGAGTGAAACCTTGAGCTACAAGCCTTGACTTGTACCTTACAACCGTTGTTTTCATTCCTCTTCGAACAAAGATCCATTTGTGACCTCTGGGGTTTATTTGGGGAGGTGTGCGGCATACGGCCCAAACACCTCTCTCTTGTTCGAGAGACTAACTCTGCAGTCATTGCCTTTTCCATTCTTCCCAATCTAGCCTTTTCTTGCACTCTGCTAGAGATGCAGGCTCGGGATCATGATCAATAATCGAGGCAATCTTCTTTGCGAAGTATGCATCAACGTTGGCTGTTGCTCTATTCAGGGATTCTCCTGTTATTACAAAGTTTATGGCCATTTCTTCATGGGGTGCTTCATGCACTTCTACTTGCTCTTCTTTGCTATTCCTATCGCAGGAGCAAGTTCCTTTAGCTTTTCATCGCCTATGTGTGCGCACACATTATTTCTAGCGGCTTCCTGCAGTGGAAGATTCAAGTCTGGAATTGCCTTTTCCGTTGGCTTCTTTCCAAAGTGCAGTCTCAGCTGCACCCTTCTTTCCTTGGGGCATTTTCGTGATTGGTTGTGGTAAGTCCTCTCGCCTTGATTTTTCCAGACGTCTCGGGTACTTTGGGTTTGAGGAGCAGTTTCTGCTCTTTTTCTTTGAGGCCTCTGAGCAGGTTGAGGATACCTTCTATTTTCTTTGGTATTTCCACCCTCTCTGGTGCATTCCTTGCGGGTACATGCGACTTAACCACGCCCTTCAGATCACAAAAATGATCAGGCCGTTCATTTGCTAAATTCTACAAATCAATTATCTTCTGGACTTCTTGATTTGCTTCATTAGTGAGGTCAAGTGCGGGATCGGTGGAATGCCATATGATTTCCCGGCATTTTTCATCCAAAGGTTGATTTCCTCCCCCTAATGACGGGAAACGATCCTCGTCAAAGATGCAATCAGCGAATCGGGTTGTATGCAAGTCTCCGTCATGAGTTCCAAATACCTGATTATGGATGCACTCTCATAACCAACGTATATCCCAGACTTGCGGAGAGGGCCCATTGCGATCATCGAGGGGTGGTATAGGTACATATACCATACACCCAAATTTTCTAAGATGGGAGATCTTCGGGATGATCCCGTGCACAAGCTGCATAGGAGAATGGATGTTGTAGGCCGATGGTCTAAAATTGATAAGAGCTACTGCGTGTCCCCAACAAGTGTTGGGCAAGTTACAACTCTGCAAAAGCGGTCTGGCAATGAACTTAATCCTCTTTATTAGTGCTTCGGCTAGCCCATTCTGCGTATGGGCGTGCGATGCAGTGCTCAATCGCTATCCCTGTTGCAGTGCAATAATCATCAAATGCCTTTGAAGTAAATTCTCCGGCATTGTCCATTCTGATGGACTTCACACGATGATCAGGGAAAGCATTCTTAATTCTTATGATCTGCGAGATCAGCTTTGCAAAAGCATGGTTTCTAGTTGACAATAAGCATACATGCGACCATTTCGAGGAAGCATCAATGAGCACCATAAAGTATCGAAACGGCCCTGACAAGGGCTGAATCGGGCTGCAAATATCCCCCTGTATGCGTTCCAGGAATGCAGGGATTTCACTTTGCACTTTCATGACAGAGGGTCTAGTTATTAATTTCCCGGTGGCACATGCAGGGTACACAAAATCTTCATGATTCGGGAAATTTTTAACGTTAATGCCATGACCTTGTGAGTTGTTCACTATATTTCTCATCATTCTAAGACCAGGATGGCCTAATCTACCATGCCATAAAGAAAATAACTCAGAGCTTCTAAAAACAGTCTTCAAGGAAGTATACACTTCGGGTGCATGAATATTCGTGTAGTACAACCCTGATTCATATGAGGGACATTTTTCTAATACCATTTTTCCACATACCGCGTGCTTCAAAATGCACAAGTATTCTTTGCCATTTTCTTCATTGGTTTCTACGTGAAAACCATTGGCGCGGATGTCTTTAAAGCTTAAGAGAGTGCGCGTTGATTCAGGGTACAAAAGAGCTTCTTCAATTACCAAAGTTGTACCCATAGGTAATATAATTGTGGCTCTTCCTGAGCCGATTACATATGAGTCACTTCCTGCGATCGTAGTAATCTTTCCAGCGTTCTTCGTGATCGATTGGAAATATTTAGACTCTCTTAAGATGGTATTTGTTGTGCCACTATCAACAATGCATATCTCTTCCATTTGGGCGCTACACGATTTCTAGATAAAAGAAATATAATTCTAATCAGATAGAGGCAAAAATAATCCAAATAGTGCTTGCAAATTTGAAGAATACGGGATAAAAGAATAAATTGCGTATTTATTCATGAGAGAAGTATGCTCTTCTAGAGCTTACAATTCATTATTCAAAGAAAATGCTAACAACCATAATCTAAAAAAAATGCATTAAACAGAATTTGTAAAATATGCATTAATTTCTGCTTCTATGTCATCGGCAGATGTTTTCTCTTCATTTGCCAAAATAATGGCTGCAGCATCGATGTCCAGACTATTCTGTGAGGATGAGGCAAGTGGGGTATCTACATCCATGACATCATCATCACCGATGTTGGCGAAGTGTGCTTCTGCAGGGGCGTTTTCTTTTGCCTTTCTCTTAGCCTGATATGTGTTGATCACTTCTTTGGATTCCTGACATATCTTCGACCAATGTCCCCAAGTGCCACACTTGAAGCACGTTTGGTTCTGCTGTCCATACGGCTTGGCGTGCGCCTTTTCTTTGTCATCCCTCTTCACAGAGGCTTTGGACTTTCCTTTGGCATGGGGCCTCTCTTTTCCACCCTGCTTGCCCTTCTTTCTATGAATGGGCTTTCTCACCTTGTAGCTATTGGCATTGACTTCTATGCCAGTGCCTCGTCCAGGTGGCTGCGAGACATAGTTCTTGCGTAGAACATCGTCTTGCGATTCCGCAACTTGCATTACATTAATCAGTTTGCTATACTCCTTGTATGCGTCCTGATGATAGCTGCGTGCACTCTGGATAGCATTAGGGTGGAAGGTAGAGAGAGTTTTCTCAATCTTCTCTTCATCGGTGATCTTCTTGCCACATAGAGAGATTGGTACAAATTCGATTGCAATGCGAATTGTACCCGGCCTTCGCTTTATAGTCTCGCAAATCTCGGTACACCCAATCTTGCTTTGTGCTTGGGGCAAGATGGTGTACTTGAGTTTTTCAACCGCTCAAGTGCGGTCCAAAGCTCATGTGCACTCTCCTCAGCCATATATTCGTTCTTCAAAGTGGCTGAGAGGTGGTGCCTGAGAAAATGCAGAGCTTGATCGTTCTGCTCAGCAGTAGATTTTGCGTCCTGCGAGGACCCTAGACCAATCGCGGCGAGGAGCTTCTTGCCCCCATGAACGATCTTTACGTCCGATGCCCAAGTGAGATAGTTCTGACCGTGCGGGGCCAGTTCTTCAAACTCACGATTCACAATGCCAGACATCTGCATGATTTCAAAATTCTGGTTAAGATTACTGCGTGTAATCTGATAGAAAATGGTTGCAAAAACAGAAAGTGCAGAAAAATTAAATTGCTATGCATTGCAATATTTTAAATAAAGCAACGGATTCAAAAATTCATAAAAAAATTCATAAAACAGAGAAATAAAGATAGAAAAATTAAAAACAGAGCCAAATAAATCTTCTTGATTTTCTGGCAATTTTTTCAAAATTTTATGCAATTTTTCTCTTTTTCTTTCCCTTTTCTTTCTTTTCTTTTCTTTTCTTTTCTTTTCTTTTTCTTTTCTTCTTTTGCCGGTCGATCGGTATATGGGCCTTGCCCTGGCCCACAAGCGCGCATGCGCTAGGGTTCCTTGCGCCGCCTCCTTGTACCTCGCGCCGCCCACCCTTTGCGTTGGGTTCCTTGCACCTTGCGCCGTCCGTCTTGCTCCTCGCGCCGCCCGTTCGTTTCTCGCGCAGCCCGCCCGATCGCGCCTTCCTGTTCGCGCTGCCTTCCTGCTCGCGCATGGCGGAAGCGAGGTCGGAGGTGCCGGCGGCCGCATGTGGCCGGGCCGCTTCACCGGGCTTCGAGCCGCGGAGGCGAGGGTGGAGGTGCCGCGAGGCGCGGCCGGGCTTCGCTCTCATCGGGCTTCGAGCCGGCGGAGGTGAGGGCTCGGGCGAGCACGGCGGCGCCTCGGGCAAGGGGGCGAGGACGGGCCGGGTGGTGGAGCCGGCGTCGCCGAGCGGCTGCGAGCCGGAGGCGTCGCTGCGAGGCCGAGGCGTCGCCAAGCGGCTGCGAGCTGGAGTACGCTTCGTGCGTGGTGATGTCAGGGCGGCCCGCACGGCAGCGGCTGTGCCGTGTTCACACGCCGGCGACGGCTTTGGTTGCAGCGCGCCGATTACTACTTCGAGCGCAGGACACCGGCGGCTGGCCGCTGTGTGTCCGGCAGCGCAGCTTCGAGCGCGGCCAAGATGCTTCGGGTGCGTGGAAACCGAGGCACGCACGGCGGTGGCCTACTTTCCAGGCGGCAGAACCGGAGCTATGGCGACGCCTGGGTGGCTCGCAAGGCAGTGGCGCTTCGCGCGCAAGCTGGCGGAGCTCCGGGTGGTGCGCAAGCCGAGGTTGCAGTGCACGGTGGTGGCGCGTCGGCGGCAGCGATGGCACTTAAAGGCGATCCGCAAATCGATACGGGCACTGCTGCCGCCGAACACTTTTTCTTTTTCTTTCTTGGATGAACAGTACTGTAGCTTCGTGCTAAGTAGCTTCGAGCTTTCGTCGAGTAGCTTCGTGCCACGTAGGATAGATGTATGCATAGAAAAAGAATCGATTAGATTCAATCGTTAATTTCTACCTTTTCTCACCTTCCAATCTGAACTCCGATAGAGCTTCGTGCTGATAAAGTGTTAAGGAACCTCGCTATCGAATAGTCCGGGGTTCCCGAATAGATCTGAATTGGAGAACAGAAAGAGAGAGACACGTGTTTAGGGAGAGCAACAGCGGAATTCTTTTATTGCTAATGATTGCTTGTACATAGGGGGGACCCCCCTCCTCCTTTTATAGCGCTCACCTAGGGTTTTGGCTAAGGGACCAGCATGGGCCTTCAATGGGCCATCAGGTTTCCCAACAGATGAGACTATGCCAGCCCAGTAAGCCATGCTTCTATCTCAAGCTAAGACAAGGGCCCAACAACTTCTGATGCTCTAATCCTAGCCCAAGATCAAGCCCAATTCGTGCCGAGTCCAGTTCGGCCCCTAGGAGTAGTCCAACTAAAAATTACCATATCAAGGTCATACGAAGTTCGTTTGAGGCGTTCTTGGACTCTACGGAGAAGCCCAAGATGAGAGCTTTCCAACAGAAGTGGTTTCACACCCAAACTCCTTCTGGATCGACGGGAATCATCAAATCAATATGATGAACAGAATCTGCTAGGTGCTGCGCCACCTCCACTTGGGCCCAAAGGCCTTGTACGACCTAGGGTTTCACGGCCACCCCCTTGGCCACCTCCCTTGCCCTCTTCCTCATATATATTCAGTAGCCGTCGCTAGAATAGATGGGTTTTGCTTAGATTACAACTAGACACTTTGTGAGTTTTTCGTTGTTCATCAGTTTGTGGAACCCCAACTCGTGTGCTTAATATTATTTGCAATTTCAGATTGCATCTTCTACGTTCTTGTTTGTGTTCTCGATTCGCATGCAGGGATTATCCTTCTTGGCGAGGTCAATCGTGGTTGTTCGTGGTTGATAACCAAAGAAGCCGTGGTGTAGCGATTGCAAGGTTCGAATCCGTTCTGATTGGAAGCCGGATCGTCAACGTCGAGTTCTCAACCAATCGACTTACCAGTACCTGTCGGAAGATCGGGCCACCATTCCCATCAACCGCATGTTATACTTCTGTAAACTGCAGGGGACTCATAAAAGCTTTGGTTGGTAAGAGAGGTGAGGTTGTGGGAACCACTAAAATTTCGTATTTTGCATACACATGCTTTTCGTGTTTCACTAACATTGGAGGGAGATGTCAAAAGCATCAGAGATTGAGGAATGTGTTACCGTGGCACAGTTCAATGAGCTAAAAAAGGCATGGAGGAGAAGCAAGACAAATTGTCACAACATCTTCAAGCACTTATGGCTCAGTTGAGAGAACTTCACCATGTTTCTGAAGGTGCAAGCAATCATGAAGATGAAGTTGATGAACCGATGAAGAAGCTGCTGCCCAACTTGCAAGACAATAGCGACAACGCCGAGAACGAGCTGCTATGATTGCTAGGAGACCTGCTGGTCTAGGTTGTGTGAACAGAGGTAATGGTGCTGGTCGTGGTAGAGGAAGAGGTCTTGGAGATGGAGGAAATGAACATGCCGAATCCGAGGAAGAGGTTGAAGGAGATGACCTCGAACAACCCCAAAATAATGGCAATCATCGACAAGGAAATCAAGCACGTAATCAGCCCAATGAAGAGAGGTTTGGCAAGCTTAAATTCACCATGCCCAAGTTTGATGTTGGATCTGATCCTGAAGCCTATCTCACATGGGAGTTGAAGGTTGACAAGATCTTTCGCTTCCATAATTATTCAGAAGAGATGAAGATGGCAATGGCAGCCCTTGAGTTTGATGATTATGCTCTAATCTGGTGGGAGCAAGTGCTTGATGATAGAGAAGAAGCTGGTCAAGGTGCTGTTCGAACATGGGCTGAAATGAAGAGAGAAATGAGATCAAGATTTGTGCCTAAGCATTACCGCCGTGATCTTTTCGATAGGCTACAGAATTTGAAGCAAGGAAATCTCTCTGTAGAGGAGTACTATAAAGAGATGGAGAAGGAAATGATCAGGGCCAATGTATATGAGGATGAAGAGCAATCAATTGCATGTTTCATGTCCGGTTTACACCGCAATCTCCAACGCATTGTGGAATTTCAGCAGTACCGCAATCTTATTGAGCTAGTACATCAAGCAAGTAAAAGCTGAAAGACAATTGCAGCAAGACATAAAGACAAATAAAGTTGGACCTTTCAATGCAAGAGGTACATCTAGTGGAAGTAAATTTACACCAAGAAGTAGTGCAGGACGACGTACCATCACCAACTCAACTGGTGGTTCACATTCAGGTACTCGTGGTATTTCCAGTGGCAAAGAGCTGGCTGCTCCAAGTGAGAGGAATAAACCCACAAGTTCATCATCTACCTTAATGGGATCTACATCCAGGAGTAGTGGAATTCAGTGCTTTAAGTGTGGAGGTCGTGGTCATGTTATAAATGAGTGTCCAAACAACCATACCATCATTGTTAATGACCAAGGAGAGTATGAATCTGCTAGTGAAGAAGAAGAAGATGTTAAAGATAAGAGAAAATTTGAGAATACCCTTGAGGAAGAAGGCCACACATGCAGCAAATTTGAGACAGGTGCTGCTCTTGTTGTAGCTCAAATTTTGAGTGTGCAAATGAAAGATGCTGAGAACGGACAATGGCATAATCTTTTCCAAACAAGAGCCAAGGTCGAAGGCAAGGTCTGCAAAGTAATCATTGATGGTGGAAGCTACCATAATCTTGCTAGTAAGGAAATGGTTGAAAAGCTTGGACTAAAATTGCTGCGACATCCCCACCCATATCATGTACAATGGCTGAATGATTCAGGAGATATCAAGATTGGATATAGAGTGAAAGTTCCTTTCAAAATTGGTGAATATGTTGACACAGTAGAATGTGACGTGGCTCCCATGACTGTGTGTCATCTGCTGTTGGGAAGGCCATGGCAGTATGATCGTTCATCTCTACATTGTGGTCGCACAAATCAATAACCATCAAGTGGAGAGGAAATTACTTATTGCTTAAACCAATGACACCGCAACAAATCCTTGGAGAGCATTTGCAAAAGAGTTCTGAAGTAAAGGTTGACAGTGAGGAAGAAAGAAAAAAAAGAAATTGAGTGCCCTCGACAAATCGGTGAGTGAGAGCCATAAGCCAAACATGAGAGATAAAAAGAAAGGAGAGGGAGAGAATTTAGTAATGATAGCCACCAAATCTGAAATAAGAGATGTGAGGAATAACCCAGACCAAGTACTTATTGTACTTGTGAACAAAGACACATTACTCTCAGTTAATGACCTTACATCTGTTCCTAGTGCTATTGTTCATGTTTTGCAGGACTACAATGACATTTTTCCGGAAGAAACACCAGCTGGACTTCTGCCTTTGCGAGGCATTGAGCATCAAATTGATCTCATCCCTGGAGCGACACTTCCTAACCGGCCACCTTACCGCACCAACCCTGAAGAAACCAAGGAAATTCAAAGGCAAGTGCAAGCGCTCTTAGATAAAGGTTATGTGCATGAAAGTTTAAGTCCTTGTGCTATCGCAGTAATTTTGGTGCCAAACAAAGATGGATCTTGGAGGATGTGTGTAGATTGTAGAGCTATTAATAACATCACTGATCTCTATCATCATCCTATTCCTAGGCTAGATGACATGCTAGATGAATTGAGTGGTTCAATGATATTTTCTAAAATCGATTTGAGAAGTGGTTACCACCAAATAAGAATGAAAGTTGGAGATGAATGGAAAATTGCTTTGAAAGACCGAGATGGCGATCAAAGGGGGGCGTGAATGATCCCAAACTAAAATATATCCTCTAGGAAGATCACAAATGCAGATTTTCACCCAAAGAAACCAAGCCAAAATCTTTGAATATCAAATGGAAGCAAAAGAGTCAATTTTCACAAAAATCAGCCTGAGGCTGGTGCTACCGCCCTCCGTGGCCGCTGTAGCTACAGTGAAATAAGGCATATGAATAGCGATTTTAGCACAGGTTCAAATAGGAAAATTGATGTATCTTTTGATCCGTTGATCCAAACTCAACCAAACTTGGTAGGGATGGTCCTTGGGATGTCAGGAACTTATTCCAACCTTCAATCACAAGGATTCATGTCAAAGTTCCGACCTTTATGCTCGGGAATGAAGAACATACCAAGTTTCAATAAAAACCGAAAGAACTTCGATCGAGGCTTGCTCGTGGGTTTTTGATGATCAAGATAATCTTGAATGACTCCCCACACGTCCCAGCAAGCAAAAGATCATGAAGAAACTCAAGGCAACACAATCTACAAGATCAAGCACTGAGGAACCCAAAGAACAACTTCTTATGAGAAGAACGCATGTATTTCTTAGATGATTGAGAACATAAATTCAGAAGAAGAATCATTCATCAAAGATCAACCTCAATAAAGATTCGTAAGCATGTAGAAGGAGAGGAGGCAAATCCATATTGCGTAAATGTAAATGGCAAGAAAGTAAATGCGGAATTTGAATTGCGTAATTTAAATGCGTAATGTAAATGCGTAAAGGAAATGAAACATGAATATAAATGAAGAACATTTCATTTCTGGAAGGAGAGGTTACAAAGCCTCACATTCATGTGGGCAAAGCTTAAAGGAGCATCAAAAAGCTCAAAACCATCAAGGGGGGAAGGCTACCCCTCCACCCCTATTTATACAACTCTTGGGCCACCTACCACCCTTGGATGAGCCTCTAAACCCTAGAGCATCCATCAAGGGCTAGGATTTACCCACTCAACCAGCCATGCAAGGGTTCACGCAAAACCCACAACACATAATGGGTTTTCTTGCACGGTTCTCAAAGTACACTAACTAGACCCGCTAACCTATCAACTAGACCAAGATCCAATGGTCCTCATTGATCCACGCAGCGTCTAACTAGAATCTCATTCATTCCTTGTCTTCACGGCTTGCACGAACTCTGTCTCCGATCATCTTCCGGCGATCCCCGACCGTCTGTACCTCCGATGCTCCTCGCCTAGTCCCGGCCATCCTTCGCCTCACCATGACCTAGCACCTTCGTCCTGCAACTGTCAAAAACAAGGAAACCCTTCTTGGTTCCACCATGAACCCAACACATCAATTCGACACGCTGTCAACATAAAAAAATAGCGTTTCAAAATTCTCTACAACTTTCATGTAGAACACAAAATTTTTTGAGCACGGGAAGACCTTCAAAAAGGCATATTACTGCATGCTGTTAAAACTGGTCCGCTACAAACGTGAACTTCTCTGTTAACCTTCCCGATTTTCTATTATTCTTTCTGTTACTAAAATGAAACACTTGTCAACATGAAAATGATGCGTCTTGAAATTCTCTACAACTTTCATGTACACCAAATGATTCTTTATGCAAGGCAAGACCTTCAAAAATGCTAATTACTACCGGCTGTCAAACCCGGTCCAGCGTAAACATGAAACTCATTATGACTTGGTCCGGCGCGAAGAAATCAGTCCGGCGCAAATGGGAAACTCTGTGTTTCCCTCTTCCCTTGGTCTGGCACAAATGGGAAACTCTCTGTTTCTCATTTCCCTTGGTCCGACGCAAAAGGAAAACTCTCTGTTTTCTCATTTCCCATGGTCCGGTGCAAACGTGAAGTCTATCCTAACTCAGTCCGGTGCAAAAGCAAATCATTTCTACCCCGGACTGGCGCAAATGCAACTCATGCAACATTTGGTCCGGCGCAAACATGAAACCGATTAAACTTGGTCTGGCGTAACCTATATTGCCGGCACAAAAATACTTCCAACTTGAAATCAATTTTAAATCCAAACTAAAATCTAAGCTATCCTAGATCACATAAAGTCAACTAATCATCACAAACATGGATGGACCTCCACATGGTCCTTCAATCTCCCCCTTGATGTGTATATTGACAAACCACACAAAAGGCATAAATTTGAGTTTGAGTAAGAGATGAAGAAAGCAATTTGATTGCAAAACCACACATGGTCCAAAGAGAATAGACTGAGAACATGACCAAGTTGGTAACACATATTTTAGAGCTAAATCAAGGAGAGAGCAAGTTTTCCACAAAAAGCTCTAAAATCCAATCATAAGTTTGAAATGATGCCTTTTCTACGTTTTCTCCCCTTTTGTCAATATAGCCATCACAATGGAATTTTCTCCCCCCTTTTTATGTATGCATGAAATGCAACCTAAGGGAGCTTTGAAGATTATCCAAATGATTATAATGACAAGATATAACACCAAATTTATCAATTTTAGATTAGACTAGTCTAAGACATGTCCAAGAGCAAATAACAAATTTTGTTCATAAGCTTAGTTTTGAAAATGTGTCATTTTTAGCAAGATTTGACAAGTGCAAAACTTAGCAAAGTTTCAAAGCTAGAAGCAAAACCACTCAAGGATCAAATGAAAAACCTAGAGTTCAACCTACTCAACACTTTGGGGAATTTTGAAGTGCATATAAGGTCCTTCGAGCTCATTTTTCAATTTATGCAAATTTTCTTTAAGACTTTTAAAAACATAGCGGGGTGCAAATGTTTGACATTATTTGCATTCTTTACGCACTTATGTGTTTCGTATTTGCATTTTTTATATTGATTGACTCAAGCCATTTTCGATCATCTCAAGAGTAACTCTTATGAGAATGATCTTGGTCATACACAATATATTCCAAGTTCATCCCAAATGCAATGGGAAGCAGTCTCGTGAATATAAAGGGTTGAGATCAATTTTGCACAAAAGAGTCAAATTTTTCTTGATTTCAATTTAGCACATATGAGAAATTCTGAAGGACTCAAATATGGATCAACCAAATTTCACCCAAGTTGTTATAGGGACTCTAGAAAAATCCAAAATTCCACAATTCATGGTAAAAGCCCCAAGAGAAGAAACTTAGTAAGTAAAAGCAACATGTTTCATCAAGTTTTCATTTAAAGCTTTCAAGTTTTTCAAATTTTTATTATGCTTAGCATGATAAATGAACTTGGACATATCTAAGCTAGTGATTTTCTCCAAAAGATATACCATGATGTATTTCATGAATATTGAGTCAATTGCATAATAGACAAAGCTCATAAAACAGAAAATGCAGTCTAAATGCAATGCATGAACAGATTCCCAAACTCCCCCTCAACAAATGAATCAATTTTAAGCTCAAATCTGGTTAAAGTTGAGTTATTATCAAGATTAGGCATAAAGAAAACCCAAATGAACTCAATAACAATCAGAAAAACAGAATGAGGAGAAGAAGTCGAGAAAACCGCAAACTGGGTGGCTATTGAGCATAGAAAAGATAGAAGAGACTCACTACAGCTCATACTTGCTCTTATCTTCCCCCGCGACTGACATAGGGAAGCTGAGTCTTGATCCCAACTAAGGAGTGCACACAGACCCTGTCTACCGAGGAAGCCCAATACCTGCTAGACTTATAAGACTGTGGGGGAACTCAACCTAGAGAGAAGAGAGAACAGCTAATCACACATGATAGCAACCTAAAGCACAAGATAAGAGGTCCATGCAAGGCATGCCAGAAGTCTAAGTGAGTGAACTCAACTCAAGAAAATAAGCTCAAGATCACCCAGAAGGAACACAAAGAAGAGAAAAACTGGAAGAGAATATATTATACATAATATACAAACCAGCTCCCCCTCACGAAAGGCCATGAGGGCTCACGACTCGAAGCTCACTCCTCAAGGCAAAAAATCTGGAGCTATCCAAAGGCTTGGTGAAGATATCGGCTAACTGGAGGTCACTCTCTACAAACTGAAGCGCGATATCCCCCTTCTCCACATAGTCTCTAAGGAAGTGATATCTAATATCAATGTGCTTCGTCCGGGAATACTGCACTGGGTTTTTAGCAATGCAAATAGTAGAAGTGTTGTCACAGAAAAGTGGCACACTCTCTATCTCTAACCCAATGTCCCGCAAGGTCAATCTCATCCAGAGAACCTTGCTACAATTAGTTGCAGCAACATACTCGGCCTCAGCGGTGGACTGTGCAACTCCGAACTGCTTCCTAGACGACCAAGAAACAAGAGAAGTGCCAATGAATTGGCAAGTGCCAGAAGTGCTCTTCCTATCTATCCTACAGCCAGCAAAGTCGACATCAGAAAAGGCTCTCAAGGACAGACAAGAAGAAGAAGAGTACCAAATATCATAATCAGTGGTAGCACAAAGGTACCTGAATATGCGCTTGACCACCTGGCAGTGAGAGACGCGAGGAGAGGCCTGAAATCGAGCGCACAGACACACAACAAAATGTATGTCCGGTCTCGAAGCAGTGAGGTACAAGAGGAAGCCGATTATGCTCTGAATCTCTTTTTGATCAGCAGGCTCACCATACTCATCTGGCTCGAGGACAGCGGTGGTGGCCATAGGAGTCATCACCGGCTTCCTGTCAGACATATCGAAATGCCTCAGGAGGTCACGAGTATACTTGCCTTGATGCAAGAAGGTACCTTCCCGAGTCTACTTGATTTGGAAGCCAAGAAAGTAACTCAACTCGCCCATCATACTCATCTAAAACTCTACGCTCATCACCTCAGAAAACTAGGACACAAGCGAATGAGACGAGCCACCAAAAATGATATCGTCCACATAAATTTGGACAAGAAGAAAATGCGACTCATGGTGTCTGATGAACAGAGTTTTGTCTACTACGCCCATCTTGAAGTCATGGCTGAGAAGATATGACTTGAGTCTCACATACCATGCTTTGGGGCCTGCTTGTGTCCATACAAAGCTTTAGAAAGCTTGTATACATGACTCAAAAACTTGGGGTTCTTAAATTCTAGAGGTTGTTTGATATAAACCTCTTCCTCAATATAACCATTGAGAAATGCACTCTTGACATCCATTTGATAGAGCTTGAAGCCCCGGAATGCAGAGAATGCAAGCAGGATCCTAATAGCATCTAGTCTAGCTACAGGGGCAAAGGTCTCCTTAAAGTCAAGACCCTCAACCTGAGAAAAGCACTGTGCAACTAGCCTAGCCTTGTTGCGCAGACAACGCCATCCTCACTCTTCTTGTTTTTGAACACCCACTTGGTCCCAATGACATTATGACTAGATGGACATTCTACCAGCTGCCAGACTTTGTTCCTCTCAAAGTTTTCAAGTTCCTCATGCATATCATTAGTCCAAGATTCGTCAGATTATGCATGAGTCACATCCTTCGGCTCAAACAAGGCAACAAAAGCAGAGTGAAGGCAGAAACTGGACAAACATGATTTTGAGCGAGTGACTCGCTCAAACAGATAGCCGATGATATGATCAGGTGGATGAGAACGCTGAATATGATGGGGAGGTCTAGAAGCAAAAGTAGCCTCTACCTCATGCACAGAAGAGGTAGGAGCAGAGCCACTAGCTGCATGAGAGTCAGAAGGCAAGGGCTGGCCTTCCTGAGGTGCAGAAATGGAAATAGAAGGCACCACAGGTGTAGAGGGGACTGGATTAGGTGGAACTCTATCATCTCCATCATCCTCATCCTCTACAAAGATGGTCTCGGAGGAAGAAGAAGAGCATGAAACGTCAGGTCTAGCTCCTGGGCTAGCCTCATCAAAGGTCATTTCACAGGTCTCTATGATCCTATACGCATCGCAACTCCAGACCCTATAGCTACACGAAGAAGTCGAATAACCCAGGAAGATACCATCAGAAGAACGAGACTCAAACTTATCCAGGTTACCAGACTTCAAAATAAAACACTTGCAACCAAATACACGAAAATGAGAAACACTGGGCTTTCGCCCATACCTCAACTCGTAAGAAGTGCGGTGCAAATGTGCTCTCAAGAATACACGATTAGAAACATGGCAAGCAGTGGCTATAGCCTCAGCCCAAAACTTCCTAGGAGTACTGTACTCGTTTAGTATCGTCCTGGCCATCTCTACCAAGGTCATGTTCTCCCTTTCCACTACGCCATTTTGCTGAGGGACGTAGGGAGAGGAGAACTGATGCTCTAAACTAGACTCCACACAGAAACTCTCAAAATAGGAGTTTTTGAACTCCGTGCCATTGTCACTGCTTATAGCTCGTAGAGCACTAGAGAGCTCAAAAGACAACCTATGAACCAAACCACTAAAATGGGTAAAAGTATCATCCTTCGAGGACATGAAAAACACCCAAGAGTACCTCGAAAAATCATGAACAATGACAAGAACATACCACTTCCCACCCACTAACTGCACTCTAGCTGGACCAACAGTGTCCATATGTAAAAGTTCTCCTGATGCATCAGTCATCACAATAGTGACTGGGGGATGAGAAGCAGCAACCATCTTGCCATGTCGGCAAGGAGAGCAAACTAAGTCTTTGACCAATTTGAGTTTGGGCAAACCACGAATGAGATCATGGCTGCTGACTCAGGTCAAATGATCAAAACCAATGTGACCATGTCTCCTATGCCAGAAGGAGAGATCACGAGACTCTAAAGCAATCAAACATCGGAGAGAGTCTCCAGAAGAAGCAGAAAAATCAGCACAAAAGATTCTCTCATATCTAGAAATCCCGCAAACTAACCCTCCTGAAGAATCGAGGATTCTCCAGGCGCTACTCTAGAAACTCACCTCGAAAGAGTCATCAATAAGCTGAGAAACAGAAAGCAAATTGTATTGCAGCTTACTCACTAAGGCAATATCTTTAAAAATGAAATTGTCTTTAATGCAGATGGTACCTTTAGCAATGACTCTACCTGAAGAAGTATCCCCAAAAGTGATCAACTCATCACCGGGGGCTTGGACTAGGGAAGAGAACCAACGAGAATCTCCGGTCATATGACGAGAACAACCGGAGTCGACAATCCAAACATCTCCCTTCCCCATCCGATGAACCTGATCAACACACAAGAGAGAAAGATGACTCAGTACTGGGATAGGGTGAAGACTTGGGAACCCAATACTGAACCACACGACGCCTCAGAGTACCAGGCACAAAAGAAGACTGGACTCGAGTGTCTCTCTGATGTTTAACCCTAACACGATCAGTAGCAACTCTGTTAGATGATCTAGGAGCTGGAACTGGGTTGGCCCGCCGTGATGCAAAGGCTGGACCATCCCAGTGAGGCTGCCTAAGTCTCCTACCAGAAAACACCTCACGCCGCTGATATCTACCTCGATGAGAAACACGAGGAATATTAAGAGGACGGTGGAAAGACTAACCATGAGCAGCTCCAGGACTAAAACTTGAAAAACAACATGAAAACCGAGTCCTGAACGCTGCCCAAAAACAGGCGACTCTCTAACCTGTCTAGAAGCAGTGTGTGCCTTAGGAGCACTCAGAGTCTGGGGATGAACCTGAATTCCCCTAAGAGCAGCAACACGCTCACACCGAGTGTTCTTGGCACGACTGAAACATAAATCTACTAGGTGACCATCTTTCTTACAGAAGGTGCATGTATACTTCGCCTTGCTAGAGGTAGAAGCAACAGGAGTAACGACTTTCTGATCAGAAGTCCCATGGACAACCCTAGCAGACCTAAACACAGTGGTACTCACTCTGGGAGCTACCACAATCTCACCACTCTTGGAGCCGCGCACAATGGTGGGAGGATGCGCCCGAGCGTGCTCCAAGGGGTTAAATCCAAGACCCTGATTAAATCTGCTAATCTTGGATTGGTCTAGAATAAGATTGAGTTCTTCTTGCCTTCTGCAAACTTCTCGAGAGTGCTCATAAGATACTCACACTCCCAGAAGAAAGAGGCACATGAAGAACAGGGTAGAGAGGAAAAAGAAGAACCAGAAAGAGAAGCTCTCTCAGCACATGCATTTTTCTCCCTCAGCACGGCTGCCTCAATCTTGAGGGCCTCACAAGAAACACAAGACGCATTTCTAATCCTATAGGCTTAGTCTTCTAACTTCTTCCTAAGTTCGACAAGGATTTTATCCAAGTCCCCTCAATCACATTACATCACAAGCAACTTTCTTGTGACTTATCTAGTAAGTCCTTAGCAAGTTTAGCATACTTGACATTTAGTGACTCATCGTCAAGTTTTAGTTGCCTACAGCCCTCACATGAGCTGACTTGGTCCTTAGAAGCATGCATTTCAAGTTCATCGTTTCTAGAAGAAAGCTTCCTAAGGTGATCGCTCATGGCATTGATTTCAGCAAGCAATTTAGGGCAATTAGAGCATGATGGAGTAGAGTGAGCATGAAAAAACTAGCATCTAGTGGAATAGCATCAACAGAATCATCACTAGCATTCTTCAACCTAAGACTATCTAATTCAGACAACACACTATCATGCATAGTCCTTAGGTTCTCCAACTCCACAAGAAGAGCATCACACAAGGAACAGTCATCAGTGACTCGAGAGGGAGAAGATCTAAGAGAAGCTAACTCCCAAGTCAAGGTACCTACTTCCTTCTATAGCTCCATACACCTAGCTCTAGCTCTAGCAAGAAATTTCCCTAATTTGCAGAAAGCTTCATTGAGCTGGTCATAGGAGGGTACCTCTTCCGATTCGCTATAGAGCTCGAAGTTGCTGATGCCGTTGGCGTCGGCCATGAAGCATATGCCGGAGAAGTCATCGCCACCCTTCTTCTCTTACGGTTCATCTTCACCCTCGTCGCTCCATGTCTCCGTGTCGGAGAGGTTGATGTCATCAAGCGCAACGAGGACGCGGTGGAAGAGCTTCTTGTTCTTGGAGAAATTATGGTACTTCTTCTCACGCGCCGACTCACGAACTGGAGGCTTCTTGTTGCTTTTCTTGTCAATGTAGTTGTTCTTTGCCGAACCGCCAGCATCGTTCTTAACCTTCTCCAGTTTGGGGCAATTAGCCCGAATGTGATTGGGGCCACCACACTCAAAGTATGTGATCATGCCACCTCTTTTTCTCTCTCTCACCCTCTTGTATGCATGAGAAAACTTGCGAGCGAGAAGAGCAAGCTCATTTTCTGGAAAATTTTCCAGTAGGTCATCGCTTAGCTCGCAAAGGGCGAAAAGAGAGAAACCAATAAAAGGATCAGAAGAAGAAGATCCAATGTGATCGGTGACCAAGGCCATCGACTGAGATTTTGTCTTTCGTGAGACGACATCGATCTCATGAGTCTTGAGGCGGGAATAAAGCCCGTCAAGAGTCAGAGTCGATAAGTCGGTGGGTCCTTGATGGTGGTCACCTTCATCTCCTAGACACGCAAATCGAGTGCGGTCAAGAAATGTCGAGCATTATCCGAGTCAGGGTATATGCATCCAACTGCTCGAAGATTGCTCAAGATCTTGGTAAAACAACCGAAACACTCATCAAGACTATCACCAACGTGTTGTTCAAACTTGTTGAACTCACACTTGAATTGGTCCTGTCGAACCGTCTTGATTTGAGTAGTGCCCTCATGGTAAGCATCGAGGGTCACCCAAATCTGATGAGCAGAACGAAAGTGAGAAATCCTATCATACTCACTACGGCTAAGACCCTGTATGAGGATGTTCCTTGCCTTAGCATTCGCCTCAACGTCAGCCATATTGCCAGTCGTGACGTTTTCATCAGCAGGAACCTCATACGGGAGTTTCACCTTCTGCCATATCAGGAAGCCCTGGCAGTGATGTACGACTCCATTCGGGACTTCCAAAATGGAAAATCAACTCCAAAAAAATAGGAGGCTTCGTGGAATACTTGTCCATCGTCATGGCTCTTGAGACCGGTCAAGATCTATGGAAGAGCAAAACCGGGCTTTGATACCAATTAAAAGATCGGGATGGCGATCAGAGGGGGGTGAATGATCCCAAATTAAAAATATATCCCCTAGGAAGATCACAAATGCAGATTTTCACCCAAAGAAACCAAGCAAAAATCCTTGAATATCAAATTGAAGCAAAAGAGTCAATTTTCACAAAAATCAGCCTGAGGCCGGTGCTACTGCCCTCCGGGGCCAGTACTACCGGGTTACTATAGCTACAGTGAAATCAGGCATATGAACAACGTTTTTAGCACAGGTTCAAATAGGAAAATTGATGTATCTTTTGATCCGTTGATCCAAACTCAACCAAACTTGGTAGATAAGTTCCTTGCGATGTCAGGAACTTATTCGAACCTTCAATCACAAGGATTGATATCAAAGTTCTGACCTTTATGCCCGGGAATGAAGAACATACCAAGTTTCAATAAAAACAAAAATAACTTCGATCGAAACTTGCTCGTGGGTTTATGATGATCAAGATGATCTTGAATGACTCCCCACACGTCCCAGCAAGCACAAGATCACGAAGAAACTCAAGGCAACGCAATCTACAGGATCAAGCACTGAAGAACGCAAAGAACAACTTCTTGCAAGAAGAACGCATGGATTTCTTACATGATTGAGAACATAAATTCAGAAGAAGAATCATTCATCAAACATCAACCTCAATAAAGATTCGTAAGCATGTAGAAGGAGAGGAGGCAAATCCATATTGCGTAAATGTAAATTGTAAGAAAGTAAATGCGGAATTTGAATTGTGTAATTTAAATGCGTAATGTAAATGCGTAAAGGAAATGAATCATGGATATAAATGAAGAACATTTCAGTTCTAGAAGGAGTGGTTACAAAGCCTCACATTCATGTGGGCAAAGCTCAAAGGAGCATCAAAAAGCTGAAAACCATCAAGGGGGGAAGGCTACCCCTCCACCCCTATTTATACAACTCTTGGGCCACCTATCACCCTTGGATGAGCCTCTAAACCCTAGAGCATCCATCAAGGGCTAGGATTTACCCACTCAACCAGCCATGCAAGGGTTCACGCAAAACCCACAACACATAATGGGTTTTCTTGCATGGTTCTCAAAGCACACTAACTAGACCCGCTAACCTATCAACTAGACCAAGATCAATGGTCCTCATTGATCCACGTAGCGTCTAACTAGAATCTCATTCATTCCTTGTCTTCACGGCTTGCACGAACTCCGTCTCCGATCATCTTCCGGCGATCCCCGATCGTCTGTACCTCCGATGCTCCACGCCTAGTCCTGGCCATCCTTCGCCTCACCATGACCTAGCACCTTCGTCCTGCAACCATCAAAAACAAGGAAACCCTTCTTGGTTCCACCATGAACCGAACACATCAATTCGATCACGAATTGGGGTTAGAACAGACCAAAACGGACCAAAACACTTCAACCAAATGCAAACATCCTGTTTTCAATACAGTAGTAATCTTCTCGATTTTTTTTATGATTTTGTTATGTTGCTCAGATGAAAAACTTGTCAACATAAAAAAATTGCGTTTCGAAATTTCTACAACTTTCATGTAGAACACATAATTTTTTGAGCACGGGAAGACCTTCAAAAAGGCATATTACTGCACGTTGTTAAAACTGGTCCGCCGCAAACGTGAACTTCTCTGTTAACCTTCCCGATTTTCTATAATTCTTTCTGTTACTAAAATGAAACACTTGTCAACCTGAAAATGATGTGTCTTGAAATTATCTACAACTTCCATGTAGACCAAATAATTCTTTGAGCAAGGCAAGACCTTCAAAAACGCTAATTACTACCGACTGTCAAACCCGGTCCGGCGTAAACGTGAAACTCATTGTGACTTGGTCCGGCGCGAAGAAATCAGCCCGGCGCAAATGGGAAACTATGTGTTTCCCTCTTTCCTTGGTCTGGCACAAATGGGAAACTCTCTGTTTCTCATTTTCCTTGGTCCGACGCAAAAGGAAAACTCTCTGTTTTCTCATTTCCCTTGGTCCGGTGCAAACGTGAAGTCCATCCTAACTCAGTCTAGCGTAAAAGCAAATCATTTCTACCCCGGTCTGGCGCAAATGCAACTCATGCAACATTTGGTCCGGCACAAACATGAAACCGATTAAACTTGGTCTGGCGTAACCTATAATGCCGGCGCAAAAATACTTCCAACTTGAAATCAATTTTAAATCCAAGCTCAAATCTAAGCTATCCTAAATCACATAAAGTCAAATAATCATCACAAACATGGATGGACCTCCACATGGTCCTTCAATCTCCCCCTTGATGAGTATATTGACAAACCACACAAAAGGCATAAATTTGAGTTTGAGTAAGAGAGGAAGAAAGCAATTTGATTGCAAAACCACACATGGTCCAAAGAGAATAGACTGAGAACATGACCAAGTTGGTAAGACATATTTTAGAGCTAAATCAAGGAGAGAGCAAGTTTTCCACAAAAAGCTCTAAAATCCAATCATAAGTTTGAAATGATGCCTTTTCTACGTTCTCCCCTTTTGTCAATATAGGCATCAAAATGGAATTTTCTCCCCCTTTTTTATGTATGCATGAAATGCAACCTAAGGGAGCTTTGAAGATTATCCAAATGATCATAATGACAAGATATAACACCAAGTTTATCAATTTTAGATTAGACTAGTCTAAGACATGTCCAAGAGCAAATAACAAATTTTGCTCATAAGCTTAGTTTTGAAAATGTGTCATTTTTAGCAAGATTTGACAAGTGCAAAACTTAGCAAAGTTTCAAAGCTAGAAGCAAAACCACTCAAGGATCAAATGGAAAACCTAGAGTTCAACCTACTCAACACTTTGGGGAATTTTGAAGTGTATATAAGGTCCTTCGAGGTCATTTTTCAATTTATGCAAATTTTCTTTAAGACTTTTAAAAACATAGCGGGGTGCAAATGTTTGACATTATTTGCATTCTTTACCCACTTTTGTGTTTCATATTTGCATTTTTTTATTAATTAACTCAAGCCATTTTCGATCATCTCAAAAGTAACTCTTAAAAGAATGATCTTGGTCATACACAATATATTCCTAGTTCATCCCAAATGCAATGGGAAGCAGTCTCGTAAATATAAAGTGTTGAGATCAATTTTGCACACAAGAGTCAAATTTTTCTTTATTTCAATTTAGCACATATGAGCACTTCTGCAGGACTCAAATATGGATCAACCAAATTTCACCCAAGTTGTTATAGGGACTCTAGAGAAATCCAAAATTCCACAATTCATGGTAAAAGCCCCTAGAGAAGAAACTTAGTAAGTAAAAGCAACATGTTTCATCAAGTTTTCATTTAAAGCTTTCAAGTTTTTCAAATTTTGATTATGCTTTGCATGATAAATGAACTTGGACATATCTAAGCCAGTAATTTTCTCCAAAAGATATAGCATGATGTATTTCATGAATATTGAGTCAATTGCATAATAGACAAAGCTCATAAAACAGAAAATGCAGTCTAAATGGAATGCATGAACAGATTCCCAAACTACCCCTCAACAAATGAATCAATTTTAAGCTCAAATCTGGTTAAAGTTGAGTTATTATCAAGATTAGGCATAAAGAAAACCCAAATGAACTCAATAACAATCAGAAAAACAGAATGAGGAGAAGAAGTCGAGAAAACTGCAAACTGGGTGGCTATTGAGCATAGAAAAGATAGAAGAGACTCACTACAACTCATACTCGCTCTTATCTTCCCCAGCGACTGACATAGGGAAGCTGACTTTTGATCCCAACTAAGGAGTGCACACAGATCCTGTCTACCCTAGAAGCCCAACACCTGCTAGACTTATAAGACTGTGAGGGAACTCAACCTAGAGAGAAGAGAGAACAGCTAATCACACATAATAGCAACCTAAAGCACAAGATAAGAGGTCAATGCAAGGCATGCCAGAAGTCTAAGTGAGTGAACTCAACTCAAGAAAATAAGCCCAAGATCACCCAGAAGGAACACAAAGAAGAGAAAAACTGGAAGAGAATATATTATACATAATATACAAACCAGCTCCCCCTCACGAAAGGCCATAAGGGCTCACGACTCGAAGGCTTGGTGAAGATATCGGCTAACTGGAGGTCACTCTCTACAAACTGAAGCGCGATATCCCCCTTCTCCACATAGTCTCTAAGGAAGTGATATCTAATATCAATGTGCTTGGTCCGGGAATGCTGCACTGGGTTTTTAGCAATAAAAATAGTAGAAGTGTTGTCACAGAAAAGTGGCACACTCTCTATCTCTAACCCAAAGTCCCGCAAGATCAATCTCATACAGAGAACCTAGCTACAACTAGTTGCAGCAACATACTCGGCCTCAGCGGTGGACTGTGCAACGCCGAACTGCTTCCTAGACGACCAAGAAACAAGAGAAGTGCCAATGAATTGGCAAGTGCCAGAAGTGCTCTTCCTATCTATCCTATAGCCAGCAAAGTCGACATCAGAAAAGGCTCTCAAGGACAGACAAGAAGAAGAAGAGTACCAAATATCATAATCAGTGGTAGCACGAAGGTACCTGAATATGCGCTTGACCGCCTAGCAGTGAGAGGCGCGAGGAGAGGCCTAAAATCGAGCGCACAGACACACAGCAAAATGTATGTCCGGCCTCGAAGCAGTGAGGTAAAAGAGGGAGCCGATTATGCTCTGAAACTCTTTTTGATCAGCAGGCTCACCATCCTCATCTGGCTCGAGGACAGCGGTGGTGGCCATAGGAGTCATCACCGGCTTCCTGTCAGACATATCGAAACGCCTCAGGAGGTCACGAGTATACTTGCCTTGATGCAAGAAGGTACCTTCCCGAGTCTACTTGATTTGGAAGCCAAGAAAGTAGCTCAACTCGCCCATCATACTCATCTCAAACTCTATGCTCATCACCTCAGAAAACTAAGACACAAGCGAATGAGACGAGCCACCAAAAATGATATCGTCCACATAAATATGGACGAGAAGAAAATGCGACTCATGGTGTCTGATGAACAGAGTTTTGTCTACTACGCCCATCTTGAAGTCATGGCTGAGAAGATATGACTTGAGTCTCTCATACCATGCTCTGGGGCCTGCTTGTGTCCATACAAAGCTTTAGAAAGCTTGTATACATGACTCAAAAACTTGGGGTTCTCAAATTCTAGAGGTTGTTTGACATAAACCTCTTCCTCAATATAACCATTGATAAATGCACTCTTGACATCCATTTGATAGAGCTTGAAGCCCCGGAATGCAGAGAATGCAAGCAGGATTCTAATAGCATCTAGTCTAGCTACAGGGGCAAAGGTCTCCTCAAAGTCTAGACCCTCAACCTGAGAAAAGCCCTGTGCAACTAGTCTAGCCTTGTTGCGAAGACAACCCCATCCTCACTCTGCTTGTTTTTGAACACCCACTTGGTCCCAATGACATTATGACTAGATGGACATTCTACAAGCTGCCAGACTTTGTTCCTCTCAAAGTTTTCAAGTTCCTCATGCATAGCATTAGTCCAAGATTCGTCAGATTATGCATGAGTCACATCCTTCGGCTCAAACAAGGCTACAAAAGCAGAGTGAAGGCATAAACTGGACAAACATGATTTTGAGCGAGTGACTCGCTCAAACAGATCGCCGATGATATGATCAGGTGGATGAGAACGCTGAATATGATGGGGAGGTCCAGAAGCAGAAGTAGCCTCTACCTCATGCACAGAAGAGGTAGGAGCAGAGCCACTAGCTGCATGAGAGTCAGAAGGCAAGGGCTGGCCTTCCTGAGGTGCAGAAATTGAAATAGGAGGCACCACAGGTGTAGAGGGGACTGGATCAGGTGGAACTCCATCATCTCCTTCATCCTCATCCTCTACAAAGATGGTCTCGGAGGAATAAGAAGAGCATGAAATGTCAGGTCTAGCTCCTGGGCTAGCCTCATCAAAGGTAACTTCACAGGTCTCTATGATCCTATACGCATCACAACTCCAGACCCTATAGCTACGCGAAGAAATCGAATAACCCAGAAAGAGATCATCAGAAGAACGAGACTCAAACTTATCCAGGTTACCAGACTTCAAAATAAAACACTTGCAACCAAATACACGAAAATGAGAAACACTGGGCTTTCGCCCATACCTCAACTCGTAAGAAGTGCGGTGCAAATGTGCTCTCAAGAATACACGATTAGAAACATGGCAAGCAGTGGCTATAGCCTCAGCCCAAAACTTCCTAGGAGTACTGTACTCGTTTAGTATCGTCCTGGCCATCTCTACCAATGTCATGTTCTTCCTTTCCACAACGCCATTTTGCTGAAGGACGTAGGGAGAGGAGAACTGATGCTCTAAACTGGACTCCACACAGAAACTCTCAAAATAGGAGTTTTTGAACTCCGTGCCATTGTCACTGCGTATAGCTCGAAGAGCACTAGAGAGCTCAAAAGACAACCTATGAACCAAACCACTAAAATGGGTAAAAGTCTCATCCTTTGAGGACATGAAAAACACCCAAGAGTACCTCGAAAAATCATGAACAATGACAAGAACATACCACTTCCCACCCACTAACTGCACTCTAGCTTGACCAACAGTGTCCATATGTAAAAGTTGTCCTGGTGCATCAGTCATCACAACAGTGACTGGGTGATGAGAAGCAGCAACCATCTTGCCATGTCGGCAAGGAGAGCAAACTAAGTCTTTGTCCAATTTGAGTTTGGGCAAACCACCTATGAGATCATGGCTGCTGACTCAGGTCAAATGATCAAAACCAATGTGACCAAGTCTCCTATGCCAGAAGGAGAGATCACGAGACTCTGAAGCAATCAAACATTGGAGAGAGTCTCCAGAAGAAGCAGAAAAATCAGCACGAAAGATTCTCCCATATCTAGAAATCCCGCAAACTAACCCTCCTGAAGAATCGAGGATTCTACAGGCGCTACTCTTGAAACTCACCTCGAAAGTGTCATCAACAAGCTGAGAAACAGAAAGAAAATTGTATTGCAGCTTACTCACTAAGGCAACATCTTTAAAAATGAAATTGTCATTAATGCAGATGGTATCTTTAGCAATGACTCTACCTGAAGAAGTATCCCCAAAAGTGATCAACTCATCACCGCGGGCTTGGACTAGGGAAGAGAACCAACGAGAATCTCCGGTCATATGACGAGAACAACCGGAGTCGACAATCCAAACATCTCCCTTCCCCATCCGACGAACCTGATCAACACACAAGAGCGAAAGATAACTCAGTACTGGGATAGAGTGAAGACTTGGGAACCCAATACTGAACCACACGACGCCTCAGAGTACCAGGCACAAAAGAAGACTGTACTCGAATTTACGCATTTACATTACGCATGAAGATTTTCATGAAGACCAAATAATTTTTTGAGCAAGGCAATACCTTCAAAAACGCTAATTACTGCCGGCTGTCAAAACCCAATCCGGTCTAAACGTGAAACTCACTATGACTTGGTCCGACGCAAAAAAGTCAGTCTGGCGCAAATGGCAAACTCTCTGTTTCCCTCTTCCCTTGGTCCGGCGCAAATGGGAAACTCTCTGTTTCTCATTTCCTTTGGTCCGGCGCAAAAAGAAACTCTTTGTTTTCTCATTTCCCTTGGTCCAACGCAAACGTAAAGTCTATGCTAACTCAGTCCGGCGCAAAAGCAAATCATTTCTACCCCGGTCCGGCGCAAATGCAACTCATGCAACATTTGGTCCGGCGCAAACTTGAAATCGATTAAACTTGGTCTGGCGTAACCTATTATGCCGACACAAAAATACTTCCAACTTGAAATCCATTTTAAATCCAAACTCAAATCTAAGCAATCCTAGATCACATAAAGTCAAATACTCATCACAAACATGGATGGACCTCCACATGGTCCTTCATGCTTTCAAAACAATGTTTGGGTTGTATGAATGGTTAGTTATGCCTTTCGGTTTGACTAATGCTCCTAGTACATTCATGAGATTGATGAACCATGTTTTGAGATCATTCATTGGGAAATTTGTTGTTTACTTTGATGATATCCTGATTTTTAGCAAGACATTGGAGTAACATATTGAGCATATTTGATAAGTTTTGGATGTGTTTGGAAAGGAAAAATTGTTTGCTAACCTTGAGAAGTGCACATTTTGTACAGATCAACTTGTGTTTCTTGGATTTTTCATTTTAGGTCAGGGAATTCAGGTTGATGAATCAAAGGTGGAAGCAATCAAGGAATGGCCAACTCCTAAGGATGTAAGCCAGGTGAGAAGTTTCATGGACTTGCTGTTTTTATAGGAGATTTGTGAAAGATTTTAGCACTATAGCTGCTCCATTAAACGAGTTAACCAAGAAAGGAGTTGTGTTCAAATAGGGTGAACCACAAGAAATTGCATTTCAAGAATTGAAGAAACAGTTAACTGAAGCCCGCTTGCTTGTGTTGCCGAATTTCACAAAAACATTTGAGGTTGAATGTGATGCAAGTGGGGTTGGAATTGGAGGTGTGCTCATCGAAGAAGGAAAACCTGATGCATACTTCAGTGAGAAGTTGGGAGGTGCACAACTAAACTACTCTGTGTATGACAAGGAGTTGTATGCTTTGGTAAGAGTACTTGAGACTTGGCAACATTACTTTTGGCCAAAAGAATTTGTTATTCATTCAGATCATGAAGCTTTGAAGTATTTGAAAGGCCAAGCTAAACTGAACCGTCGCCATGCTAAGTGGGTCGAATTCATTGAAACTTTCCCATATGTTATGAAATACAAGAAAGGTAAGGATAACCTTGTTGCTGATGCTCTGTCCCGAAAACATGTTTTATTGAACCAACTTCATGTGAAGGTGCCAGGACTAGAGAGCTTGAAAGAACTATATCCTACTGATAACGAATTTTCAGAACCATATGCAAAACGTACTACAGGAAAGGGATGGGAAAAATATCATGTGCATGATGGATTCTTGTTTAGAGCTAACAAATTGTGTATTCCAAATTCCTTTGTTAGACTTTATTATTACAGGAAGCACATGCAGGTGGATTGATGGGTCATTTTGGATAAGAGAAGAACTATGAGATGCTGGCCGACCACTTCTATTGGCCAAAGATGAGAAGGGACGTCGAGAGACTTGTTCAACGATGCGTCACATGCCACAAAGCTAAGTCAAAACTGAACTCATATGGTTTATACACTCCTTTGCCTGTGCCTTGCGTTCCTTGGGAAGACATTAACATGGATTTTGTTTTTGGATTACCTAGGACACAGAGGGGGAGGGATTCAATTTTTGTTGTTGTTGACCGATTCTCAAAAATGGCACATTTTATACCATATCATAAAAGCGATGATGCCTCCCACATAGCCTCTTTGTTTTTCAGGGAAGTTGTGAAGTTACACGGTATGCCCAGGACGATTGTTTCAGATCGTGACACCAAATTCTTGAGCTACTTTTGGAAGACATTGTGAGCAAAACTTGGAACGAGGCTCCTGTTTTCCACAACATGCCACCCACAAACTGATGGACAAACAGAGGTGGTGAATAGAGCACTTTCAACGCTGCTGCGAACCATTATCAAAAAGAACTTGAAGGAGTGGGAAGAATGTTTACCGCACGTCGAGTTCGCATACAACAGGGCAGTACACTCTACCACTAATATGTGTCCATTTGAAATTGCATATGGCTTCAAACCGCTTGCTCTGATAGACTTGTTGCCCTTACCTTTGCAGGAACAAAGTAACATGGAAGCTTCCAAGCGTGCTGATTATGTGAAGAAGATACTTGAGAAGACCAAAGAACAATTGGAGAAGAAGGCAAAGTACTTTGCTGCCAAGGCAAACAAGCATCGAAGGAAGATGACATTTGAACCAGGTGATTTGGCTTGGGTGCACCTATGCAAGGAGCGTTTTCCCGACAAGCGCAAACCGAAGTTGATGCCTCGAGGAGATGGACCCTTCAAAGTGCTGGCCAAGATTAATGACAATGCTTACAAGGTTGAACTGCCTGAAAACTATGGTGTCAGCCCAACTTTCAATGTTGCAGATTTATCACCATTCTTGGGCTTAGAAGCATTAGAGTCGAGGACGACTCCTTTTCAAGAGGGGGAGGATGATGCGGACATCCTAACAGAACATTCATCATCACACATAAATCATGTAACCAAACAATTAAGCCAAGAACCAGCTACACGAGTCCATGAGGAAGCTACACCAAGTAATGAATACCAAGGACCATTGACAAGAAGTCGTGCCAAGACTCTGCAGCAATAGGTGACTTCACTCCTAGCAGAATTTGACTACAACATATCTGAGAATGTTATACTACCTAAATGTTCTACATTGGTAATTCTCAGGTTTACATATAAAGAGAAGGTTGCATCAAGGACGTGGAGGATTGCACAGATGCTGCCCAAGTTGAGCAAGGGTATACCACAAGATCCAGGGTTACACCGCAAGGGCTGCAACTTTTCTTGGATGGGCGACCCATAATGTGACGTGACGTGGTGCATCTTATACATGGATGGAAAGTTTGTCAAGTCTACTTTCCAACGCAACAAACAGAGAGTCATTTGGACTTCCCAAGAGGGAGTAATGGCCAAATTACTGCAGACTGCCAGAAGCTGAACGGGCTGCGCGAGACTCTACAAGAATTCTTTTTGTGACCTTTAAGCTACCTTATCATCATAAACTCAAAGGACCTTTCCCACCTGACTAGAAGGGTTGTTTCTAGTATAAATATCTCTTATATCTCAGCAATTGAGAATTTTTGGACAATCAAATATAGAACCCCTTTGTTCAGCTATTTGCTAACAAATTAGAGAGTGATCTCTACCCCTTTGCTCTTGTGGTTTCCTTGTGAGATTACAGAAGCGGCCGTGTCATCGGCTCCCAATCGGTGCTCCTGGTCCATTCGATTCTAGGATGTGTTGGTTGGTTTCTGGAGAGTGTAGTTGGGCGAATCCTCGATTCAGGTTGCCAGTTAAAGATGGTGGTTGGCTTCGAGTTTTATTTGCCAGGTTGCACTAGTTATCCGGATGATTTCAGCTAGTTATCTTGGTTGTGATCCTACGTCGTGAAGATCAGGACCGCGATCCGTATCAAATGAGATATGCTTGTTACCAAAACATGTAGTTTTGATAATCTATGTTATTGAACGAGGCTTACAAAACATGAGTATTCTTTATCCATTGATAGGGAGAGAGATATGCTTTACTTATATTTGCAAATTAAGTTGCAAACTGAATCTTGTTAATATTTATTTTATATGCTTCACTTATGACCACAAATTGAGTTGCAAAATTGTGAGGAAAGGTGCTTTGCTTAAATCTGATTTCCTCATTTGCTATTATGCAAATAGTATTACACGAATCCAAAAGAACAATGAAATATAGGATATATACATATATGCTGTGTACAAGTTGTTATTTTTGTTGCTTGTTTCTTCTCCAGCTTGTCCAAAACCGAGGATGGTTTTCTTTCAAGGAGGGGAGGAAGCATCCAAGAGTGCTAGCTTTCATCATGCCATTATATGCTGGAAAGAAGTGTTGAGCTATATGGATATGGATAACTATCAGGTGAATCCTCTAAATTTCTTTCTTGTCCTAAAAATATATAAAGAGGCGGAGCTACTATTTTATTTAATTAAATGCAGGACTCATATGAGGACGTTTTGTGCTGAGGACGAGATAAAAGGAGAGCTTGAGTTGAGGACGACTCAAATTCAAGAAGGGGAAGATGATGAGAACATCACTACTATGGATACGTCCACACCTCGTTGGACCAACTCCAACACGTCATCCATAGGCCTCCGGATACCAGTCTGAAGAAAAACGAGTATAACTTTTGCATACTGTGTCCGATTGGAGAGTTCTTGTGCTTGATTGAAAGCTTCCAACAAGACCTTTCAAACGGATCTAGTCCTAGCCCTAGATTCATTGTGGATCAGCCGAAATCATTGAAACAATATGCTATATCACTGTTTTGGGTTGTTTTGGGCCTTGTAAGCGTGAGGGGGTCCAAGCGCAAGTTGTGTGTGCCCCTGGCTGCACACAACCCTAGGATGACCCTCTTATATCCCTCCCTCTCAGATACTCAGTAGCTGCCACCATAGAAACTTGGGTTTTATTTAGTTGTAGTTTTCCTTGGTGAAACTATTTGGTATTCTCTTATTCGACGAGATCAACAGCAATACCGTGCTTCAGAACCCCACATCAATACTTCAATTATATTTGCAATTTTATATTGCTTTTGCTTTGTTCTTGCTTGTTCTTCGATTGCTTGCAGGAATTGATCTTCGTGATCAAGTCAATCGGGTTTTGGCACGGTTGATAACAACTCGGAGTTTGGTTCAGCAATTGCTTGGCGTCGGTCGTGTTTCGGTCGTAACCTGGATCGTGAGGGTCATCTCCACTAGTCGATAGCTATCCATCTCACTGAAAGATCGGGCCTCCGTTAAGCCTCATCAGGAAGCTCATCAGGTGATACGCTGACATGGTTGGCAAAAGGGTCAGCATTTAGAGTTGTGACATGGAAAGGATATGACTTAAATGGATACACATTTTACACAAGAGATCAGGACATGAAGAGCACAAATCAGAACAACGATGTTCGCATAAATGCGCTGAATATTGCTGGGTCGACGAGGAGCTCATACTATGGGTTCAATGAGGGAATTTTGGAGCTCGACTACATACTATTCAAGATCCCCTTATTTCTATGCCGTGGGGTTCACCTGTAGCACGTGAAGGTTGACAAGTACAGTGTCACTACTGTGGACCTCGAACGTGTTGGATACAAGATGAACCATTTGTTCTCTCTAACCATGTTGTTCAAGTCTTCTATTTAACCGACCCGTCCAACAAGAAGCGCCACGTGGTTCTTCAGGGAAAAAGGAGGATTGTCGGAGTTGAGAATGTGGTAGATGAGGAAGAATACAATCAATTTGATGAGTTGCCTTCTATTGGTACTGGCGTCACGGTCTAGGAAGAATAACGTGAGGAAGCTAGCTAAACACGCGTCAATCATCGTGAAGTGCTAATTTTTATACAAAAGAATAAGCAAGTGGAGTTATGATGAGGTCGTCATGTTTATTTCAAGTGTACTTCTATTACAATTAATTATAATTAATGAGATGTATTTATTATATTTTATTATTAACTTGAGAAAAAATTAACTTGGGTATAGAAAATTAACTTGGGTTAAATTGACCAAAATTAAAAATTTAAAATTGGAAATGTTTGTACTATATGTACATATTATAAACTACATGAAAAATAGGCTTAAAAAAACTACTTGAAACAAAAGGCTTAAAGAAACTACTTACAAGTGAACTACTTAACACAAAAAGCTTAAAAAACTATTTACAAAAAACATGCTTAAAAAAACTACTTAAAAATAAACTAATTACCTAAACAGGCTTAAAAATCTACTTAAAAAAACTACATTACAATAAACATGCTTAAAAAATGGGAAAATTAGCAATATACTCATCACAGACGGTTCAATATTAGAACCATCTATGATGCCCTCTAGCAGCGGTCCACTACCCTCTGTCCCGCCCTTTCCCTCACATTGCACATATCATCGCAGATGGTTAAATATGAAAACCATCTATGATGCAGTGTTGCAAAAAAATTTAGTTTCCCTAGGATTTGAACCTGAGACCTCACATACGCAGGCCAAGCCGGTTGCCAACTGAGCTATGTACCACTTGTGAAACTTAATGCGCATTATTTATACGAGGTAGATTACATCGCAAACGGTTGTATATTGGAACCGTCTACGATGTGGCTCCGACTAAGTCTCCTCCCACATAGTTATGTCCTGTGCCCGAATCATAGCGCTCAGCTCCTTTACCCCAAACCCTAGCTACCCCCAGTGGCTCCTCCTTGGCGGCGCACATAACCCCTCCGTGGCGACCTCCCCCTCGCTATCTCCCCCATGACGGTGCCCCCTCCACCCTCCGTGGCACCCTCCCCCTTCGTGTCGCCCTCCCTCTTGCTGTCTCACCCACGTCGACTCCCCCTCCCTGTGAGTCCTCCCACTTGGCGGCACCCATCCCCCCTCCGTGGTGACCTCCCCCTCGCCGTGTCCCCCACATCGGTGCCCCCTCCACCCTCCGCGGCGCACTCCCCTCCGTGTCGCCTACCCTCTCACCGTCTAGCCCACGTCGACTCCCCCTCCCAGTGAGTCCTCCCCCGCACTCCCTCCTCCTCTGTCTCCCCATGTCAGCTGCCCCTCCAGTGAGTCCTCCTTCGTCACCTCCCCCTCCTCCTCTTCTGCTTTAAGGTTTCGCTTCATTTATTGCAAGTGGTAGACTATGATGGATGTTGCACCTGTTGTTTAGTTTGTTATTTTGTGCCTAGATGATTTTGACTCAAAGTGGTTGTTCTCATTCAAATTTGTAGAATGATAGTCAACATTTGTATGTTATATAGTCTTTGACGACCTGTTGCTATTCCCGCAAAATGTAGCCTTTCGTCTTTTCTTCTTTTGTTAGGTTGTTTAGGTGCGCCATTAGGTCAGCATTGTTGTCGTAACTGCAATTTTTCACAATAACACACAATTCTCTTATATGTTGGTACAAAAAAAGGCTATTTGAGCTAAAGATAGCTAAAGGAACTACAGAATATGAGTATTAAGATAGGGCATTTTCTGTTATTATACTTATTTAGGATGTGTGTTAAAAATCAGTCCTATGTAGCTCAATGATGGATGTAATGCAGTGTATTGATTTCAGATGTAGATATTTACATTTATCTAGGTTCAAACATAATTTTTTGCTAAATGATATGTTTGTGCATTTTTGTTATAACTACCTTATTATTGCCTTTTTCATTTGATTATAGATTCAAATAGATTTTTTGGTAACTGATATTTGGATGTATTTGATGATTGGTTCGAATTTAGATTTGAATTTTTGTGGCATGATAAATATATTTTGTGTCAATGTTGTCATTTCTATCGGAATTTTCATATCATTCTTAGTGTGTTTTGAATAGGATGCATAGGAGTGCATCCAGTGGTGGACATGCCCTCATATCATACATGACTAATAGTACTATCACTGTCACTATCATTTTTATGTTTGGATAGGATTATATATTTGGTGCAATATATATTGGGCAAAATGTGCATGCACGATTACCAGTAATTAATGAATTATCACAAAATAGATGCCTAAATAGCAGAACTAAGCTTGTTGTAAACAAAAGAACAAATGGAGGTACATTCTTGAGCTTCTGAACATGTGAACATGTGACGCTGTTAACAATGGAATGATGATAGTGCGTAGTGAGCATTCAGAGTTCCATTAATGGTTGAGACAAAAACAACAAGCTATGTACAATTACTTCCTCTTTGTTTTAATGTACTTTTAGGTTGAGACACACATATTACAGGATTATCCAAGTTTGGGCTCGTGAAAGTACATGTGAATGGATGAACAATTATATTTTCGGAGAGTGTACGAAAAGGGTTAATCTGGTTAACCAATATACATTAGCCATAAACCGTTATAAAAGGGTTAATCGATATACAATATTTATGGATTAGGCTGGTAGGCCTGAGATATATAGCAGAACATATAATCCATCAAATCTACAATTCAACATTAAGCTTGTTAGACGCTCTTTTTGCTATGTCAATATGTTGGGATCTTTATTTCTTCATAAGGATTATCTTGCTAGGCCTGAGGTATATAGTAGAAATAAAATTCATGGAACCTAGAATTGAACATTAAACCTGTTATATCCTACAAGGATTGATGTCTTGCAGCTACTATATATTGAATGTTCAATGCTTCTTTTGTACTTGTACTAGGTGATAATGTTTGAAACTTATGTACGTGCCATCCTATCTCTGTCTTTCATCCTCCTATTGCTTATACTTAGTTTTTGTTATCTCTGTAACATCAAGCACACCATACTGCTTTGCTATTCATAAGTCGTCTTGTTTTCAGTGATCTTTATCTATTCTGTTGTTGCTGTGAATTTGAGGTTATTATAAATCATGCTCCTTTTGTTTCTCTCCTCATGTATGCCTACTGATCACACTATTTTCTTCTGATTTTTATTTATACTGATTTGCTGCCTTTTATTGCTCGATGATGCAAATTGGGTCAAATGATGAATCGGACAATTAAGGTTATGAATTAGGCCTTGAACAAGTAGACTTGCATGCTACAAATTATTTAATTTATTTTACCGTTGTAAAGCTTGTTCATTAATCTTTACCTACAGTTGTCATGTTTTGATTACTGTCTATGTTACTTTATTTGCCTATGCACTGCTCTGTTGCTTTCGTTGATTACATAACCTACTGTCCGAACTGGTATTATTCTGAATTATGATCATAAGAATAGTGACATTGATTAAAGAATACCTTAAACTGCATGATTAGGAAGGTAAGGGTTCAAGGCCTTCTTTACATAGTTAATTGTTTAGTTCAAATGAGATAAACTTGACCCAGGTGTAGATGAGGTAAGAGCTAGTCTCTAGCATTCCTATACCAAGTGCGTGAGAGCACTAACAATCAATTATACATTAATTTAGGATTAGTATTATATTCTTGCTCTTATTTTGTTTCAATTTTTTTGTTTGTTCTATTTCAATTTGAAGTATTAGATGGTTAGCTAGTTCCTTTAAAAGGATAACAACAAGTACAAGAGTTCAAATATCTCAGTGAAAATATGTGCTTATTGGAAAGCAAATTGAATGTGAAGTCCAATACAAAGTGCGGCTTAACTTACCTTCTCTTAACATTGTATATGGAAAACAACTCTTAACTTACCTTCTCTTAACTTTGCTTCTCTTAACTTGCCTTCTATTAACCTTGTATCATACAATTACAACGGTACTAAACAACACTTAAATTTACTTTTTTTCCTCTTCTATGACCTCTATGAAGATCTAACATAACGTACTTCATTACAAGATGGTGCCGCCTCATTCCTCATCGCCGATTGGATCTGATGAGGCGCCCAATGTAGGAATGATGAGGAGCCCAATGTAGGGAAAATGAGGTGCGGTCCAATAGGGCTTAATAAAAGGCCCAGAGCCAGTATACCATCAAGGTGGTCGATCCGCAGGATGGAGCCCCTACCGCACCTCCTAAGGCCACGGTAGCATTTTGGACATTGTGCGGGATCGTTGGGCATGAAAGGGTCCCCATCACCTATCCATCATGGAAGACATTGATAGATGAGGAGCGTGATAGCCTCGTGACAGAAATTTTCGCATCGTTTGAGCTCCCACAAGATGCCATGCAAGCACTGCGATGTACGCATTGGTAGCAGTGGGAAAGGCGTGGAAGAACTTCAAGACCGTTTGTTCATCATTGAAGACGTGTGGGAACGATTTGTTGAGATGAAGACGACAGAAGAATTCATGAGTCAAATTGCAGCGCACAAGACCGTCCAGTCAAAAAACACCCACCAACACAGACTCGGCTCCACTGGGTACACGGGTAAGATCATGCAATGGATAAGGGAGGATGACGAGGCAATCCAGAAGGAGGCCGCGCTGCCATTTGCTTCAATCTTGGATTCACGCGCCCGAAACTAGGTAAGAGCGAGGTCATATACCACGTCTTCGGGCGGCGTGTCCTTTGCCAACCATGCAGACGAAGAAGTGTCCGAACGCTTGGTAAGATATCAAACTACATAGTTTGTACGAAGACCATACATACATTCATATGTGAAATAACTAGTTTGGGTACTGGATGCAGATAGCGTTGAGAATGAAATCTTCCCAGGGCTCTTTCACTTCAAACAGAGAGAGAGATATACTCTCCATGGCCTTGGAAAACAAGGAGCAACCGAGTCGCACCCGAGACCTAGGTGTTTTCGTTCCCTAGAAAATGGGATTCCCACAAGACTCCGACATGTACCAGAGTAGGAAGAGTAGCAAATTCGAGTGCGAAGAATGGCTAGTAACCCTGATTGAGGAGAGGGTTCACGAAAGGCTGAAGGCACAGTTCAATAGTCAGCTAAAAAGCTTTGAGGAAAGGATGGAGCAAAGGGTGGCTGCGGAGAGGCAGGCATGGAACGTGCAAGCCCTAAATGCACAAGTACAGTTTAGCACAACTAACCATCGGAGAAGCTGCACGTTCGCCCCTGAGACGGACGTGGACGACACCAGATTTCCTCCCAATGACACCCAGGTAATATACATGTTTGTAATGCTCCTTAGATAGACCTGTTTGACATGTTATCTAATTGTGTACCCTTATGTAGGTGGCCATGCCATGCAATCTCCAAGTGAGGCTTGCCAATGGCTCTGTTCTCCTATAGGCTACTTGAGGGGCCATGTATCCATCTGGTCTAGGGTTGGTGGTGCACGATTGTACAGTAGATCTGGGCTACACAAAGGTCCAGGTCGACAGTTTACATGAAATTTGCAAGGTCGTCATGCTGGAGATGCCCCCAAACGATGAGATCGTCACACTAGGGGATGCCATTGATACATTCATCCAATGGCCCATAAAGGACATTTCCTTCGATGCCCGTCCTGTAGCACCGAAGCTACAAGCACTACCGGAACCACGTGATGCACCAGAGCTACCAGCACTACCGGAGCCATGTGCTGCACCGAAGGAGCCCACCAAATCTGCTACTATGTCCCGTCAAGCATAGGCCGTTACTGTAGTTCGGGCGCAGTCATCTCCCGTGAAGATGACATTTGGTCGACGGCGAGGCGATGTAACACCCTAAATTTTGCTCTAATTTAAAATTTTGGAGTATTTTTTATTTTTGAGAATTTTTGGGAATTTATTGAAATTTATTTGGATTTATTCAAATAAAGTCTTTCTTGAAAAAAATTAAATAATGGAAAATTTTTTGCAAAGTTTTATTGGAAATATTTTATTTGAGTCCCAAATAGCTCAAAGTAATTTCTAGATTTTTTTTGTAATTTTTCTGATATTTTTACTATTTTCTTTGGCCAAAACTATTTTCTCGAATTATTTTTATTCGAAAAGGATTTAAAACCCCAGAACAGTGTTTGGGCCGAAACCCTGGGATCGGCCCAGTACTGTGCTCTGGCCCAACTCACGTCGCCGGCCCACGCAGCCCGCCCCACCGAAACCCTAGCCGCCACCGCGTTTCGCCCGTTGGATCAACATCGTGCGGTCAAGGAATCACCACGTCACTCCGCCGTTTTCGCCCGTTGGATCACTGTGCGTGGACGCCCGGGATTTCGTCACGTCGTTTCTTCCTCGCGAGATCGCCGGAGCAACGGCCGCCTGCATGTGCGCCCGTTTCGCCGAAGATTGCTCGCACGTCGAGGCGCTATTTAGTGCGCCGCTGCCACCCCCATGCTGCGCATTTCAAGACGCTCCTATAGCCCTAGCGCACGCCTCCCGAAATGCCTCAGTTTACTCACAAGAGCTCGCCGTAGTTACTCTCTGTGCGCCGCCGCTGTTTTTCGCCGTTTCCTTCGCTGTCGGTCCACTCCCGCCATCGCTGAGGTCACCAGAGCACTGCCCGAGTCAAGCCGCGTCGAATGCGCTAAATCTTCTCGCCGGGGAACCACCGAAACGCCGTCGACTACGTTGTCTTCCTCATCTCCGGCAAGTCTGCACCACCGCACGCCATCGCCGGACTCCGAGCATCGTTGACCGTTGGATCTGCAAGGAGGGGTAAGGATCGTGCCACGTCGCCCTTCTCTGTTTACATTTAGTTTGTATCTGTGTCGTTAGATCTGTTATGGACGGTCTGGATTAACCCCAAGGTTTACACGTTAGTTGGATCTTGATCGTTAGATCTAGAACGAACGGCTCGGATTAGATCTAATTTCTGCGATATGTTTTTGTCTTAGCCGTTGGATCGTTAGTGAACGCGTGAGATTGTGCCGCGTAGCGTGTTGAATAGTAAACAGCTCGGGTACCGTGAGCCGTTGGATTAGATCTGAACGGCGGCTGTGAGTAGATCGGTGGCGCTCGGATCCGTGCCGTTCAAATTTGAGCATGCGGCGGAGATGACACCGCACCCCCATCTAATCCCGTGCGGACGCGTGTGCGCGTTGACCGAGGGAGAGACCAGATCCAACCGTTGATTTCGGGCACACTGTTGGATGCGTGATGCGTGGGGGCGTGGAGTGCGAAGCGTCGCCGAACGCGCTGGGTGAGATCCGACCGTTGGTTGAGCGAAGCGTGCGGATCTTGCCGCGTGTCGCGTCGAGATTGGTGCGCGACCGTCGCCGACGCCACGGCTTCGTCACGGTGCATGAGCACAAGGTCTTTGCTAGTCCACGGTGGACCAGAGCCGAGCCGTGAACCCAGCCCATGAACCAGAGCGACGTGGCGGCACCAGAGGCTGCCACGTGTCACGCTGACGTCATAAATATTTTTTATATATAGAAATATTTCGGCCGAAATTCTTTTCTGTGCTGACGTCATCATGACGCGATGCTGATGTCATAAATATGATTTTTCAGTACAAAAATAATTTGGAAAAATCGGATTTTCTAATTTCTGTAATTTCAGATTTTATGCAAACTTCAAATGGCTATAACTTTTGCATTTTAACTCGGATTTGGGTGATTCAAATTTCTAAAAATTCATAAAATTGTGATATATTTAATGATGAATTTTATTTGAATTTTTGAGGTCATTTAATCCTCTTTATTAGTTATTTATTATATGTTTTGTTTGTACGCGTTGACGCAAATTTGCCGGAAAGTTTCGAGGAAGAATTCGTCGCTCAAGACCAAGCTTCGGAACAAGACCAGCAACTCTTTGAAGGCAAGTGATGCTTTGATCATTTTGATCCCAGCTTTTTAAAATGTAATTTATGCTTTGAAATTATGCATGCTTATTTATTTAAAATGAATCTAACTTAAATTGGGATAGCGTAGTTAATCAACCCATTATGTTATGTCACCTTGAAATATTTAATTGTATGCCCTAAATCATTGTCACCCTAAGTTTGATTGTACTGGTTGGATAATAATATGATGCCAACACGGGAGGCTAGACCGTGAGTAGATGCTTAGCCTTGCAACGAGTCATGAATGATCTTTCGAAAAAATGTTACAATATTGACTAATGGAATATTGAATGTATTTCGAAAGTGGTGTGATGATGCCACTTGATGAAATTGAAGTATGGAGACCTGTGTGGTTCCATACCGATGTTGAGATATTGCTGGCATGTGTTGTAAAATAATCAACTGGGTGGGAAATGATTTAGACTGGGGCAAGTGGCAAGATGCTGTATGCCTGGTGGGCCTGTGTGGCATTGGGTTGATGAGTGTTGTAAGTTTGTGTGCCACAATGGGTTGTGTGCCACTATTGAGTGTTGGAAGTCTTGCCTTGGTCAGTTAAGGACTTCACCTTGCAAGCCTTTGATCTGAGTCACCAGTACAACCACATGTCTGATATGGGACAGACCTAGTTGATTGGGGTTCTGATATCTTTCCTCTGATACCTCGGGGTGACAGTGCGGGGTGTATATCATGCGGGGCGTACGTGCTACGGCTTGGTGCCCATCCAACGGTGATCGCTTTGTCCTATACTTCGCTCTGTGTGAGGGAAGTGATAGTGAAGGCAATCACGGAGAGGTTCTTTGGTTAAGGTAGAGGTTCTGAAAAGCTTTGTTGCGGACAATCACACATGTGGTGGCGGTTGTATCTTATGGGTAAAGTGTACAACCTCTGCAGAGTGTCAAAACTATTGAATAGCCGTGCTCACGGTATTGAGCATTGCTCGGGATTACATCAAGGGTAGATCTTCATAAAACAAAATGTGGAAAGGGTGGTGTGTGCGGTGTTAAAAATGAATTGTTAAGGTGTGTGCGAGAACCTTGAAGAAAAACCATTTGAAGAAATTAGTATTACTTAGAACTGTTCCACTGCTTTAATCTAATTAAGATATTGGTTTAAAAATGCTACTTGATGCAAAAGAACCACATAAGCCAATCCTTTGGAATAAGCTTTGCATATAGTAATAGCGATGCATTCTGTGCATTACTTGTTGAGTGCCTTGTGTACTCACCCCACCTTGCTTATCAAACCCAACATCAGTGGAGGAGTCTACACCAGCATGGGAGGAGGAGTACATCGAGGATACAAACAACTATGGAGCAAGCCCAGTCAGTTGCCTGTGGCAAGATGAAGGCTTCCACGACTTTTATTTATGTTCCGCTGCTATTTCAATTACTCTGAATAAAGTAAGCCCTACATGGCCGATTTTATGTAAGGAGACCATAAGGTCGTACAACTCAGTTTATATAAATGGTTGTACTATTTATTCTTATATCGCTGTGAATGTCTGTGATGTGCAACCCTGTAAGACTGTGTGTGCTAGCGTGATCTTGGACTAGCACAGAATACACAGAGGGTCCGGATTTGCAGATTCGGGTCCCAACAGGCGACTACAATGGCAGATTGAAAGGGACCACGTTAGCCTGTGACTCTTCGTTTGCCCTGTTGGCATGGCAATTCGAGTTGGGACAGCTGTTCGTACCAAAAGAGCACCAGGAGACGCTTATTTAGCCTACATTATATTGCAAGATTGGTGCATGGAACAATCCAACAAGCTAGTGGCACAATGGGCATCGAGTATCTCGGTCAGCTTCAAGGAGGAGCATTCCTTACACCGATTTTTAGATGGCTTCTTCATGGTCAGCTTCAACGATTTGTTTGATCTCTATAACCTAAACGCTCTCAACGCCTCACTCATGAGATGCTGGACATTGTAAGCGTATGCAATCATGGTCTACATTCATGTCGTACCAATAAATGTCATATATATATGATCTTTGATTCTGTATACGTAGATACATGATCATGGAAGCAAAAAGCAATGGAACAACCGGTGGGTTTCCTCGACCCACACATGGTGTCCAAGCAAACCATGGACAAAAAATCACAAGTCATCTGAGAGTACATGGAAAAAGTATTGCTGGCTCAATGGGAGAAAAAATTCATACTTTTACCCCACAACTCGGGGTAAGTGCTTCGTCCAATTGCTATACTCGTTGATTTAAACTATATAATGCAGCTTAAAGTTAGGTTGAATGACCATGGCGACATACCTGTGTAGGTTTTACTGGGTTTTACCTGTAATTATACCAAGACATAACGAGGTAATTTACCTTGATTCCAAAAAGGGCGGCACCCACAACTCGGCACCTATCAAAAATTTACTCAATGCGTCGTTCGCTGTCTACAAAGCATGTGGAGGGCCATATAGGAAGGACCCATCGAAGTTGAAGCATTTTTATAAGTTTTCGGTATCCGCTAATACGCAATAATCCTTCACACTCCATAATAATACCTTTGGAACTGACCTATTTTATTTTGGTAGTGCCACCAGTAGCCAAAGAACACTAACCGATGTTGATTCTACATTTGCCACAACATACAACTCCTCATTGGTTCATAGAAGACCAATGTCGTAGAGGTTTGTCAATCTTGCAACAATTGTTTCCACTTACTAATTTATATACACGCAACACTTTACTCTTCCCATCGACAGGCTTGGAAATGCACTGAATTTGCGTTGGAAAAGGCTGACCTGCTAGGTATTCAAGGACAACTCTGTGCCTTCTTGATGCGTGAGGTTGTAAATCCAAAAGGCGAATGCCACACAAGCCTCACCTGATTAGTTGTGAATTTGTTAGTTACTATTTGGATTAATTTGTGAACCTTGTGCTGTCAATTTGTGAGTTGTAGTTATGAATTCAATTGGTTTTTATATATGTGAGTTGATTTTTGAAATGGATGCGCATACATGCTGTAATGAGTGATCTGATTTGATTTCTGAAATGGATGCGTCGTATGTTGTAATATGTGATCGATATAGCTTTTTGCAGGATCTATTACTATATTTACTTATTATAACCTTTACATGTAATTAACTACTTTGTATATCTACATCTCTTTTGTGGAAAGTAGTAGTACTACATACTTGATTAATTAAGTGGATAAATTCACGTAATTACATTCATGGATCTATTTGTGGATTTTATTATCGATGAACTTAAGTAAACTAATTCCTGAGAGGAGATATTAGGCTACTGTTTTGTTTGGCAATTATATCCATGTATTTTAATTGTTCTATTCATGTATGCATAACTTAAGCTAATTCTTTTTTTCATACTTTTCTGTTCCATAAACTGATGATTAGTTTGATTGCGCTCTTTGGGTGAAGTCATGTATATATTAGCTATTTATGTTCTTATTTCTTGGAGAAATCATTTTGCCTCAAGATACCCAATTCTCTTGCCTGAATGTTTCTGCAGTACTTTGATCGATGCCATTAGTATGAAGATGAAAAATTAAGGACCAATCTCTTTTGTTTCAAAGGGCATGGCTAGCATTTCTTGAGGCAAGCCAATAAATAAAAAATAGTAAATAATGGAAATTCATCATCATAGACGGTTCTAAACAAGAACCGCCTATGATGAGGGCTACATCATAGATCCATGTATCACAGATCCAAACAAGAACCGTCTATGATAATGAATTTCCTGAATTATCATAGTAACAATGTTAGGGTCAAAGATCACATTCAATACCTTAGGAGGCAATAATTCTAAAAAAAACTGTAGCATGAGTAAAGTTAATTTTCAAAAGTAGCCATCTGTATGCCCTCAAGCAATCAACATGGGTAGTGCAACCTAGTTCTCCATGATCCTTGACACTGTCCTCATTGACCAACACAATGTACATGGCGTCTTCAGCAAGTGAGCAACATTGTGTATAGCAATGACGAGTACTTAGCAAGTTGTGCATAGAATGCAATATATGAATAAATGCGAGGCTTATTACAAAGGAATGACGGTCATGGCTTTACTTTGCATAAAGCATCAATTGACTTTGAAATATAGCTATTAGTTCAAAGAATAACATTCAAAAAACAATATAGTAAATAAATAATCATGTAAAAAATTTTCAATTAACTCCTCTAGTTTAACCCATTCACTTTTGTTTTTCAGATTTCTTCATAAAATCTACCACTTGTGTGAAATCTCAGAGCATTGCCTATGACTGATGGTATGGATATTCAAATAGTTTTACACTCAGCAATGTTGTACAACTTTCCCTACAAGATATGATCAACTTGTAGTGCCTCTAGAATAACTCGATTCCTTAGACGTGCAGACCAAGAATATGTCAATGTGGGATTAAATATTCAACACGGCTAAAATCACCCTAACATTAGCCCCTGGGTGGAATTAAATGTTCAACAAGGCTAAAATATGCGGCTGTCAACCCCGAACTAAGCCCAACCATGGAGGTAAACCTGTAACATGGCAAAATCTACCATGCAACCATGCATCCCCGAACTCAGCTCGAACGTGCTAGAGCTGGAACTTTGTAAATTAATATGTCAAGTATGTCCCATACAAGACATGTGGTTGTACAATAACACTCAGTTTCATGACTCGCATGGTACAATCCTTAATCAATCTAGGTAACTCTCATTGATTTAATGCCAAAACACCACCTCAATATTCTAGTTGCTTAAGTCTAAAACTAGTTTCATTATCTAGTAACCAATGACATCCAATTACAGATCAACTAGTGCAAATAACTAATTGATACATGGGATGCCCAATCTAAAATATATAATTGCGTAGGCTTCCTTCGGCACAATAAGAAAACGATGAGTATTCAACTTGTACAATCGACTCTCTCCCTCCTCTCTTGTGTAGCTACTCCCTCTCTCTATATAATATCCTAGGTTTTTAATAGAGGGAAAGCGGGGAATTTTGGGGGGCTTCCTTGGGCACAATAAGAAAACGACGAGTATTCAACTTGCGCAATCGACTCTCTCCCTCTTCTCTCTTATGTAGCTACTCTCTCTCCATATATATAATATCCTAGGTTTTTAATAGAGGGAAAGCGGGGAATTCTGGTTATAGCACAAACTTTGGGCTAGCAGGGTAGGTTTTTGGGTCTACGGGAGGGGCTATTTCCCACCCAAACCCTAGTGTCTCCCCACCCCCTTGGCCACACCAACCCCTGACGCATGCCTCACCTCCTCCCTCTTCTCTCCCCCAGCCGTCACCCCCTCCCTCTTTTCCCTACCAGCAGCCCCCTCCTCTCTACCAGGCCGCCCTCCTCTCCTCCCTACCAGCCTGTTGGAAATGTGCTCTAGAGGCAATCATAGAGATGATTATATTTCCATAAATGTTCATGAACTATGAGATTGTTCTTTGAATAACATGGATATTGATTAACAAAGTGTGTGACTTGTTTGTGAAACTCTGTATTCGTCTTTATGATGTTCATTCTAAAAGGCGTCTCTAGTCGATAATCATGAGGACACATATGAGTAAACTAGCATATGTATTGGTCGATGACCATGTTTCACGGGTCATAGATATGGAGATATCAAACCAATAATATGGACACTTGTTAGAGAAAATGGTGTTGGACATCGAACCACTATGAGACACTACGAGAACGTTGTTTTATGTCATCAGTTTGTCTCATATACAATGTGTATGCTATATCCTTTGACTTGAGATTGTCGCATGTTCTCAAGATGCGTAATGGCTTACTTAGGGGTCATCAAACGCTATTCCGTAACTAGGTAGTTATAAATATGGCTTTCGGGTTTGTCATGAAACATGCTGCGAGGTGTGGTCGATCAAGATAGGATTTGCCCCTCCATACAATGGGATAGATATCTCTAGGCCTCTCCGAGTCATGGTATCAAGAAAGAGTGGTCAAGCCATCTAAACAAGCATGACAACAACTAGCCTTGGGTTTGACCCATATCGTGAGGCAAAAGGAAATGCATATAGTACATTTTTGAGGTTCGTCCAATCTTTACATGTACATGGAAATCGACACGTCTTGCTAGGGGCCACTACCAGTTATTGGTCGAGTAAGAGTATTCGAGCTATGTCTGGTCGAGTAGGAGTATTCGAGCTATGTCTGGTCGAGTAGGAGTACTCGAGCTATGACTGGTCGAATAAGGGTACTAGAGCTATGTCTGGTCGAGTAGGAGTACTCGAGCCATGTCTAGTCTAGTAGGAATACTCGGGCCATATTCAAGTGCATGTGAACCTATAGGGTCACACACTTAAGGGGCTGTAACCAATTCGGATAGGGATCTGAGTTGTATTGGACTTAGAGTTCCTAATAGGCTTCAAAGGTTGAAACCCGTTATGGGACGTCTATATAAAGAGAGGAGGTGTTGGCTTTGCAAAAGTAGAGACATAAGGAAAAACACAATATGAATTCGGAATTCCTAAAACCCTAGCCGCCACTCCTCCTTCGCCTAGAACCGGGCAGCCGGCTCTAGCACTCCGTGTTAGTGCTATGCCCTTGAGGCAATCATTTAGATGATTGTAACATGACTATATTTATGAATAATAATATGATTATTGGTTCAATGAATGTATATCATTGTATTGATCAACAAGTATGTGACTTGCTTATGAAGCTCTTTACTTATTGATATAATTCGATAAATATCTCTGATCGGATATCATCGTATAGGACAACGATGAATAGATCAGCACATGTAGTGATCGATGATCATGCTTCATAGATCATGGGATATAGAGATATCATCTATACATTGTGGACGCATGTTGAAGAACATGGGTTAGATAAACCCGCAATTGGACACTGCGAGAATGTTTCATTCTTATGTGTCATCAGTGTATCTCATACCTAGTAGATGTATGATCCTTAGACTTGAGATTGTCATATTCCCTACATGTGTAATAGTTTTCCTTGGGGCTATCAAACACTACTTCCTAACCGGATAGTTATAAAGGTAGCTTTCATGTTTACTATGAAGCGTGCAGAGGGAAGTGGCGATCAAGATGGAATTTGCCACTCCAATGAAACGGAGATATATGACAAGGCCACTCGTGTGATATGATTAAGGAAGTGCATGGCCATGACGTGATTGAGGAGTCAATCACAACTTATTAATATATCACGGATACAAGAGATGGATTGAATCATCAAAGGATGACATGCTTCTCGCCTTGAGATCAATCTTCATATACTTGGCAAAGGGATTATTGCATGAGTACTTTTGGTAGGTTCTGTCCGATTTGATCATAGTATGTTTGGGAGTTGGCATACTTTGCAAGAAGCCGCTACCAACTATTGGATTGAAAAGGAGTTTTTCGAATCCATGTCCAAACGTACGTGAACCTGCAGGGTCACACACTTAATGGGCTGGGACGCATTAATTTGGATTGGATCCGTAATTAATGAACCTCGTGGGCTTAGCACGCTAATGGGCCCTAGTTTAGGGTTTCATCTTGTGGCTATATAAGGAGGGGAGGAGGGTGGGCGCAGGGTGTGCTTTCCCACGGTTTAGGAGTGATTCACTCGAAACCCTAGCCTACTCCTCTCGCTGCCCCTGCCGAGCGACCAGGTGCTTGCACACCGACGCACGACGTTCCATCTCTGGACGTGTGGACTACTGCGGTGACGCTGCTGCGACTGCGGCGTGGGAGGACGATCCACGGCGAGGCGTGGACGATCCGCTCCATCGACGCAACGACTACGGCGAGGACGATCCACTACATCGACGCGTGAAGGATTCCGCAACTGCGCGTGTAGTGGTAATCTTATCTATGATCCCTTCTTGCGAGTAGCTTTCTGGTTACGCGGTAGTTTTTTTTTGTGCTAGCGTAGCATACCGCGTTCCTCTTCAGTGCTCCCTCCCTCATGTGAGCCCTAGGGGCAGGTTGATCTGGCCATGAGTCAAGTTGACGGAGGCATTCATTACTTGTTTTCATACTCAACAAACAAGAGTTACATAAGATGTAATTAGCAAAGGTGTTGCTTACCTATGTCATTAAATTTCTGGCAGTGATGCCAAAGCTCACTAGTGTTTGATGAATATGGATCTTGAATACTCACTATGTGTCTATAAAAGGGACATAAAATAGAAGTGTCTTTTATTAAAATGTTTAATAAAATTTTTACATAAACATAGTGCTTAGAATCTTTGCATGTTTTTGTTGTAGTTCAATGGCACCTTCTCCTACTCCTGCTACACCTGGTTTTGCTTTGAGATTAGTTTTGGAAAGAGAAAAACTTAATGGAACTAATTTTGTTGATTGGTATCGCAACCTGAGAATTGTTCTCAAGCATGAAAAGAAGGACTACGTTCTAGAGAATCCAATTCCTGATGAACCAGCCGAAAATGCTCCTCGCAATTTGAAGGTTGAATATGAAAAGCATGTTCATGCTTCTGTAGAGGTCAGCTGTCTCATGCTAGTCACCATGGACTCTGAGCTCCAAAAGCAATATGAGGACCAGGATGCTTACAATATGATTGTGGGCTTGAAGGGCATGTTTGGGAATCAAGCAAGAGCTGAGAGGTATGGTATCTCAAAGCTTTTATTTGCTTGTAAGCTGGTTGAAGGCAGTTCGGTCAGCCCTCATGTGATCAAGATGATTGGTTACATTGGGAGATTGGAAAAAGTTGAGTTTCCCCTTAGCCTCGGTTTGGCCACAGATGTTATTCTCCAGTCTTTGCCTCAGAGCTTTGAGCCATTCATTAACCTCCTATTCCAATATTAAGACACATATTTTCAACGAAACTTTCAGCATGTTCAACATATAAATTTCGTACAACCCATAAGTCAACATTTCAGCATCCAAAGTTCATTCAACCAATAAATAACTCCAATAACTAAATATCATCTCCACGAGACATATTTCATAAATATAGCTCTAAGATAGTCATTTGTTAAGAACAAAACCATACCACAAGACAATTATTCCATGTTTTCTCATTCTTTGGTTACAACATTAATTAAGTCATTTCGTTGATACACAATATTAAATTGTCTATATGCAACATAGTCCAACAAACTTCAGTACTTTACACTATCACATTGTCCTAATAACTTCATCAAATAGAAAATTATATATCTTCTCAATTGCAATCTGTACTAGCATTAAGGAGACATAATTTTATACTTTAATTTATCTCAATATTTTGCAACAACATACATAATGACTATATTCAACATTCACGATAGGGTCACCTACCATTACAATTAAATTGCTCTACCAACACCTTATATTACAATGTCTTTGAACAAACAACCAAAGTATTTTAACAGAATTAGCAATTTACACCGATTCAAAGTTGTAATTACACATCAAGGTTTATAGTCTTCAACATTTTCATTGATCACCTACCCTTGAAATAAAAGAGTACACTCCAATAATTCTGTTGATGGAACGATTTCCAAACATAAACGATAACACATTTGAGTATTACTCACAATAGAATACCCTACACCAATAGAAAGTTATTCAATCTTAACACAAGGGCAACAATTACCTTTAATTGATTCAATTTCGATGGTACTGTAGATATAGCTTATTCTATATCACACAACTACGTGCGTAGAAACATGATAAATAATACATCTAACTATTGACAATTTATTTTATTCAAATTATTACATTATTTATGTATAATTTTTTTTCTTTCGTGAAACTCAACCACAGTTCACAAAAGAACTCGACTCTCCAGTCCCAAGATGACAAGACCCAACTCTAATATACAAAAGTTCTCCAAAACAAATTTCAAAATTTTAAAACTCCCATGAAGGAAGATAGTGGCAAGGATATTTTCACAAAAGGAAAAACCAAGTGATCAAGTAATCCTTTCTTGGAAAAAGTCACAAAACTTAATCCACGCAACTTAAGTCTTGCACCAAAAACTTCAATAACTTCTTTCAAATGGAGAGCATGACAAACACATTAAAAAGGTAAAATTCTCTACAAAGCAACCGATGATAGCCAACAAAACCAATACCAGAACTGCACAAATAGAAACCCACAAAGACTCATCACTAATCTCTATCTCTTTGTCTCCAACCATAAAAGACAAAAAGAAAGCAACCTTCTCCACACACTCTCTGATCTACAACGTAATAGAAAACAACTCTTCCCTACGAGGGGTTCCAAAACATAAGGTGGTGGCTCTACCTAACCACACATACAAACACGGCCACACAGACAACGATCGAAACCTTTCGGCACATCGATTTCACATAATCACATTCTTTTGATACACTCATTTATAATCATAGCAGCATGCATCATCATAACATCATCATAGTCAACATACAACATCAAAGCTCAAATAAGATATTAAAACGTAATGCAATGATTACCCATACCCCTTCTACTGTGCAAGAGAGTGTGTCAAGTTTTAAGTTAATTAACCATCCAAAAACAGATTTTTAAGGTTATTGTCCTGTGGCAAAATTTTATAGAATAAATACCAAAGCCATCTTTCTAAGTTTCACAAATCACAATTTTAGTTTACTCTAGAATAATTAACTACATTCATGCACCACGGACCTAAAGCCCACTCTGATACCAACTGTAACAACTAGACACCCCGTGACCCAAAGTGTCACTACATCACGCACAACTAATCAATAAACAACAACTTTAAGATTAAATTCAGCAAGAACACTATCCATTCTAAATAACTTTTCAGCAACAAAAACAATCTCTCTAAATAATCACTACGCAGCAACTACAACTTACTAATGCAAGGAAGGGTAAAGAAAGATATCGATAACATCTTTACACCGATGTTCAACTCGATCTCAAGCCAAGAACATAAGCCACACATAATACTTAACAAGACATGACAATAATGACAACCATAAATTCCACACATTACTTATCTAGACCAAAACCAAGGAAAAACCAAAGTCTCATTCCACTAATTGGAATCTGTTACAAAAAAGTTAAGAACATGGTTGTCTAAATTAGTGATAACAAGTGGAGTGATGGTGCTACAACCCCTTCCCAGATGACGATCTCAAGGTAACTAAAAACATTTAAATAAACAAGCATGAGTTCAAAACTCAGCAAAGTGCATCACACCAGAAAACAATACTTAAGAATAAAACATGGCACCGTCAATTCATATGTGATAATCATACATGGAAATGAACACAGTAATTTAAAATGCGCTTGTCACCATCCATGCAATGCATCATACATGCTCATATGCTCAATGCCATCTCATAGCTCATACCGGTATAGCTGAGTGCACACCCGTCGGTGTGCACCCTCTCATTCCCTTCCATCCCGTGGAGGGGCCTACCGAGGTAGGTCTTCCATGCTCACTACAAGTGAGACATAGAGGCCTACACGGGTCACCTCTTCCATCATGAATGCACATATGCAAATGACATGAGTACTTCGCAAGTTGCATTTATATTTCCACATTCTCATAACCATAAACATGACATAAACATATCCATTGACATAAAGATAGAAAGATATGTATAAAGCAGTGGTAATGTAGCATCTAATGGTGTAGGATAGCAAATAACATTCATCGTTCCAAAACATCAAACCTGCTCTATCCATTATCATATACGATGCACTTGCCTTAACCACGAGGAGCGGAGTGGCGCAAGGTTGAGGCCACTCCTGAAGTCACACCACCTGAAAATAAATTGCATACATCTCAACACAATGCAATCACAACACAGGCAATAAATTTAGCGACATCAAACCTACGCCCTACTCGAATTTTATTACTTTCTCGCTCGGCGAACAAAACCGCCCCTTTGTTGTTCCGATGGTCTAAAGGTTATAAGTTCCTCCCATATAACCCAAACCCCAGGTACCAAGCACTTTATGAAACTATTGAAAATTACCCACACATTTCTAGTTAACCAACTTTCTCAAATAAAACATTTAGCATTCCATATATAGCCCTGAAACCAGGACTGCTACCACACTGGACAGCAGACTTCAAAATAGCATAACTAAATCTATACAACTCCAAATTTATCAAACGAGGACATGTTTAGAATGTAGATGAAATTTCCCAACTTTTTCTAGGTATTGAGAAATTTTGATTCGGCCTCTAATTGGCCCTAAAACGCAAAATACCGCAGCAACTTCTAAAGGAAACAGATTCTGGACAGCAGGCAATAAAACAGCCATAACTTTTAAACGGATAAACCAAAATTTGTGTTCTTGATCTCTACTGAAACATAAGACAACGATATACGATTTTCAAAACATCCAAACCCTCTGGAAATGACCATAGGTGCCCCGAAACGCGACCTGAACTTCGGATCTAGAACAGCCCGAATTCTGATCTTACCCCAAACAATTTTGAACAACAGAAAATGTTACTCTGAGCAGCAGGTACTAAAAGAAGCATATCTTTTAATTTGCTGAACCAAAATTCATGATTTTGGTCTCTAAATAACCGTGATACAACCATCTAAATCTTTCGCAACATCCAACCTCTCTGAAAAAGAACAGAACTATTTTGAAACTTAAATCTAATGCTGCGACCAGCACTGTATGAGATCAGAACGATCCCAGATCTATACTTCCTCCAATCAAAATTAATATCAACATTAAAACAGTAAACCCTAGAGGGGGAAAACTATATTACAGCCACCAAAACCCAAACCACCTAGAGAAACAATTTTACCTTCCCGAAGACCTGCGAGATAAGGGCCGAGAAAGATTTCTTCCATCGGTTCACACGATCAACTCACACCCTTGCAACCAATCACCAAGGCAGCAAGGGAGTGGCAGGGACAAGATCCAAGAAGGGAAAACCATGCGCGCCAGGGGGGAGAAGGTTCAAAGCCAAAGAGAAATCGCCAGGAGGAAGGAGGATTCACAGTCAAGGATCGCTAGGAGGAAGAGAAATCGCCAGGGGGAACAAGGGGCGCAGGAATGTGCTGCCAAAACAGATATGGGGCGGCTGGGGAGAGGTGGGATGAAAAACTTAGGGTTAAGGCAGGGCTCCCCCCCTCATGGGCAAAAAAACAGGACCCGGCGGCCCAAAAATAGCCCACTAGGACAAAATAGCCTACAAAACCCCCAATATCAGCCTAAGATTGAAAAAAATCTATTTAGGATATTACACATAGAGTCTGCACCACCTCATTTTGCATGTTGTCTAGTATATCGGGATCAATAACCTTACAAGAAATCGCATTGAAGAAATAACATAGCTTCGTGATTGCCAACCTGACATCCTTTAACAGAATATTTCTTATTGCAACAGGGAGCATTTGGGTTATCAAGACATGATAGTCATGGGACTTCATACCAAGCAACTTCAAATCATCCATGGATACAAGCTTCTTAATATTTGCGGAGTAGCCCGATGGAACTTTAATACTTTAGAGACACTTGCAGAGGTCTTCTTCCCCTTCTTGGACAAGGTGTAGCATGCAGCGGGGATATACGGACCTTTCATCCTCCTCTATCACTACTAGCTTGGACCTGATTCCCATGTAGGCCATGTCGCGAGGAACATTCACACCATCCTTGTTCTTCCCTGGTATGTTCAGCAGGATGCCAACCAAATTGTCACAAACATTCTTCTCAACGTGCATGATATCAATACAGTGCTAGGCATCGATATCCTCCATGCGTGAATATACTTCCCATCCACTCATAGGCTACGAGGCCAAACAAACTTCCATCTTCCCATCAAATTTGTCATCCATCTTACGGTATCGATGACTTTGAGGTAGAAACCTATTGTGACCCATGTACACAGTTTTCTTTGAATTCGGTAGCCACAAGCTCTCAGTCTCCTCTTTATAAGTAGAACATGCTTTGGCTCCCTTCAACTGTAGCCCACCAAATTACCAAGGGCCGAGAAATTATTTATAGTGCAAAATATCATAGCCTGTATGGTGAAGTTCTCTCTTTTGTATGCATCCCACACCACGACCCCCTCGTTTCACTATTTTACCAATTCCTCAATGAGTGGTGCTAGATACACATCAATATCATTTCCCGACTGTTTGGGTCTAGAGATTAGTAATGACATCACACTACTACAGAAAGGCTTATATTAGACGTCTTATCATACACAGTTTTGAAAAACCATCTATGACTAGTATAGTGCCTGTGCTAACGCTACGACGGCAGTACACCCGCTTATCAATTAAATGAGAAGATAAGTATGAATACAACACTTGATAATAAAAGAGAAATTTAGAATTTTAAATGAATTTAGAAAGAAAAACCGAACTAAATGGAGGTCGAATGGGCGAAAACGGGCTCCCAAAAGATTTTAAATCAAGAAAGAGAAAGAAAAAAGAATTTTCTGATTTTAGATTTTTTTTTGCAGCTTCCACAAAGAGTACAGCGTGTTCTCTGGGCTTGGCCAGCGCAAGGGGGAGGGAAGGCCAGGGGTGGCCGGCAGTCGCAGTGGGTCGGCACTGGTACGACGAGATCGCCGGCACCGGCGCCTGCGGGGGAGGAGTCACGGTTACGGTGAATTTTGCCGGGAAAGATGACGGTGATGGCTTGGGTTACCTCCAAAATCCGGCGATCTTTACAAGAGGGAGCACTTCGGGATTTACGCAATGTGATGGGGTGGAGGAGAGCTAGCCAGCTTTCATAGCCCCGAAACAAGCATATTTATGGAAACCACAATTTGGGATCAAATCAGATTGGGAGGAAATTTTGGCAATAGAGCACGAAATTTGGGGAATTAATACCATAAATGGAAAGAGGAGATTTGGTGCGGGATTGATGGAGCTTTGGAGCTTCTTTCTTGCTTTAATGGAGGGAGGGAAGAGAAGGGGAAGAGAAGAAGCTTCTCTGGTCTGGGCTGCAGCTAGAAGAAGCTACAGGTGAGTTGCCTTCATTTTTTTAAATATAGAAGGATTTTTGAAAAGATAGCACATTAGGTTAAAAAATTCTAGAAAAAATCTCAAAAAAAACTTTCGATTATTTTGTACTTAATAAAATTATTTTCAAAAATTTAAATTATAAATTTGCCGAGGCACGACGGCCGCGAGGTCGCTGACCAGCAACCTCGCCGTGTCGGCAAAGCCACCGATGACGATTGTGGAGCCATTGCAGACCTGCGTTCTCCGCCGCTGCGCCCCATCTCCGGTTTCCTTTTCCAAAGACGTAATGTATGGTCCTTTCCTTTTTCAGGACGTTTGTTTCCTTTTCCTTGATTCCAAGACGTTTGTTTCTTTTTCCTTGTTGATGCTGGAGGTGAGGGAAGGTCTGTTGTGGGCCATAGGGTTGATTTCGGAAAAATATGAAAAAATAAATTGCGCCACGATCATTTGGATCCGCAAGGAAAAAGATAAAATTAAACGATTGCACGTAATGCCATTTGGATCCGCGAGAAAAAATTAAAAAAATTAAGCAGCACTCACAGACCGTTGGTTCCTTAGATAAAAAATAAAAACAAAAATTCAGCGCTCTCCGTGCTCTGAAATTAGACTCTATGGGGCTAGATCCGTAAAAAAATCTCGAGACGGGTCATATTCGGAAAAAAAATACGATCACAATGCCAAGACAATAAAAAATTCAAGTCTTGTTTCCTTGTATGCGGATCCTCCCTGTTTATTTCCTTGTTTGATTCACCCTCTTTCCAAATATGTAGTACGTATAATTTTGGCCAGTAAAAAATTCAAGTCTGGTTTCCTTGCATGCGGATCCTCCTTATTTATTTCCTTGTTTGATTCGCTCTCCTTCCAAATATGTAAGTGGGGGAGGTCTGTTGTGGGCCACAGAGATGATTAGACACACTAAATAATGGCCATCGGATGTGGGTGAGTAAAACTGAGGAAAGATCTGAGACGTTCATTTTGATGAATGCAAGTTTTTGGGGACGTTTTGCTGGGTGCACGAACATTAGGCCATCTCTAATGAGGTGCATTATTTAGGGTGGACGTAGGAAAAATTGCTTAGGTGCATTATAAAGGGGTATAGATGAGAAACATCACTAACGGTTCTATAGTGAAACCGTCAGTGACATCATCACAGACGGTACACTTCATATACCGTCAGTGATATACATGAATATCATAGATGGTTTATAAAACCGTCAGTGCTGACTCCTGTAGTTATCACAGATGATTTTAAACTAAAACGGTTTGTGATATCTACAGATCACAGATGGTTCTAACCAGAAACTATCGATGAGCATGGCCATGCATTTTCCAAAATCCAACCAATCGAGAGGCCTAGAGATATCTCTCCCGTTGTATGGAGGGGCAAATCCTATCTTGATCGACCACGCCTCGCAGCATGTTTCATGACAAACCTGAAAGCCATCTTTATAACTACCCAGTTACGGAGTAGCGTTTGATGACCCCTAAGTAAGCCATTACGCATCTTGAGAACATGCGACAATCTCAAGTCGAAGGATATAGCATACATATCGTATATGAGACGGACTGATGACTTAAAACAACGTTCTCGCGGTGTCTCATAGTGGGTCGATGTCCAACACTATGTTTTCTAACATGTGTCCATATTATTGGTTTGATATCTCCATATCTATGACCCGTGAAACATGGTCATCGACCAATACATATGCTAGTCTACTCATATGTGTCCTCATATGATTATCGACTAGGGATGCCTTTTAGAATGAACATCATAAAGACGAACACAGAGTTTCACAAATAAGTCACGCACTTTGTTAATCAATATCTATGATGTTATTCAAAGAACAATCTCATAGTTCATGAACATTTATGAAAATATAATCATCTCTACGATTGCCTCTAGAGCATATTTCCAACATATGCATGGTTTGTAATATTTTGAAGAACGTTGAAATTCTCATTGCCACTACTTTGAACACTTCGCACATCCCTAGTAGTAAATTCCTTGTGAATTTATTTTATGCAAAACATTGAAATTCTCATTGCCACTACTTTGATCAGTCCATTATTTTGATATGTGAGAACATCATTTTGTTTTTGATCTAAATTAAATGACAAGATTGAAATCTGATTTTGGTAAAATAAATGGCGTGCAAAAGCTGTTAGAAGCTAAACAAAAACTTGAGGTGGAGATCGAACAACTGAAGGGCAAGTCTGAGTTAACTAAAAGGATTTATGAGATGAAACAAGAACTGAAAAACATAGATGACAAATTGCAAGATATTAAATTCCTTAACACGGCACTCATCATTAGGGACCACAAGGCTAATGCAGAGCTGGAAGAAGCCAGAGCTGAGCTTATAGAGGTAATATAAAGTTTTCTAATATTTGATTTGACGTTGTTACTAATAATATACCAAGGCACCATTTTCACAACAACATGATCGCTTTTGTAGGCATTAGAGATATGACGGGAGATCAATCGGTTATTAGTGTCAAACAAATCGGCACTGTACTGGAGTTGTGGAATCTCAGAGAGAACGAGAAAACCTGTGTTGCAGAAGCTATGGCACATGATATGGCAGACATGAAAAAACTCTAAGGTCCTCTTGTCTTGAACTATGAAATAATGTGGTTTCTCAATGTACGCTTGTTGATATTTGTGGTATCACATTTTGTTAATGTATTGTCACCTGATATTATCCTTAATATGTACTCATCTTGAATCCAATGACTGATTGATTCATTCGCATCCGTGATATGTTTTATTTTCCTAACTCTCTTGGTAGAACTTCCATGATTAGTATATGTTTTTCAAAATTTTATTCTCCCTAGATGTTTCTACAACTAAATTTACAAGGCATTACCAGTTATAGATTTTGCAATTGAATATCAAAACATCCTAGATGCATCGAGGCAATAGCTTGTTTGATGAGGATGGTCTTAAAATATGAACATTTGTGGCACTTTCATCCCCTTTCATATTCTAATGTTGATGGATTCCAAGGCAAAATCTAATTCCATCCACAGTTCGTCCCGAAAGTTGTCATGCTCTGATTTATCACTTTCACTTCATCCTCATCCCCGAATGAGAATACTGTAGGAAACCTATTTTCACTCTAGTCTTGTTCTTGACAGGACCAAAGTGAAAATAGGCTGCCTATGGTGTTCTCATTCAGGGATGATGATGAAGTCGAAGATAAATTAGAGCATGACAACTTTTAGGACGAATTGTGACGGAATTGGATTTTGCCTTGAAATCCATCAACATTAGAATAAGAAAGGGGATGAAAGTGCCACAAATGTTCATATTTTAAGACCATCCTCATCAAACAAGCTATTGCCTCGATGCGTCTAGGATGTTTCGATATTCAATTGCGGAATCTATAACTGGTAGTGCCTTGTAAATGTAGTTGTAGAAATATCTAAGGAGAATAAAATTTCGAAAAACATATACTAATCATGGAAATTCTACCAAGAGAGTCTGGGAAAAAACATATCACAGATGGTTCTATTTAAAAACCATCCGTGATAAACTCGCATCATTAGCGGTTCTATTTAAAAACCGTCTGTGATCAACACATATCATAGATAGTTCTTGTTAAAAACAGTCTGTGATATGTGTTTTCACAGTCGATTTGGAAACTATCTGTGATATGTGTGGTATTATCACTGACATATGCTTACATATGGTTCAGAAAACCATCTCTGATGACATTTTTGAATAGTCTGCAATAGCCTTCTCTGAAGTAGTGTCATGATATACTTTCACTTCATGCACAACCAAGAAGGAAGATTGTAGATACACAACAGAACTGGTCAAGTGCTGTGACGACTGCTCATATTACCAAACGGATTCATTTCATTGGTACTCAATCTAAATCTTATGTTCCTCATCTCGGCACCAAACTCATATTTTCAATCAATGTTACTCCATTGAGCCGAATCAGCGAGGTGTCTCAGCTTGCCATCTTCCTTTCGAGATTCATAATGCCAACGCAATAATTTTGCCACTTTCAGATTTGCAAACAACTACTCCAAATAGGGAATGATGGGCAAGTAGCACAATACCATGGCTGGTTCCCCTTTGTTTACCTCTTCACCATCGTCGCCCCAGCTCTTACACTTCTTGTGATACGGAGGGAGGTGCCCGATCTTCAAGATGTGTGAGCAAAGAAGAAGGATAACTAGTGCCACATGAAGGAGACGATGATGACCAACGATTCCAACCAACAATGCTCTCGGATAACAAGCTGCAAGCAACCATGATAACGGTGCAGCCTAACGAACGTACTTGAAACCAACCACTGTCTAAATACAGCAAACTGAACCAAGTCATTCGCCCAACTATATTGGGGGTCGTCCAACGACCGGGGTGGATAAGGATCTCTCCATACAGCCATTCCATGGTGGAGAACACGCCATGGTGGCTGATTCTAAAAATTGCTCATAACATTTTTCACTTTTCACTTCTTAGAATGGAGGAGTACATGGGGTATTTATAGTAGGAACAACCCTCCTAGCTAGGTATGAACGCAAGTGCTAATGAAGGTATGTGAAAGGTCATATTAGTGGAGCATTTGAGGAGTCTTATGTTAATTTCGCGTATCCACAAAACAGCCTTTGCATTTTCCACTTAAATGGTCATAACTTTTGCTTCGAAAGTCGAAACGATGCATGGTTTGAAGAGCTAGAAAATAGACTTCCATATCTTTCCAATGATATGGCATATGAATGCTAAAATCACCAAGATTGATTGTGGTGTAGCTTCTAATATCCGTATCATCTTGTTATTATGCTTCTCCTTTTGTTTGTACCGGAGTACACCACAAACTGGGCAAACATGCAATTTCTTATACGCATGACGATACAAGATGCATTCATTCAGATATGCATGTATCATTTCTATTTCCATTTCCATGGGACATAGTAGCTTCTTCGCTTCATAAATGCTTGTTAGTAACTCATTTCCCACTAGAAACACATCCGATAGAAGAACTAAAAGTGCATTAAAACTTGTATCTGTCCAACGGTGTTTTGCCTTCAGTTCGAACAATGCAAGGACTGAACCCATATTTGTGTATTCTGCTCTGCAACCCAAGAACAACGGTTTCGCATCCTCTTCCATCAAGCTTTTAAATTTTTCAAACTCTCTTTTTGAAAGACCATGTGGAGGTCTACCCATGTTTATTGATGAGTATTTGACAAAATTTGAGTTTGGTATGCTCTAGTTTGAGTTTGATTTGAATTGGATTTTCAAATTGAAGCAATTTGAATTATGTCTGTCTCGAGCGTCTCTACCGACCTCGAATATCACACTTCAGACTTGTGGTCAAACGATTCAAGTGGATTGGTAGTAGCTAAGTATCGAGTAGATATGTTGTTGGGTCGAGCACTCTACAGTCAGCTAAACTCGAGTCCTTAGTTTAACCAATTATTACTCGATATCGTTTTATCGACTTGGTGTCGTGATCGATCGAGTTGGACATAAGGTCGATAAACTTGGTATCGAGTTGAGGTCAATAGACTAGGTACGAGTTGTGGTCGATAGACTACATATCGAGTTTGACATGTGGTAGATCATTCGATGCAGTCGAAACAATGGTCGAGTTTCTACTTGAGCGAGGATCATACTCAATGGTGGCAACTCGATGAAGTCGATACAGTGGTCGATAGTGCTGTTGAACGATGCAATTAGGTGATGATTGCATATCTTTGTTGGACTTTGCTATGTGATGGGTTTTCCTTGTTTTTAATGGTTGCAGCACGACGGTCCTAGGTCATGGTGACGTGAAGGATGACCGGGACTAGGCGAGGTGCGTCGAAGGTCCAGAAGATGATCGGAGACGGAGTCGCTGCGAGCCTAGAAGACAAGGAGTGGCTGAGATGCTACATAGGAGCTGCTCGGATCAAGGAGGACCATCGGATCGCGGTCTAAGTGATAGAGTAGCAGGCCTAGTTAGTATAGCTATGTGTGGGAGTCATCCCTAGCCCTTGATGGTGATCCTTAGGGTAGAAGGAACTCATCCAAGGGTAGAGGGTGACTCAAAAGTAGTATAAATAGAGGGATAGTGGTAGCCTTCCTCCTCTTGAAGGTTTCTGATGTTTTGGCTCCTTTGAGCCTTTTGCCCACTTTGTTGTGAGGCTTTGTAAACCTACCTTCCAAAAATGCAAATTATTTTCCCTTATGCTTCAATTTACTTTACGCATTTAAATTCTGCACTTACATTCTTGCAATCTACTTATACGCAATTTGGATTTGCCTCCCCTCCTTCTACTTGCTATTGCCTCTTATTTCGAAGGATCATTGCGTTTTTGTTGCAAGAAACCGATCTTGTGTTCTTGAGTGATTCATTCTTGTAGATCGTGTTTGCAGAGATTTTGACTTGAGTTTTTGCTTGCTATGACAAGTGGGAGGTTATCCAAGATCATCTTGATTATCAAAACCCCACGAGCAAGTCCAAGATCAAGTTCTTATGTTTTGCTTGAACTTGGTGTGTTTTTCTTTCCAGAGCAAAAAGGTCAGAACTTTGACATCAATCTTCGCGATTGAAGGTTGGAATAAGTTCCTGACATCCTTAAGATCACATCTACCAAGTTTCATAAGTTTTTGTTCAGGCGGTCAAAAGATTCCTCAAAATTTGCTTTCAAGTCATGTTGTTTTCGTACTTTGTTCTTGCTGCTGTTCGTGAGTTCGGAGCTACCACCCATTGTGCGGTACTTCCATCTTCTGGTGCTACCAGTCTCCCTATGGTAGCACTGTCCATACAGAGAAGTTACTCCTTCCCATTTGCTCTGTTTGATTGGTTTGTCTATGGGCTTGATTGGATCGTTTTGACTAGGGAAAATTTTATTTGGGATCATTCACCCACCTCTGATTGCCATTTCGGTCCTTCAATTAGTATTAGAGCCGGTTTTGCTCTTCTATAGATCTTGACCGATCTTGAGAGCCATGGCGATGGACAAGTATTCCACCAAACCTCCCATTTTCTCTCGAGTTGATTTTCCATTTTGGAACTCGTGGATGGAGTCATACATCACTGCCTAGGGCTTCCTGATATGGCAGAAGGTGAAACTACCGTATGATGTTACTGCTGATGAAAACGTCACGGCCGGCAATATGGCTGATATTGAGGCAAATGCTAAGGCAAGGAACATCCTCATACAGGATCTTAGCCACAGTGAGTATGATAGGATTCCTCGCCTCCGTTTTGCTTACCAGATTTGGGTGACTCTCGATGCTTATCATGAGGGCACTACCCAAATGAACACGGTGAGACAGGACCAATTCAAGCGTGATTACAATAAGTTTGAACAAAATGCTAGTGAGAGTCTTGATGAGTGCTTTGGTCGATTTACGAAGATTCCTTCGAGCAGTCGGTTGTTTATACCCTGACTCGGATATTGCTCGACATTTCTTAACCGCACTCGATCTTCGGGTTGGGAGATGAAGGTGACCACCATCAAGGACACCACCGACTTTTCGACTCTGACTCTTGACAGGCTTTATTCCCGCCTCAAGACTCATGAGATCAATGTCATCTCTCGGAAGACAAAATCTCAATCGATGGCTTTGGTCACCGATCCCATTGATTCGTCTTCTTCTGATTCTTCTGTTAGTTTTTCTCTCTCCACCCTTTGCGAGCTAAGCGATGACCAACTAGAAAAATTTCCACAAAATGAGCTTGCTCTTTTAGATCGCAAATTCTCTCATGCATACAAGAGGGTGAGAGAGAGGAAGAGAGGTAGCACGATCACCTGTTTCGAGTGTGGTGGCCCCAACCACATTCGAGCGAACTGCACCAAGCTGGAGAAGGGCAAGACGACTCTGGCGGTTCGACAAAGAATGACTACATCAATAAGAACCGCAATAAGAAGCCTCCAATTCATGACTCGGCGCATGAGAAGAAGTACCACAACTTCTCGAAGAACAAGAAGCTCTTCCACCGCATCCTCACCACACTCGATCACATCAATCTCTTCGACACAGAGACCTGGAGCGATGAAGGCAAGGATGAACCGCAAGAGAAGAAAGGCGGCGAGGACTTCACCGGGATGTGCTTCATGGCAGACACCAAAAGCATCAGCGACTTCGAGCTCTATAGCGACTCGGACGAGGTACCCTCCTATGACCAGCTCAATGAAGCTTTCTGCGAATTAGGAAAATTTCATGCTAGTGCTAGAGCTAGAGAAGAAAGTAGGTACCTTGACTCAGGAGTTAGCTTCTCTTAGTTCTTCTCCCTCTCGAGTCACTGATGATTGTGTTCTTTGTGATGCCTTTCTTGTGGAGCTTGAGAACCTAAGGACTATGCATGATAGTGTGCTATCTGAGCTTGATAGTCTCAGGTCGAAGAATGCTAACACTAGTACTGTCGATGTTATTCCTGTCGATGCTAGTTTTCTTCATGCTCACACTAGTGCATCGTGTGATAATTGCCCTAAATTGCTTGCAGAAATTGATGCCATGAGCACTCACCTTAGGAAGCTATCAACTAGAAACGCATGCTTCTAAGGACTCAATCAGCTAATGTTAGGGCTATAGGCAACTAAAACTTAACAATGAATTTTTAAATGTCAAGTGTGCTATTCTTGCTAAGGACTTACTAGCTAAGTCACAAGAAAGTTGCTTGCGATGTCAAGTTCTTGTTCCGGTTCTTCTTCCTCCTCTCTTCCCTGTTCTTCATGTGCCTCTTTCTTTCGAGAGTGTGAGTATCTATTGAGCACTCTCGAGAAGTTTGTTGGAGGCAAAAAGAAGCACAATCTCATTCTAGACCAATCCAAGATTAGCCGATTCAATCAGGGTTTAGGATTTGACTACTTGGAGCACGCTAGGGCGCATCCTCCCACCATTGTGCATGTCTCCAAGAGTGGTGAGATCGTGGTGGCTCCTAGGGTTAGTACCACTTTGTTTAGATATATCGGGGTTGTCCATGGGATCTCTGATTAAAAGGTTGCTCTTCCTGCTACTTCTGCCTCTAGCCAGGCAAAGTATACTTGCACCTACTGTCAAAAAGATGGACATTTGGCAGATTTCTTCTTTAGGCGTGCCAAGATCACAAGGCGTGAGCGTGTTGCTGCTCTTAGGGGTATTCAGGGTCATCCCTAGACTCTGAGTGGTTCTAAGGCACACACTGCTGCTAGACAGGTTAGAGAGTAGCTTATTTTTGGGCAGTGTCTAGGACTCGGTTTTCATGCTGTTCATTCGTATTTTGGTCCTCGAGCTGCTCGTTGTCAGTTTACCTGTCGTCCTCTTGATATTCCTCATTTTCCCATCGAGATAGATATCAGCGGCGTTAGGTGGTTTCTAGTAGGAGATTCAGGCAGCCTCACTAGGGTGGTTTGGCCTTTGCACCACAGCGGGCCAATCCAGTTTTGACTCCTAAATATTATGTTATGGTTTCTACTGATCTTATGAGAGTTGAGCACCAGAGAGACACTCGAGTCTAGTCTTCTTCTGTGGTTGGTACTCTGATGCGTCGTATGATTCAGTATTGGGTCCCCATATCTTCACTTTATCCCAGTACTAAGTCATCTCTCTCTTTTGGCTTGATCAGGTTCATCGGATGGGGAAGGTAGATGTTTAGATTGTTGACTTCAGTTGTTCTCGCCATATGATGGTGATGAGTTGATCACTTTTGGGGATTCTTCTTCAGGTAGAGTCATTGCCAAAAGTACCATTTAGATTAATAACAATTTCATTCTTAAAGATGTTGCCTTAGTGAGTAAGCTGCAATACAATTTGCTTTCTGTTTCTCAGCTTATCGATGACTCTTTCGAGGTAAGCTGAATGCTTGTAGAATCCTTGATTCATCAGGAGAGTTAGTTTGTGGGATTTCTAGATTTGGGAGTCTTTCATGCTGATTTTTCTACTTCGTCTGGAGACTCTCTTCTCTATTTGATTGCTTCGGAGTCCCGTGATCTCTCCTTCTAACATAGGAGATTAGGTCACATTGGCTTCAACCATTTGACCCGAATTAACAATTATGATCTCATTCGTTGTTTGCCTAAACTCAAGATGGTCAAAGACTTAATTTGCTCTCTTTGCCGACATGGAAAGATGGTTTCTCCTTCTCATCCTCCAATCACTATTGTGATGACCAATGCACCAGGACAGCTTTTACAAATGGACACTGTTGGTCCAGCTCAGATGGGAAGTGGTATGTCCTTGTCATTTGTCGATGATTTTTCGAGGCATTCTTGGGTATTTTTAGTGGCCTCGAAGGATGAGTCTTTTACCCATTTCAGGGGTTTGGTTAGTAGGTTGTCTATCGAGCTCTTAGGTGCCTTACGAGCAATACGTAGTGACAATGACACATAGTTCAAGAACTCCTACTTTGAGAGTTTCTGTGTGGTGTTTGGTTTAGAGCATCGGTTCTCTCCCTACATCCCTCAGCAAAATGGCACAGTAGAAAGGAAGAATAGAGCCTTGGTTGAGATAGCTAGGACGATACTAGACGAGTACAGCACTCTTAGAATGTTTTGGGCTGAGGCTATAGCTACTGTTTACCATGTTTCTAATCGAATATTCTTGAGACACATTTGCAGCGCACTTCTTACGAGTTGAGGTATGGGCGAAGGCCCAGTGTTTCTCATTTTCGTGTCTTTGGTTGCAAATGTTTCATTTTAAAGTCTGGTAACCTGGATAAATTTGAGTCTCGTTCTTCTGATGGTATCTTTCTGGGTTATTCAACTTCTACTAGAAGATATAGGGTCTGGAGTTGCGATACGCATAGGATCATAGAGACTTGCGAAGTGACCTTTGATGAGGCTAGCCCAAGAGCTAGACCTGACATTTCAGGCTCTTCTTCCACCTCTGAGACCATTTTTGTATAGGATGAGGATGATGGAGATGATGATGTTCCACCTAATCTAGTCCCCTCTACACCTGAGGTGCCTTTTATTTCCATTTCTGCACCTCAGGGAAACCAGCCCTTGCCTTTTGACTCTCATGCAGCTAGTGGCTCTGATCCTACCTCTTCTGTGAATGAGGTAGAGGCCACTTCTGCTTCTGGACCTCCCAGCCATATTCAAAGACATCATCCACCTAATCAGATCATTAGCGATCTGTTTGAGTGGGTCACTCGCTCAAAATTGGGTTTGTCTAGTTTCTACCTCCACTCTGCCTTTGTTGCCTCCTTTGAGTCGATGGATATTTCTCATGCATTATCCGATGAGTCTTAGATTAATGCTATGCATGAGAAACTTGAAAACTTCAAGAGGAACAAAGTTTGGTAGCTTGTCGAGCTCCCATCTGGTCATAATGTCATTGGAACCAAGTGGGTGTTAAAAAACAAGCAGAGTGAGGATGGGGTTGTCAATAGAAACAAAGCTAGCCTAGTTGCACAGGGATTTTCTGAGGTCGAGGGTCTTAACTTTCAGGAGACTTTTGCCTCTGTAGCTAGACTAGAGGCAATTAGGATCCTGTTTGCATTCACTAAATCCAAGGGCTTCAAGCTTATCAAATGGATGCCAAGAGTGCATTCCTCAATGGGTATGTTGAGGAAGAGGTTTATGTCAGGCAGGCTCAAGGATTTGAGAAACCCAAGTTTTTGACTCACGTATACAATCTTTCCAAATCTTTATATGGACTCAAATAGGCCCCCTGTCGGGACCCGAATATGCAAATCTGGACCCTCTGTTTATATCGCACTAGTCCAGGATCACGCTAGTGCATGCAGGCTCAACATAGATGTTATCGCAATCATACACAACGAAAAATAGCATAACTTCAATAATTAATAATAACTGTTCTCTTACATAATTATTGCCGCACAGGGCTTAACTGAGAAATAGCAAATAAGCAACAGCAAAAATAAAATAAACGTAGTAGCTCCCCAGTTCACCACAGGCAACTGACGAGGCTCAGGCCATACGCATTTGCGTTGTGGTAATCCTCCTCCAAGAATGGCGTAGACTCTTCCTCTTCTGAAGTTGTTGTTGCGGGGTGAGTACATACAGCACTCAACAAGTTGTGCATAGAAATGCAAATCTAATATTCTAAATGCTTGGCTTATTCCAAAGGAACAGCTAAATGGCTATTTTGTAGTAAGCAGCATTTATAAAAGAATACAATAAATATATTGAAAGGCAACAAAACAATTAATAGTAAATAATAGATTCAACTTTCTAAGTAAAATAAGGTATTCCATCCAAAGTCAAGTGTGAATTTTCCATGGCAACCTACCATCCCCAAGAAGTCTTTATTTAATAAAAAGTCTAAACCTTGACTGTAATTTCCAAGCATTGCCCAATACCGTGAGCACGGCTATTCGAACAGGTTTTACACTCTGCAGAGGTTATGCACTTTACCCACAAAATACAATCAAACACCACACAGGTGAGTGACCATAACAAAGCCTTTACAATGCTCTGCATAGACCCGGTACCACTCGCTATGGTTTCAACACTGAAGGGTTAAACCACCACAACAGGGCCCCCTCTTGCGCCATGTGAGTTGCCCCGTGAACCCGGGACTCACTATACACCACAGTAGTACCGGAATCTAGGAATTACAAATTAGTCAGCTAGGCTGTCTCATTCCAGACGTGTGGTTGCATGAAAGACTCAGGTCAAAGACTTGCAAGGTTAAGTCCATAGAAAGACCGAGGCAAGACTTCCACATACCCCTACCCAATAGGCCCACCTTGGCATACTGCTCCTTGCCACCTGCCCCAATCTAAAATGATTACCACCCCGGTTGATTACCATGCACCACATGCCATCAACAATTCAGTTCAGTTGTGAGACCTCCTCGCCACACAACTCAATATTACTGTGTCACAACACATGACTCACCAAATTCATAAACATTGTTCCATAATCCATTAGTCAAGATTAAGTATCAATAATTCGGGTACATGTGATGACGTGGTGTGGTTAAGCATCTAACACGATCTAACCAATCCCATGTTGTTTACTAATATTAACTAACTATTAATTCCATATCCTAGGGTGACAATTAGATCATGGCATACAATTGGCAAGGTAGGGTTGAACTCAACTTGGTATATTATGCAGATCCCAAATTAATCAAGTCCTTTATACACATAAAATACCATGCATAAATTTTAAAGACAACATAGCAATTTGTGAAAATTAGATGCAACATGATAAAAGCACAACATGCCATGGAATGGGTCCTACTCTTGCTCTGAACTTGGGTCATGAAGCGACGAATCCTCCTCCGGAACACCGAGCAATTCAACGTCTACGCGAATCGAGACAAAAATATCAATAAACACCCAAAATAGAGAACAAATTGACTCCAAAAATCAATTAAAATTCTCCATAAAATAGATCTTGATTTTACAAATTTTTAGAAAATTGAATCACTCAAATCCGAGTTCAAATGCAAAAGATATAGCTATTCAAAGTTTTATTAAATTCTGAAATTAGAAAATCCGAATTAACCGAATTATTTTTCTACTGGAAAAATACCGATTATTGCGCTGGTGACACGTGGACCAGTCACAGGCAGACACATCGCCCTGGCGCATGGACTCGATCCACGAAATTTGTTGGTCCACCGTGCACCCGGTGCACGACGCTCCGGAACACTAGCCCGACACAGGGCACTCAACCGCGCCACGATCCGACGGTTACCGCACTACGCACACACGACTCAATCCCGAGCGACCAAACTGATTTAACGGTCCACGCTTACCCGGGCAGATCACTGCTGATGAAGCAACGTGGCACGATCCGAGGCGTCGATTGGCGATCCAACAGCTGACCGAAGCTCCGAGACACGGCGATGTCGCGGCGGCGCTAAGTTCCCAGAGACGAAGACGACGACGAGTCCGACGGCGAACTAGGTCCTTTCGGCGATGAAGATATAGCGGCTCCAGTGCGGCTAGATGTGGTGAATCCGAAACTGGAACCCACACGGCGGGTGGAGGCTCGACGGCAGCGGGATGACAAGAAAACAAGTGGCGGTGATTGGAAAACTACGGCGAGTTCTCAAGCACAAATGGTGAAGGCACTAGCGAAGCGACTAGGGCTGCTGGATGCGCACTGGGATGGCGATCATTGGGGTGCTAGATGCGCCTTTTATAGCCTTGGCATGCGCGCTAGGAAGGAAATCCTAAATTACGCGGTGGAGACGGCTGCGCGGCGATGATCTCGGCGACCGAATCGGAGATGACGACTGGCGACCGTCCGATTACGAGGAACGGCTGAGATTAACTCTCGGGCGATTTGATCCGATCCGCACTTTCCAAAATCAACGGGTGCGATCCAACCTTTCCAAAATAACACGATGCAAACTCTACCGCAAGATCTTGATCCGATGGCTTGAGCACGCTAGGGTTTTGGCTTGATGGAGACTACCCGATGGAGATCCAACGGCCGAGCGCAACAGCAGCGGTGGAGTGGGCCGAACGAGCTGTATGGAGCCGGGCCGCACGTGCACAGTGCTGGGCTTCGGCCCAGTACTGTTCCGCCCGATTTTCTCGGGTTATCGAATTAAATTAATTACAGAACTTAGTTTAATTAGTTTTAGGCAATAAAAATATCCGAAAAAATCCAAGAAAATAATCAAAAATACTGAGACATTTTGAACTTAAATAAAATATTTTTGGCAAAACTTTATATTTGTTTTATCTATATATAATTAGTTTTCACAAAAGGTTCCATATACTTAATAAAAATAAATTCCAGAAAAATTCAATAAATTTATAAACTCACTAAATGCACAAAACAATAATAGGAATAAGATTATAGGCATATTTTGGGATGTTACAAACCTCCCTCCCTTAACAGAATCTCGACCCTGAGATTCAGGGTTGACTAGGGAAAGGTTTGGAAATTCTAACTTCAGATCCTCCTCTCGCTCCCAAGTTGCTTTATTCTCCGAATGATTACTCTAATAAACTCTACAAAAGCGAACAGACTTGTTTCTGGTCCTGCGGTCCATAACATCCAAAATTTTGATCGGGTGTTCCTTGTAGGTCAGATCTTTCTGTAGCTCAATTGCTTCCAATGGCATCTGTTCCGCTGGCACTTGAAGACACTTCTTAAGTTGTGACACATGGAATGAAGAGGAACGCGATATGCTACACTAACACAAAAAAACTACCGCGTAACCAGAAAGTTACTCGCAAGAAGGGGATCACAGATAAGATTACCACTAGACGCGCAGTTGCGGAATCCTTCGCGCGTCGATGTAGTGGATCGTCCTCGCCGCAGTCGTTGCGTCGATGGAGCGGATCGTCCTCGCCTCGCCGTGGATCGTCCTCCCACGCCGCAGTCGCAGCAGCGTCACCGCAGTAGTCCACACGTCCAGGGATGGAACGCCATGCGTCGGTGTGCAAGCACCTGGTCGCTCGGCAGGGGCAACGGGAAAAGGAGGCTAGGGTTTCGAGTGAATCACTTCTAAACCGTGGGAAAGCACACCCTGCGCCCACCCTCCTCCCCTCCTTATATAGCCACGAGATGAAACCCTAAACCAAGGCCCATCAGCGTGCTAAACCCACGATGTCCATTAATTATGGATCCAATCCAAATTAATGCGTTCCAGCCCATTAAGTGTGTGACCCTGCAGGTTCACGTACGTTTGGACATGGATTCGAAAAACTCCTTTTCAATCAAATAGTTGGTAGCGGCTCCTTGCAAAGTATGCCAACTCCCAAACATACTATGATCAAATCGGACAGAACCTATCAAAAGTACTCATGTAATAATCCCTTTGCCAAGTATATGAAGATTGAACTAAAGGCGAGAAGCATGTCATCCTTTGGTGATTCAATCCATCTCTCGTATCCGTGATATATTAATAAGTTGTGATTGACTCCTCAATCATGGCATGGCCATGCACTTCCATAATCATATCACACGAGTGGCCTTGTCATATATCTCCGTTTCATTGGAGTGGCAAATTCCATCTTGACTGCTCACTTCCCTCTGCACGTTTCATAGTAAACATGAAAGCTACCTTTATAACTATCCGGTTAGGAAGTAGTGTTTGATAGCCCCAAGGAAAACTATTACACATGTAGGGAATATGACAATCTCAGGTCTAAGGTGGCAACCTGCCATCCCCAACAAATCTTTATTTAATAAAAAGTCTAACCCTTGACCCTTGACTGTAATTTCCGAGCATTGCCCAATACCGTGAGCACGGCTATTCGAACAGGTTTTACACTCTGTAGAAGTTATGCACTTTACCCACACGATACTATCAAACACCACACAGGTGAGTGACCATAACAAAGCCTTTACAATGCTCCGCATAGACCCGGTACCACTCGCTAAGGTTTCAACACTGAAGGGTTAAACCACAACAGGGCCCCCTCTTGGGCCATGTGAGCTGCCCCCTGATCCCAGGACTCATTATACACCACAGTAGTACTGAAATCTAGACATTCCAAATTAGTCAGCTAGGCTATCCCATTCCAGACGTGTGGTTGCATGAAAGACTCAGGTGAAAGGCTTGCAAGGTTAAGTCCTTAGAATGACCGAGGCAAGACTTCCACATACCCCTGCCCAACAGTCCCACCTTAGCATACTGCCCCTTGCCACCTGCCCCGATCTAAAATGATTACAACCCCTGTTGATTACCATGCACCACGTGCCATAAAAAATTAAGCTCAGTTGTGTGACCTACTCGCCACGACAACTCAATATCATTGTGTGACAACACATGACACACCAAATTCATAAACATTGTTCCATAATCCATTAGTCAAGATTAAGTATCAATAATTCGAGTACATGTGATATCGTGGTGTGGTTAAGCATCTAACAAGATCTAACCAATCCCATGTTGATTACTAATATTAACCAACTATTAATTCCATATCCTAGGGTCAACATTAGATCATGGCATACAATTGGCAAGGTAGGGTTTAACTCAACTTGGTATATTATCTAGATCCCAAATTAATCAAGTCCTTTATACACATAAAATATCATGCATAAATTTTAAAGACAACATAGCAATTTGTGAAAATTAGGTGCAACATGATCAAAGCACAACTTGCCTTCGAATTGGTTCTGCTCTTGCTCTGAACTTGGGTCTTGAAGCGACGAATCCTCCTCCGGAACACAGAGCAATTCATCGTCTACGCGAATCGAGACAAAAATAACAACAAATACCCAAAACAGAGAGGAAACAGACTCCAAATATCAATTAAAATTCACCATAAAATATATCTTGATTTTACAAATTTTTAGAAATTTAAATCACTCAAATCCGAGTTCAAATGCAAAAGATATTGCTATTCAAAGTTTTATTAAACTCTGAAATTAGAAAAATCCGAATTAACCGAATTATTTTTCTTCTGAAAAATACCGATTATTGCGCTGGCGACACGTGGACCAGTCACAGGCTGACACGTCGCCCTGGCACATGTACTCGGTCCACGAAACCCGCTGGTCCACTGTGCACCCGGCACACAACGCTCCGGAACACTTGCCCGACACGCGGCACTCAACCGCACCACGATCCGACAGTTACCGCACTACGCACACACGGCTCTATCCCGAGCGACCAAACCGATCTAATGGTCCACGCTTACCCGAGCATATCACTGCTAACGAAGTGACATGGCACGAACCGAGGCATCGATTGGCGATCCAACGGCTGACCGAAGCTCCGAGACACGGCGATGTCGTGGCGGCCCTGAGTTCCCGAAGACGAAGACGACGACGAGTCCGACGACGAACTAGGTCCTTCTGGGGATGAAGAGATAGTGGCTTCGGTGTGGCTTGACGTGGTGAATCCGAAACTGGAACCCACCCGGCGGATGGAGGCTCAACGGCGACAGGACGACGAGAAAACAAGCGACGGCGCTTGGAAAACTACGGCGAGCTCTCAAGCACAAACGGCGAAGGCACTGGTGAAGCGACTAGGACTATTGGATGCGCACTGGAATGGCGATCATTGGTGTGTGGGCTGCGCCTTTTATTGCCTTGGCATGTGCGTTAGGAAGGAAACCCTAAATTACGCGGCGGATATGGCGACGCGGCGATGATCTCGGCGACCGAATCGGAGACGACGACTGGCGACCGTCCGATTACGAGGAACGACCGAGATTACCTCCTGGGCTATTTGATCCGATCCGCACTATCCAAAATCAACGGGTGCGATCCAACCTTTCCAAAATAACGCGATGCAAACTCTACCGCAAGATCTTGATCCGATAGCTTGAGCGCGCTAAGGTTTCGGCTTGATGGAGACTACCCGATGGAGATCCAACGGCCGAGCGAAACGGCAGCATCGGAGTGGGCCGAACAGGCTGCATGGAGCCAGGCTGCACGCGCACAGTGCTGGGCTTCGGCCCAGTGTTGTTCCGACCAATTTTCTCGGGTTTTTGAATTAAATTAATTACAGAACTTAGTTTAATTAGTTTTAGGCAATAAAAATATCAGGAAAAATCCAAGAAAATTCTCAAAAATACTTTGAGACATTTTGAACTTAAATAAAATATTTTTGGCAAAACTTTATAATAGTTTTATCTACATATAGTTAGTTTTCACAAAAGGTTCCATATACTTAACAGAAATAAATTCCAGAAAAATCCAATAAATTCAGAAAATCACCAAATGCACAAAACAATAACAGGAATAAGATTATAGGCATATTTTGGGATGTTACACCCCTGAGTATGGTATGAGAGGCTCAAATCTTATCTTCTTAGCCATGGCTTCAAGATGGGCATAGTAGACAAGACTCTGTTCATCACACACCATAAGTCTCATTTTCTTCTCGTCCAAATTTATGTGGACGATATCATTTTCGGTGGCTCATCTCATTCTCTAGTGTCTTAATTTTCTGACATGATGAGCACAGAGTTTGAGATGAGTATAATGGGCGAGTTGAGCTACTTTCTTGGCTTCCAGATCAAGCAGACTCAGGAGGCCTGATGAGTCCATGCCGGCCCAGCAAGCCATGCTTCTATCTCAAGCCAAGACAAGGGCCCAACAACTTTTGATGCTCCAACCCCACCTCAAGATTAAGCCCAATTCGTTCACGAGTCCAATTCGGCCCCCAAGAGCAATCTAACTAAAAGTGACCATATCTAGGTCATACGAAGTCCGTTTGAGGCGTTCTTGGACTCTACAGAGAAGCCCACGACGAGAGCTTTCCAACGGAAGTGGTTTCACATCCAAAATCCTTCTGGATCGACAAGAATCGTGAAGTTAATATGACAAACAGAATCTGCCAGGTGCTGCGCCACCTCCACTTGGGCTTAAAGGCCTCGTACGACCTAGGGTTTCACGTCCACCCCCATGGCCGCCTCCCTTGCCCTCTTCCTCATATATATTTAGTAGTCATCGCTAGAATAGATTGGTTTTGCTTAGATTACAACTAGACACTTTGTGAGTTTTTCGCCATTCATCGGTTTGTGGAACCCCAACTTCGAGTTCTTCATTGGTAATTAGCCATATTCAGATTGCATCTACCTATTCTTGCTTGTGTTCTCGATTCGCATGCAGGGATTAGCCTTCTTGGCGAGGTCAACCGTGTTTGTGCGTGGTTGATAACCAACGGAGCAGTGGTGTAGTGATTGCGGGGTTCGAATCAGTTCTGATTAGAAGCCGAATCATCAACGTCGAGTTCTCCACCAATCGATTCATTACTACCTATCGAAAGATCGGGCCACCGTCTCCATCAAGTGGCATCAGAACCTTGGTTGCCCGATAGGTAATTCTTGTATCCCATCAAGTGGTATCAGAGCCTCGGTTGCCCGATAGGTAATTCTTGTATCCCCACTTTTGTTTTGCCATCGTCCTAGAGTCCAGAAAAAAATTGCCCTACAAAAAGTTCTTCATTAGTTCCGCTATCCTACAACCCCTTGTGCCTTTGCAATTTTCGTTTTTAGTTTCGCTTGTTGAGTTTATGTCCATCGTCGTCGTCGTGTTGCTGGTTGGAGGTCGTGATCCTAGTTTCTAGTGGTCCTTTTCCGTTGCCCTAGTTCTTGTTTTGCACCGTTAGTCATCCAACTACAGCCAACCCTAGAACTGAACTGAGTCTCACTTGGTTTGCCCTTGCCACCGCTCTACATAATATTTTCTGCTACGCAAGCCCTAGATAGGTTGCGAGCCGCCTTGTACCAATCGTCCTGCACTGCTGGCCACCCTTGTTCACCCACGATCCTATTGCTATTTTAGCCCTAACCGGAAGAAAGAAGTGAAGTCGTAGGCAATTGTGCAGTGTTCAGTAAAACAGGCATAACTTTTGCATACGAACTCCGATCGGGGCGATTTTTTTTGTTTCGAAGAGGATGACGGTGCGCATCTGAAAAATCCACAATTCGAAAGACTTGTGCAATTTTTGTCCCTCAAAATCGGCTTCTAAAACTGAGTTCCGAGCCCCAAAAGTTTTATGTGCTGTTTTCGCCCATTTTTCGGTCATCTATTTGACGTATTCTCTTGTTCCAAACTATGAGATTTTTGTTTTTCCTTTGAGTTAAACAGAAAGCAAAGCAAAAGGCAAGTACAAAAAAAAGAGTCTCACTAAAAAAATTAGAGAAAAAAAAGCAAAAAGAGGTAAAGAGAAGCTGATAGTCAGAATTGCTTGCATCCCTTGAGTCCTATGTGCTTTGATATATCCCTTGCTAAATTGAACTATTTCTAGGAACACGTTTAGGCCAGCAACTGTGACAAGTACGTTGGACATTTATTCAGCTTGCTAATCTGATTTCGATATTGCTTATTCCTTGCTACTAAATATTGCCTTCCGAGCTCCACATACTTCTTATCAGTTCAGGTTCTCCTTTGCAATCGCCTCACTCACGCTCCAGTCACGGTATCATGAACTAGCCACCGGTTGTACCACCTGCTGCTTTTGTAAGAACAGTTGTAAGGGTGTGGTAAGACGCATGAGAGTTTGTGATCCCACTGTCTAGTACCTAGTAGATGATAGGGATAATACTTTGTGCTATCTTCTATTTTCTACTAGCAATTGCCGGGGTACTGGAGGCCAGGACAGTAACCAGTGTGTTGTTCATAACGAGCTCCGAGAGATGCTTCGAGAGATGAATGAGACTATGATCAAGCAAATTCAAAACATGGAGAATGCACTTGACAGAAAAGAGTATAAGCACCAACCCAACTTTAATTCATCTCCTTCAGCTGGTAAAGGTAAGAATTTTCCAGTTCTTCCTTCTTATAACGGATTTGGTGTTGATGTTTATATTGATTGAGAAATAGAGGTAGATAAAATTCTTTCGCAATGTAACCTTTGTAATAAACAAAAAATTAAAGTTGCCGCTAGTGCTTTAACTCTATGTGCATCAATTTGGTGGAACGATTTTTGTGCTTATTAGACAGTACCGAAAACATGGAAAGATATGAAATGACTATTGAGAGATGAATTTGTTCCTGCTTATCATTCTAAAAAGTTACTTTATGAATTTCAATGTTTACAACAATGTGATAAAACTGCCAAGGCATATTACGAGGAATTAGAAACTTTGTTGTTGCGTTGTGGTTTAGATGAATCTGAAGAAGCTAAGGAAATAAAATTCTTAAATGGACTTGATATGAAAATTCAGGGTATTCTTGTTGATAAGGAATATAGTTCTCTCTCTAGTTTATTTAATCTTGCTTGTGAGATTGAAAATCAAATTGAACATGAAAGACATCTTGCTGAAATTAATGTTTATGATTGCCAAAGTGAAGAATTTTCTTTGGGAGAACGACATCTTGTCGAGTTTCCACTTGCTACTAACTTTTCACAGGCCATTAAGAATAAGAACGAGAAGGAAAACACGCAAGAGAAGGAGGAACAGGAGATACTTGCTATCCCATGCATACCTCAAGAATGCACATATCATGATATGCCTATGTCGGCTGAGATAGAAAACAAAGGTAACGACATATGTGCTATTTTCACAGGAGGAGAGAATTCTGTTGATTTGCTAAATTTTGCCACTACTGGTGCTATGCTAGAACAGCAGTTAGTGGACACTCAAACTGAATCACCTTTGTCACAATATGATTATCTTGCTGTCCCTAGTGATAAAAATGAGTTGTGTGATAATGTCTCATTTATATCCATGCCTCAACTAGTGAATGAACATGTCAGTTTTATTTCTGATCTAAACATGTGTGCTGAAAATAAACATATTATTCACCTTGCTAATGAAACGGATGATATTAAACTGTTGTCTTCCTTGAATACTTTGGGTTATATTGAATTTGATGTCATATGTGATCTCAATTGTTTAGAGGAGAGATTTTCTATGCTTGCTAATTTCTCATGGTCATCCGGTGTTAGTTTTCATACTATTGGCAAACATAATGATAAAGGAAACTACATGTTGCATCAAGTTTATATTTGTACCATTTCGAAATCTTCTTTTAATGTGCCACACTGTCAACAACCAAACAAAATGTTGGTTTCTTTGCCGCATCTTTTTACTAATCTTTTGCAGGCCAATGAGTTTGAGTCGAGGACGACACAAAATCAAGAAGGGGACGATGATGAGACCATGCCGACCCAGCATGCCATGCTTCTATCTCAAGCCAAGACAAGGGCCCAACAACTTATGATGCTCCAACCCCACCTCAAGATCAAGCCCAATTCGTTCACGAGTCCAGTTCGGCCCCCAGGAGCAGTCTAACTAAAAATGACTATATCTAGGACATACGAAGTCCATTTGAGATGTACTTAGACTCTACAGAGAAGCCCACGACGAGAGCTTTCCAACGGAAATGGTTTCACATGCAAATTCCTTCTGGATCGACGCGAATCATCAAATCAATATGATAAACATAATCTGTCAGGTGCTACGCCACATCCACTTGGGCCCAAAGGCCTTGTACGACCTAGGGTTTCACGGCCACCCCCTTGGCTGCCTCCCTTGCCCTCTTCCTCATATATATTCAGTAGCCATCTCTAGAATAGATGGGTTTTGCTTAGATTACATCTAGACACTTTGTTAGTTTTTCGCCGTTCATCGGTTTTTGGAACCCCAACTCGTGTGCTTAATATTATTCGCAATTACAGATTGCATCTTCTACGTTCTTGCTTGTGTTCTCGATTCACATGCAGGGATAAGCCTTCTTGGCGAGGTCAACCGTGTTTATGCGTGGTTGATAACCAACAGAGCCTGGTGTAGTGATTGCAGGGTTCGAATCAGTTTTCATTGGAAGCCGGATCGTCAACGTCGAGTTCTCCACCAATTGATTCATTACTACCTGTCGGAAGATCGAGCCACTACCAGTTGATGGGAATGGTGGGAGGGCCCCTACAGTGTCAGCAGATCGCATGGGAGCTTACCAGCTGGCGATGCCCGATGGCAGAGAGCTCATGAACTCGTGGAACATCGACTAGCTCCAAAAATTTTATGTGTTATACCTTTCCCTCGGTCAGCAATACAAGTTCTTCTTTATTATCCATAATTGTGTCGCTTTTACATTTTCTTTGCATTTTTTGTGCCTCAACTTGAGTGTCGCAGTCTCGAAGTTCACCTCCAGGGGCCACGGTAGCAGTAAGGCGATACTTATCGCATCACGGTTTCCCTTGTAGCAGGATATGGACCAGAGGCCGCGCTTGGTTTCGAGCAAACATGCATATTACAAGCAATGATCGGGCTTGAGTGCTTCCGAGCCCGACCTAAGCGTATTAAAGTCTATTCCTTTTGCAGGCAACAATTCGGAGGGATTGTTCGACCTCGACAACTACAATCTAGACAAGGGTACTCCTTTTTGCCTATGCTTGTGACTCCTCACGCTTCTTTACATTTCTTATGCCTCAACTCGAGCATTATGATCTTGACGTTCACCTCTAGGGGTCACGCCAGCAGTAAGCCGATTCTCATCGCATCATGGCTCCCCCGTGTAGCAGGACTTGGACCAGAGGCCGTGCTTGAGTTCGGCGTGTGTGCATGCTTTGCACACAGGTCAGGCCTGAGTGCTGCCAAGCCCGACCTAAGCGCTTGATATACATCGAGACTCAAGCGTTGTAATCTCGAAGTTCACCTCTAGGGGTCACGCCAGCAGTAAGCCGATTCTTATCGCGTCACGGTTCCCCGTGTAGCAGGACTTGAACCAGAAACCGCGTTCGAGTTCGGCGAGTGTATATGCTTCGCTCACAGGGTTCGCCCTCGAGTGTTCCCAAGCTCAAGCCCACTCGCGTGGAGGGCATGACTATTAAAGCAATTTCACCTTTAGTCTTTTTCAGGATGAAGGTGTTAACTAACCCCGCAGGTCCTAATGATTAAACAAAGGGGACACTTCCTGTGCCCGAGGCGGGCATTGCTCGGACTCGACCACAGCGGAGGCTAAGACACTGCCCTGGAATACAAGTCAAAAATGAGCTAAGTGTCTCTTTCAATTTCATTCAAGTTCGAGCAAAAGGGAACTTTGTTTCAAAAAAAAGGAATTTCATTTCTTTTTATACATTTACAGTTACAAAGTGGGTGCAAGTTGCTCTTACCCCCCTCTCCTATCTATTTTCCTAGCTATAGGTCGGCCATGTCACGGGCGAGCTTCTCCTGCTCGAGTTCGAAAACCCTCGCCCTCAGCATCGATAGCTCGCCCTGTAGCCGAAGCGCCTCAGCTCCGGAATTGGCAGAACGGTTGTGCTCGTCTTGGAGTTGGGCCAGGGCACTCTTCCCCATCCGGGTCGCTCGCCCCAGTTTCTCCTCGAGCTCGGCCACCCTCGCCACGAGCTCGACGGAGGCCTTTACCAGAGCAGCAGAGAGCTCTGCAATCTCCTTGCGAATCATTTTTGCCTCTGCGCGCGCAGTCTCGAGGGCTCCCGCCGGCATCACGTACTCAGACTCGATGGTCTTCGCCGCCTTCTAGCAAAGGACCTCGAGGGAATCATTCGAACTCTCATGCTCGGCATTGACGGCCTATGAGAGCTCGGAGGAGTGGGCCGCGGTTAGCCACCCCACCTCGTCCCGCTCAATCATCAGGTTCTCCTCGAGCTGGAGGACGTATGTGTCACGCTCCTCCACCCGGTCGAAGACCACTTGGAGCTCGGTGGAGTTCCCGCGCAGGCTTTGGAGCCCCTGGGCAATCAGGCCCAGCCTCTGTGGAAACCAAAAGGGATTATGACAACAGATAAGAAAAAGGACAAATTTAGGCATGACTTACCTGATCAAGCCGCTCCTCGAACCTCTGGCGGCGAGGTCCGATGAGCCGTACGCCTGGTTCGACCACCATCTCGGGTGTGGCGGCCATGTTGACCCCGGTGCAGAGTTGGTCCCACCGACCGAAGCCTCAACCTGGGCTATCTCGGCCGAGGTAGGTGGCAGCTTGGGTGGGACTGAGGTTCCTGAAGAAAGCAGCCAAAAAGAAACTAAGCTACAAGAAAAAGGAGCAACAAATGAAGGCTTGGGAGATTCGACGTACCTGGCTTGCCCGCAGAATTCTCGACCTCGTTCAGTTGCGGTAGGCCCGACCTCGAGCCCATCTCCACCAGCCTCGATGGTCCAAGCCTCAACGGTCGGGACGTCCACAGCTTCGACTCCTACAGCGGCCCCCTCCAGGTCGGCGCTTGGTCCGGTGGGCCTTTGATCAGGGTCAACGACTAGGCTCCCACCCGAAGGCACCGTGATGGCCTGGACTTAGTGCAAGCACGCCCGGTGAACTAGGAGGAAGTCATCCGCGTCCTCACCCTCGCCGTTGGACTTGCCCTGAACAACAATCATGGTCTACAGTGGGGGAGATCGCTAAGCAAAAGAAGGGGAGAAGTATACACTATGACCAAGGTTCGCACATACCTATCTGACGAGCCTCTGTCTCGTGGGAGGGGGAGGGGTGTCATGACGCCTCGTCCTCATTGCGCTAGGGGAAGCATCCCCTCCCTGGGCACTCCTCGGCTGAGACCTCGGAGCACGCGTGGGCACCAGGCTACCCGCGCTGACCTCCCCGGTGCTCTAAGTCGGGGGTCACTGCCCCGGTGGTGAGCTCGAGAGCTGCGCAGTGGCTGCTGCACTTTGTTGCTACAAGAAGATTAGAAGAAGATCAAAAAATGGCGAAGGAAATTAAGCTCGAGCACAAGTGTTCCCGTGCTCGACGGGGATCGACTTACCACCACGCGGTCGGCCCACTCAATGTGGGGCTTCTTGGGGGCGCTGATGTTGCTCGGGGCATCTGGGGTGGACCTCTTGCCCGCCTTCTTGCTCTGGCCCACCTTGGGTTGGGGCAGCATGCGCCTCGCTGTCTCCCAAAGTTCCCATCTCTCCTGCGTGATTGAGCAGAGTGAGTATGAGCTCAAATTGGCACGAGCTCGGTGCTGGTAAGAGATGTGTTATCTTGATGCTCTGCCTCAAGACATTCTTGCGAACGGGGTCGGCGGTGGTGTAGGAGAAGACCGTCTTCCCGAACATCTCCTGTATTCTCACCGTTACCCAAGACTCCATCGGGGCTACGAGAAAAGTGAAGACCGTTAAAAAGAAGTTCAGACAAACTCAAGGAAGGTTAAGATCGCATAAGGCTTACCGCTGGGACTTTCCTGGGTGAGGCCGTCGTCCCCTCGGATCTCGAAGAATGGGTGCATTCTCTTTCGCAGAGGGAATACCCGATTCCGCAGATAGTCGTGGACGATGGCTTGGCCGGTGAGGCCACGCGTTGCACAAATGTGGATGGCGGCGGGGGCCTCCTGGTCGGCCACCGAGTCCTTGAGATCGGGGGTCTGGCGCTTGCTGTCGACAGGGATGCCGTTGTACGCGAGCGCGCCCCCCTCTCCTTTCTTTAGGTAGAACCACCTCTCCGTCCACGGACCGAGGGAGTCCCGTGTGTGGATTTGGGGGAAGGAGCAAGGAAGCCATGTCCGCAACCGGAAGTAGAGACCCGACCATGGGGTCTTTCACGGTACGGAACAGGGAGTAGAATTGGGAGAAAAGTGAAGGGGTGGGAAGAATCCCCAAGAACCCCTCGCACAAAGGAGAGAAGATGGAAAGAAGGATAGAATTGGGTACAGATTGAATAGCTCGATCTCACATTGTGCGAGAACAGCCGCCAGGAAGTAACTCTCTGGCGTCCGCAGCCCGAAGAGTATATAATGCTCGGTGCCGACGAGCTCATCCTCCTGGGGCTGCGGCTCGGTCTCTCCGCCTGGCAGCCGCTAGGTCGTTGGGTCCAGCATCCCTAGCACCTCAAGCTCCTTCATCCTCTCCAGGGTCAAGCTGCTCTTCCCGAACATGGCCATGGCTCTGGCGAGGGGTTTGCTCGAAGAAGAAAAGATGGCGGACGGAGATCAGTTAGACAAGGGGGCAAAGAGTGCTAGAATTCAGAACAGTAAGGAATGTGGAGAAGTTCTGAGGAAGGCGATGGTTCGGGATTTAAATGAACCTTATTGCTGGCAGCTAGTGCTAGTTTCGCCTCAAAAGGCACATTAGGACGCGAAGCATTGCTAGTTGCCTCCTCAACTTTTCCGCTCGAAGACAAGGCATCGAAGCCCGAGCATTTCTGGGCACATCTGCATCGACTTCCCCGTTCGAAGACAAGGCGTCGAAGCCTGAGCATTTCTGGGCACATCTAAATCGAAGATATCCGGGCGATCCCGGACCTGAGCTCAAGTGCTTCTGGGCTCGACCAAAAAGCTGACCCCTCCTCAAGGTCATCAGACTCAAGAACATCCCATGCTTTAGGATCATTCCTTGAGCCTCTGGGCTAGCTGTCGGGGATCAGTAACCCCTGCGCAAGTAAATACCCCTCAAACTCAAGGGGTGTATCTCTCGAGTTCAAACACGAGTTCCCGGGCTCGAGCAGGTGCCTCCCGAGCTCGAGCATGCGCTTCTCGAGCTCGAGCGTGCTCTCCTCAAGCTTGAGACCAACGAGCTCGAGCCCGAGCAGAAGAATGAGGGCCCAGCTCGACCTAGCAAAATCAGGCTGGGCCAGGTCTAAAGAAGCCGACGGTTACAAAGTCAAATAAAGGGCTTTAAAGACGCAATCAAGGCAAACGTGGTTACTATATTTTCAGGGCAGTTACCATCCTACTTTACTGTGCCCAAATCCGAGTTTAACACCACGTCCCCGGTTTCTCCGGACAAAGCTGTTCCTTACAATGGTCTGTATTAGAGATATAAAACATTCCCCTTCGTGGGAAGAAAGGGAAAGAAGTCAACACAGAAAACACCCTAGACACTCTCGAGCACAACTGAGCTTGAGCGCCCATTGTATTCACCTACAGAACACTAAGTGTTGCATACTACCTTTCACCTCCGGGCAAGACTGGAGTAGAGCTGTTACCCGAATTGGGGGCTCGAGCCAGTATAACTCCTCGTGTCAACCATCTCTTTCTCTGACCCTCAAAGTGACGATCAGAGTTCTTCCCTTCGAAAGAGCACGACTTAGGCTCCATCCTCATCACCCCCTCATCCTTCTTGCGGTCAGGCAATCCCGATCGTCGACACCTCCAGAGCGGCATTTTGGGTGAGGGCTTAGCACTACTTCACTCACACTGAACATCCATGTAGTTAGAGTCATTGTAATATATTTCTCTTGTGGTTGGTGCTAGGTGTGAAGTACTTGCTCTTGTCTAATTAGCTTTTGTAAGGAGTTTATGGTTGCATGATGGTATGTCTGGTTGAGCTCATGTATCTTAAGTTGTTCATGTGATTATGATTATGTTGTGATTACACCATGTGGTTATCGCTTCATTTTGCTCTATTCACTAAGTACGATATCATGGTTGTTATTTGTTATATTTGCTCTTCCTTGTTATTTATGCTCAAATGGTTATGTCGTAATTGCTATTATGTTGTTGTTATGCTGTTTTGCTCTAATTGCGTAAAGGTGATACTGAATTTTTTTAGTAATTTGGTAGTATTTGAGGGTTGTTGGTGTAACATTCGGGGCATGCGGGTGCCGGGGTGTTACATGTATATCACCCGGTGTGAGGGGAATGAGAAGGTGCTCTATGCTTCTCATCAGCTTGAGGGTATAGCTGCTGAATGGTGGAAGAATTACTGTGCAATATAGGAGAACTCACAAGAGATTATTTGGGAAGACTTTTCTGATGCTTTCCGCCAGTACCATGTTCCTGAAGGTGTCATGGACTTAAAGAAGGAAGAATTTAGAGCTATAAAGCAGGGAGGCCACTCTGTGGTAGAATATCTGAATAGATTCACCCAGCTAGCCCGCTATGCACCTAAGGATGTAGCAACTGATAAGGCAAGACAATCTCACTTAATGAAGGGACTAAACTATGGACTGCAGGTTGGGTTGATTACCCACAACTTTCCTTATTTCTAAGAGCTAGTTTACAAGGCTCTTATTCTAGAAGACAAGCACAAGGAGTTGGATGACAATCACAAGTGCAGGATGGCACAGCAAGGAGCACGTCAGGGACAACAAATATTGCGGGTTGCACCTTAGCAATTTGTTAGATTTCAGCCCAAAGCTATATTCAAGACGCCATCTCCCGCACCTCATCCCAATGGTTAGAACTTTTAGACACCTGTTCAGACCAATAATGCCCAGGGAGGAAATCAACAGTCGATGGTCAGGCGCTGTTTCAGCTGCAATGAGCCAAGGCATTTCGCTAATAACTGTCCCAAGAGAGGAGGTGTTATGCCTGCTCACTTCAACCTTGGTTCTACACCAGGAAAGACGCCTGCACTTGGAGCGACTTGTGGAGCTGTTCAAGCTGGAGCTACAACTCAAGCCACGGTTAGAGGTCATGTTAATCATATCACGATTGATGAGGCCCAGGAAGCATCAAATGTCGTACTGGGTCAGTTCCTAGTTAACTCAACGCTTGCTACAATTTTATTTGATTTCAGAGCTTCGCATTCCTTTATTTCTCAAGATTTTGCTGTTGGGAATGGGTTAGATGTTGTTAACCTTAAGTGTATGCTTTTGGTCTAATCCCCTGGATCAGAACTCCGATCTAACCTAGGATGTATGGGAGTTAAGATGCTCATGAAGGGGATAGAGTTCCTAGCGAACTTATTATTTTGAATACACAAACACTAGATGTTATCCTTAAAATAAAAGGGGTAAGTATAATTAGCCGATTAAGGCTAATCAGAAGATAAAGGTAGATCGATTCTGAAAAAGGCGATGCGCAACAAAATCAGAATAAATCAAACCTCGGGTGTAATTTGAAGAAGATCAACAATCGGCGATGCGCAACTTTGTTGATCAAAATCGAATTACAAAGGCTAAATTACAAGAACTACTCCTAGTCGACAGGAAAAAGTAATGTAAACTGGTCTGTTTGATTGTGTTGGATCCCTTTGCAGCATCGCTTTGGTCCTTCTTTTATACCCATCGGCCGATCGTGTCCTATTACAACTCGTTACAAAGCCTGATCCGTATCGGCCTCGTTTCGGATAGCTTTCCTTCAAATATCTTGCCGTTACCAAATATCTTCAAGTCTTTCCAAATTTCCTGTTAGTTACCGCAGGTTTGACTTTCTTGCTGATTTTGACTAGACTTGCCAAATTCTGGTGCAAACATATGCCCCCCATTTTTGATAGATGATTCTTCATCATTCAAAAATTGAAACTATCAGCTTCTTTTTTCATCGGCTAACAGTTAATCTTCACTCAGTAACTGCTGCTTTAATTGCACTGTAATTTTCTGACACATGGGTAGTGCGTTTTAACTGCTCGTGTCTTTTGAGATTCGTTTCCCGTCGCTTCAAATTTTTACCATGCTATATAAAGCGGCCCCCACACGGTTATTCTTCACGCGCTCGAGCTCTCGCACTATCCGCAATCGGCTTAAGCTTTCTGTTTGACGGATCTTCGAAGCAGTCCTTAGCTCAGTCATCCTCCCTGATCGGCTGCAATGGACCCAAGATAGGTACTCATTCCGATCCCGCATAGCAACGACCAATATTTTTTGGGTCCTTTTTGAAATCTACATGTCAATACGGTCACCAACCAAGAAATTCCTCGTCTCCCTTTATCGGCTTCTGGTCATAACATAGAAGGTTGGAATAAAAGTTTTAGAGCTTAGCCGACATCTCTCAAGGGGTGGAGAAATTGGTTTATCAGAATGGCAGCCCGAAAGAGGGGTGAATGGGAGAAATTGGGTATAGCCGAGTGTATCCCCCTTTCTTTAGCCGATCCAGAAGCCAATGTGCCCTTGGTGGCTACGGCCTGTTATTTTTTGTCGGATTGCTTTAATGCTTTTTTGTTTCGTACCGGTCCCATCGGCCCAACTCTTTTGGATGTCGCTCAGTTGTGCTGCCTTCGGCCAGATGGTGAACAAGTGTCGGCTTTTAGTGGTAAACCAAAGTATAAACTTATCCGATCTAAAGGTGAAGGGTAGGCCAAATATATCAGAAATAATAATAAGGTTAATGGCCTGGTATCGGACGAAGAACACGTTGCTTTTCTGAACCTTTGGTTAGATCGCTTTTTATTCTGTGGGGCATCCCTTGGGCCGACTCAAGTCTATCAAGTAATAGCAGAATAGCTTGTCGAAGGACGTCGGCTAGCATTAGGAAAAACCTTCCTTGGCGCTGTATATCAGATGCTCTAGTGATAAGGAGTTGGCTTTTCACTGGTTTTGAGAATTTCACTGTTGGGAATGTGGGCAGTCCGATGTGGTTTATACAAATATGGCTGTACTGCTTACTCAGTCGTTATTTTAATCTGGATTTAGCCAACGGGACTCCTTTTCCGAGAGAAGACAACCCAGAGGGAGCACCTTTCCAGTTCAGAGAATGTCGATCCTTTGGTGAGAGATTCATAATGTGCTCCAGTAATGAGACAAAAATCACACCTATCGGCTGTAGAAAATTTTTGTCTTTCTTTCTGCAATTAGACACTGAAGACTTCAAACAGCAAGATTTCTTTAGTTATGGCGCCACAACCGATTTTCCTTGGCCTTCTTTTCTGCATTTGGAAGCCGATAGTTCTTCGATGCCTCAGGAGACCTTAGACTTGTATAGAATCTTCATCTCTCCATGTGTCTTTCATGTCGGCCTTCATACTAGGAATCGGAAATTCCAGCCTTCATATGAGTTTTACCATCCCTCATTCTACGCAAGGCAGCTCGGCTTTGGTAAGGTGATTCCAAGCCTGCCACTTCTTCATCGGCTACATCCCAGAGCCAGAGTTCACAATGCCACTTCAGCCGAGCTGGTTTTGGAGTTAGCCAATGAGCTTCAACTTCGCAGCCTTCCTCACTTCTTCCTGAATGCTCGCCGGGCAGGAGGCTTTACAACATGGTGGTCGGCTATTGCGGAGTCTATATATATGGAGAAGACTTCGTCGCTCATAATCAAGGAATTCTTCCCTGATTTGCCAGAGCCATCTTTAGTGTCTAACAGCGATTCTAGCAGTGAAGCTAGTTAATCGGGTTACACTAACACAAGTCTTGTAGATATTGATGAGGTATCGGCTTGAATAATTTTCTTTTATATGTCAGTTGTTTTGCGAGATACATCTTCTAATCACTTTTATTTTCGCACTGCAGACCAAGGCTGCTGGCAAGAAGCCTGCTTCTGGCCAATCGAGTAGTGGCCAAGGCAAAAGGCCACTCCAGTCGACTGGCCTCACTGGGTACACTTCGGGTACCCTAGGGATTCAAAGTTCGTCATTGTTGGACATTGAAAAAAACAACCAAGTATAATACAATCAGATGTTATTTCTTTTACTCCTTATCTAACTAATCATTAGCCGATTATGATTTCAGAAAAAAAGAAAACGATGTACACCAAGGCTCCGGCGAAGAGGGGATCTAAGCCCCAAGAGCAGAGCGGCGAGAGTTCGCCACATCCGTCGGCTACTACAGAGGTAAGTAACATACCTTAAGCTAGTGACTTATATTTCTTAGTACGTCGACTTACCTTTCGTTTGCTTCTTTTTAGCTGACGCAATTGGCGCAGGCTGCGAAGATTTTGGCCGACCTCCCTAGGATTTCGTCGGCGCCCCTTTCTCTACCATGGCCAACACCAACAGCTCCGATCACTGATCTGCCAGAGCTCTCTGACCGACAAACTTGTTGGGCTTTTCCTTGGCCGACTTGGATGATCCTGAGATCATGGCCACTGACGATTATGACGCAGAAATCAGAAAAATCCTCGAAGTGTCGAAGGAAGCATCGGCTGCCGTTACTTCTGCTCCAGGCATGCAAGAAAGGCTCAATAAGCTTTTTGATCTGGTGATGAAGCCTCAGTCAGAGATTCTGGCCAACAATCAAAGGATCAGAGATGCTATGGTGGCAGTTGAAGCCGATCTGCCTCCAGAGGCCATGGATGCTCTCCTCAACGTCTGCCACTTGGACAAGAGGAAATCTGAAGTGGAGGCAGCTTAGGCAATGATAGCTCAGCGCGAGGCTCAAGAAGCCGATCAAAAATTTTAGATGAGCTAGTCATCGATGCCAAGGCCAAGAAACCGAAGTTTGACGCCGATACTGAGGTGCTAAAAACCACCAAGGACTCCATCAGCAAACCTGAATCGACCAAGAAGTTTCTTATGGAAGAGTTGGCCAAGACAGAGAAGCTAATCTTAGAAGGCCAACAAACCCTTGAGAATACTTCGTCGACCATCAAAGATCAAAAGCTGGGCATCGCAATGGCCGTGGTCGGAGTAAAAAAGCAAATGGAAAAAGTGGTGCCAGTGCCAAGGAGCGCAAAAGAAGACGATCGTATCATTGACGAAGTTCAATGTGTGATTTCCAAAGCGGCTGGTGCCTTATCGTCTTTAGGCGCTACTCATCCAGACTCTGGCATCCAATATTAACTTTTTATGATATAAAAACTTTGTCGGCTGTCTTGGAATGCTTGTCCTGATACTTTTGTAACTCTTTACTTATTTATAATCGGCTGTTTAATCGATTTATGTTTGGCTTTGTGTAATTTTATTTCTCCTAGCCGATTAACAGCACCGTGTTAACTTGGCCTTCTCAGAGCGATTTCCAGTCGGCTAGGCTCCAATCCAAATGCTAGGATAGTATCTCTTTAAGTATTTCCCGTTAATTTCCTTGGTAAAAACATGTCCTTCTAATGTTTCGAGTATGTATGAATTTCCATAGACTAGCCGATTAACCTTGTACGGCCCTTCCCACGTAGGTGACCATTTTCCAAATCGGTTATGTTTCGAACTGACAGGCAGTATCGTTTTCCAAACTAAATCAGCTTCATCCAAAGACTTAGGTACGACCTTTTTATTGTATGCTTTTGCAACTCTAACTTTATTCCTTTTAAGCCAATCAAGTGTAGACAAACGCAATTCTGCTAATTCGTCCAAGTTATCGATCATCAAATTGCTATAATCCTGAGCCGACAAACCATTTTGCCTGGCTATTCGTATAGAATCAATGTTAATTTCCACGGGTAAAATGACCTCTTGTCCATATACTAACTGATACGGCGAAAGTTTTGTGGCTCCGTGATAAGCTAGCCGATACGCCCAAAGTGACTCCGATAGGGTTGAGTGCCAATTCCTTGGTCTTTCATCGGTTTTTCTTTTGATCAACTTGATCAACGTTTTGTTAGATGACTCGGCTTGTCCATTAGCCTGAGCGTAATATGGGGATGAATTCAACAACTTGATCCCTAGACTACTTGCGTAATCCTGAAACTCATTAGACATAAACACTGTACCTTGATCGGTCGTGATTGTTTGTGGTACTCTAAACCGATGGACAATGTGCTCATTAACAAACCCGGTTGCTTCAACACTAGTCACCTTTTTAAGCGATATAGCCTCAACTCATTTAGAGAAATAATCGGTTGCAGCCAAAATAAACTTGTGGCCTTTACTCTAAGCAGGAAATATTTGGCCGATTACATCTATTCCCCAGCCTCTAAACAGCCATGGCTTGATAATCGGGTGCAAAGCTGATGCTGGTGCTAGTTGTATATTGCCAAACTTTTGACAAGTCTGACTTTCATTTTATAAGCCGACTGATGAGATCCGCAAATACCTTCATGCACTTCACCCATTGCCACCCGTTCTTCTTCAGTTCCAAGACATCTCAACAGCAAACCTTCCATCGTCCGATAGTACAAAGTGTCATCCATGATTACGTACTTTGAAGCTTGCTGCCTGACCTTGCGCTTGGTCGGCTTAGATGGGTCGATCAGGTAATTCCTTATTTGCGTTCTCCAATCAACGATATCCACGCACATGACAGCTTTGTCAACTAGTTCAGTCACTTGTTATCGACCAAAGTCTTTGTACCCTGACGCCTGTTGAGCCAGCGCATTGGCTCTATCGTTCGATTCTCAAGGGATATGACCGATAGAAAATGAGGTAAATGAGCCGATAATTTTGATGCACTGTTCTAAATATTTGAGTAATACTTCATCATGGCACTGGTATTCACCTTTTATTTGTTGTACGATCAACATGGAATCCCTGTATGCCTCAACAGTACTTACTCTGATATTTTCTAACAATTGTAAGCCTTTGAGCAATGCTTCATACTCTGCCTGGTTGTTTGAGTATCGGCTATTTAGCCGAAATGCAAATTCAAAATTATATCATTTGGGTGATATGAGTACAATACCGATTCCATCACCTTCCCTTCACATCGACCCGTCAAAAAACAACTGCCAAGGGGCGACAGATACTAGGTTGGCAATAGTATCATGCCCTGTTATAAAATCAGCCAGAACTTGTCCTTTATCTGCTTTAGCCGATTCATAGCTCAGGTCGAACTCTATTAAGGCATAAGCCCATTTACCAAGTCGACCTCGTAAAATTGGAGCCGATAACATATATTTTATAACATCGGTTTTACAGACCACCTTACAAGCCGATGCTAAAATATAATGTCTTAGCCTTGTACATGAGAAATATAAAGACAAGCATTATTTCTCAACGAAAGGGTACCTGACTTCAGCATCAAGTAGGCATCGGCTTAAATAAAAGATAACCCTTTCCTTACCATCGACTTCCTGTGCTAAAACAGCTCCGATAGTTTCCTCCTCAGCCGATATATACAACTTGAAAGGAATCCCTTTTCGTGGTGCAGCTAGAACCGGAGGATTAGCTAGATATTCCTTGACGTCATCAAAGGCCTTTTGCAGATCAATCCCCCACACGAATTCTTGATTATCCTTTAATTTCAACAGTGGGGTAAAAGCACGAATCCGACTGGAAAGATTTGAGATAAATTTTCGGAGATAATTAATCTTGCCGATCAGCTTTTGTAATTCGTTTTTACATGTCGGTGGCACTGTTTCGACTATAGCTTTTACCCTTGCTTGATTGACTTCAATACCTCTTTCATGTACCATAGAACCCAAAAATTGCCCAGCCGACACGCCAAATGCACATTTGAAAGGATTCATCTTCAAGCCATGCGATCTTATGTTCTGGAAAACCTTTCCTAAATCGACCAAATGTTGTAAGTTATCTGTAGAATTTACTACGACATCATCAATGTATATTTCGACAATATGACTGATTAATTCATGAAAAATCATATTCATGGCTCGCTGGTAAGCTGCCCCAGCGTTCTTCAAACCGAAAGTCATAACCATCCACTCGAACAACCCTATCGCACCAGGACACCTGAAGGCTGTTTTTGGTATATCGGCATCTGCCATGAATATCTGATTATATCCGGCATTTCCATCTAAAAAACTTATGATTTTATTCCCCGAGGCAGCATTGATAAGCATATCGGCTATAGGCATCGGGTATTCATCTTTTGGTGTGGCTTTATTTAAATCTCTAAAGTCGACACATATCCGAAGTTTTATGTTTTTCTTCATGACTGGAACGATGTTGGAAACCCATTCCGCATATCGGCAAGGCCTAATGAATTTTGCCTCCAACAGTAATTCTATTTCCTCCTTTATAATATTATACAGGGCCGGATTAAAATGTCTAGGATACTGTTTAAATGGCCGATATCCTGGTTTAATAAGCAATCGATGTTCTACCAGCCGTCGGCTTAAACCAGGCATCTCATGATACTCCCAAGCAAAACAATCTTTATAATCTCTAAGGATTTTGATCAATCTTTTTTTGTATTTTACATCTAATTTTGCACTAATAAAAGTTGGTCTTTTTCTATCACCACTACCTATATCGACTTCTTCAAGCAGGTCGGTAGATGTGAAACCTTGGCCAAACTTTTAAATTTCTTGGAAATCTTCTATAGCCTCATAGCTATCTGTTATTTGCCGATAGCTTTGCATTTTATCTTGTAACGCCTTCATTGTTTTTCTTGTCCCCATCAGCGTAATACTTCATTTGTCTGATCAACGTGCCTGGCTTGACACTGATCGGTATAAGTCCTGTCTTACTCACGTAAATGAAGTCACAGTCATCGAGCGTTTTTTCTGATATGCATCCAGCTTCTTCGTGTTGCCAATTCGCGTCAGAACTGGCCATGGCGATATGAGCCGATGTGTCGGCTGTGAAAACCTCAACTTCCCATCCATTCCATTGAACAAGCGCTTGATGCAAAGTCGACGGAATGCAGCAATTGGCGTGAATCCAATCTCGACCAAGCAGAACACTGTAATTTACCTTGGCATAAATGACAAAGAATGCAGTCGGCAAAGTTTTACTGCCAACAGTCAATTCTGTAACAATGACGCCTTTGGCTTCTATGGGATCGCCTGTGAAGTCATTTAAAACCATATTAATCTTGATCAAGTCTTCGTCGGACTTACCCAATTTCTTACATGTGGTGTACGACATCAGATTTACTGTAGCTCCACCATCCACCAGCATCCTTGATATCAGCTTGCCATTTATATAACATTTCAGATACAATGATTTTAAATGTCGATGATCATCTCTCGGTTTCTCGAAGATTGCATTTTGGACACCTGAACACGACTGAGCAGAAGTTTCTTTGGCCGATTCGATTTTAATTTTGAATTCGGCCGACAATGTGAATACCATATTGATATCCATCGGAGGTGTGTTGTCCCTAATCATAGGAGAATCCAGGTCATCCGCTGACTCAAAATCTTCTTCAACCTGTTCTTTTCTCCTCCATTCCTTCTTGATAACCTTGATCGTCCAAAGCTCATTAAAAGTCTCATCCCTCTGTTTTTCTGCATCGGTTTCTCTGATCTCTTGAGTCCTTAGTCTCTGCAACCGTCTGCGCTGTGATCGGCTAAGACCAGGTGGGCACCACCTAGGTTTGGGTTCTATTGGCTTACTTATTTGGCTAGCCAAATTTCCCCGATCTGAACTAGACTCTTGTGTTACCACCTGGTCCGATGCCTGATTTGGTTCAGATAATCTTTCGCGAACAGGTCTTCTGTAAATTTTGTCATGGTGATATCGTATTGGCCCAGACAGCCTATCTTTAGCCAATCGGTTAGGCCAACCATCTTGGGGATAAGCTCCATTGGGCATGTGTACGGAGATGGCAATACTACTCCTCTTTCCCAACAAAATTGCCAAAAGGGACATCTTCTATGCGCTCTCTCTATGTTCTCAATGTGATATAGATTGTCCGACCGATGAGTAGGATATCGCGGTCGATTATTCATTCTTTCATACTTCTCCATTAACTGAGAAAATGTCGGTCCCAACTTTTTTGTTGGCTGTCTTGACGTTGAGTTTTTAGCTTTATACCATTTACCCACCTGAGGATTTCCTTTGGGTTTATTGGTCCTTGAGTTCTTTCCTTCATGATCGGCTTCTATTTGTAACGAACCGATCATAATCTTCAATGTATGACCACCGCCTGAGGTTGACTGAATGTCAACTTGCCGATCCCCTTTTGGCTCATCATGCATCAGCTTTTTTCCTTTGCTCGAACATTGAACCATGTTAATAGGGAATGGATCAGCATCAACTTGCATAGTCGGCTCATCAGTGAATTTTAACCGACCATCCTCGATAGCCGACTGGATCTGTTGATAGAAAATATTGCAATCATTAGTGTTGTGAGAAAAAAGAATGATGCCACTTGCAATACCTGCGTTTCTTGATCTCGTCAGTCGATGGTATGACGTGTTCTTCGGGCAACCGTATTATTTTCTCTTGCAACAATAAATCAAAAATACGATCACACTTGGAGACATCAAATGCATACTTAACTTCTGACTTACTCATAGTCGGCTTAAGCCAAGAATAGACTAAGGATTTTTTAGACCCTTTTATCCACTCTGCTATGTTTATTTCTGCTTCATCGTCTTCTGAAGAATCGCTCGGACAATAGTCGACCATGTTAACTTTGGCTTTATCTTTTTCTTTGTTATTACCATTTTTAAACCTTTCTTTAAACGCCCTATTATCCGGGAATCGCCTTTCGACACGCGATGAAGCAAATGGCTCAGATCGGTGAACTCTTGTCCTCCAAACTTCTCTCTAAGTGATGGAATTAACCCTTGAAAAGCCAAATCAGCGAGTTGGTTATCGGGCAATGTGACACTAAAGCATCGGTTTCTTATTTCTCTAAATCTTTTAATATAATAAGTCACCGATTCTCCAAATTTCTGACAAACAGAGCTTAGATCAGAGGTCCTGAGTTCTAAACTGCCTGAGAAAAAGTATTCATGAAATCGGCTTTCCATGTTGTTCCATAAATGAACCGAATTTGGAGGTAGACAAGTAAACCAAGTAAAAGCTGCTCCTGACAATGACAATGGGAACAGTCTGATTTTCAATCCATCGGACTGAGCTGCTTCACCGCATTGTGCGATAAAAGCGTTCGATATGCTCCAAGGTAGTAATCGAGTCGTCACTAGAGAATTTTGCAAAATCTGGGACCTTGAAATTGTGAAGATATGGCATGCGATCTATGTAATTGGGATACGACTTTCGATAGTAGATAACCTTCCCTTTCGGCTGTATGCTGAATTGATCTCTCAAGACAACAGAGATTTGATCGGCCCAATTCGCATTATCGGCCACCGGAATAGTAGGCCCTTGATAATGCTGGTCATAGTTGGCATTCTGCCCCCCGAGTGCAAACTCGGGTTGCCAATTAGGCTGAGCCGATGGCAAGCGGGTATACTGGTCGTACCTATTATGTCTAATTTGGGGCTCTAGTACTGGAACAAAGGGTTCTGAATAGGTCACCACTTTATGCGGACCTGGATTTCTAAGCAAGACCGATTCATGACGATGTGGGTATCTGTTAGGTTCAATCGGCTGTGAAACCGATTGTGGAAAAACATAGAACGGGGCTGACGGTGACAGGTTTGCTGATGCATCTAATTTCGCAGCATCGGTGTAAGCCTGGTAATGGTTCACCCCACTTGACCGAGGGTCTCTAGGCAATATAATAGTGGGTTGAGTAGGCATCATGGTACGGGGTGAGGTCATAGCCGATGGTTTAGGATCGGCTAGTGTGCTCTGCGTGTTTTCGCTACTGAAAAAACAGGGTAATTTGGCAGAGCTTGCAACGGGTCAAGCAGACTTCCAGACGAGGCCAATTCCTAGGCGATAGTTTTAACACTATTTGCTATCATCGGCTTAAGCGTGGTGACAAGAGCCGATGATTGGTTTATTAGAGCATGGTGTACAGACTGATTAATCATAGCCGATAATTCGGCTTGAGCAGGTAGATATCGGCTTACCGGTTCTGTGACACTTGCATCCCCCAGAGCATTAACCGTCGGCAGGGCGGTTTTTTGCGTGACGCCACTTCTAGTCTTCTGATAACAGTTTAGCATCATCTCTTCTAGCGTAGTTTTCTGATCTTCGATTTCTCTACACTGTTCTAGCGTCAAATCGTCCATCGTTGGGACGATTATAGCTTCTGTGTTGAGATCGGACGACGGAATCGACTTCCCTGATGAAGACATTTGTCCCATCGGGCGTGCCAAGAGTGTGTTGGCGTCAAAAACTTGAAGTAGGGTTTCAGACAACAGCACACTAAACGAACACTTGGTTCAGAGCGTGCCAGTCGATTTGACCAGGAATCAACAAGATAAAAATATGAAATTTACTCAAAACCGATCGTGAGGATCAATCGGCTTAGACTCAATCAGCTTGAAGCCGATTAAATCGAAATAAAAGGGGTAAGTCTAATTAGCCGATTAAGGCTAATCAGAAGATAAAGGTAGATCAATTCTGAAAAAGGCGATGCGCAACAAAATCAAAATAAATCAAACCTAGGGCGTAATTTGAAGAAGATCAACAATCGGCAATGCACAACTTTATTGATCGAAATCGAATTAGAAAGGCCAAATTATAAGAACTACTCCTAGTCGATAGGAAAAAGTAATGTAAACTGGTGTGTTTGGTTGTGTTGGATCCCTTGGCAGCGTCGCTTTGGTCCTTCTTTTATACCCGTCGGCCGATCGTGTCCTATTACAACACGTTACAAAGTCTGATCCGTATCGGCCTCATTTCGAATAGCTTTCCTTCAAAGATCTTGCCCTTAGCAATCTTAGATCCAAGAAATCCAGATAATCCGAGCACACAGGACTAGAGTATTACCTCTTCCGTCGAGGGCCTGAACATGGCTAAACCTTTGTCTTGTGTGACCTTCGAGTTTGAGATCTAGCACCTGTCGCATAAATTTATTGCCGACCACAAAAGTCGATAGTTGGCGTGTCAGGTAGGGGGAGCGCTATAATCTTTTCCTACAAACTCGATGGCAGCAACTAGCGGAATCATCGCCACCTTCATCTCCACCTGTGCTTTCGCTTTGAAGCTCGGACTTTGCCGCAGACGACGGGAGAACTTGTCCGCTTAGACCGAACCGATCCAACTGTAAAGATCAAAGCCGATTCGCCTCGTGCACGCCACTTTGACTCAGCCATCAAACCAGTCGACGTCGCGAGGAATTGCTACAATCTTCGTGGCATCTTCGCAATAGAAGAGAAAAAACTGATCTCCAAAGCCAGCAAGAGATTCAAGAAGCTGCGGAGGAAGATCGCCTTCTTTGTAAGGGTAAGGAGGCACAAGCGCGATCGCTTAGATCTCGCGGCCGCAATGTCCATGAGGACTTCCTACAATCCAGATTGGGAGACCAAGCTGTCTTCCACGCACCGCTGCAGAACGTCGTCGCCTCCAAGACACTTCTCGAAACGCTGGACCCGATGATTGCATCTGATAGCCAGGCGGCCCCGATCGTGGTCCAGATCAAGGCCATGGTGACGGCGGCAGCGATTTAGTAGAATCAGGAAAAGCCGGTAGGAGAAACGCACTCACGCTCCCACGCGGCTACTCGCGTCGCTAGCAGTCGGACTGCAACCAGTCAGAGTACCTACAATCGGCGCCCCTCACAACCAGTCGTAGATGCCCACCGGAATCTCAACCGCGACCTCCGCTGAGATGAAGAGGAACACGATATGCTACACTAGCACAAAAAAAATCTACCGCGTAACCAAAAAGCTACTCGCAAGAAGGGGATCACAGATAAGATTACCACTAGCGTTAGCCATTGGAAATCCTTCGCGCGTCGATGTAGTGGATCGTCCTCGCCACAGTCGTTGCGTCAATGGAGCGGATCGTCCTCCCACGCTGTAGTCGCTGCAGCGTCACCGCAGTAGTCCACACGTCCAGGGATGGAATGCCGTGCGTCGGTGTGCAAGCACCTGGTCGCTCGGCAGGGGCAACGAGAAGAGGAGGCTAGGGTTTCGAGTGAATCACTTCTAAACCGTGGGAAAGCACACCCTGCGCCCACCCTCCTCCCCTCCTTATTTAGCCACGAGATGAAACACTAAACCAAGGCCCATCAGCGTGCTAAACCCACGATGTCCATTAATTATGGATCCAATCCAAATTAATGCGTCCTAGCCCATTAAGTGTGTGACCGCAGTTCACGACGCTTGGACATGGATTCAAAACTCCTTTTCAATCCAATAGTTGGTAGCGGCTCTGCAAAGTATGCCAACTCCCAAACATACTATGATCAAATCGACGTAACCTATCAAAAGTACTCATATAATAATCCCTTTGCCAAGTATATGAAGATTGAACTCAAGGCGAGAAGTATGTCATCCTTTGATGATTCAATCCATCTCTCGTATCTATGATAGATTAATAAGTTGTGATTGACTCCTCAATCACAGCATGGCCATGCACTTCCTTAATCATATCACACGAGTGGCCTTGTCATATATCTCCGTTTCATTGGAGTGGCAAATTCCATCTTGATCGCCACTTCCTCTCGCACGCTTCATAGTAAACATGAAAGCTACCTTTATAACTGTCCGGTTAGGAAGTAGTGTTTGATAGCCCCAAGGAAAACTATTACACATGTAGGGAATATGACAATCTCAGGTCTAAGGATCATACATCTACTAGGTATGAGATACACTGATGACACATAAGAATGAAACATTCTCGCAGTGTCAAATTGCAGGTCTATCTAACCCATGTTCTTCAACATGCGTCCACAATGTATAGATGATATCTCTATATCCCATGATCTATGAAGCTTGATCATCGATCACTACATGTGCTGATCTATTCATTGTTGTCCTATACGATGATATCCGATCAGAGATATTTATCGAATTATATCAATAAGTAAAGAGCTTCATAAGCAAGTCACATACTTATTGATCAATACAATGATATACATTCATTGGACCAATAATCATATTATTATTCATAAACGTAGTCATGTTACAATCATCTAAATGATTGCCTCAAGGGCATAGCACTAACAATCTCTCACTTGCACTTGAGTCAATTAATTAAGTATCTAATACCAATAGACCTCGTGTGTGCCTCATGCTTAGGCTGTGGCAGTGGTTTTGTCAATGGATCGGCCACATTGGCTTCCGTATGTACTTTGCATATTCTCACGTCACCTCTATCCACAATCTTGCGAATAAGGTGAAAGCGCCGGAGTATGTGTTTAAACTTCTGATGTGATCTAGGCTCTTTTGCTTGTGCAATGGCACCACTATTATCACAATAGATGTCCATTGGACTAGAGGCACAAGCGACCACACCAAGCTCTGTGATAAACTTCTTAATCCACATAGCTTCTTTGCGCCTCTGAAGCCGCAATGTACTCCGCTTCGTCGAGAGTCGCCACCGTGTTTTGCTTGGAACTCTTCCACCATCGCTCCTCCATTAAATGTAAACACAAACCCGGATTACGATCGAAAATCATCTTTGTCACTTGGAAGCTTGCATCGTGTAACCCTTTGCAACCAGATCTTCCTCACCTCCAAAAACAAGGAACATACCCTTAGTTCTTCTCAAGTACTTCAGATATTTTTACGGCTATCCAATGACCATCACCAGATCCGCTTGGTATCCGCTGTGACACTTAGAGCATATGAGACATCCGGACGTGTACAGATCATGGCATACATAATAGACCCAATAGCGAAGCATATGAAATCTTGCTCATCCTCGTCTCGCCATCGATGTCGAAGGACACCGATTCTTGCAGAGACTAATGCCATGTGACATTGGCATGAAACCTCTCTTGATTCATGCATATTGAACATTTTCAATATCTTGTCAATGTACGCTTTCGACTTAATCCAATTAACCTTTTGATCTATCTCTATAGATTTTTATGCCCAAGATATAGCATGCTTCTCCCAAGTCTTTCATTGAGAAACTTCTTTTCAATGAAGTCTTAACATCTTCAAGCATAGGAATATCATTCCCGATCAATAATATGTCATCCACATACAAAATCGTAAATACAAGTGCGCTCCCACTAGCCTTCTTGTAAACACAAGGCTCTTCTTCATTTTTGATAAAGTCAAACCCTTTGACTACTTCATCAAAACGAATATTCCAACTCCGAGATGCTTGCTTTAACCCATAAATGGATCTTTGAAGCTTGCATACCCTTTTAGCATATTTAGGATGAACAAAACCTTGTGTTGTATCATGTATACATCCTCGTAAAGATTCCCATTAAGGAAGGTTGTTTTGACATCCATCGCCATATTTCAAAATCAAAATATGCAGCAATAGCTAAAATGATCCGGACAGACTTGAGCATGGCTACCGGTGAGAAGGTTTCATCATAGTCAACTCCTTGAACTTGTTTGAAACCCTTTGCCACCAACCGTGCCTTATAGATCTGAACATTTCCATCTACGTCTATCTTCTTCTTGAAAATCCATTTGCATTCAATGGTTTTTACACCATCAGGAGAATCGACCAAGTTCCAAACTTGATTGTCATGCATGGATTGAATTTCGCATCTCATGGCTTCAAGCCATTTTTTGGAGTTTGGGTCCATCATTGCTTCTTCATAAGTCGTGTTCTCATCATTGTCCAACAATAATATGTCATTCCCATATCTTATAGGTACATGACGTGGCCTCCCCGACCTACGTGGGGCTGGAGTCTCTTCCACAGGTTGTACAACACTTTGAACATCCTGTGAAGGTTCAGTGGTAGCTTGAACATATTCATGTGATTCTCGAACTTCATCAAGATACACATCACTCCTACTGAATTCTTTTGAAAGAAACTCTTTCTCCAAAAAGACACCATTTCGAGCAACAAAAACTTTGTTCTCGTTTCCTTTGTAAAAGTAATATCCTTTTGTTTCTTTAGGATACCCCACAATAAAACATTTTTCTGATTTAGGTGCGAGTTTATCTGATTGTAAACGTTTTACATAAGCCTCACATCCCCATATCTTGAGAAATGACAACATGGGACTCCTCCCAGTCCATATCTCATATGGCGTCTTCTCAACGGATTTTGATTGGACCCTATTCAAAGTGAACGCAGCTGACTCTAGAGCGAAACCCCAGAAGGATAATGGCAGATTTGTTTGGCCCATCATTGACCGAACCATATCTAATAAAGTTCGGTTTCGTCGTTCGGACACGCCATTCCATTGAGGTGTTCCTGGCGGAGTAAGTTGCGGAACGATTCCACATTGCTTTAGATGATCACCAAACTCTTGGCTCAAGTATTCACCACCACGATCTGATCGTAAGTGTTTTATTGATTTGCCAAGTTGATTTTGTACTTCATTTTGAAACTCTTTGAACCTTTCAAAAGTTTCAGATTTACGCCTCATTAAATAGATATATCCATATCTACTAAAGTCATCGGTAAAAGTTACAAAGTACTGAAACCCACCCCTAGCAGTGGAGCTCATTGGTCCACATACATCTGTATGTACTAGGGCCAATAACTCACTCGTTCTCTCACTAAAACCTGTGAAAGGGGCTTTTGTCATCTTGCCAAGTAAACAAGATTCACATGTTTCAAATGATTCAAAATCAAATGAGGTTAGAAGTCCATCACCATGGAGCTTCTTCATGCGCTTCTCATTTATATGACCTAAGCGACAATGCCATAAAAAGGTAGGGTTCAAATCATTAGGCCGATGCCTTTTAACATTAATGTTATAGACAGGTTTCTCTTCGAGTTAAAGGACGTACAACCCATCCACTATGGGGCAACGACCATAATACATATCATTCAAAAATATTGAACAAACAAAGTTCTTTATTATGAAATCATAACCTTCATGTTCCAAACAAGAAGATGAAATAATGTTTCTACTCAAAGATGGAACAAAATAACAATTATTGAGTTCTAAAACTAATCCTGAAGGCAAATGCAATGGGTATGTGCCAACGGCAAGACCATCAACTCTTGCTTTATTCCCCACGCCAAGATCCACTTCTCCTTTTGCCAAGTCTCTACTTTATCACCGCATCGAATTGCAAATGTGAGCAACCGAACCGTATCATATACCCATGAGCTGAGTGAAGAAGTAGAAAGATTAATTTTATAACATTAACACCAAGTGGAAACCACATTTCCATTCTTCTTATCTCCGCTGTACTTTTTCAGATTCCGCTTCCAATGTCCCGATTTCTTGCAATAGAAGCATTGGGTATCGGGTTGAGGGCCAACTTTAAGCTTCAAGCTTATTTTTGAGACTTGCGATCTCATCTTGAGCCTTTCCTTGCCCTTGCCTTTGCTCTTTCCGCTCCCAGCCTTAGCCTTCCTCTTTTGAATGCGGTTGTTTTCAACCATCATCACATGATTGGGTTTTTCTTAATGCTTTCTCGGCAGCCTTGAGCATCCCATGTAGCTCGGTTAGGCTCTTCTCCATGCTATTCATATGAAAATTCATAATGAATGGCTCAAAGCTCTGAGGCAGAGACTGGAGAATAACATCTGTGGCCAAACCGAGGCTAAGGGGAAACTCATGTTTTTCCAATCTCCCAATGTAACCAATCATCTTGATCACATGAGGGCTGACCGGACTGCCTTCAGCCAACTTACAAGCAAATAAAAGCTTTGAGATACCATACCTCTCAGCTCTTGCTTGATTCCCAAACATGCCCTTCAAGCCCACAATCATATTGTAAGCATCATGGTCCTCATATTGCTTTTGGAGCTCAGAGTCCATGGTGACTAGCATGAGACAGCTGACCTCTACAAAAGCATTAACATGCTTTTCATATTCAACCTTCAAATTGCGAGGAGCATTTTCGGCTGGTTCATCAGGAATTGGATTCTCTAGAACGTAGTCCTTCTTTTAATGCTTGAGAACAATTCTCAGGTTGCGATACCAATCAACAAAATTAGTTCCATTAAGTTTTTCCCTTTCCAAAACTGATCTCAAAGCAAAACCAGGTGTAGCAGGAGTAGGAGAAGGTGCCATTGAACTACAACAAAAACATGCAAAGATTCTAAGCACTATGTTTATGTCAAAATTTTATTAAACATTTTAATAAAAGGCACTCCTATTTTATGTCTCTTTTATAGACACATAGTGAGTATTCAATATCCATATTCATCAAACACTAGTGAGCTTTGGCATCACTGCTAGAAATTTAATGACATAGGTAGGCAACACCTTTGCTAATTACATCTTATGTAACTCTTGCTTGTTGAGTATGAAAACAAGTAATGAATGCCTCCGTCGACTTGACTCATGGCCAGGTCAACCTGCCCCTAGGGCTCACATGAGGGAGGGAGCACTTCCCGTATTCGGGTGCCAATTAAGAAACCTGCCTCATGTGTGTTTTCCTAGACACCAATTATCTTGTATAGGTTCCTTCATTGCTGAAATCAAATCCCAACTACTTATGTCCTCAAGCCCAAAACCGTTTTGATAGCTTGATTAAATCTACCATTGTTATGCGTGATGTGTCCAACACATACCTATCATCTATTAAGATAGCCATTGATATACTACTTTGGCAGTCATATCAATAACGATCTAAATTCTTGATAGGTGCTACAATTGGATGGACATTTTGATTTAAAATTTTAACTATAAGGACGAACAAAATTTACTAAGAACATGGCATCACATGCAATGAGCATAAAGAAAATAGCAAGGATTAAACACACATCCACAGAAAATCAAAATAAGCTGTGAAATAGCATGGCCCTTAGCATTAAGATCTCCATCATCATGCTTGTTTGTTCACCTTGCCACCTTGCTTGATTTGTTCACCTAGCCACCTTGCTTGATACCATCGTCTTCATCATTATGGATGCAACACCTTACAACTTTTGATAATGAATTTTACATGAGGGTTTGAAGCACCACAAGTCGACACGCAGGTCGTTATACAATTTAAATAGCCTTATGGCTTGACATGACACGCAGGCCATGTGGAAATTACATGCATCACATACACATAGGCCATACTATTTCACATAATTCCCTGCAAAAACGAGTTAAACAAAAGCAACACTACGACTCCGGGGTCCGAGGGGCAGCGCCCCTGGTGGGGTCCAATATGGATACATTTCAGATACCTTGATGGCGGTAACCCGACCGGTAAGGGTAACGTTGTACCATGAACGGACTCACCCAAATCAATATTGAATTGGTTTGCGCTTACCATGGATCAACTAGATCGACCCAATCCAACTCAATCTGATTGTCTTGGTCCCATATGGATACGTTTCAGAAACCCTGATGGCGGTAACCCGAGCGGTAAGGGTAACATCGTACCATGAACGGACTCACCCAAATAAAGATTGAGTCGGTTTGCACTTTCCTCAAACCCTAAACCGATCGATCTCATCGATGGCTGCCGTCACCAATTCATCACATGAACCGGCTGAACATGTAATAGATCCAATCTACTAACCTCACACATCATATGTGCAATATCCAAATCACAAAACTATACGAGATGGCTCTGATACCACTAAAGAGGAATGCGATATGCTACACTAGCACAAAAAAAATCTACCGCGTAACCAGAAAGCTACTCACAAGAAGGGGATCATAGATAAGATTACCACTAGACGCGCAGTTGCGGAATCCTTCGCGCGTCGATGTAGTTGTCAGTGCTATGCCCTTGAGGCAATCATTTAGATGATTGTAACATGACTATGTTTATGAATAATAATATGATTATTGGTCCAATGAATGTATATCATTGTATTGATCAACAAGTATGTGACTTACTTATGAAGCTCTTTACTTATTGATATAATTCGATAAATATCTCTGATCGGATATCATCGTATAGGACAACGATGAATAGATCAGCACATGTAGTGATCGATGATCATGCTTCATAGATCATGGGATATAGAGATATCATCTATACATTGAGGACGCATGTTGAAGAACATGGGTTAGATAGACTCATAATTGGACACCGCAAGAATGTTTCATTCTTATGTGTCATCGTGTATCTCATACCTAGTAGATGTATGATCCTTAGACCTGAGATTGTCATATTCCCTACATGTGTAATAGTTTTCCTTGGGGCTATCAAACACTACTTCCTAACCGGACAGTTATAAAGGTAGCTTTCATGTTTACTATGAAACGTGCGAGAGGAAGTGAGCAAATCAAGATGGAATTTGCCACTCCAATGAAACGGAGATATATGACAAGGCCACTCGTGTGATATGATTAAGGAAGTGCATGGCCATGCCGTGATTGAGGAGTCAATCACAACTTATTAATATATCACGGATACGAGAGATGGATTGAATCATCAAAGGATGACAAACTTCTCGCCTTGAGTTCAATCTTCATATACTTGGCAAAGGGATTATTACATGAGTACTTTTGATAGGTTCTGTTCGATTTGATCATAGTATGTTTGGGAGTTGGCATACTTTGCAAGGAGCCGCTACCAACTATTGGATTGAAAAGGAGTTTTTCGAATCCATGTCCAAACGCACGTGAACCCGCAGGTCACACACTTAATAGGGTGGGACGCATTAATTTGGATTGATCCATAATTAATGGACATCGTGGGTTTAAACACTGATGGGCCTTGGTTTAGGTTTCATCTCATGGCTATATAAGGAGGGGAGAAGGGTGGGCGCAGGGTGTGCTTTCCCACGGTTTAGAAGTGATTCACTCGAAATCCTAGCCTCCTCTTCTCGTTGCCCCTGCCGAGCGACCAGGTGCTTGCACACCGACACACGGTGTTCCATCCCTGGACGTGTGGACTACTGCGGTGACGCTGCTGCGACTGCGGCGTGGGAGGATGATCCACGACGAAACGAGGACGATCCGCTCCATCGACGCAATGACTGCGGTGAGGACGATCCACTACATCGACGCGCGAAGGATTCCGCAACTGCGCGTCTAGTGGTAATCTTATCTGTGATCCCCTTCTTGCGAGTAGCTTTTTGGTTACGCGGTAGTTTTTTTTTGTGCTAGTGTAGCATATCGCGTTCCTCTTCAGTGGTATCAGAGCCATCTCATATAGTTTTGTGATCTGGATGTTACACATATGATGTGTGAGGTTAGTAGATTGGATCTATTACATGTTGAGCCGGTTCATGTGATGAATTGGTGACGGCAGCTATCGATGAGATCGATCGGTTTAGGGTTTGAGGAAAGTGCAAACCGACTCAATCTTGATTTGGGTGAGTCCGTTCATGGTACGACGTTACCCTTACCGGTCGGGTTACCGCCATCAGGGTTTCTAAAACATATCCATATGGGACCAAGCCAATCAGATTGAGTTGGATTGGGTCAATCTAGTTGATCCATGTTAAGCGCAAACCGATTCAATATTGATTTGGGTGAGTCCGTTCATGGTACGACGTTACCCTTACCGGCCGGGTTACCGCCATCGTGGTTTCAAACGATCCATATGGGACCAAGCCAATCGATTAGATCGGATTGGGTCAATTTGTTGATCCGTGGAAATTTTGAGGTGTTTTCCTTTAATGTAAGATATGCCTCTAAAATTTTTTCCAAGGGCACCGCCCGCGGACCCCGAGTCGTAGTGTTGCTTTTGTTTAACTCGCTTTTGCAGGAATTATGTGAAATAGTATGGCCTATGTGTATATGATGCATGTAATTTCCACATGGCTGCGTACATGTCAAGCCATAAGGCTATTTAAATTGTATAACGACCTGCGTGTCGACTTGTGATGCTTCAAACCCTCATTTAAATTCATTATCAAAAGTTGTAAGGTGTTGCATCCATAATGATGAAGACGATGGTATCAAGCAAGGTGGCTAGGTGAACAAATCAAGCAAGGTGGCAAGGTGAACAAACAAGCATGATGATGGAGATCTTAATGCTAAGGGCCATGCTATTTCACAGCTTATTTTGATTTTCTGTGGATGTGTGTTTAATCCTTGCTATTTTTTTATGCTCATTGCATGTGATGCCATGTTCTTAGTAGATTTTGTTCATCCCCATACTTAAAACTTTAAATCAAAATGTCCATCCAATTGTTGCATCTATCAAGAATTTAGATCGTTATTGATATGACTGCCAAAGTAGTATATCAATGGCTATCTTAATAGATGATAGGGATGTGTTGGACACATCACGCATAACAATGGTAGATTTAATCAAGCTATCAAAAAAATTTTGGACTTGAGGACATAAGTGGTTGGGATTTGATTTCAGTAATGAAGGAACCTATACTAGTGTTTGATGAATATGGATCTTGAATACTCACTATGTGTCTATAAAAGGGACATAAAATAGGAGTGTCTTTTATTAAAATGTTTAATAAAATTTTGACATAAACATAGTGCTTAGAATCTTTGCATGTTTTTGTTATAGTTCAATGGCACCTTCTCCTACTCCTGCTACACCTGGTTTTGCTTTGAGATCAGAATTGGAAAGGGAAAAACTTAATGGAACTAATTTTGTTGATTGGTATCGCAACCTGAGAATTGTTCTCAAGCATGAAAAGTAGGACTACGTTCTAGAGAATCCAATTCCTGATGAACCAGCCGAAAATGCTCCTCGCAATTTGAAGGTTGAATATGAAAAGCATGTTAATGCTTCTGTAGAGGTCAGCTGTCTCATGCTAGTCACCATGGACTCTGAGCTCCAAAAGCAATATGAGGACCAGGATGCTTACAATATGATTGTGGGCTTTAAGGGCATGTTTGGGAACCAAGCAAGAGCTGAGAGGTATGGTATCTCAAAGCTTTTATTTGCTTGTAAGCTGGCTGAAGGCAGTCCGGTCAGCCCTCATGTGATCAAGATGATTGGTTACATTGGGAGATTGGAAAACTTGAGTTTCCCTTAGCCTCGGTTTGGCCACAGATGTTATTCTCAGTCTCGCCTCGAGCTTTGAGCCATTCATTATGAATTTTCATATCAATAGCATGGAGAAGAGCCTAACCGAGCTACATGGGATGCTCAAAGCTGCCGAGGAAAGCACTAAGAAAAAACCCAATCATGTGATGATGGTTCAGAAAACAACTGCATTCAAAAAGAGGAAGGCTAAGTCTGGGGGAACGGGAAAAAGAAAATGCAAGGGCAAGGGCAAGAGATCGCAAGCCTCAAAAATAAGCTTCAGAAGCTTAAAGTTCGCCCTCAACCTGATACCCAATGCTTCTATTGCAAGAAATCAGGACATTGGAAACGGAACTGCGAAAAGTACCTGGCAGATAAGAAGAATAGAAATGTGGTTTCCACTTCAGGTATTAATGTTATTGAAATTAATCTTGCTACTTCTTCACTCAGCTCATGGGTATATGATACCGGTTCGGTTGCTCACATTTGCAATTCGATGCAGGGGCTGATAAAGAGTAGAGACTTGGCAAAAGGAGAAGTGGATCTTCGCGTGGGGAATAAAGCAAGAGTTGATGGTCTTGCCGTTGGCACATACCCATTGCATTTGCCTTCAGGATTAGTTTTAGAACTCAATAATTGTTATTTTGTTCCATCTTTGAGTAGAAACATTATTTCATCTTCTTGTTTGGAACATGAAGGTTATGATTTCATAATAAAGAACTTTGTTTGTTCAATATTTTTGAATGATATGTATTATGGTCGTTGCCCCATGGTGGATGGGTTGTACGTCCTTTAACTCGAAGAGAAACCTGTCTAAAACATTAATGTTAAAAGGCATCGGCCTAATGATTTGAACCCTACCTTTTTATGGTATTGTCGCTTAGGTCATATAAATGAGAAGTGCAAGAAGAAGCTCCATGGTGATGGACTTCTAACCTCATTTGATTTTGAATCATTTGAAACATGTGAATCTTGTTTACTTGGCAAGATGACAAAAGCCCCTTTCACAGGTTTTAGTGAGAGAACGAGTGAGTTATTGGCCCTAGTACATACTGGATGTATGTGGACCAATGAACTCGATCGCTAGGGTGGGTTTCAGATTTTGTAACTTTTACCGATGACTTTAGTAGATATGGATATATCTATTTAATGAGGCATAAATCTGAAACTTTTGAAAGGTTCAAAGAGTTTCAAAATGAAGTACAAAATCAACTTGGCAAATCAATAAAACACTTACGATCAGATCGTGGGGGCGAATACTTGAGCCAAGAGTTTGGTGATCATCTAAAGCAATGTGGAATCGTTCTGCAACTTACTCCGCCAGGAACGACTCAATGGAATGGTGTGTCCGAACGACGAAACCGAACTTTATTAGATATGGTTCGGTCAATGATGAGCCAAACAGATCTGCCATTATCCTTCTGGGGTTTCGCTCTAGAGACCGTTGCGTTCACTTTGAATAGGGTCCCGTCAAAATCCGTTGAGAAGACACCATATGAGATATGGACTGGGAGAAGTCCCATGTTGTCATTTCTCAAGATATGGGGATGTGAGGCTTATGTAAAACGTTTACAATCAGATAAACTCGCACCTAAATCAGAAAAATATTTTATTGTGGGGTATCCTAAAGAAACAAAAGGATATTACTTTTACAAAGGAAACAAGAACAAAGTTTTTGTTGCTGGAAATGGTGTCTTTTTGGAGAAAGAGTTTCTTTCAAAAGAATTCAGTAGGAGTGATGTGTATCTTGATGAAGTTCGAGAATCACATGAATATGTTCAAGCTACCACTGAACCTTCACAAGATGTAAAAAGTGTTGTACAACCTGTGGAAGAGACTCCAGCCCCACATAGGTCGGGGAGGCCACGTCATGTACCTATAAGATATGGGAATGACATATTATTGTTGGACAATGATGAGCCCACGACTTATGAAGAAGCAATGATGGACCCAAACTCCGAAAAATGGCTTGAAGCCATGAGATGTGAAATTCAATCCATGCATGACAATCAAGTTTGGAACTTGGTCGATTCTCCTAATGGTGTAAAAACCATTGAATGCAAATGGATTTTCAAGAAGAAGATAGACGTAGATGGAAATGTTCAGATCTATAAGGCACGGTTGGTGGCAAAGGGTTTCAAACAAGTTCAAGGAGTTGACTATGATGAAACCTTCTCACCGTAGCCATGCTCAAGTCTGTCCGATCATTTTAGCTATTGCTGCATATTTTGATTATGAAATATGGCGATGGATGTCAAAACAGCCTTCCTTAATGGGAATCTTTCTGAGGATGTATACATGATACAACCTGAAGGTTTTGTTCATCCTAAATATGCTAAAAGGGTATGCTAGCTTCAAAGATCCATTTATGGGTTAAAGCAAGCATCTCGGAGTTGGAATATTCGTTTTGATGAAGTAGTCAAAGGGTTTGACTTTATCAAAAATGAAGAAGAGCCTTGTGTTTACAAGAAGGCTAGTGGGAGCGCACTTGTATTTCTGATTTTGTATGTGGATGACATATTATTGATCGGGAATGATATTCCTATGCTTGAAGATGTTAAGACTTCATTGAAAAGGAGTTTCTCAATGAAGGACTTGGGAGAAGCATGCTATATCTTAGGCATAAAAATCTATAGAGATAGATCAAAAAGGTTAATTGGATTAAGTTAGGAAACGTACATTGACAAGATATTGAAAATGTTCAATATGCATGAATCCAAGAGAGGTTTCATGCCAATGTCACATGGCATTAGTCTCTGCAAGAATCAGTGTCCTTCGACATCTGATGAGCTAGACAGGATGAGCAAGATTCCATATGCTTCTGCTATTGGGTCTATTATGTAAGCCATGATCTGTACACGCCCAGATGTCTCATATGCTCTAAGTGTCACAAGCAGATACCAAGCGGATCCTGGTGATGGTCATTGGATAGCCGTAAAAATTTTCCTGAAGTACTTGAGAAGAACTAAGGGTATGTTCCTTGTTTTTGGAGGTGAGGAAGATCTGGTTGCAAAGGGTTACACCGATGCAAGCTTCCAAAATGACAAAGATGATTTTCGATCGCAATCCGGGTTTGTGTTTACAATTAATGGAGGAGCAGTAAGCTGGAAGAGTTCCAAGCAAAACACGGTGGCCGACTCTACGACGGAAGCGGAGTACATTGCGGCTTCGGAGGCCGCAAAAGAAGCTATGTGGATTAAGAAGTTTATCACAGAGCTTGGTGTGGTCGCTAGTGCCTCTAGTGCAATGGATATCTATTGTGATAATAGTGGTGTCATTGCACAAGCAAAAGAGCCTAGATCACATCACACGTCTAAACACATACTCAGGCGCTTTCACCTTATTCGCGAGATTGTGGATAGAGGTGACGTGAGAATATGCAAAGTACATACGGAAGCCAATGTGGCCGATCCGTGGACAAAGCCACTGCCACAGCATAAGCATGAGGCACACACGAGGTCTATTGATATTAGATACTTAATTGATTGACTCAAGTGCAAGTAGGAGATTGTCAGTGCTATGCCCTTGAGGCAATCATTTAGATGATTGTAACATGACTATGTTTATGAATAATAATATGATTATTGGTCCAATGAATGTATATCATTGTATTGATCAACAAGTATGTGACTTGCTTATGAAGCTCTTTACTTATTGATATAATTCGATAAATATCTCTCGATCGGATATCATCGATAGGACAACGATGAATAGATCAAGACATGTAGTGATCGATGATCATGCTTCATAGATCATGGGATATGGAGATATCATCTATACATTGTGGACGCATGTTGAAGAACATGGGTTAGATAGACCCGCAATTGGACATCGCGAGAATGTTTCATTTTATGTGTCATCGTGTATCTCATACCTAGTAGATGTATGATCCTTAGACCTGAGATTGTCATATTCCCTACATGTGAAATAGTTTTCCTTGGGGCTATCAAACACTACTTCCTAACCGGATAGTTATAAAGGTAGCTTTCATGTTTACTATGAAACGTGCAGAGGGAAGTGAGCAGTCAAGATGGAATTTGCCACTCCAATGAAACGGAGATATATGACAAGGCCACTCGTGTGATATGATTAAGGAAATGCATGGCCATGCCATGATTGAGGAGTCAATCACAACTTATTAATATATCATGGATACGAGAGATGGATTGAATCATCAAAGGATGACATACTTCTCGCCTTGAGTTCAATCTTCATATACTTGGCAAAGGGATTATTACGTGAGTACTTTTGATAGGTTCTGTCCGATTTGATCATAGTATGTTTGGGAGTTGGCATACTTTGCATGGAGCCGCTACCAACTATTGGATTGAAAAGGAGTTTTTCGAATCCATGTCTAAACGTACGTGAACCTGCAGGGTCACACACTTCATGGGCTGGGACGCATTAATTTGGATTGGATCCATAATTAATGGACATCGTGGGTTTAGCACGCTGATGGGACTTGGTTTAGGGTTTCATCTCGTGGCTATATAACGAAGGGAGGAAGGTGGGCGCAGGGTGTGCTTTCCCAAAGTTTAGAAGTGATTCACTCGAAACCCTAGCCTCCTCTTCTCATTGCCCCTGCCGAGTGACCTGGTGCTTGCACACCGACGCACGGCGTTCCATCCCTGGACGTGTGGACTCATCGCGTGACGCTGCTGCGATCGCGCTCGGGAGGACGATCCATGGCGAGATGAGGACGATCCGCTCCATCGACGCAACGACTGCGGCGAGGACGATCAGTTCGTCGGGGTCGGAGCGACAATGACGATCACCGAGTCATGGGCTCGTCGCACCGAACTCCACCTCGACGCATTGAAGACAATCGCCGAGCTAGAGGCTCGCCTCGCCGGACTCCCCCTCATCATGACGATAGATCCATCGATGAAATCCGAGCGTTCATTTCTCGGTTACGCCGAGTAGTATGGCCCGAAGGTTTCAACCCCAAGGGCATCGTTAAGTTTGACGGGGATTGAGATCCAGAAGCTTGGCTTCAGGTCTATGCCCTGGCGATTAAAGTGGCTGGAGGCAATCAAAATGTGATGGCAAATTATCTGCCAGTCAATCTCACCCCTTCAACTCAATCATGGCTCACAGGACTTCCTGCGAACTCGGTGGACTCCTGGACCGATCTTTGCGAGCAATTTATCGCAAACTTTCAGGGAACCTACGAGAGGCCTGGCACCCCGTGGGACCTATATCAGCTTCACCAGAAGAAAGACGAGACGCTGAGAGATTTCATCCGGTGTTTCATGCAGAAGAAAAACACCATCAGGGATGTATCTGATGCACTGGTGGTAGTAACCTTTCAGAAAGGGGTCAGCGATCCTGATCTGATCAAGAACATGTCCAGGAAACCTCCGGCCTCCGTAAAGGAGATGTTTGCATTGGCCGACCGCTATGCCACAGCCTCAGACGCCCTGGCCGAGCGCCAAGAAGATCGCCCGCAACAGAAGAACAAGCATGTGCGTTGACTATACCGATCTCAACAAGGCATGTCCGAAGGATCCCTTCGGGCTACCTCGAATTGATCAGGTGGTTGATTCAACTGCTGGGTGCGAGATCTTCAGTTTCCTCGATGCCTACTCTGGGTACCACCAGATTCGCCTAAAGGAGGAAGATCATATCAAAACGTCATTCATCACGCCCTTTGGGGCCTTTTGTTATACCACGATGGCGTTCGGGTTGAAAAATGCTGGTGCAACGTATCAACGTGTAATACAGCGGTGTTTTCATGCCGAACTCGGACACAACGTGAAGGCATATGTGTACGATGTCGTGGTAAAGACTCGGGAGAGGAAGGACCTTATTGCCGACCTAACCGAGATGTTCGAAAGTCTAAGGACTTTCAGCATGAAGCTTAATCCCGAGAAGTGTGTTTTCGGAGTATCTTCGGTAAAACTGCTCGGGTTTATTGTCACCCAACGAGGTATTGAGGCCAACCCAGAAAAGATCAATGCCAAATCAAATATGGAACCGCCGACTTGCCAAAAGGACGTCCAGAAGATTACAGGATGTATGGCCACACTCAGCAGGTTAATTTCCCGACTGGGTATGCGAGGTATGCCATTCTTTAAACTCCTTAAGAAGCAGGACTTAACGACAACCCTGGTCTTGGTTTCACCGATGCCAGGGGAACCTCTGTTACTTTATATCGCGGCAACGACTCATGTAGTCAGCGCTGCAATCATCATAGAAAGGGAGGAGCCAGATCACGTGCAGAAGATCCAACACCCAGTCTATTTCATCAGCGAGGTCCTGAATGAATCTAAGGTGCGGTATCCACAAGTGCAGAAATTATTATACGTCGTACTTCTTACATCTCGCAAACTCAAGCACTACTTCCAAGAGCATACTATTTCGGTGGTCACTTCCTTCCCAATAGGAGATATAATTCACAACCAGGAGGCCACTGGGAGAATTGCAAAGTGGGCAGACAAGCTTGGAGCCTTTGATATCCTATTCAAGCCTCGCACAGCCATTAAGTCTCAAGCGCTCGCCGATTTTACTGCCGAGTGTACAGAACTTCAAAACCCAGCGGTCGTCAAGGAACTCGAGTACTGGACAATGTATTTCGATGGTTCCCTCATGCTCAGTGGCGCGGGGGCTGGTATAGTGCTCATATCACCAAGTGGGGAATGGTTGAGGTACGTTCTTCAAATACTTTTTCCCGCGTCGAACAACGCCGCCGAGTACAAGGCACTCATCCATGGGTTCCGTATCGCCATATCGCTCGGTATCCGACATTTGACGGTTCGCGGAGATTCAATGCTCATGGTCAATTAGGTGCAAAAAGAATGGTCCTGCATCGAAGACAACATGGCTGCCTATTGCCAGGAGGTACGCAAGCTAGAAGGCAACTTTGACGGCTTGGAACTTGTTCACGTGCTCCGTCGGGACAATGAAGCGGCCGACGAGCTAGCAAAAATGGGAGCCGACCGGACCACAGCGCCCGTGGGAGTATTCGTCGAAGAAATTCATAAGTCCACAATAAGCACTCAGCCAAAATCGGACATGCTAGTGGAGAAGAACATTGAGGAAGAAGTCTTGATCATTACCCCCGATTGGACAGCTCCGTATCTGGACTATTTGACGAAGGACGAGCTACCTAAAGACCGCATGCAGGTCGAGCGAATAATGCGCCGAAGCAAGAGCTACGTGGTAATCATGGAGAACTCTATCGCAAGAGTTCCTCTGGTGTACTACGACGATGCATATCAGAACAAGAAGGAAGGGATCTTCTCAAGGAAATCCACTCGGGAATTTGCGGGAATCACGCGGCGTCAACAACCCTAGTTGGTAAGGCTTATCGTCAGGGATTTTTCTAGCTAACTGTTGTCACTGATGCACAGGAAATCGTCTGGTCATGCGAAGGATGTCAATTCTTTGCGCGACAGGTGAACAAACCGGCACGGGAACTACAGACCATCCCAATCACCTGGCCATTTGCGGTCTGGAGGCTTGACATGGTGGGACCTTTGAAGAAGGCTCAAGGTGGTTATACTCATCTCTTCGTGGCGCCGATAAATTCACCAAATGGATTGAGGCTGCCGTTGCCACAATCACGCAAAGAAAGGCCAAAGAATTCTTCCATGAAATCGTGGTTAGATTCGGCGTACCGAACCGGATCATCACGGATAACGGCACCCAATTCAGAGGTGGCATATTTCAAGACTGGTGCGATGAACTCAGCATAAAGATTTGCTTCGCATCAGTAGCACACCCCCGAAGCAATGGGCAGGTCGAACGAGCCAACGGCATGGTGCTACAAGGCCTAAAGGCAAGGATTTTTTATCATCTCAAACCACACGCCACTCGGTGGGTCAAAGAATTGCCTTCGGTACTCCCCTCAGCAGAGCAACCGGGCAGTCACCTTTCTTCCTGGTGTATGGCTCAGAGGCGGTCATCCCCATCCAGTTAGAATTCGGATCCCCGCGGGCTCGGAGCTACAAGGAGGTCATATATATATAAGAAAGTATTGAGTCATATATATATATACGAGGAGGTCATATATATATACGAAAGCATTCACAGTCTCGCTTCTCGGATCATGTATCTAAATATACGAAAGCATTGAGTCATATATATATATGACTTTTATCGATATTACACGAATGTAAACTGTGAATGCACACACTTACAATGTCTAGCATCTCAAGAGCGCGGCGTCGAGGGCATCGAGGTTGAAGACGTCAAAAAGGTCCTTGAAGTCGGCTGTGAAGAATCCCCCCGATGACTCGTTGAATAGATGCTCAGGCTTGAAAATGACCGAGATACTCGTTATGCGGTCTTGCACTAGCTTTTTAGCTTGTTCCATGCACCAATTCTGCAATCTAATGCAAGCCATAGAAAGGTTCTTCATGCGCTCTCCTGTTACAAAAGGCTCTCCTAGCTGGTATACTCGGGCCAGCGGGGCAATTGAATAGTCCAATTTCTTCGTGATCTGCTTCGCTTTGCCCTTGACTTTTTTTCTGCCATAAGGAGTCTGCACGGGAGACGAGTGGGCACCATCCCACTGAATGTCCTTTGATGAAGGGGGAACAAGAACCAATTTGGTCCCCTGCTGAGGTGCAGCATATGACTCAGGCAGTTGGGGAAGCTCCGGTGATGGAGGACGGTCTTGAAATTATCATTTACACCGTCCACACTAACCTTCGTGAATCCCGGTGCCACAAGGGTGCCGTGCACCAGCGCCCTTTCAATAAACGGATACGTGACCCCCGAAGCAGCCGGAATAAGAATGGCACCATGGACAAGTCTCACTTGGAGAGTGCACCGCGTGGCCACCTACAAAATGGTACACAATTAGCTACTGCGTCCAATAGCTATTTGTATGGAGCATTCAAGACATATATATAAGTACCTTGATGTCACAGACAGGAAATTTGCCATGTTCATTTGTGGGAGTGGCGAACGCATAGCTGCTCTTTTTGGTAGTGGGGCTGATTTGCCCACATACATCTGGGACTTGCGTAGGCTGATTATTGAACCTTTCCTCGAGGCTTTTCATCTTATTGTTGAATTCTTCTCTTAGTCTTTCCTCAATCCTTTGTACCAGTCGTTCCTGTCGATCTACTTTTGTTCTCTTCCTACTCCAGTATTTTTCTGAGTCGTCTGGAAATCCTGACTTCCAGGGAACAAAAACCCCAACGCCTCGCGTGCGACCAGGGTGTTCCTTGTTTCCCAAGGCTATGGAGAGTACATCTTTCTCCCTGTCTGGCAAAAAAGTGCCCTCGAAAGATTGTGTACTCAACGCTACCTACAAGATCCCGAAAAGTTAATTCACTTACGAAATTACGAACTAATTACGTACAAAATTGGAAGTCCGATATCTTACCAGTCGTTGGCAGACTTCCTCATCCGTGGGGTTTGTAAAGGAGATGGTGCCGGAAGACGTGGTACTTGACCTTGCTCTCAGCCAATCTCTGGTGCGTCGGTCAACGATACATGCAAATAGCACAAAGGCCTCCTCGTCCTCCCTCTCCCATTGGTCCCTCATCCTCGCGTACCCAGCGGTGCCAAGTCTGTGGGGGTGGGTGATCCTTGACTGCAGGGCCTTGTGGGCTTCACTTTGACGTACGAATCCGTCCGTCGTCTTCGCCTCAACAAAATTTTGCCATACATCCTCAGCAATGAACCTGTACTTAGAGAAGGGAGTCCTGTCCTTATTGACATATTCCTTGACAAGCGTGCTCTTGAAATTCTTCCACGCCTTTCCCGCCACTAGCAGTGCATACCGTCGCACTAAGCTCACAAAGCCTTCTGGGATATCAAACGAAGACATAATTTCTGTCACCAAGTCGTTGCGGCTCTCATCAGTCAGTGACTTCTAGGATGGACAGGTGATGGGGACCTGTTCCCATGCGACTATCCCGCACAATGTCCTAAATGCATTCACCGCCTTTCTTGGTTCGGTGGGGGCCCCATCCTTTCGATCAACCGCTGTGATGGTATATCATTCCGTGGGCCTTTTATTTGCTCCTCTGGGACCTCGAGGAGGTTTTCTTTTCGATGATGTAAAACCCTGAAATTTACTCTAATTTAAATTTTGGAGTATTTTTTATTTTTGAGAATTTCTGAGAATTTATTAGAATTTAATTGGATTTATTCATTTTTCACCTTTCTTGAATTTAATTAAATTCATGCAAAGTTTTCTTGGGAATATTCTATTTGAGTTCAGAATGTTCAAAAATATTTTCCAGAATTTTTCTGGATTTTTTCGGGTATTTTTGCTATTTATTTTGGCTTTGTTTATTTATCTGAATTTATTTAAATCAGAAATGTTTTGAAAATCCTAAAACAGTATTGGGCTGAAACGTCGTTCGGTCTGGCCCATCTGCGCTCGTTGGCCCAGCCCAGTCCACGCCGCGCAAACCCTAGCCGCCGTCGTGTTTCGCCCGTTGGATCGCCCCGTATGGACGTCCCCGATCGCGCCACGTCGCCCGCCGACCGTTTCCGGTAACGCCGCCCAAGACACGGCCGGAGATTCCGCGCCATTATCGCGGGTGTTATTTCTTCCTTCATTAGCCGCACACCGTAGAGCTTTTCCTTCCGCCTCTTTTGCGCCGTTTCTTTCTTCCCGAGACCCGCCGTAGCAGTCACACGAGCTCGCCGAAGTTCTGAGACTCTCCACCATCCTTTGCGCCACCGTCGTTCACCCTCCGCAGTGTCTGAGGTCACCGCCGAGTCGCCCATGCCGAGACGTTCCAGCCGTGCCACTTCGTGTCGCCGGAGAAGCCCCGCAGCGCCGTCGCAGAGGTCGTCTTCTTCCTCTCCGGTCAATCTGCGCCGTCGTGCCATCGACGCCAACTCAAGCTTCGCCCGCCATCAGATCTTCGCTCAACGCTTCAGATCTTGCCACGTCGCCCCACAACAGTAAACCCATCTTTATCTTTCAACCGTCAGATTTAATCAATGGTCTAGATTGCATCGTGTAGATCCATGTTGTTTTAATTCCAGCCATTAGATTTAGATCCTAGGGTTCTAGCGCTGCCACGTTGCGTAGTTGTTGTAGCCGTTGATTGCGCGCCGATCGGTCTCGATCGTGACGCGTGGTGCCTCACCGCCTCGCCTGTCGTGCCGTCTGATCTAGATCCGACCGTAGCTGTACCGATGCGTGGCAACGTGAAAATCGAGGCGTCGCCGAGCCGTGCGGGTGTGAGATCTGGCCGTCGGTTGAGTGAACGGTAGCGATTCGGTACATGGTCGAGATCTGGTCATCGATTAGGGACGACCGAAACGGTGTCATGTGCCCATGCACGAATTGCGAGGTAATCGGCTGACGTCAGCAGTGACGTTAGAGCTGATGTCATCTAGTGAGGTCAAGTTCACTGTTCTGTGGACCGAGTCCACCGTGGACCAACCCGAGCCGTGGACCGGGTCCATGGACCAGAGCGACGTGGCGGCACCAGAAGACGCCACGTGTTCGCTGACGTCATGCTGACGTAATAAATCGGTTTTCCAGTTAAAAAAATATTTATGTTAACTCGGTTTATTGTTTTTAATATATTTGCAAATTTTAAAAGGTTATAACTTTTGCATTTTAACTCTGATTGAGATGATTCCAGTCTCTAAAATTTTGTAAAATTGTGATTTTTTTAATGGTGAATTTTAATTGAATTTTTGAGGTTATATATTCTACTGTTTTGGTTATTTATTGCATATGTTATTTTTACGCGTAGACGCAAATTTGCCAGAAAGTATTGAAGAGTTCATCGCTCAAGATCAAGCTTCGGATCAAGACCAGCAACTCTTTGAAGGCAAGTGATGCTTTGACCATTTTGATCCCAGTTTCTTCTAAATGTATTTTGCTTTGAAATTATGCATGCTAAATTAATTAAAAATGAATTTAAATTAATTTGGGGTATGTAGCTAATCAACCCATACTGTTATCGCCACCTTGAAATTACTATTTGTATGCCTTTAAATCATTGTCCACCCTAAGGTTATTCATATTTGATGGATATTAATATGATGCCAACACGGGAGGCTAGACCGTGATTAGAAGCTTAGCCTTGCAACGAGTTATGAATGATCTTTCGGAAAATGTATCAATGTTGACTAACGAAATATTGAATGTATTTTGAAAGTGGTGTGATGATGCCACATGATGAGATTGAGGTACAGAGATCTATGTGGTTCTGTACTAATGTTGAGTTATTACTGGCATGTGTTGCACAATAATCAACGTGGTGGGAAATGATTTAGACTAGGGCAAGTGGTAAGAGGCTTTGTGCTAGGTGGGCCTGTGTGGCAATGGGTTGATGAGTGATGTGAGTCTGTGTGCCACATTGGGCTGTGTGCCACTGTTGAGTGTTGGAAGTCTTGCCTTGGTCAGTTAAGGACCTCACCTTGCAAGCCTTTGACCTGAGTCACCCGTACAACCACATGTCTGATATGGAACAGGCCTAGTTGATTAGGGTTTTGATATCTTTCCTTTCATACCTCGGGGTGACAGTAAACGGGGGTGTATCTGTGTGGGGGAGCGTACCTGTGCTACGGCTTGGTGCCCATCCAACGGTGTTGTCTTGTCCTATACTTCGGCTCTGTGTGAGGGAAGTGATAGTGAAGGTAATACCGGAGAGGTTCATTGGTTAAGGTAGAGGTTCCTGAAAGGCTTTGTTACGTGCAATCACCTGTGTGGTGAGCGGATGTATCTTGTGGGTAAAGTGTACAACCTCTGCAGAGTGTCAAATCTATTTGAATAGCCGTGTCCGCGGTATTGGACATTGCTCGGGGATTACAATCAAGGGTTAGATCTTCATAAAAAAATGTGGAATGGGTGGCTTTGTACCAATGTGAAAATGAATTATTAAGGCTGCGTACCGAGACTCTTTAAAGAAAAACCATTTGAAGAACTTAGCATTATATATAACTGTTTTCACTACTTTTAATCTAAATAAGATACTAGTTTAAAAATGTTGTTTGATACAAAAGAACCAAATAAGCCAATTCTTTGGAATAAGCCTTGCATGTAGTAATAGCACCACATTCTGTGCATTACTTGTTGAGTGCCTTGAGTACTCACCCCTCCTTGCCTATCAATTCCAACATCAGTGGAGGAGTCTACGCTGGCCTGGGAGGAGGAGTATATTGAAGATCCGAACAGTTAGGGGGCAAGCCCAGTCGGTTGCCTGTGGCAAGATGAAGGCTTCTACGAAGTTTATATGTTTTTCGCTGTTTCCTGTTTACTCTGATAATGTAAGCCCTGTGTGGCTGATTTATGTAAGGAGACCATAAGGTCGTACAACTCAGTTTATATAAATGTTTGCACTATTTATTATGGTATCGTTGTGAATGTCTGTGATGTTCAACCCTGTAAAGACTGTGTGTGCTAGCGTGATCCTGGACTAGCACAGAATACACAGTGGGTCCAGATTCTCAGAATCTGGTCCCGACAGATGACTCATCACATCCTTTAGACGGCGAATGAGGGGACACCATCTTGCAATCTAGGCTGGTTGTCGTGGCTCAACAAGAAAGAAAAGTAAACAAACATGGAAGGCTACCAATTGATGGCTGCTTTTATTTAATGGGTACAAAGGTAGTTCAGAGAAGGTAAGTTCAGAGAAGCAAATTTAAGAGATGGTAAGTGAAGAGAATTAACACTACTTACAAGTGACAACATACAAAACAATTCATGATATTTTAGTTATAAGTTCTCAGAAGAATTAATACTGCTTGCAGTGGTCATTACTGCAATGTTAATCTGAAATGTCAAGCACAAGCAAGAGACCTCAAATGACAACGACAGCAATAGTACGACAGCTATGGTTATTTACACCCTATCACCAAATGAGCTAGCTTAAAATGCTACCAGCGACATCTATTGATAAGAATTAGCAGTTAGGGAAAAAGAAAGAAAGGGCAATGCTATTAGACAAAGGTATGAGTGCATTGCAAATCTTCTTGGTTTCTAATTTTCAGAATGCGAGTGAAGCCTATGAAGGAACGAAGCTACAAAGCGACCTAAAAGTACTAGGGAAATACAAATGTATGGAAGAAATGTTATCATATTTTGCTGCCGAACTTTTTAGTTAGAGTAATTGGTACACGGTTCATAAAAACAGGAAGGCAAAGACCACATGCAGGTTCTCATGGAAATCTGCCATTCCAACCAATTAATCTGCTATATATGTTTTTTGTTCTACTGCTTACAATTATACTAAACAACATGCAAATGAGCTGTGCAATATGTGATTAGGATAGTGACCACTTTATGCCCAATCTCAACAACACCAACACAAAAATGGTCGAGATGCAAAACGGAGCAGTGCTACTACCACTAATGCTTGAGCGAGTTCATCTGCAGCTTGAGCACATCACTAGTAGCTTCACTTACACTACTGAAGAATTCCAAAAGCTATGAAACTTAAGCCTCAGCATGAATTTAGCATAATCTGGCACTAACAAATCTAACCCTAAATGGCCAAATGTAAAAATTCTCACACACAACCGCACAATCACACAATACTCTGAAATTTAGAATGGGTTCAATATATTTTTTCAGCAAGAGATCTAACCAAACGAATCAGTCCAATATAGATGAAGAGAGGGCCGGGGTTTCGGGAGAGAGGGAAGAGAGGGGAACCATACCTCAGCTCGGCAACGGGATGAGCCGGTCGGCGGCGCGATGGGAACGAGGCGGGTCCAAGGGGGGGCGGCGTCGGCGATGGGGAGGCGTTGGCGAGGGGGCGGCATCGGCGATGGGGAGGCGTCGACGAGGGGGCGGAGACGAAGCTAGGGTTTTGAGCGCGTGAGTGGAGAATGAATGATCTGCAAGAGTGGCCTTTTTATAGGTCTCCCATATCACAGACGGTTCTAGTTTAGAACCGTCTGTTATAACAACATCACAGACGGTTCTTAAATAGAACCTTCTGTGATAGTATTTTAGCATAGACGGTTCTATATTAGAACCGTCTGCGATAGTTTTTTATCGCAGACGGTTATGTATTAGAACCGTCTGTGATATAAAATATACCCGTCTGTGATGAAGCTTGACATAGACCTTCATTGCTAAGGTAAATAAAGAGTTTAGCCTTCTTGACATACAATCGATATTGGATAATGTATAATGTATATGGAATTGTAGATGAAGCAATATCAGTAAAGGAAAGGAAACTATATTAAATAAATCAGATGCATATATACACAAAGTTGTTTTTAATTTCGAGCATCTCATTACAAACAACTCTATTATCTTCTAGAGTACACTTAAAATCATAACTCCACTTGCTTATTCTTTTGTATAAAAATTAGCCCTTCATGATGATCGACGCGTGTGTAGCTAGCTTCTTCGGGTTGTTCTTCCTGGACTGTGATGCTCTTTCCGATAGGAGGCAACTCTTCGAATTGATTATATTCTTCCTCATCTACTACATTCTCTACTCTGACATTCCTCCTTTTTCCCTGAAGAACTACATGTCTCTTCTTGTTGGACGGGTCGATTTCCTAGAATAATTGAACGGCTTGGTTAGCGAGTATAAATGGTTCATCTTGGTATCCGACGCGTGCGAGGTCGATAGTAGTGACACCGTACTTATCAACCTTCACGTGCTGGAGGTGGACCCAACGACACCGAAATAAGGGGATCTTGAATAGTACATAGTCGAGCTCCCAAATCTCCTCTATGAACCCATAGTAGGAGCTCCTTGTTGACCCAATGGTGTTGAACGCCTCTATGCGTACACCGCTGTTCTGGTTTGTGCTCTTCATATCCTGATCTCTCGTGTAAAATGTGTACCCATTTAAGTCATATCCTTTCCATGTTACAACTGTAAATGTTGGCCCTTTTGCCAACCATGTGAGTGTATCACCTGAAGAGGTCCCAGTGATGGGTCACTCCTTCAGCCATCTGTTAAACTGAAGGTTATGCTATCTCGTGATCCAAGACTCTTGCCTCGTCAGATTCTCTTGCCGTAGCCAGTGCTTATGCTCATCGATGTACGGGGACATTACAGCCATGTGTTGCAAAACTGTGAAATGAGCTTGAGCATAGGAAGCCGGATCAGGCGTGATTGCTGTAACATTCCAAAATTTGGATTTTAGAATGTTTGAATTTCAAAATTCACCATTTGTAATTTCTTTGAATTAATTTCGGCTTAATTTGAATTTTCTATTTATAAAAGGATTTAATTAGGCTAATCTATCCATCAAACATTAGATTTTTAGTTTTTGCTGGGTTCATTATGCTACAAGGAATTTTTCTGTATTTTTGGAGATTTTTCTGAATTTATTTGATATTTATTTGAATTTATGTGCTTTTATTTGAATTTCTGGAATTTTCTTTAATTCGAAAATGATTTATTTTCAAAACCCTTTTGGGCCGAATCTCCATGTCCGCCTCTTTTTCCCGCCTCGTTTCGCCTCGTCCGCTCCGCCTCCTCCTCCTCGCCCGCTTCGCAAGACGACGCGTTGGCCCACCCCATCTTGAAACCCTAGCGTCGTGGGCGTTGATCTCGATCCGCGGCCGAGACTCGCCGCGTGGCTACACGCTGCGTGTGAGCCGTCGATCGGTGCCGCGTGGACGGCTAGCGTTGCGCCACGTCGCCTCCGCCTTCTTGGCCGGACTCTGCCGCCGTCGCCGAATCCCGCAATCTCCGCCGTGATTTCTCGCGGCCGCGTCAGATCCGCGCCAAATCATCGCCTCGCGCCTATTTAAAGCACCGCACCCGTTCCTCTCTCGCTTTTCGAGAATCGCCACCTGGCGCCACCCCGAAGCTCCACTTTTGCGCCGTCGTGCCGAGGATCTTCCCGCCGTCTTTCTTTCTCGCGGTGAGCCTCCGCCGCTTATTTTGGTCTCTTTGAGTTCCCTGCGTCTCCTCTTTCTTTTTCCCCATATCCGAGCGCTGCCTCGCCGCTTTTGCTCCGGCGCATCGCCTTCTTCTTCGCCTCGGCCTTGCTCGCACCAAAGACCGCCGCCTCGCGCCGTCATTCCTCGTCGATGAGCCGTGGCCGTCGATCTTCCGCGGCGCGCCGGATCGCGCCACGCCACACCGCCCGCACTTCGCGCCCCGGCGATCCGATCCGATCGGGTCGGCCGGATGCGCGACCGCGGCAAGCCCACGCCGCCGCCACCTCGGCCGCGCGTGGCGGCCGCGTGGCCACGCGTCGGCACCACGCCGCCCTAGCCCGCCGCGTGTCGCCACCTCACCGGCCCGCCTCGTCACCCTAGATCTCCTCGGTGAACGCAGCCCACCGTGAGCCGAGTCTCTGACTCGTGGGCCCCACGTGTCAGCGGTATTTCTTTTTCTTTTTCTTTTTCTGATTTTCCAGAAAACCCAAAATTCCAGCCAATCACGTGCTGCCACGTGTCAGCCTCTCTGATTTTCTCTGATTTTCTGATCTGGGAATCTTCCAGGAGCCCGTTCTCCTTCGTTCGAGCTCCGATTCCAGTGATTCAAATTTCTAAATTAATCTAAATTCAAGATCTATCTTCCAGTACCATTATTTTCAATTTTTGAATTTTATTTGAATTTGTTTTATTTATTTGCTCTCGTTCCGCGTGTAGACGACGCAGTCGAAGCTCAAGCAAACCAACATTCAGAGGTAGATCCAAAGAAGAGGCAACAAGGCAAGTCTTCCTTGAACATATTGATCCCAAATTTTACAAAATGCCTATATTGTTTTAAATTATGCATGCTTACTTTATGCAATGTACTTTAAACATAGTTTTAGAGTATAGTTAAATTCCAGTTTGTTATACCCTCATTGGTATTGATCATGTCGAACCTTTGACACCCTAGATGATATATATACTAGCTATTTTATTTGGTGATATCAAGTAGATTAGCATGGAACGGTAGAATTGCTTAGTCCAGCTTAAGCGTTTCGGTATTGTGCCAATATGGGAATCATTTCAAATGTTGTTTAAACTTATTTGTGAAAGTGCGCAATTGGTGTTGCTGCTGTGGTTTAAATGAATTAAAGTGGAAATGGTTTAGACCGGGCGGATGGATGTTTGGCGGTGTAAAGCACGAGACCTTGGTATGTGAATGTTCCGCCTAGTCAATTAAGGACCCGGCGTGTGTTACCATGGACCGAGCACTACCGTACAACCACAAGTCTATATGGGTACGACCGGCTAAATAATTTGTGCGTCTCATTATTAGCTTCGCCGGTTGGTGAGTGCCGATGTTGGCAGCGCAAGAGGGGCTTCAGATCAAGGGCGGCTAGAACCCTAACAAATGTGAAACCTTAGCGCGAGGTTAATAGTGGGGTTGTGCATTGTAAAGGCCTTGTCATGATCTCTCCGCCGACACACCAAAGGAAGTGTGTTAAGTGCATGGCAACAAGAGTCGATCATGTCTTGTGGGTAAAGTGTACACACTGCAGAGTTAAAACTACTTAAGTAGCCGTGCCCACGGTCAAGGGCAGGCGAGGTACGCTTGCACATTGTAGATTTTATGGTTTTGTTTCAAAGGAAAATGATGGTTTGGGAATCCGAGAGCAGATGGAACTCTTGGGTTATGGTTTGGCAGATGGAGCCAGTCATGTAGATGGAACCTGCTTTAATTGTTATATCAAATTCAATTACTATGCTATTACATTTTGTTCAAATGATGCTTTATGAAATTACTATTGGTATTTAAAGTTGAACTTTGCTTTATGCTAAAAAGAGCCATATTATGCCTTCAATTGTTTAGCCTTGCATATAGTTATCATGCATTATGTTTCCAAGACTTATGGAGTACATTTTGTGCTCACCCTTGCAACATCCCCAACCTTCCACAGAAGAGTTCGCGGAAGCGAAGGTGACTACGACTTCTACGCTTGTGGTTATGATGAAGGCGATCCGGAATGCTAGGACGCGAACCCCAGTCGATTGCCTGTTGGGCAAATGGATGGGCTTACTTACTTTGTTTTTGTTATTTCGTTTCCGCTGTTTCTTATTGAACTCAAGCTATGATGCTTCTTATTTGTAATAATTGGCCATAAGGCTAATATTCTTTTGCTTAATTAATATTACTTGCTTCGTGATATGGATGTGTTGGCATCACTGTTTTCACTGTGTGTGCTAGCTTTTCCTGGACTAGCACAGGTTATACACAGAGGGTTCGGATTTGGAAATCTGGTCCCGACAATTGCTTTCCTTCCGATGGTCCCGATGCCCTGGAATCTCCCCTCATGGCGAGATCGAGGCACACCCATTGGTTCGACCTGAGCCATGTAATCGACGCAGAACTCTATGACTTCTTCGGTTGCATAACCTTCGACAATGCTACTCTCCGGCTGAGATCGATTCCGTACGTAGGACTTGAGAATTCCCATATACCTCTCGAACGGGTACTGCTACGTAGAAACACGGGCCCGCATATCTTTATCTCTATCACAAGGTGAACAACGAGATGGACCATGATATCGAAAAACGACGGAGGGAAATACATCTCAAGATTACATAGAGTCATCACCACCTCAGCCTGCAGTGCATCTAGTGCTTCGGGATCGATGACCTTCTGAGAAATTGTGTTAAAGAAATAACACAACCTCGTGATTGTCTCCCGAACCTTGACTGGCAAAATACTTCTAATTGCCACAGGGAGTATTTGTGTCATCAGCACATGACAATCATGAGACTTCATGCCAACTAATTTCAAATCTTGCATCGAAACAAGTCTCTTCATGTTAGAGGAGTAACTGAACGGAACTTTCACACCATGTAAGCACTGGCACAGTTCAGTTCTCTCAGCCTTAGACAAAGTGTAACAAGCAGGTTCGCAGTATGTTCGGCCTGTATCTGTCTCTTTCGGTGCTAACTCAAGTCTTATGCCCATATCGACCAAATCAAGGCGTGCATTGATACTGTCCTTTGATTTGCCTTTAATATTCAATAAGAGAGCAATCAAGCTATCACAGACATTCTTCTCCACATGCATCACGTCGTTGCAGTGCCAAACTTCTAGGTGCTCCCAATAAGTTAGGTCCCAAAATATTGATCTCTTCTTCCACGTGCTCTTCGCACGGGACCTCGATTTACGCCCCTTTCCAAACGCAACATCCAAGTTCTTAACCATATCATGGACATCTATCCCACTTAAAGGCTCTGGAGCTGAACCGTCTTCGTTCGTTCCATCGAATTGTTTTTTCATTTTGCGGTATGGGTGATTCCTCCGAAGGAACCTACAGTGATACATGTAAACGGTTTTGCACGAGTGATTCAGCCACACACCCTCGGTATTGTCTAAGTAGTGAGTGCAGGCTTTGGTTCCTTTTGTACTCTGGCCTGATAGGTTACCAAGGGCAGGGTAATCATTTATGGTGCAGAACAAAAGGAAGTGCAAAGTGAAGTTCTCTTGTTTGTACGCATCCCATACCTGTACCCCGGGAACCCATAGTGTTTTCAGATCTTCCATCAATGGTGCTAGGTACACATCAATATCGTTCCTAGGTTGTTTCAGTCCTTGGATAAATAAAGACAACAAAATGTACTTCCGCTTCATACACAACCAAGGAGGAAGGTTGTAGATACAGAGATTTACGGGCCAAGTGCTATGCCGGCTACTCATGTTACTGAAAGGATTCATTCCATCTGTACTCAATCCAAACCTTATATTCCTCGGATCCTCACCGAATTCTTGAAACCTCCTATCGATGTTTCTCCATTGGATGGAATCAGCAGGGTGCCTTAGCATTCCATCGTTCTTACGCTCCTCCGAGTGCCAACGCAACAGTTTTGCCTCATTTGGGTTCGCAAACAAACGCTTCAAATGAGGAATTATAGGCAGATACCATGCCACCTTAGCAGGAGGTCCTTTCATCACCTGGATGCCCTCGCTGTCATCATCCGAATGACTCTTACGCTTGTACCGGGATGCGTTGCACATAGGACATATGTGCAAGTTCGCGTACTCTTGGCGGTACATGATACAGTCGTTTGGATATGCATGTATTCTTTCTACTTCCATTCCCAAGGGACAAAGAACCTTCTTAGCTTTGTAGGTGGTTGTTGGCAACTCGTTTTCCTCGGGAAGCATGTCCGCCAATAAACGTAACAACGCTGTGAAACTCTTGTCGGACAAACCGTTGCTTGCTTTAAATTTCAGTAGTTCAAGCACGGATGACAACCTTGTGTATTTTGACTTGAAGCCTAGGAACAAAGGTTTCTCCGAGTCATCCATCAAGCCCCGGAATTTTCCATATTATCTATCATCACGGTTCCCTTCTACATCGCGCAGCATCTGATTCAGATTATCTTCCTGCAACCTATCCTCATCGGAACCACAATCGATATGATCATCCGACATATCATTGACTTCGTCGACCATGTTAATACTACCTGCTTCCTGTATCTCCTGCTCTTCACCGTGACTGGTCCAACATGTATACCCCTTTTTGAAACCCCTCATAATCAAGTGTGCTTCGATCTGCGGAAAGTTTCGAAACATCTTCAGATTCTCACAGTCAATGCACAGACAAGACATAAACTGCACCTGCTTATTAAACATATCCTCTTCTGCAGCTCTTCTAAAAGCGGAGACGCCATTAATGTACTCGGCACTCACACGGTTCTTAGTGTACATCCAGCCTTGGCCCATCTATGCCAAGCATATAGCATTTAGTGTTAAATATTAAAGTACACTAGGTGTCCTTATGCACACATTGCTAAATTATAACCAATTACTACCTTCAAACAAAACAAACAAATGCATCTACAAGCTACATATCTAATTAAACACAATCTTTAAATTAATTCTCTCTTTACCAAACTAGCTACCTAAATCTTATATATATATAATAATGCAGTTAGATTTAACCAATTCCTAACCTTTCATCACAAAGAACTTGCACATGCATGGACCTACAAGCTAGCTAGATCTAAACAATCTTCAAATTCTCTCCTTACCAAGCTAGATCTTGAATATAATATAATTACCCATTACTAAATTAACCTTAGATCAACAAGATCACATATGGATCTACAAGCTAGCTAGATCTAAACAATCTTCAAATTCCTCTTCTAAGTAATATCTTGAATATAAAGCAATTATTAGAATCTAAGAAATTATATACTAATTAACCTGCTTAAATATAGAAAAGAACAGTACATGGATCTACAAGCTACATCTATATACAACTAATCTCTCTTCAAATTATCTCCTTACCAAGCTAGATCATGAATATAATGCAATTAAAACCCATTACTACCCTTATATAGAAAGAACACATGAATCTACAAGCTAAATCTAAAAAATCATCAAATTATGTCCTTACCAAGCTAGATATTGAACATACTGCAATTAAACACCATTACTAACCTTAGATCACCAAAATCAAATCGATCCTCAATCACCCTTCAAAATCAACGGTTTTCTTTTACCAAATCGCCTCACAGCCGCAGCCAAATGAAAATAGATCCCAAACCCTAAAATGCACCAAGTGGCTCGGGCCTCTGTATTTTATATCGCTGAGAGATATCACAGACGGTTTTATAAAAAAACTGTCATTGATAAAAATAGCATTCTAGACGGTTTTATAATAAAACCGTCTGTGATATATGACAGACGGTTTTGTTATAAAACCGTGTGGGACAATACCTGATATTACAGACGGTTTTATAAAACAACCATCTGTGATATCTTCACAGACAGTTTTTAACTAAAACCGTCTGTGACATTGATGTATATCACTGACGGTTTTTGTAGAGTACCGTCTGTGATAATGTCACTGACGGTTTTAATATAAAATCGTCAGTGATGTTTATCATCACAGACGGTTTTGAGGAACCGTCTGTGATGAGGCGTCTAATATAAGCCTTTCTGTAGTAGTGGACGCAAAAGTGCGATAAGAGTTTCCAAGAATTGAAGAAAAGGTTAACATCAGCACCAGTAATAGTGTTGCTAGATATTCAGAGCAGTTTTGATACTTATTGTGATGCTTTGTCTCAAGGACTTGGATGTGTGCAATGCAGAATGGCAAGGTTGTCGCATATGCTTCAAGAAAGTTGAGGCCACAGGAGGAGAATTACCCGACGCATGATTTGGAATTAGCTGCAGTAGTGCATGCCTTAAAGGTACGACGTCACTATCTTATTGGAAATCGCTATTAAATATACACATATCACAAGAGCTTAAAGTACATTGTCACCCAGTTAGACCTTAATATGAGGCAAAGGAGATGGTTAGAGTTAATCAAGGATTATAACTTGGGAATTCATTATCACGCTAGGAAAAGCTAATGTGGTAGTTGATGCTTTAAGCCAAAAAAGTTACAGTGTTAACATGTTAATTCAGAAGGATCAGCCTGAGTTACACAAGGAATTTCAAAAGCTGAGATTGGAAATGGTAGCTAAAGGATTCCTAGCTACCTTGGAAATAAAGCCAACCTTGGAAGATCAAATTAGAGAAGGATAGAAAGATGACACTAAAATCAAGAGAATTATGTCTAAGATGGATGAAGGTAAAACTAAGGATTTCACTTTGGATGAATAGGGAAACTTATGGATGAAAGGTCGAATCTGTGTGCCAAATAAGAAGGAATTAAAGCAGTTGATTCTTGAGGAAGCCCATGACTCGAAGTACTCTATTCACCCGGGAAGTGCGAAGATGTACTAGGATCTGAAGGTAAGATTTTGGTGGCCTAGTATGAAGCGTGAAGATGCCGAGCATGTTGCTCTGTGTGATATATGCCAGAGAGTGAAGGCATTGCATCAGATGCTAGCAAGTTTGTTATAGCCATTAAAAGTACCTGAGTGGAAGTTAGAGGAGATCGGTATGGATTTTATTACCGGATTACCTAGAACCCAGAGTGGATATTATTCAATATGGGTCGTAATTGATCGATTGACCAAAGTCACCCATTTAATACCAGTGAAGACCACCTATTCCGAAGATCGCTTGGTCGAGTTATATATGTCAAGAATTGTGTGTCTACATGGAATACCAAAGAAGATAGTGTCGGATTGAGGTACCCAGTTCACTTCAAGATTTTGGAGTAAGTTGCATGAAACAATGGGAACTCGTCTGAATTTTAGTGTAGCTTATCACCATAGAGAGATGGTCAGACCGAGAGAGTCAATCAGATTTTGAAAGATCTGTTGAGAGCTTGCGCTCTAGCCTATGCTGCAATGTGGGATAAATGCTTACCATATGGTGAGTTTAGCTACAATAACAGTTATTAGGCCAGTTTGCAGATGTCACCATTTGTGGCTTTATATGGTTGATCTTGTCTACCCTGCTAAGTTGGAATGAGACAGGAGAGCATTTGGTTTTTGGACTAGATATTGTAGAAGAAGTTGAGGAATTGATCACCATGATTAGAGAGATTAAAGACTGCTTAGTCATGGAAGAAAGAGCTATGCTAATAATCATCGTCATTAGTTAAGTTTCGAGCCTGATGATTTTGTATATCTCAGAGTAACCCCTCTCAAAGGAGTAAAAAGGTTTCATGCTAAAGGAAAGATTGCACCAAGATATGTTGGTCCGTTCAAAATCTTGAGCCGTAGAGTAGAGGTTGCTTACCAGTCAGAATTACTGTAGTCGTTGGCAAGAGTGCATGATGTGTTCTATGTATCTCAGTTGAAGAAGTGTCTTCGAGTGCCCGCGGAACAAACACTATTGGAGTCAATTGAACTGCAAGAGGATCTCACCTACAATGAGCTGCCAATCAAGATTCTGGATGTAGCTGATCGCAGGACCAAAAATAAGTCCGTGTGTTTCTGCAGAGTTCAGTGGAGCAATCATTCAGAGAGTGTGCTACATGGGAGCGTAAACAGAACCTGAAGTTAGAATTTCCCGACCAATTCCTTAGTCAGCTCTAAATCTCGTGGCCAAGATTCTGTTAAGGGGGAGGTTTGTAACATCCCAATTTTTGCATCTCTTGAATTTAATTTGTATTTTACGCTATTATGAATTTTCTGCATTTAATTTAATTTATTTTGCATTTATGTATATAAGCCCGCTGTCGTCTTTTTATTTATTTATTGAAAATTTTCCAATAATCTTTTGTTGAAAATATTTTATCTGAGTTCCAAATGCCTTAAAATATTTTTTGGAATTGTTTTGGATTTTCCTGATATTTTTGCTATCTATTTGGGCTTTATTCATTTTGCTATTTTTATTTTTATTCGAAAATGATTTAAAAATCGGCCGCATAGTGTTTGGGCCAAAACCCGCTTAGTCCAGCCCATCTACCCCACGCCACCAGCCCGTGCAGCCCGCTTTGCCGAAACCCTAGCGAGCAGACCATCGGATCCGATCGGACGCTTGTCGTTCCGTCGCATCGTCACAGCGCCCCGAGCCGTTGATCCACCGCCACGCGTACGCCCGAGATGGAGCCACGTCAGCTTCACTTGTTCTCTCCGAAACCACCGTGCCATCATAATCCCGTGGAACACAGGATTGGTTTTCGCCTCATTCACGCTAGTCGAGGCTGCTATTCAAAGCGCAGCCCTGCGCATTGTGTAGCCCGAGACGAGCTGCACTTGTTTCCCTAGCGCACGCCCGTCGAACTGTCGCTGTTCGCCTACAAGAGCTCGCCGAAGTTGGTCGCCTCTATCACCGCGGTTTTTTCTTCGTTCCGCCATCGTCGAGTCATCTCCACCGTCGCCGTTGGTGCCCGCGTGTTCACCGCATCAAGACGCGTCGGACGCGCAAGATAACGTTACTGGAGGTGCCCCATAACGCCGTCGGTTTCATCGTCTTCCTCATCTCTGGTGAATCAGCTCCGCCACGCCATCGCCGCCGTTGCGAGCTCCGTCGACCATTGGATTTAGTAAGCGTCATTGGATGGCATCCATGCATCGCGCACCGGGGTAGCCATCTTGCTACTTAAGTCTCTTAGTTCTGAGCCGCCCGATGTTCTGTGAAGGGTCACGATCTAGCCATGTGGCCATGTCCGTGGTACGCCGGGTGTCCCAAATCTCACTGCCACCCTCGACAGTCCGATCTGGAATGGATGGGCGAGATCACGCTGGCACCGCGCCATCTATTCCATTGGATCTAAAGCTAATGGACAAGATCTTGCTGCGTGTGCCCCCCGCAGTAAGCCACCGATTCGAGTCTCGTGCAGATCTTGGCCGTCCATTTTGAAGTGTCCGCTGATGTTAGCGCTTGCGTCAACTGGTGCACGCGCACAGTGATCCGAGTCCACCATAGACCCGAGCCATGCTCTGAACCTAGTCCATGCAGTTGCGCATGTGTCGCCCTCTGGTTGCGCCACGTGTCATGCTGTGATGCTGCCACATGTCCCGTGACTTTAGCATGACATCATAATTTAGTTTTTTCGTAGAAAAATATTTGTCAAAAAAATAATTTCTTTGCTGATGTCAACACGACGTCATAAATGCTATTTTCAAGTACAAAAATAATTCAGATTTTTCCATTTTTCTGGTTTTTCTTTCATCAAATTTTTGTTTAGCTAGTTCTCCCTTATACGATCTCCGATTGAGGTGATTCCAGTTTCTAAAAATTTGTAAAATTGATCTCTATTTAATGGTGAATTTTATTTAATTTTTGGACTAGATCTTGCTCTCTATTTTTGGTATTTGTTGCTTTCTCGTTCGTTTCACGTAGACGTCGAGGTGTCCGGTGAGTTTGTGATCGAGGAGCCAGCACACGATGTCCAGAGCCGGATTCAAATCTCTTTGAAGGCAAGTTGTGCTTTGATCATGTTGAACTCATGCTTTAAATATTATATTGTTTTAAAGTATTGCATGCTAATTCAATTATCACTTAATTCAATTATTTTGGGAATAGTTAATCATCCACTTTGTATTATATCCACCATGCCATGTCATATGTCATATTTCATTTGTTACCCTAGGATGGTTTCTTATTAGTTGGTAGCTATAATTGCCAACATGGGTAGTTGGAACGCAAGTAGTATGCTTAGCCATGCAACGAGTCATCATTCCATATAAAAATAATTAATCTTGCTTAATGACAATGGAACATGTTTATTAACTTGTGTGTCGGGTGTTGTCACACAATGTTGTTGTTGTTGATGGCATGTGGTGCATGGTAAAACAACTGGGATGATAAAATGATTTAGGCTGAGGCAAGTGGCAAGAATTTAAGGTGGGCCAAAGTGGCACTTCGGCGGTCATATTGTTTCTTTATGATATTTGCTGGTTCTTCGTTATGATGATTTTTTGTTAGTCTTGCATTGGTCAATTAAGGACTTAACCTTGCAATAATTTGAACTGGGTCATTCATACAACCACAAGTTTGGTATGGGATAGACCTAGCTGATTAATTTGTTATATCTTAGCTTTGGTACTATTAGTGGTGGCGTGAGACCCGGGTTGTGGTAACCAGTCCTTGCACGGGTAGGCTCACAAGGCGCAAGAGGGGGGCCCTGGATGTGGTAACTAGTCCCACTAGTGTTGAAACCTTAGCGGGTAGTACCGAGTTTAGACAAGCATTGGAAATGCTTTGTTATAATCACTCGCATTTGTGGTGTATGATTGTATCTTGTGGGTAAAGTGTATAACCTCTGCAGAGCGTAAAATCTATTCGAATAGTCGTGCTCGCAGTATTGAGCATTGATCGGTGATTACAATCAAGGGTTAGATTTTATCAAAACAAATGTGGGTATGGAAGTTGGATTATGGTTAATGTTATGAGTTGGTTATTGGAAAACAAATGAGAAATTTATTATTGCTATTATTGTTTTACCATCTTTCAATCTACATATGATATTTCTTTACAAACGCTGTTTTATGCAAATTAACCATGTTAGTCAATCCTTTGTAATAATCCATGCATATAGTGTATTAGACATGTATTATGTGCACAACTTGTTGAGTGCTTTTATGTACTCACCCTTTGCAACAAAATATCACCAGTTGGAGAGAAAGCCACGCCTGCTTTTGAGTAAGAGTATCAAGAAGAGGCGAATAACTAGGGTGAGAACCTTGTCAGTTGCTTACGGCAGATTGAAGGGTTTTCCACAAATAAGTTTATTTTCCGCTGTAATTTTTTTACTTTTTAGTCTTAGCCCTGTGAGGCATATTCATGTAAGGTCGACCATAATGTCGTCTAATAGTTATATTTAATTTGATGAAGTCTTCATTATGTTATCGTTGTGTATGATTGTGATATTCATCTATGTTGAGCCTGTGTGCACTAGCGTGATCCTGAACTAGTGCAGAATACACAAAGGGTCTGGATTTACATATTCAGGACCCAACACATGTCGAGACCCGAATATGCAAATTCGGACCTGTTATGTGTACTATACTAGTCTAGGACCATGCTAGTACACATAGTGGCAACATTGATGAAAATCAACTTCCATACACAATGGAAGAAGGTTAAATGACAACATTTGATAAATAAGACAATAGTAAGATGACCTTATGGTCGAGTTTACATTTATTATGCCACATAGGGTGCAAACACTAAATAAGGTAACTGCAAAAAAACAAAAGTAATCGCCATCAAAAACCCATCGACCTACTAAAGGAAATCGACTAGGGTTTGAATCCTAGTTTGTAGGACCATATTTCACAACAATTTTTTTTAGAATTGTAATGACTTTTTTGAGGAATACATGTCAAAATTTTGCAAAAAAATACATATAAAAAAATGTTTGAATGGAGAAGGACATAGTTCATATATCAAACAATCTGTCGTTAGGGGTGCAAACTTCAAACGTCCACTCTCTCGTGAAGGTTTCAGCTCTCTTTATGTTAAGATGCTAAATCCATCTCCAATATTATCTTTGTCAAAGGGTACAAAAGCAACTAACATGTGCATAACTAGTTTGACAAAATTAGTAACCCTAACTAGGACTATCTAATAATCTCTATCTAGGGCGATTGGTCTTTTTTGATGACACGATGTTTGCACCATCCATTCTCCCAACTTTGCGTAAGCTATAAACAAGAGCCGCCAACTATTGCTTTCACGCATGCATGCATATGGCCTCATGTATATATGCTAATAACAATAATGTAGGAGGATATCTTGTTGTCACACCTTATTGGATCTCACTAAATGAACAATTGATCGATTTCTAGTCAAGTTATTAACAAAAATGACCTGTTAAACCTAACTATGTAGCCATACGTTTTTGTCTAGTTGCAAGCCTAACTACTAGCCTCATGTAACCTCAACTTTTTCTTATTAAGTATGAACCAATCAATCTTTGACAACAAACACCGTATCTTAGTAAGCATGTAATACATGCAGGCCTTTAGCTTGTTGGATTACCAGATGCTAAATGCTAGTTAGATCCAAATCATCCAAGTAACAACTGATATGTCAAAAGCACTACTTGCACCAACATCCAACGACAAGAGTGCAACATAAGAGGTCAAGAAATAACATTAGAATTGCTAGCCAACGAGCTGCAAACTTGCAACATCTACATATACAATCTACTTCTCTAATGAGATCTTCAATGAATAGGGCAATCTTTTGTCTATAGTAAAAAGTATGAACACGCACGCAACTAGTTTCATCTAAGGAGAGGGCATTGTTATGTAAACCATTACCTAAACCCTAAATCCAAACCTAAATGACCTAATTAACTAAATCTCAACCCAATTGACTAACCACTTGCCCATTGTCACTCACTCACTCCCCTCATTCCAAAATTCCCCTAGGCAACACAGTGCATCATCTTACCTCTCCTTCTAAGCTCACTGCTCCACTACTAACTCCGGTCCAGATCCGGCCAGGTCTGGCTCCTTCCGGTCAGGAAAAAACACATCTTGACATGGTAGACTGAGATCTCGGGGTTTTGAGCTAAAATTTGACTGGAGCAGAGGAATCCAAAGGTATTTTTTCAACCAAATTTCGCCACTTTTTTCACCAAAATTTCATCAATTTTCACCGAGACTTCAGAAGTTTAGCCTAGCTTGATAGTAGTATGTGGTGGATTGGTTTGCTTCATGGCTAGTTCTAGTCGGATGGTTGATGTTTGTGTCGGGACCCGAATATGGAAATCCGGACCCTCTGTGTATATCGCACTAGTCCAGCATCACGCTAGTTCACACAAGATCAACATAGATGAATATCACAATCATACGTAGCGGAAACATAACAAAAGACTTCATATATTAAATAATAACTGTCGAAATACCTTATGGTCAACTTACATTACTATGCCTCGCAAGGCTAAACTGAACAACAAGTTAAACTGCAGCAGAATGAAAACGTAGATGACGCTTCAGTGTACACAGTCAACTGATAAGGCTCACACCCTAAACATTTCTCTCCTCCTGGTACTCCTCTTAAAGAGCTGATGTAGACTCCTTCTCAACTGATGATTTTGTTATTGGTAAGGGTGTGTACTTAACGTACTCAACAAGTTGTGCAAAGAATGCAATTCTAACATAACTATATGCAAGGCATATTCCAAATGATTGGCTGATACGGCTATTTTGCATGAAAGCAGTATTTGTAAATGAATACAGTAGTAGATTGAAAGACTGTAAAAAAATAGCAATAATAAGTAATTTCCAGCATTTCTCAAGTAAACATGGCATCAGCCCTAAGTCAAATTCCAAACATTGCAACAGCATCCAGCCTTCCCATCCAAGTTTTTAGATTATAAAATTTAACCCTTGACTATAATTTCCGAGCATTGCTGAATACCGCGAGCACGGCTATCTGAATAGATTTTACACTCTGCAGAGATTATGCACTTTACCCACATGACATGATCATGTCTTGTTGCCATGTAGTTAACACACTTCCTTTGGTGTGTCGGTAGAGAGATCATGACAAAACCTTTCAGAAACCTTTATTCCAACATTGACCCTCCCGTATGCCATGCACTATCCCTTCCCTCAGTGGAGGTGAAGGTTACGAGCATGACTATCTGAATAGACTTTACACTCTGCAGAGATTATGCACTTTACCCACATGACATGATCGTGTCTTGTTGCCATACAGTTAACACACTTCCTTTGGTGTGTCGGTAGAGAGATCATGACAAAACCTTTCAGAAACCTTTATTCCAACATTGACCGTCCCGTATGCCATGCACTATCACTTCCCTCAGTGGAGGTGAAGATTAGGACCGACATACTGTTAGATTGATGTGTGACCATAGTACACCACATCCTCCGCTATAACCATACTTCCATGTAAGCATGCTTCTGTGTGATTATCCACCTGAGGTATCACATGCCAAGACATCGGTAATCTAACTTGGTTAAGTTTGTTCCATACGAAACATGCGGTTGCATGTTTGACTCAATTAAAATGCTTGCAAGGTTAAGTCCTTAAGATGACTAGGGCAAGACTTCCACGTACCCTATGCCCTTCGGCCTACCTTGGCACACTGCCCCTTGCCACTTGCCCCAATCGAAATTATTTACCACCCTAGTTGATTACTATGCACCACGTGCCATCAACAAGTGAACATCATTTCGTGACATATATCACTTCAACTCAAAATCATTATGTGACAACACCCGACACACCTTTCATAAACATGTTCCATATTCCATTAGTCACATTCACTTTTGATATTGCGAAAGACATGTGGTATACGTGGCATGGCTAAGCAAGCTATACACGGTCTAACCAACCCATGTCGATTTCTAATATCAACCAACTAGTAATGAACTATCCTAGGGTGACAAATTACCATGGCAAACAAATGACAAGGTAGTGTATAGGTCAATTAGGTAAATAACTAGATCTCACTCTATTTTGAAATAGTTGTACACATAAAATATCATGCATAATGTAAATCAACATAGTAGTTTTTGTAAAATGGGTTCAACATGATCTAAGCACAACTTTTCTTAGAAAAACCCTTATTCTTGCTATAGAAGTTGGTCTTAAACCAACGATTCCTCCTCGGACGCTACGAGCACTTCGACGTCTACATGTAACGAGAGAGAACACAAAATAAATATCAAAATAGAGAGCTAACAAATTCTAAAAATCAAATAAAATACACGATTAAATAGATCTCAATTTTAAAAAAAAATTAAAAAATTGATTCACCTTAATCGGAGTTCGTATGAAGGAGAACGGGCTCACGAAAGATTTGGACATAAAGAAAATACAGAAAAAGAAAAATCAGATTTTCCCAAATTATTTTTATACTGAGATTTTTAGTTATGACGCAACGTGACGTCAGCATCCACCTAGCGTTGACACGAGGCAACGACTACTTCATGGACCAAATCTATTGGTTGGTTCTGCCAACCGTGACCTAGCTCACACTACTACAGAAATCCCTATCACAATCGGTTCTTTTTCATCATCACAATCAGTTTTGGTTGTGACACAAAGTCATTAGACAGTGATGAGGTGGCCCTATCATAGTCAGTTCTCGTTCGATTGTGATGAGAGGGTCATCTCTATCGGTTCTTTGTAGGAACCGATAGTGATGACCGCCTCATCTCTATCAGTTCTTAGAAAGAACCGATAGAGATGAGGTGATGAGACCATACCGGCCCAGCAAGCCATACTTCTATCTCAAGCCAAGACAAGGGCCCAATAACTTCTGATGCTCCAAGCCCACCCCCAAGATCAATCCCAATTCGTTCACTAGTCTAGTTCGGCTCCCAGGAGAAGTACAACTAAAAATTACCATATCTAGATCATACGAAGTCCAATTGAGGCGTTCTTGGACTCTACGGAGAATCCCACGATGAGAGCTTTCCAACGGAAGTGGTTTCATGTCCAATCTCCTTCTAGATGGTCAGGAATCATCAAAACAATATAACAAACAGAATCTGCCGGATGCTGCGACACCTCCACTTGGGCCCAAAGGCCTTGTACGACCTAGGGTTTCATGGCCACCCCCTTGGCCGCCTCCCTTGAACTCTCCCTCATATATATTCAGTAGTCGTTGCTAGAATAGATGGGGTTTTGCTTAGATTATTCTGTTTTAGATAGTTTCACCGTTTGTTCGGTTTGTGGAACCCCAACTTCGAGTTCTTCATTGGGAATTAGCAATATTCAGATTGCATCTACCTATTCTTGCTTGTGTTCTCGATTTGCATGCAAGGATAAGCCTTCTTGGCGACGTAAACCATGTTTGTATGTGGTTGATAACCAACAGAGCCGTGGTGTAGCGATTGCAGAGTTCGAATCAGTTCTGATTGGAAGCCGGATCGTCAACGTCGAGTTCTCCACTAATCGACTTACTAGTACCTGTCGAAAGATCGGGCCACCGTTCCCATCAAGTGGTATCAGAGCCTCGGTTGCCCGATAGGTAATTCTTGTATCCCCACTTTTGTTTTGCCATCGTCCTAGAGTCCAAAAAAATTACTCTACAAAAAGTTCAACATCGATTCCGCTGTCCTACAACCCCTTGTGCCTTTGCAATTTTCGTTTTTAGTTTCGCTTGTTGAGTTTATGTCCATCATCGTCATGTGTTACTGGTTGGAGGTCGTGATCCTAGTTTCTAGTGGTCCTTTTCTGTTGCCCTGGTTCTTATTTTGCATCGTTAGTCATCCCACTACCGCCAACCCTAGAACCGAACTGAGTCTCACTCGGTTTGCCCTTGCCGCCGCTCTACATTATATTTCCCACTTCGCAAACCCTAGATAGGTCGCGAGCCGCCTTGTGTCAATTGCCCTGCACCACTGGCCACCCTTGTTCACCCACGATCCTAGTGCTATTTTGGCCCTAACCGGAAGAAAGAAGTGAAGTAGCAGGCAATTGTGCATTGTTCAGTAAAACTGGCATAACTTTTGCATACGAACTCCGATCGGGGCGAATATTTTTTTATTTCGAAGAGAACGACGATGCGCATCTGACAAATCCCCAGGTATTTTGACCTGTGTAATTTTTGACCCTCAAAATTGGCCTATAAAACCGAGTTCTAGACCCTAGAAGTTTGCTGTCATGTTTTTACCGTTGTTTCGGTCATCTGTTTAACGTCTTCTCTTGTTCCAAAACGTGAGATTTTTGTTTTCCCTTTGAGTTAACAGAAAGGAAAGCAAAAGGCAAGTGCAAAAAAAAGAGCCGCACTAAAAAAAATCAGAGAAGAAAAAGAAGCAAAAAGAGGGAAAGAGAAGGTGATAATCATAATTGCTTGCATCCTCTGAGTCCTATGTGCTTTGATATATCCCTTACTAGGTTGAACTAGTTCTAAGAACATGTTTAGGCCAGCAACTGTGATAAGTACATTGGACATTTATTCAGCTTGCTAATCTGATTTTGATATTGCTTATTCCTTGCTACTAAATATTGCCTTCCGAGCTCCACATACTTCTTATCGGTTCAGGTTCTCTTTTGCAATCGCCTCACTCACACTCCAGTCACGGTATCACGAACCAGCCACCGGTTGTAGCACCTACTGCTTTGGTAAGAACATTTGTAAGAGCGTGGTAAGACGCTTGAGATTGAGTGTTTCCTCCTTCCACCACCTAGTAGTTGATAGGGATAATACTCTTGTGTTGTCTTTTATCTTCTACTAACCATGACAGGTTTGCAAGGTGAAGTTGAGGATGGATTGGAGTGTGTTATGAAAAATGAGCTAAATAACACGCTAAATGACATTAATGCAAACATCGCAAAGTTCGGTCGAGACAATGAGCATAGATTGGAGAGAATAGAACGAAGCATCGCCAATCTTCTTGCAAGGATGGAGAACTATGAGAGACTGCCGCCTCTCAATGGGACTCGAAGAGTGGAGGAGCATGATGCAGCCCACGATCATGAAGAGTCTGTCGTAGGAGATGATGTGGATGGAGAAAACCGCGACGCCTTCGCTGCTCGTGCTACTGCACAGGATGTACAACAACAACAACACCTGAATCACAATCGTCATGGTATGGGAGGTAATAATCTTAATCAGCGCAATGGTCTTGGATACGATGATCCTTTTTTGAAAGCCAAATTTACCATACCATCTTTTTTTGGTGCATATGATGCTGAAATTTATTTAGATTGGGAAATGACTGTTGAACAAAAATTTAACTCCCATCTAGTTCCTGAAGTACAAAGAGTCAGACAAGCTACTAGTGAGTTCAAAGATTTTGCTATCATGTGGTGGAATGAAGTAGTTAATTAAACACAACCCGATACATGGGATAGATTAAAGTGAGCTATGCGTAATAGATTCAGTCCTCCATCTTATAAACGTGATTTACGTAAGAAATTGCAACGCTTGAATCAAGGAAATAGATCTGTAGAGGAGTACTATCAAGAGCTACAAATAGGCATGTTGCGTTGTGAGGTTTTTGAGGATGAAGAAGATAAGATGGCTCATTTTTATGGAGGTTTACGACGTGAAATTCGGGATGCTTGATTACAAAGAATATAATAATATCAATAGGTTGTTTGACTTGCTATGTTGGCGTAAAAGAATTGCGGGAAGACAACAAAGGTCAAGAAGCAACTTCGGCAAAGGCATCTACACCAAAATCGATGTCGGGGCAAGCCAAATCAACCCCGTCTCCTACTAATCGGCCTGCTGCCCTATCCATGAGTAGGGCGCGTTCAGCAGCACCGCCACCACCGTCACGTGCACCCGAGGTGAGTAAATCTACTATTGTGCAGGCACCAACAAAGAGCTCTTCATCGGTTGTTTCCACGGGTCGTACGAGTGGCATTGTGTGCCATCGTTGCAAGGGAATGGGACATGTCATGAAGGATTTTCCAAGTCAGCGAGCATACATCGCCACGGAAGAAGGTGGGTACATTAGTGCTAGTGATGTTGAGGATGAATATGCTCTTGCAGCTAACCTTGCAGATAATGAAGATGACCATGAGATGAACGGAGATGGTGGGGAGATTTTAGGGACCGCTGCCACGGAGAATTACAGGACCATAATTATGCAGCGAGTGTTGAGCACTCAAGTGGAGCAAGCGGAGAACCTACAACGCCATAATTTGTTTCAGATTTATTTCATCGTCCAAGACCGTCGTGTTCGTGTGAAAATTGATGGTGGAAGCTACAATAACTTGGTGAGTTCAAATCTGGTCAATAAACTTTGCTTGACCACCCGTGCATATCCTCATCCATACCATATTCAATGGTTCAACAATAGTGGTAAGGTGAAGGTAACACAAACTGCGAGAGTGCATTTTTCCATTAGAACATACCATGATTTTGCTGATTTTGATGTAGTACCTATGCAAGCATGTTCACTTTTATTAGGCCATCCATGGGAATTTGATACCGATGCAACTCATCATGGTAGAAGTAATAAATACACTCTTATGCACAAAGGAAAGAAAATCATTGTGCTTCCTATGACACCTGCTGAAATTGTGAAATGTGATAAAGAGAGAGCTCAAATGAGAATAAAAAGAGTGCATCAGAATCTGAAAATCAGCAAATAGTTACGAACGTTTTCCCACCTAAGAAAGACAAGAAAGCACCTACACAACTACAGAAAAGCTTATCACAGACGGTTCGGAACCGTCATCGCAGACGGTTTCCCGAACCGTCTGTAACCATGTGTCAGTGATGTTACGGCATATCACAGACGGTTTAGAAACTGTCCGTGATAGAATATATCACAGAAAGTTTTCAACTAAAACCGTCTGTGATATTATCATATCACAGACGGTTTTATTTAAAAACCGTCTATGATGTGATGATATCACAGGCGGTTTTTGTTTGAAACCGTTTGTTACATCATTACATCACAGAAGGTTTTAGTTTTGAACCGCCTGTTACATCTTTATATCACAGACCGGTTTTAATTAAAAACCGTCTGTGATAAGGCTTCTAATAGGCAACCATTTCTCTATTTATTGGCTAGCCTTAGGAAATGCTTGCCACGCCCTCTGGAAAAAAGCAGATTACAGAATAACTAAACTCATGTTACAAAAACATTACAACCATTTAAGAAATGAACTTAGATATATTAACCAAATGTAACTCAATAGCATTAACCAATTAATAGAATACACAACTACAGTTTACAAATCCACAACACAAGTTTGACAATTAACCCAAATGGTAATTTAGAAAAAATACGACTCATCAAGTTATACGGCAACGTGGAACTCGCCTTTTTTGTGTAAAACTTGATGAGCAAGAAGGCACAAAGTCGTCCTCGAATTCGCCCGGATCGCCTCTTCCAACGCAGCTTGTTACCCGATTGGGCATTTTCTTAGTGACAAGGAGTTCCATGTTGTGGCAAACGTAAAATCCACAACGGTTATTTCCCTTTCCCTGCTGGTGGAACTGCAAATATAGATTTGGTTAGTTCCAGAATCATTATTACATAGTTTAAATAGGATTATTGTGTACAGCGGATACCGGAAACTTAAAATCGTGATTGACTTTGCCTGTCCTTGCCGTAAGGCCCTCCATAAGGTTTGTACACTTTGAACGCGCTACGTGATTGCAAGAGGTTAGCCTCAGCTATTCCAGGAGAAACATACACGTTTGAACAACCTACATGACCATGTTATCTTTGGAGGAAACGTTATTAATTACCTGGTGATTAATTTTGCGATAGGTTGTAAGTCGTGGCTGCCACTGTAAGGAATCAAGGTAAATAACCCGATTCGCCGATGGATGAATTACAATGAGAACCAGTGAAACCTACGGGTATGTCGGCATGGTCAATTAACGTAGCGAGTTGCGAGCATAGTGCAAATCAAACTAGCACTTACCTCGGGTTGTGTGGTAAAAGTATGAACTCTTTATCTTTTGAGCCGCCAAGGCCTCTCCGACGTATTTATCGACAAATCCGTAATCTCTGTCCATTGTTTGCTTGGAGACTATGTGTGGGTCCAGGAAACCCACCGGTTGTTCGTTCTGTCTCCCTTGCTGGATCATGTATCTAAATATACGAAAGCATTGAGTCATATATATATATATATATATATATATATATATATATATATATATATATGACTTTTATCGATATTACACGAATGTAGAATGTGAATGCACACACTTACAATGTCCAGCATCTCAAGAGCGCGGCGTCGAGGGCGTCGAGGTTGAAGACGTCAAAAAGGTCATTGAAGTCGGGTGTGAAGAATCCCCCCGATGACTCGTTGAATAGATGCTCATACTTGAAACTGACTGATATACTCGTTATGCGGTCTTGCACTGGCTTTTTAGCCTGTTGCATGCACCAATTCTGCAATCTGACGCAAGCAATAGAAAGGTTCTTCATGCGCTCTCCTGTTACATAAGGCTCTCCTAGCTGGTATACTCAGACCAGCGGGGCAATTGGATAGTCCAATTTCTTTGTGATTTGCTTCGCTTTGCCCTTGACTTTTTTTCTACCATAAGGAGTCTACACAGGAGACGAGTGGGCACCATCCCACTGAATGTCCTTTGATGCAGGGGGCACGGAAGCCGATTTGGTGCTCTGCTGGGGTGCATCATATGGCTCAGGCAGTTGGGGAAGCTCCGGTGATGGAGGACGGGCGTCGAGGAGATGTCATTCTTTGGGCCTTTGGATAAAAGTGTGAATGGCATCCCCCAGTGTCACAATCTCGTCATTTGGGGGCATCGGTAGTGGGACGATCTTGAAATTATCGTTTACACCGTCCACACTAACCTTTGTGAATCCCTATGCCACAAGGGTGCCGTGCACCAGCGCCCCTTCAATAAACGGAAACGCAACCCCCGAAGCAACCGGAATAAGAGTGGCACCATGGACAAGTCTCACTTGGAGAGTGCACCGCGTGGCCACCTACATAACGGTACACAATTAGCTACTGCGTCCAACAACTATTTGTATGGAGCATTCAAGACATATATATAAGTACCTTGATGTCACAAACAGGAGATTTCCCATGTTCAGCTGTGGGAGTGGCAGACGCACAGCTGCTCTTTTTGGTAGTGGGGCTGATTTGCCCACATACATCTGGGACTTGCGCAGGCTGATTATTGAGCCTTTCCTCAAGGCTTTTTATCTTATTGTTGAATTCTTCTCTTAGTCTTTCCTCAATCCTTTTTACCAGTCGTTCCTCTCGCTCTGCTTTGGTTCTCTTCCTACTCCGGTATTTGTCTGAGTCGCCTGTAAATCCTGACTTCCAGGGAACAAAACCCCAACGCCTCGCGTGCGACCAGGGTGTTCCTTGTTTCCCAAGGCTGTGGAGAGTACATCTTTCTCCCTGTCTGGCAATAAAGTGCCCTCAGAAGATTGTGTACTCAACGCTACCTGCAAGATCTCGAAAAGTTAATTCACTTACGAAATTAAGAACTAATTACGTACAAAATTGGAAGTCCGATATCTTACCAGTCGTTGGCAGACTTCCTCGTCCGCGGGGTTTGTAAAGGAGACGGTGCCGGAAGACGTTGCACTTGACCTTGTTCTCAGCCAGTGTCTGGCGCGTCGGTCAATGATACATGCAAATGGCACACAGGCCTCCTCGTCCTCCCTCTCCCATTGGTCCCTCTTCCCCGCGTACCCAGCGGTGCCAAGACTGTGGGGGTGGGTGCTCCTTGCCTGCAGGGCCTTGTGGGCTTCACTTTGACGCATGAATTCACCCGTTATCTTCACCTCAACAAAATTTTGCCATACATCCTCAGTAATGAACCCGTACTTAGAGAAGGGAGTCCTGTCCTTATTGACATATTCCTTGACAAGGGTGCTATTGAAATTCTTCCACGCCTTTCCCGCCACTAGCAGTGCATACCGTCGCACTAAGATCACAAAGTCTTCTGGGATATCGAACGAAGACATAATTTCTGTCACCAAGTCGTTGCGGCTCTCATCAGTCAGCGACTTCCAGGATGGACATGTGATGGGAACCCGTTCCTGTGCGACTATCCCGCACAATGTCCTAAATGCATTCACCGCCTTTCTTGGTTCGGTGGGGGCCCCATCCTTTCGATCAACCGCTGTGATGGTATATCGTTCCGTGAGCCTTTTATTTGTTCCTCTTGGACCTCGAGGAGGTTTTCTTTTTGGTGACTCATAAAATCCTTCAGACGGCGAATGAGGGGACACCATCTTGCAATCTAGGCTGGTTGTCGTGACACAACAGGAAAGAAAAGTAAACAAACATGGAAGGCTACCAATTGATGGCTGCTTTTATTTAATGGGTACAAAGGTAGTTCAGAGATGGTAAGTTGAGAGAAGCAATTCATGATATTTTAGTTATAAGTTCTCAGAAGTAATGTCTAACTTGGTCTCTGACACTAGTCTGGATCACACCATGCACAGTTGGCTTGAGTAATCTTGTTGTAGTTGCTAAATCGAATATGCCCAAAAATGAAGGCAGTAATCTTGTTGTAGTTACTAAATCGAAGTGAATTTCTCTCATAAATAAACACAGCCACTTAATGGATAGTCATACACCTCACCAGGGATGGATTGAGGAATAGCAAAGAATTAAAAAATGTGCCCTCATCTCAAACAAATATCTAGTTCTAATGTACTTTGTTACTACTCGTACATATCTCACTGCTTTGTTTCTACTCGTACTTCATAATGTAGGTATGTAACAACAAGATTACAACGTCAACGAAAATCGCTATGGTTTTTGCTTCTCCACCAGCCAAACGGAAATTGGTGAGAGGGGAGTGATTATCGGCACTTACCGAGCGAATTTCACCATGTATTTCGTGGGGGTAATATATAGTTGCAGGAATTAAAATAATAAAAATCGTCCAATTTTTAACCTAGATCTGCATTTTATATTGGCAACATTCTTTTTGTCACATTGTTAGTGTTTTTAAAATAAGAACAACAGTGTAGACATGTATTTCAATTTAATTACCCAAACATCAATAGTTTCCGTTGTCTCGCACAAACTGAAGTAGTGAAATTTCTAGCTAGCCTACTTGAGGTTTAGATAGAGGGGAGCGATTATCGGCACTTATCGAGCGAAAATCGATGGGGAGGCGTCGGCGAGGGTGCGGCGTCAGTGATGGGGAGGCGTCAGCGAGGGGGCGTCGTCGTCGATGGGGAAGGGTCGACGAGGGGGCGTCGTCGGCGAAGGGGAGGCGTCGACGAGCTAGGGCGGAGACGAATACTTAGGGTTTTGAACGCGTGAGTGGAAGAGTAGAGAATGAATGATCTGCCAGAGTGGCCTTTTTATATGTCTCCCATATCACGCAGCGGTTCTAGATTAGAACCGTGCATTATAAAAATATCACGAGCGGTTCTAGCTTAGAACCGTGCGTGATTTTATTTTATCATGACGGAAATCGTCAGGATAGTTTTTATCGCACGAGCTATGTATTAGAACCGCTCATGATATAAACTATACCAGACGGTTGTATTATAGAACCGTCGGTGATGAAGATTGACATAGACCTTCGCTAAGGTAAATCCAAAGTTTGGCCTTCTTTACATAATGTGTATTGTATATGGAATTGTAGATGAAGCAATATCAGTAAAGGAAATGAAACTATATTAAATAAATCAGATACATATATACACAAAGTTGTTTTTAATTTCGAGCATCTCATTACAAACAACTCTATTATCTTCTAGAGCTAGTACACTTAAAATCATAACACCACTTGCTTATTCTTTTGTATAAAAATTAGCCCTTCATGATTATCGACGCGTGTGTAGCTAGCTTCTTCGGGTTGTTCTTCCTGGACTGTGATGCTCTTTCCGATAGGAGGCAACTATTCGAATTGATTGTATTCTTCCTCATCTACTACATTCTCTACTCCGACAATCCTCCTTTTTTCCCTGAAGAATTACATGTCTCTTCTTGTTGGACGGGTCGATTACATAGAATACTTGAACAGCTTGGTTAGCAAGTATGAATGGTTCATCTTGGTATCTGACGCGTACGAGGTCGACAGTAGTGACACCATATTTGTCAACCTTCACGTGCTGGAGGCGGACCCAACGACACCGAAATAAGGGGATCTTGAATAGTACATAGTCGAGCTCCCAAATCTCCTCTATGAACCCATAGTAGGAGCTCCTCGTTGACCCAACGGTGTTGAACACATCTATGCGTACACCGCTATTTTGGTTTGTGCTCTTCATATCCTGATGTCTCGTGTAAAATGTGTACCCATTTAAGTCGTATCCTTTCCATGTTACAACTATAAATGTTGGCCCTTTTGCCAACCATGTGAGCGTATCACCTGACGAGGTCCCAGTGATGGGTCGCTCCTTCAGCCATCTGTTAAACTGAAGGTTATACTGTCTCGTGATCCAAGACTCTTGCCGCGTCAGATTCTCTTGCCGTAGCCAGTGCTTATGCTCGTCGATGTACAGGGATACTACAGCCATGTGTTGCAAAACCGTGAAATGAGTTTGAGCATAGGAAGCCGGATCAGGCGTGATTGTTTTCCTTCCGATGGTCCCGATGCCCTGGAGTCTCCCCTCATGGCAAGATTGAGGCACACCTATTGGTTCGACATGAGCCATGTAATCGACGCAGAACTCTACGACTTCTTCGGTTGCATAACCTTCGACAATGCTACCCTCCGGCCGAGATCGATTCCGTACGTAGGACTTGAGAATTCTCATATACCTCTCGAATGGGTACATGCTACGTAGGAACACGAGCCCGCATATCTTTATCTCTATCACAAGGTGAACAACGAGATGGACCATGATATCGAAAAACAACGGAGGGAAATACATCTCAAGATTACATAGAGTCATCACCACCTTAGCTTGTAGTGCATCTAGTGCTTCGGGATCGAAGACCTTCTAAGCAATTGTGTTAAACAAATAACACAGCCTTGTGATTGTCTCCCAGACCTTGACTGGCAAAATACTTCTAATTGCCACAGGGAGCATTTGTGTCATCAGCACATGACAATCATGAGACTTCATGCCAACTAATTTCAAATCTTGCATCGAAACAAGTCTCTTCATGTTAGAGGAGTAGCGGACGGAACTTTCACACCATGCAAGCAGGCACGATTCGATTCTCTCGGCCTTAGACAAAGTGTAACAAGCGTGTTCGCAGATGGTCGGCTCATCTCGTCTCTTTCGGTGCTAACTCAGGTCTTATGCCCATATCGACTAAGTCAAGGCGTACATTGATACTGTCCTTTGATTTGCCTTTAATATTCAATAAGAGACCAATCAAGCTATCACAGACATTCTTCTCCACGTGCATCACGTCGATGCAGAGCCGAACTTCTAGGTGCTCCCAATAAGGTAGGTCCCAAAATATTGATCTCTTCTTCCACGTGCTCTTCTCACGGGACCTCGATTTACGCCCCTTTACCACTTAAAGGCTTTGGAGTTAAACCGTCTTCGTTCGTTCCATCGAATTGTTTTTTCATTTTGCGGTATGGGTGATTCCTCCGAAGGAACCTACGGTGATGCATGTAAACAGTTTTGCGCTAGTGATTCAGCCACACACTCTCGGTATTGTCTAAGCAGTGAGTGCAGGCTTTGGTTCCTTTTGTACTCTGGCCTGATAGGTTACCAAGGGCAGGGTAATCATTTATGGTGCAGAACAAAAGGCAGTGCAAAGTGAAGTTCTCTCGTTTGTACGCATCCCATAATTGCACCAGGAACCCATAGTGTTTTCAGATTTTCCACCAATGGTGCTAGGTACACATCAATATCGTTCCCAGGTTGTTTCGGTCCTTGGATAAGTACAGACAATAAAATGTACTTGCGCTTCATACACAACCAAGGAGGAAGGTTGTAGATACATAGATTCACAGGCCAAGTGCTATGCCGGCTACTCATGTTACCGCAAGGATTCATTCCATCTGTACTCAATCCAAACCTTATATTCCTCGGATCCTCACCGAATTCTTGAAACCTCCTATAGATGTTTCTCCATTGGATGGAATCAGCAGGGTGCCTTAGCATTCCATCGTTCTTACGCTCCTCCGAATGCCAACGCAACAGTTTTGCCTCACTTGGGTTCGCAAACAAACGCTTCAAACGAGGAATTATAGGCAGATACCATGCCACCTTAGCAGGATGTCCTTTCATCACCTGGATGCCCTCACTGTCATCATCCGAATGACTCTTACGCTTGTACCGGGATGCGTTGCACACAGGACATATGTGCAAGTTCGCGTACTCTTGGCGGTACAGGATACAGTCGTTCGGACATGTATGTATTTTTTCTACATCCATTCCCAAGGGACAAAGAACCTTCTTAGCTTTGTAGGTGGTTGTCGGCAACTCGTTTCCCTCGGGAAGCCTGTCCGCCAATAAACGTAATGTGTTGTGAAACTCTTATCGGACCAACCGTTGCTTGCTTTCAATTTCAGCAGTTCAAGCACGGATGACAACCTTGTGTATTTCGACTTGCGCACAGGAACAAAGGTTTCTCCGAGTCCTCCATCAAGCCCCGGAATTTACCATATTCTCTATCATCACGGTTCCCTTCTACATCACGCAGCATCTGATTTAGATTATCTTCCTGCAACCTATCCTCATCGGAACCACAATCGATATGACCATCCGACATATCATTGACTTCGTCGACCATGTTAATACCTGCTTCGTGTATCTCCTGCTCTTCACCGTGACTGGTCCAACATGTATACCCCATTTTGAAACCCCTCATAATCAAGTGTGCTTCGATCTGCGCAAAGTTTCGAAACATCTTCAGACTCTCACAGTCAATGCACGGACAAGACATAAACTGCCCCCCTTATTAAACATATCCTCTTCTGCAACTCTTCTAAAAGCGGAGACGCCATTAATGTACTCGGCACTCACACGGTTCTTAATGTACATCCATCTTCGGTCCATCTACGCCAAGCATATAGCATTTAGTGTTAATGCAATTAAAACCCATTACTACCCTTACATAGAAAGAACACATGAATCTACAAGCTAAATCTAAAAAAACATCAAATTCTATCCTTACCAAGCAAGATCTTGAATATACTGCAATTAGACACCGTTACTAACCTTAGATCACCAAAATCAAATGGATCCTCAATCACCTTCAAAATCAACGGTCTTCTTTTACCAAATCACCTCACAGCCGCACAGCCGCAACCAAATGAAAATAGATCCCGAAACCCTAAAATGCACCAAGTGGCTCGGGCCTCTGTATTTTATATTGCTGATAGAAATCTCAGACGGTTTTATAAAAAAACCGTCAATGATAAACATAGCATTCCAGACGGTTTTATAATAAAACCGTCTGTGATATATGACAGACGGTTTTATTACAAAACTGTCTGGGATAATACGTGATATTACAAACGGTTTTATAAAATAACCGTCTGTGATATCTTCACAGACGGTTTTTAACTACAACCGTCTGTGATATTGATGTATATCACTGACGGTTTTTGTAGAGGTCCGTCTGTGATAATGTCACTGATGGTTTCAATATAAAACCGTCAGTGATATTATTCTTCACAGACGGTTTTGAGGAACCGTCTGTGATGAGGCGTCTAATATAAGCCTTTCTGTAGTAGTGCTAGTTCTAAGTCCGAGGGAATTACATTGAAAGGTGGTGTTATGCTTGCTACAAAATCTGATCTTGCTGCAATTACTGAGAATGAGCTGCCATGCTATGCTTTGATATGCAAAGAAGCTTTAGTTTCACTTGAGGATATATCTATCTCTTTGCCTCCTTCTGTTTCTAACCTTTTGCAGGAGTACATGGATGTCTTTCCAGATGAGATACCCCAGGGATTACCACATATTCGAGGGATTGAGCATCAAATTGATTTGATCCCGGGATCAACCTTGCCAAATCTGTTAGTGCTATGCCCTTGAGGCAATCATTTAGATGATTGTAACATGACTATGTTTATGAATAATAATATGATTATTGGTCCAATGAATGTATATCATTGTATTGATCAACAAGTATGTGACTTTCTTATGAAGCTCTTTACTTATTGATATAATTCGATAAATATCTCTGATCGGATATCATCGTATAGGACAACGATGAATAGATCGGAACATGTAGTGATCGATGATCATGCTTCATAGATCATACCTAGTAGATGTATGATACATTGTGGACGCATGTTGAAGAACATAGGTTAGATAGACCCGCAATTGGACACTACGAGAATGTTTCATTCTTATGTGTCATCAGTGTATCTCATACCTAGTAGATGTATGATCCTTAGACCTGAGATTGTCATATTCCCTACATGTGTAATAGTTTTCCTTGGGGCTATCAAACACTACTTCCTAACCGGATAGTTATAAAGGTAGCTTTCATGTTTACTATGAAACGTGCAGAGGGAAGTGAGCAGTCAAGATGGAATTTGCCACTCCATTGAAATGGAGATATATGACAAGGCCACTCGTGTGATATGATTAAGGAAGTGCATGGCCATGCCGTGATTGAGGAGTCAATCACAACTTATTAATATATCATGGATACGAGAGATGGATTGAATCATCAAAGGATGACATACTTCTCGCCTTGAGTTCAATCTTCATATACTTGGCAAAGGGATTATTACATGAGTACTTTTGATAGGTTCTATCCGATTTGATCATAGTATGTTTCGGAGTTGGCATACTTTGCAAAGAGCCTCTACCAACTATTGGATTGAAAAGGAGTTTTTCGAATCCATGTCCAAACGTACGTGAACCTGCAGGGTCACACACTTAATGGGCTGGGACGCATTAATTTGGATTGGATCCATAATTAATGGACATCGTGGGTTTAGCACGCTGATGGGCCTTGGTTTAGGGTTTCATCTCGTTGCTATATAAGGAGGGGAGGAGGGTGGGCGCAGGGTGTGCTTTCCCACAGTTTAGAAGTGACTCACTCGAAACCCTAGCCTCCTCTTCTCGTTGCCCCTGCCGAGCGACCAGGTGCTTGCACATCGACGCACGGTATTCCATCCCTGGACGTGTGGACTACTGCGGTGACGCTGCTGCGACTGCGGTGTGGGACGACGATCCACGGCGAGGCGAGGACGATCCGCTCCATCGACGCAACGACTGCGGCGAGGACGATCCACTACATCGACGCGCGAAGGATTCCGCGAGCGCGCGTCTAGTGGTAATCTTTTCTGTGATCCCCTTCTTGCGAGTAGCTTTCTGGTTACACGGTAGATTTTTTTTGTGCTAGTGTAGCGTATCGCGTTCCTCTTCAGTGGTATCAGAACCATCTCGTATAGTTTTGTGATCTGGATGTTGCACATATGATGTGTGAGGTTAGTAGATTGGATCTATTACATGTTCAGCCGGTTCATGTGATGAATTGGTGACGGCAGCCATCGATGAGATCGATCGGTTTAGGGTTTGAGGAAAGTGCAAACCGACTCAATCTTGATTTGGGTGAGTCCGTTCGTGGTACGACGTTACCCTTACCGGTTGGGTTACCGCCATCAGGGTTTCTGAAACGTATCCATATGGGACCAAGCCAATCAGATTGAGTTGGATTGGGTCAATCTAGTTGATCCATGGTAAGCGCAAACCGATTCAATATTGGTTTGGGTGAGTCCGTTCATGGTACGACGTTACCCTTACCGATCGGGTTACCGCCATCAAGGTTTCTGAAACGTATCCATATGGGACCAAGCCAATCAGATTAGATCGAATTGGGTCAATTTGGTTGATCCGTGGAAATTTTGAGGGTGTTTTCCTTTAACAGAAGACATGCCACTAAAAAAAATTTCCAAGGGCGCTGCCCTCGACCCGCCCAACCCCTCCAGGGGCGCTGCCCCTCGGACCCCGGAGTCGTAGTGTTGCTTTTGTTTAACTCGTTTTTGCAGGGAATTATGTGAAATAGTATGGCCTATGTGTATGTGATGCATGTAATTTCCACATGGCCTGCGTGCCATGTCAAGCCATAAGGCTATTTAAATTGTATAACGACCTGCGTGTCGACTTGTGATGCTTCAAACCCTCATGTAAAATTCATTATCAAAAGTTGTAAGGTGTTGCATCCAAAATGATGAAGACGATGGTATCAAGCAAGGTGGCAAGGTGAACAAATAAGCATGATGATGGAGATCTTAATGCTAAGGGCCATGCTATTTCAGAGCTTATTTTGATTTTCTATGGATGTGTGTTTAATCCTTGCTGTTTTCTTTATGCTCATTGCATGTGATTCCATGTTCTTAGTAGATTTTGTTCATCCCTATAATTAAAATTTTAAATCAAAATGTCCATCCAATTGTTGCACCTATCAAGAATTTAGATCGTTATTGATATGACTGCCAAAGATGTATATCAATGGCTATCACACATCACGCATAACAATGGTAGATTTAATCAAGCTATCAAAACGGTTTTGGGCTTGAGGACATAAGTGGTTGGGATTTGATTTCAGTAATGAAGGAACCTATACAAGACAATTGGTGTCTAGGAAACACACATGAGGCAGGTTTCTTAATTGGCACCCGAATACGGGAAGTGCTCCCTCCCTCATGTGAGCCCTAGGGGCAGGTTGACCTGGCCATGAGTAAAGTTGACGGAGGCATTCATTACTTATTTTCATACTCAACAAACAAGAGTTACATAAGATGTAATTAGAAAAGGCGTTGCTTACCTATGTCATTAAATTTCTAGCAGTGATGCCAAAGCTCACTAGTGTTTGATGAATATGGATCTTGAATACTCACTATGTGTCTATAAAAGGGACATAAAATAGGAGTTTCTTTTATTAAAATGTTTAATAAAATTTTTACATAAACATAGTGCTTAGAATCTTTGCATGTTTTTGTTGTAGTTCAATGGCACCTTCTCCTACTCCTGCTACACCTGGTTTTGCTTTGAGATCAGTTTTGGAAAGGGAAAAACATAATGGAACTAATTTTGTTGATTGGTATCGCAACCTGAGAATTGTTCTCAAGCATGACAAGGACTACGTTTTATAGAATCCAATTCCTGATGAACCAGCCGAAAATGCTCCTCGCAATTTGAAGGTTGAATATGAAAAGCATGTTAATGCTTCTGTAGAGGTCAGCTGTCTCATGCTAGTCACCATGGACTCTGAGCTCCAAAAGCAATATGAGGACCAGGATGCTTACAATATGATTGTCGGCTTGAAGGGTATGTTTGGGAATCAAGCAAGAGCTGAGAGGTATGGTATCTCAAAGCTTTTATTTGCTTGTAAGATGGTGAAGGCAGTCGGTCACCCTCATGTGATCAAGATGATTGGTTACATTGGGAGATTGGAAAAACTTGAGTTTCCCTTAGCCTCGGTTTGGCCACAGATGTTATTCTCCGATCGCCTCGAGCTTTGAGCCATTCATTATGAATTTTCATATGAATAGCATGGAGAAGAGCCTAACCGAGCTACATGGGATGCTCAAGGCTGCCGAGAAAGCATTAAGAAAAACCCAATCATGTGATGATGGTTCGAAAACAAGCGCATTCAAAAGAGGAAGGCTAAGGTGGGGAAGGGAAAGAGCAAGGGCAAGGGCAAGGCTCAAGATGAGATCGCAAGCCTCAAAAATTAGCTTGAAGCTTAAAGTTGGCCCTCAACACGATACCCAATGCTCCTATTGCAAGAAATCGGGACATTAGAAAGCGGGCTGCGAAAAGTACAGCGCGATAAGAAGAATGGAAATGTGGTTTCTTCTTGGTATTAATGTTATAGAAATTAATCTTGCTACTTCTTCACTCAGCTCATGGGTATATGATACCGGTTCGGTTGCTCACATTTGCAATTCGATGCAAAATGATAAAGAGTAGAGACTTGGCAAAAGGAGAAGTTGATCTTCGCGTGGGGAATAAAGCAAGAGTTGCTGGTCTTGCCGTTGGCACATACCCATTGCATTTGCCTTCAGGATTAGTTTTAGAACTCAATAATTGTTATTTTGTGCCATCTTTGAGTAGAAACATTATTTCATCTTCTTGTTTGGAACATGAAGGTTATGATTTCATAATAAAGAACTTTGTTTGTTCAATATTTTTGAATGATATGTATTATGGTCGTTGCCCCATGGTGGATGGGTTGTACGTCCTTAAACTCGAAGAGAAACCTGTCTATAACATTAATGTAAAAAGGCATCAGCCTAATAATTTGAACCCTACCTTTTTATGGCATTGTCGCTTAGGTCATATAAATGAGAAGCGCATGAAGAAGCTCCATGGTGATGGACTTCTAACCTCAATTGATTTTGAATCATTTGAAACATGTGAATCTTGTTTACTTGGTAAGATGACAAAAGCCCCTTTCACAGGTTTTAGTGAGAGAACAAGTGAGTTATTGGCCCTAGTACATACAGATGTATGTGGACCAATGAGCTCATTTGCTAGGGGTGGGTTTGATTTTGTAACTTTTACCGATGACTTTAGTAGATATGGATATATCTATTTAATGAGGCATAAATCTGAAACTTTTGAAAGGTTCAAAGAGTTTCAAAATGAAGTACAAAATCAACTTGGCAAATCAATAAAACACTTACGATCAGATCGTGGTGGCGAATACTTGAGCCAAGAGTTTGGTGATCATCTAAAGCAATGTGGAATCGTTCCGCAACTTACTCCGCCAGGAACGCCTCAATGGAATGACGTGTCCGAACGATGAAACCGAACTTTATTAGATATGGTTCGGTCAATGATGAGCCAAACAGATCGCCATTATCCTTCAGGGTTTCGCTCTAGAGGCAATTGCGTTCACTTTGAATAGGGTCCAATCAAAATCCGTTGAGAAGGCGCCATATGAAATATGGTAGGAGAAGTCCCATGTTGTCATTTCTCAAGATATGGGGATGTGAGGCTTATGTAAAATGTTTACAATCAGATAAACTCGCACCTAAATCAGAAAAATGCTTTTTTGTGGGGTATCCTAAAGAAACAAAAGGATATTACTTTTACAAAAGAAACGAGAACAAAGTTTTTGTTGCTCGAAATGGTGTCTTATTGGAGAAAGAGTTTCTTTCAAAAAAATTCAGTAGGAGTGATGTGTATCTTGATGAAGTTCGAGAATCACATGAATATGTTCAAGCTACCACTGAACCTTCACAAGATGTACAAAGTGTTGTACAACCTGTGGGAGAGACTCCAGCCCCACGTAGGTCGGGGAGGCCACGTCATGTACCTATAAGATATGGGAATGACATATTATTGTTGGACAATGATGAGCCCACGACTTATGAAGAAGCAATGGTGGACCCAAACTCCGAAAAATAGCTTGAAGCCATGAGATCTGAAATTCAATCCATGCATGACATTCAAGTTTGGAACTTGGTCGATTCTCTTGATGGTGTAAAAACCATTGAATGCAAATGGATTTTCAAGAAGAAGATAGACGTAGATGGAAATGTTCAGATCTATAAGGCACGGTTGGTGGCAAAGGGTTTCAAACAAGTTCAAGGAGTTGACTATGATGAAACTTTCTCACCGGTAGCCATGCTCAAGTCTGTCCGGATCATTTTAGCTATTGCTGCATATTTTGATGGATGTCAAAACAGCCTTCCTTAATGGGAATCTTTCTGAGGATGTATACATGATACAACCTAAAGGTTTTGTTCATTCTAAATATGCTAAAAGGGTATGCAAGCTTCAAAGATCCATTTATGGGTTAAAGCAAGCATCTCGGAGTTGGAATATTCGTTTTGATGAAGTAGTCAAAGGGTTTGACTTTATCAAAAATGAAAAAGAGCCTTGTGTTTACAAGAAGGCTAGTGGGAGCGCACTTGTATTTCTGATTTTGTATGTGGATGACATATTATTGATCGGGAATGATATTCCTATGCTTGAAGATGTTAAGACTTCATTGAAAAGGAGTTTCTCAATGAAGGACTTGGGAGAAGCATGCTATATCTTGGGCATAAAAATCTATAGAGATAGATCAAAAAGGTTAATTGGATTAAGTCAGGAAACGTACATTGACAAGATATTGAAAAGGTTCAATATGCATGAATCCAAGAGAGGTTTCATGCCAATGTCACATGGCATTAGCCTCTGCAAGAATCAGTGTCCTTCGACATCTGATGAGCGAGACAGGATGAGCAAGATTCCATATGCTTCTGCTATTGGGTCTATTATGTAAGCCATGATCTGTACACGCCCAGATGTCTCATATGCTCTAAGTGTCACAAGCAGATACCAAGCGGATCCTGGTGATGGTCATTGGATAGCCGTAAAAATTATCCTGAAGTACTTGAGAAGAACTAGGGGTATGTTCCTTGTTTTTGGAGGTGAGGAAGATCTGGTTGCAAAGGGTTACACCGATGCAAGCTTCAAACTGACAAAGATGATTTTCGATCGCAATCCGGGTTTGTGTTTACACTTAATTGAGGAGCGATGGTGGAAGAGTTCCAAGCAAAACACGGTGGCGACTCTCGACGTGAGCGGAGTACATTGCGGCCAGAGGCGCAAAAGAAGCTATGTGGATTAAGAAGTTTATCACGAGCTTGGTGTGGTCGCTAGTGCCTCTAGTCCAATGGACATCTATTGTGATAATAGTGGTGCCATTGCACAAGCAAAAGAGCCTAGATCACATCAGAAGTCTAAACACATACTCCGGCGCTTTCACCTTATTCGCGAGATTGTGGATAGAGGTGACGTGAGAATATGCAAAGTACATACGAAAGCCAATGTGGCCGATCCGTTGACAAAGCCACTGCCACAGCCTAAGCATGAGGCACACACGAGGTCTATTGGTATTAGATACTTAATTGATTGACTCAAGTGCAAGTGGGAGATTGTTAGTGCTATGCACTTGAGGCAATCATTTAGATGATTCTAACATGACTATGTTTATGAATAATAATATAATTATCGGTCCAATGAATGTATATCATTGTATTGATCAACAAGTATGTGACTTGCTTATGAAGCTCTTTACTTATTGATATAATTCGATAAATATCTCTGATCGGATATCATCGTATAGGACAATGATGAATAGATCAGCACATGTAGTGATCGATGATCATGCTTCATAGATCATGGGATATAGAGATATCATCTATACATTGTGGATGCATGTTGAAGAACATGGGTTAGATAGACCATAATTGGACCTTTGCAAGAATGTTTCATTCTTATGTGTCATCAGTGTATCTCATACCTAGTAGATGTATGATCCTTAGACCTGAGATTGTCATATTCCCTACATGTGTAATAGTTTTCCTTGGGGCTATCAAACACTACTTTCTAAAAGGATAGTTATAAAGGTAGCTTTCATGTTTACAATGAAACGTGCAAAGGGAAGTGAGCAGTCAAGATTGAATTTGCCACTCCAATGAAACGGAGATATATGACAAGGCCACTCGTGTGATATGATTAAGGAAGTGCATGGCCATGCCGTGATTGAGGAGTCAATCACAACTTATTAATATATCACGGATACGAGAGATGGATTGAGTCATCAAAGGATGACATACTTCTCGCCTTGAGTTCAATCTTCATATACTTGGCAAAGGGATTATTACATGAGTACTTTTGATAGGTTCTATCCGATTTGATCATAGTATGTTTGGGAGTTGGCATACTTTGCAAGGAGCCGCTATCAACTATTGGATTGAAAAGGAGTTTTTCGAATCCATGTCCAAACGTACGTGAACCTGCAGGGTCACACACTTAATGGGCTGGGACGCATTAATTTGGATTGGATCCATAATTAATGGACATCGTGGGTTTAGCATGCTGATGGGCCTTGGTTTAGGGTTTCATCTCATGGCTATATAAGGACGTGAGGAGGGTGGGCGCAGGGTGTGCTTTCCCACGGTTTAGAAGTGATTCACTCGAAACCCTAGCCTAGTCTTCTCGTTGCCCCTGCCGAGCGACCAGGTGCTTGCACACGGCGCACGCGGCGTTCCATCCCGGACATGTGGACTCTGCGGTGATCTTTGCTGCGGCTGCGGCGTGGGAGTACGATCCACGGCGAGGCGAGGGCGATCCGCTCCATCGGCCGCAACGATGCGGCGAGGGCGATCCACTACATCGACGCGAAGAATTCCTGGCTGCGCGTCTAGTGGTAATCTTATCTGTGATCCCCTTCTTGCGAGTAGCTTTCTGGTTACGCGGTAGATTTTTTTTGTGCTTGTGTAGCATATCGCGTTCCTCTTCAAAATCGTGCTGCATATAGAACCAACCCAGAGGATACTAAGGAAATTCAGCGACAAGTCCAAGACCTTTTGGACCGTGGGTACGTACAAGAAAGCCTTAGTCCTTGTGTTGTTCCCGTGATCTTGGTTCCTAAGAAAGACGGTAATTGTCGTATGTGTGTTGATTGTAGAGCCATCAATAATATTACCATAAGATATCGTCATCCTATCCCTCGGCTAGATGACATGCTTGATGAGTTGAGTGGTTCTATAATTTTCACTAAAATTTACTTGCGAAGTGGATACCACCAGATTAGAATGAAACTTGGAGATGAATGGAAGACTGCATTTAAAACTAAGTTCGGCTTGTATGAGTGGTTAGTGATGCCTTTTGGGTTAACTAATGCACCTAGTACTTTCATGCGATTGATGAACAAAGTTTTACGTGCGTTCATTGGAAGATTTGTTGTGGTTTATTTTGATGATATCTTGATTTACAGCAAGTCACATGCACTACACTTTGATCATCTACGTGCTGTTTTTAAAGCTTTGAGAGATGCACGTTTGTATGGTAACCTCGAAAAGTGAACCTTTTGCACGGATCGAGTCTCGTTTCTTGGCTATGTTGTTACTCCACAGGGAATAGAGGTGGATGGAGCAAAAATTGAAGCCATAAAGAGCTGGCCAACACCTGAGACTATCACACAGGTGAGAAGCTTTCATGGTCTTGCAGGGTTCTATCGACGTTTTGTGCGGGATTTCAGCACCATTGCTGCCCCGTTGAACAAGTTGACAAAGAAAGGAGTAGCTTTCAAATGGGGACCTGCACAAGAAATAGCATTCAAGTTGTTGAAAGAAAAGGTCACCCACGCTCCATTGCTCCAACTCCCGGATTTCAATAAGACTTTTGAACTAGAATGTGATGCTAGCGGGATTGGAATTGGAGGTATGCTAATTCAAGAAGGTAAACTAGTTGCTTATTTTAGCGAGAAATTAAGTGGGCCAAGTCTCAATTATTCTACCTATGATAAAGAATTGTATGCTTTACTTCATGTGCTTGAAACTTGGCAACATTATCTATGGCCCAAAGAATTTGTTATACATTCTGATCATGAATCGCTAAAACATATTAGAAGTCAAGCTAAACTGAATAAATGACATGCTAGATGGGTAGAATATATTGAGTCATTTCCATATGTCATAAAACATAAGAAAGGAAAGGACAATGTGATTGCTGATGCGCTTTCTAGGCGTTATACCATGTTATCTCAACTTGATCATAAGATTTTTGGTTTAGAGACCATTAAGGACTTATATGCTGCTGATTTGGACTTTAAAGAAGTGCATGAACATTGTAAAGAAGGTAAAACATGGAATAAATACGTGCTAAATGATGGTTTGCTCTATCGTGCTAACAAGCTATGCATTCCAGCTAGCTCCGTTCATCTTTTGTTGTTGCAGGAGGCGCATGGAGGCGGTTTGATGGCACATTTTGGAGAAAAGAAGACTGAAGATGTGCTGGCCGCCCACTTCTTTTGGCCAAAGATGAGTCGCGACGCCGAGCGCTACGTGTTAGGCTGCACTACTTGCAATAAAGCTAAGTCTCGCTTAAACCCACATGGTTTTTACATGCCTCTTCCTATTCCTAGTGTACCATGGGAGGATATTTCTATGGATTTTATTTTAGGGTTGCCTAGGACAAAGTGGGGGAGGGATAGCATATTTGTTGTTGTGGATCGTTTCTCTAAAATGGAACATTTTATACCTTGTCACAAGAGCGATGATGCTACAAACATAGATGATTTGTTTTTCAGAGAAATCGTTCGACTACATGGAGTGCCTAATACTATTGTCTTGGATCGAGATGCAAAGTTTTTGAGTCACTTTTGGAGATCACTTTGGAACAAATTGGGGACGAAGCTGTTGTTTTCTACTAGCAAAGTCAGGGGTGCTGGAAGATCAGGATGGTAACCAGTGTATTCTTCATAACGAGCTCCGAGAGATGCTTTGAGAGATGAATGAGACTACGAACAAGCAAAGTCAAAACATGGAGAATGCACTTGACAAAAAGGAGTATAAGCACCAACCCAACTTTAGTCCATCTGCTTCTGCTGGTAAAGGTAAGAATTTTCTAGTTCTTCCTTCTGATAACGGATTTGGTGTTGATGCTTATATTGATTGGGGGATAGAGGTAGATAAAATTCTTTCGCAATGTAACCTCTGTAATAAACAAAAAATTAAAGTTGCCGCTAGTGCTTTAACTCTATGTGCATCAATTTGGTGGAATGATTTTTGTGCTTATAAGACAGTACCGAAAACATGGAAAGATTTGAAACAACTATTGAGAGATGAATTTGTTCATGCTTATCATTCTAAAAAGTTACTTTATGAATTGCAATGTTTACAACAATATGATAAACCTGTCAAGGCATATTACGAGGAATTAGAAACTTTGTTGTTGCATTGTGGTTTAGATGAATCTAAAGAAGCTAAGGAAATAAAATTCTTAAATGGACTTGATATGAAAATTCAGGGTATTCTTGTTGATAAGGAATAAAGTTCTCTCTCTACTTTATTTAATCTTACTTGTGAGATTGAAAATCAAATTGAACATGAAAGACATCTTGCTGAAATTAATGTCTATAGTTGCCAGAGTGAAGAATTTTCTTTGGAAGAACGGCATCTTGTCGAATTTCCACTTGCTACTAACTTTTCACAGGACATTGAGAACAAGAACGAGAAGGAAAACATGCAAGAGAAGGAGGAGCAGGAGATACTTGCTATCCCATGCATGCCTCAAGAATGTACAAATAATGATATGCCGAAATCGGCTGAGATAGAAAACAAAGGTAATGACATAAGTGCTATTTTCACACAAGGTGAGAATTCTTTTGATGTGCTAAATTTGGCCACTACTCGTGCTATGCTAGAACAGTAGTTAGTGCACACTCAAACTGAATCACCTTTGTCACAATATAATTGTCTTGTTGTCCCTAGTGATAAAAAAGAGTTGTGTGATAATATCTCATTTATATCCATGCCTCAACTAGTGAATGAACATGTCAGTTTTATTTCTGATCTAAACACGTGTGCTGAAAATAAACATGTCATTCAACTTGCTAATGAAAAGGATGAGATTAAACTCTTGTATTCCTTGAATACTTTGGGTTATATTGAATTTGATGTCATATGTGATCTCAATTGTTTAGGGGAAAGATTTTTTATGCCTACTAATTTGTCATGGTCATCCAGTGTTAGTTTTCATGCTATTGGCAAACATAATGATAAAGGAAAGTACATGGTGCATCGACTTTATATTTGTACCATTTTGAAATCTTCTTTTAATGTGCCACACTATCAACAACCAAAGAATATGTTGGTTTCTTTGCCGCCTCTTGTTACTAAACTTTTGCAGGCCAATGAGCTTGAGTCGAGGATGACTCAAAATCAAGAAGGGGAGAATGATAAGACCATACCGGCCCAGCAAGCCATGCTTCTATCTCAAGCCAAGACAAGGGCCCAACAACTTCTGATGTTCCAAGCCCACCCCAAGATCAAGCCCAATTCGTTCACGAGTCCAGTTCGGCTCCCAGGAGCAGTCCAACTAAAAATTACCATATCTGGGTCATACGAAGTCCAATTGAGGCGTTCTTGTACTCTACGGAGAAGCCCACGACGAGAGCTTTCCAACGGAAGTGGTTTCACATCCAATCTCCCTCTAGATCGTCGGGAATCATCAAAAAAATATGACGAACAGAATCTGCCGGATGCTGCGACACCTCCACTTGGGCCAAAGGCCTTGTACGACCTAGGGTTTCATGGCCACCCCCTTGGCTGCCTCCCTTGCCCTCTCCATCATACATATATTCAGTAGCCATCGCTTGAATAGATGGGGTTTTGCTTTGATTATTCTGTTTTAGACAGTTTCGCCGTTTGTTCGGTTTGTGGAACCCCAACTTCGAGTTCTTCATTGGTAATTAGCAATATTCAGATTGCATCTACCTATTCTTGCTTGTTTTCTTGATACGCAGAGGAACTTGCCAAAGCAAAGGATGCTTGAAAGGCTCTTGAAGTGAAGCTTGTTGATCACTCGAATAGCTCCTCTAACCCCTTGATGGATAACTCCAATTTCTCATCACCATCTACTAGCAATGGATGTGATAGATGCTATAATGTTAATATTGATGCTTGTGCCACTAACCTTGAGACTTTGCAAGTATTAGCTCATGAAAATGAGAAGCTCCAGGGAATGTTTGAAGATGGACTTTAAAAGTCCTATAAGGCTAGCAAAGGATTAGAGGAGTTTCTAAGTAAGCGTCGAGGTAACTTCATGAAGCATGGGTTTGGGTATATTCCACCCAAAGGCAAAAAGAGCCACATCGTGATTGCCCCGTTGAACAAGCCTATTCATTTTGTTAAGGGCGAAGGAAATTCTAAGTATAAGGCTCATTCTACTTTCTTTGCTTCTTATGTGCTTAAAAGAACTAACATCGGTTGTGTAGTTGCTTATCATATCGGGCGTGAACCCAACCATGCTTCTCGTGTGCAATCTATTTGGGTCCCGAAATCTCTTGTCACTAACGTGCACGGACCTAAACTAGTTTGGGTACCAAAAGGAAATATCTAAATTTGTTTTTGTAGGCCTATATCTCCGGTGGATCAAGTTGGATATTAGATAGCGGATGTACACACCACATGACCAGAGAAAAGGCGATGTTTGCACACTTGGATGCAAATGGAACAAATAGTGAAAGCATCATTTTTGGCGACAATGGAAAAGGCGAAGTGGTAGGTTTAGGTAAGATTAATATCACAAAGGATTTTCATTTAAACAATGTTTCGCTTGTTGAATCATTGAGCTACAATTTGTTGTCCGTTGCTCAATTATGTGAAGCGGGCTACAATTGTGTGTTTAGTGATAAGGGTGTGGATGTCATTAAGAGGGTTGATGGTTCAATAGCCGTTAAGGGTTGTTTAAAGGGAAATCTCTATCTCGTAGGTATTACTGCGGATAGAATTAATCTTGAAACGTGCTTAATGGCTAAATCTAGCATGGGTTGGTTATGGCATCGCCAACTTGCTCATGTTGGTATGAGGAACCTTCACAAACTCATGAAAGGCAATCACATCCTTGGACTAACAAATGTTGTCTTTGAGAAAGATAGGGTGTGTAGCGCATGTCAAGCAGGAAAGCAGGTTGGAGCCTCTCATCCCGCCAAGAATGTGATGACTACCTCAAGACCTCTAGAGATGCTCCATATGGATCTGTTCGGCCTAGTAACATACATAAGCATCGGAGGAAACGAGTATGGTCTCGTTATTGTTGACGACTTTTCTCGTTTCACTTGGGTGTTTTTCTTGCATGACAAAAGTGAAGCCCAAGGAACCCTAAAGAAATTCATGAGAAGGGCACAAAATGAATTCGAAGTGAAGATCAAAAGAATCTGAAGTGATAACGGCACCGAATTCAAGAACACCGGCGTGGAGGAATATCTCGATGATGAGGGTATCAAGCATGAGTTCTCGGCTCCCTACTCTCCTCAACAAAATGGGGTTGCCGAGAGGAAGAATCGAACTCTCATTGAGATGGCGCGCACGATGCTTGACGAATACAAGGTCTCCGACATCTTTTGGGCGAAGGCTATCAACACTGCGTGCCATAGTACCAATCGTCTATACCTTCACAAGGTTTTGAAGAAGACGGCGTACGAGCTACTCACCGGAAAGAAGCCAAATGTTTCCTACTTCCGAGTCTTTGGAAGCAAATGCTATATCCTTAACAAGAAAGCTAAGTCTTCTAAATTTGCTCCTAAAGAAGATGAAGGTTTCTTGCTCGGTTATGGGTCAAATGCTTATGCATACCGAGTTTTCAACAACAATACCGGTGTAGTTGAAATATCGCGTGATGTAACTTTTGACGAAACTAACGGTTCTCAAGTAGAACAAGTTGATCGTGTTGTGTTTGACAGGGAAGAACCTCCGTGCGAAGCGATTAAGAAATTGGCAATTGGGTAAGTGAGACCTCTTGAGCAAGAAGAAATTCCGAGCGCTCCATCTCAAAATGTCCGGGATGAGACCCAGAATATCCGGACTAGTCCAATGAGTCCGGATGCGACGTTGGATGCTTCGGATGACGCTCCCTCTTCCTCAATACAAGCCCAAGATGGCTCAAACACCGCTAAAGACGATGAGGATCCCATCCAAAGAACCAATGCTACAGTCCCTCTTACAAGAGTTCATCAAAGCATACAACGAGATCATCCAGTCGACAACATACTCGGAGATATTAACAAGGGAGTATCCACTAGATCTCTAGTTGCAAATTTTTGTGAATTTTACTCGTTTGTTTCTTCTCTTGAGCCACTAAAGGTAGAAGAAGCATTACAAGATCCGGATTGGGTGATAGCTATGCAAGAGGAGCTAAACAACTTCGAGCGGAATCAAGTATGGAAGCTTGTCGAAAGACCCAAGCAAAACGTGATTGGCACCAAATGGGTATTTCGGAACAAGCAAGACGAGCATGGAATGGTGACTAGAAATAAAGCTCGGCTAGTCGCTCAAGGCTTCACGCAAAATGAAGGTTTGGACTTCGATGAAACATATGCTCCCGTAGCTAGGCTTGAGTCTATTAGGATATTACTTGCCTTTGCTACTCACCATGATTTTAAGTTGTATCATATGGACGTGAAAAGCGCCTTCCTAAATGGGCCACTCTCTGAGATGGTCTATGTCGAGCAACCACCCGGCTTCGAAGACCCTAAATATCCGGACCATGTCTACTTCCTGCACAAAGCACTCTATGGACTAAAACAAGCACCAAGAGCATGGTTTGAATGTCTTCGAGATTTTCTCCTTGGACAAGGTTTTGTAGTCGGAAAGGCCGATCCTACTCTCTTTACTAAGCATATTGATAATGATCTATTTGTTTGTCAAATTTATGTTGATGACATTATTTTCGGGTCTACTAATGAACAACTGTGTAAGGAGTTTAGTAGAATCATGACTAAAAGAATAGAGATGTCCATGATGGGCGAATTGAAGTTCTTTCTCGGCTTTCAAGTCAAACAACTCAAGGAAGGAACCTTCATATGCCAAACAAAGTACATCAAAGACATGCTGAAGAAGTTCGGTATGGAAAACGCCAAGCCGATCAAGACTCCTATGCAACCCAACGGACATCTAGACCTAGACAAAGAAGGTAAACCGGTCGTCCAAAAGGTATATCGTTCGATGATCAGTTCTCTTCTTTACCTTTGTGCATCTAGGCCCGATATTATGCTTAGTGTATGCATGTGTGCACTATTTCAAGTCGCTCCAAAAGAGTGCCACATGGTGGCCATTAAGAGAATTTTGAGATATTTAGTGCATACTCCTCATTTTGGGCTATGGTATCCAAAAGGTTCGTTTTTTGAATTAGTTGGCTATTCCGATGCAGATTATGCTGGTTGTAAAGTGGATAGGAAGAGCACTTCAGGGACTTGTCAATTTCTAGGAAGATCTCTTGTTTCCTGGTCCTCTAAAAAACAAAATTCTGTAGCCCTATCCACAGCCGAAGCCGAGTATATAGCGGCCGGGAGCTGTTGTGCCCAATTGCTTTGGATGAGACAAACCCTGAATGATTATGGCCTAACCTATAATCATGTACCACTCTTGTGTGATAATGAGAGCGCCATAAAAATTGCCAACAATCCTATCCAACACTCCCGTACAAAGTATATCGATATTCGCCACCACTTCTTAAGAGGTGATATTGATATTCAACATGTGAGCACAAATGATCAACTAGCCGATATTTTCACCAAGCCGCTCGATGAAAAGAGATTTTGTGATTTGAGGAGTGGGCTAAATATTCTAGATTCTCGTAATTTGGCTTGAAATATGCACGCAATTGATTGATGATTGCTAAATGTTTTTGAAAAGCTTAGTTGATCTATTACTTTGACTTTTCTGTGTTGATTAGAATCTTTGATCTTCGGATCTAGCCTTTTACTATGCGACTATAGCTCGATTGTTTGGATGTTCGCTAGTCACAAAGTGAGTAGGTCTTCGTGAACTTCTCTTCTCTTGCTGCAAGCCATCTAAGTTCATCCCTTGCAATCTTTCTGTTGATTCCCGGAAGTGTCAATCCGGACACTGGTGTTTTTATCCGGACTCTCCGGATACTCCAGAGTATTCGGACTAAAGTACGGAGTATCCGGGTTGAGGCTGTATCTTAAAGTCCTTGAGGGGGAAGAGGTCTTTATTTCTCTCTCCTGCCCCTTCTTTTTCCTTCAACCGCCTCACCTCATTGCTGCCCTAGGTGACGCCACCGGTTCCTCCTTCGTCTCCGTCGTGCTCCTCATCCTCTGGAGTCTTCGGATTCCCCTCCAAGATTTGGGAAGATCTATCCGCGTGCAATCCTCATCCTTACCCCTCTTTGTGGTTAGTTCTCCTTTTTCCTCCTCCCGATCTCTTTGGTCTTGGAGATGCCCTTAAATAGGTTGCTTTGGTAGAGTCCTTTCACCCCTTAGAACAATCCCTAGAATGGGCTCTTTGTGTTTTAGATAGATTTGCAATTTAGGTTTTTGGGGAAGAAACTGAACAACCCGGAGTCTCCGGATGTTTTATCCGGAGTATCCGGATCAAATACACCGGAGTATCCGGGTTTTCTCCTCGGCCCAAATACTTAAATTGCCATCTATACTTTCTTGCAATCTCTTGTTCATCCCATTCTTTGGTTCCTTTTAGATGGCATCTTCTCAAGATGGTTCTGGCACCGGCAAGCGCCCATCCGGTGACGATGTCCCTGGTTCCTCCTCCATGTCGGGTTCCGCCTCGAAGAAGCAAAGGCACTCTGTGAGGAAGATTAGTCAGGGACGGCTCAACCGGCTGACTGGTCCACCTCCTGCTCCATCTTCTCAAGACCAAGCCCCTCAAGTCAATCCCAATGAGCATCCTGCCGACACCCACGCAAGACTCCGTGAGCAGAAAAAGAAGCATCATCAAGCAACCCACATTGTGATTGGTCCTCTTGAGAAGAGCAGACCTGTGTGGAGATACCCTGGCCAGATGAGTCGTCTTCGCATGATAGACTACCGAGTTGGGCCTGGCAAAGGGAAAGCTATTATTGAGCATAGAAACAAGGATCCGCTGGAGTTTCACCAAGAATAATTTGTGGATAAGCGGTTCTGGAACAAGTTTCATTCAAACTTCTATGCATCTGTGCTTTTTCCATTGGAGCACTCAGTTGTGAAGATGAAGACCATCGATTGGGCATACATGGCAGATCTTCACAATCCGGTCTTTGATGAAGTTATTCAAATTTGCGAGCGCCATCAGGTGAAAAATATCATGAGTTTTCTCTACTCTTGGAATGATGAAGTTATTATGCAGTTTTATTCCACCTTGTACTTTGACAAGAAAGAGGATGCTATATGGTGGATGACTGATGGAGTGTGGTATGTAGCCACCAAGAGGACTTTTGCTCGGGTTCTGCAGCTGAGGTCAGTTGATGGAGATGCTAAGCTACATGACAAGAAGGCCATAACTCCTAGCCAGCTTGAGGCCTTATATGACCATTCGCAGCACTTTGTTGTTGGAACTATTAAGGGTATGAAGAATGTGCCAGCAGTCCTCCTCAGAATGCTCAGAGTATCTTTATGGCCTAAGGAAGGTGATGCGTCGTCCATCAACTCCTATGGACGGAACCTGCTTTCTCACTTAGTGGAGCGCACTCATAGTTTTGACATTGTGGATTTCTTATGGGAGGCTATTCGCCACAACTCGATGAGCAATGTCAGCAGCTGTGGGTACGCTCCTTTTATCGTGGCATTGGTGGATCATGTCACAGGCCTCGATTTTGTGAAGAATGTGGAGCACCTATCCTATAAGGTCAGAGCTCCTTCAGCTTCCGCAGCCCCCGCAGCTCCGAGTGCCCCTATTGGTAGGCGGACGGAGGGCGTCCATCTCGAGCCGTTCTTGACTACTCCTTGACTCCGCTGCAGCCTCGAGTTCTCCTTCCACTAGCCGAGACACCATTAAGAGGATGCTCAAGAGTCTCTTCTGCTTGTGCCAAGATATATCCTCTCAAGTCAAGGAGATTCGTGAGCATCGCCGAGAGTTTCGTGCCTATCGCCGTCAGCAAGGCGAGGACATTCCTGCCAGCAAGTCAGAGGAGTCTTCTGATGGACCTTCTGTAGACTCCGCCTCTCAACGGCTTTTTGGCCTTCAATCCTCAGCAGCTCAAGCAAGTGGCAGTGGCGGTGGCAGCGGCAAAGACAGCGAGGAGGATGACTATCAACATTCCGGTGACGACGAGTGATCTTCTGTTCTGAGCGTGAAAGATCGAAATGGCGATCAGAGGGGGGGTGAATGATCCCAAATAAAATTTCCCCCACTCAAAGTACTCCAAACACTCTTGCAATAAAAATCTAAAGCACCCAAATATTTTCGTTCAAACTGGTGATTCTCATATTCGCACACCCTCCAAAACCCAGAACAATTAGACAACTATGTGTACCCCTAGCTTACATGGATAAGAACCATGAATCATATGAGGGGGCTTTTTAATCACAATCCTGGTTGTCAAGTGTCCAAAGAAAAGAGGAATCAATTCAAAAGACTTCTTTTCTAAAAGAGATAAAGCTAAAATACCAAAGTCTCTTTTCAGAAAAGTTAAAGCAGATTTTCAGAAATTGTCCTCAGTTGGAATAGGTGGTTGGTGAGTTTCTGTTGCTCTAAAATTTTTAGGCATTTTTGTTCCTGTGAGCAGTAGAGTCGTGAAACACTCCACCAAAAATAACCTCAGAAAGCTTTGTAGAATAAGAATTAAACATCAAGCAATACAGAAGGTCAGGAACTTCGACCTGGAAGTTTGAGGCTCGGTTTTCACTTCATAGCTCTCAAACGGTGCAACCAGTGGACTCAAGAAATTTTATACAGATGTATACATGAGTCCTGCACCTTCTCCAAAAAGAATCACTTAAAAATGATTTTTATATATGTTTATAAAAATCAAATACTGACTGCTGCGTGAAGAACAAGTTCTGGACAGATTTTCAAATTGATAAAAAAACTTGATCTCTAATCTATCCAAGGGTGTAAGAAAGATGTAAAACCAAATGAACACCCTTACTACATCCTAGAAGAACAGCATTTAGAAGGAGGGGAGGCAAATCCAAATTGCATAAATGTAAATTGCAAGAATGTAAGTGCTGAATTTAATTGCGGAATTTAAGTGCATAATGTAAATTGCGTAATTTAAATGCGTAATGTAAATGCACAAAGAAAAGAAATGATTTGAGGAAACATTTCATTTCTGGAAGGAGAGGATACAAAGCCTCACATTCATGTGGGCAAAGCTCAAAGGAGTATCAAAAACCTCAAAACCTTCAAGGGAAGGAGGCTACCCCTCCACCCCTATTTATACTACTCTTGGGCCACCTACCACCCTTGGATGAGTCCCTCAACCCTAGAGCACTCATCGAAGGGCTAGGATTAACCCACACACACAGCCATGCAAGGCCTAACCCAAAACCCACACACATACCGGGTTTTCTTGCACGGTTTTCAAAGCATACTACCTAGACCCGCTAACCTATCAACTAGACCTCAATCCGACGGCCCTCATTGATCCACGCGGCATCTAGCTAGCATCATCTCCTTTCCTTGTCTTCTTGACTTGCTCGGACTCCGTCTCCGATCATCTTCCGGCGATCTCCCAACCGTCTGGACCTCCAACGCTCCTCGCCTAGTCCCGGTCATCCTCCGCCTCACCATGACCTAGCACCGTCGCCCTGCAACCATCAAAGACAAGGAAACTCCTCACATAGCGATGCCCACAATGATGTGCAATAAACCATCCAACTCATCACTACCGCGTCCATAAGACCGGTACTGCCACTCCTGGCAGAGACAACTCAAAATGCTTCATTTTGAAAATCAATTCAAATCAAACTCAAACTTGAGCACACCTTGCTCAAATAAAGTCAAATACTCATCACAAACATGGATGGACCTCCACATGGTCCTTCAATCTCCCCCTTGATGAGTATATTGACAAACCACACAAAAAGGCATAAATTTGAGTTTGAAGAAAATGAAGAAGAAAGAAATTTTTAGTTGTAAAGTCAAACTTGGTCCAAAGATAGAAATTAGAACCATGACCAAGTTGACGAAGAGGAATTTAGATTTTAGAGTTAAATTTAAGAAAGAGCAAGTTTTCAACGAAAATTCTAAAATCCAACTAAACATGTCAAATGTGGTTATGAGATTATGATCCAACAGAAGTAGTAGCATAGTTTTACAAAGATCATAATAACCAAATAAGTATTCACATTTTTATCTTTTTAGTGATGCCTTTTCTAAGTTTTCTCCCCCTTTTGGCAATATAGGCATCAATTTTTTTTTATGTATGCATGAAATGCAATCGAAAGAGCTTTGAAGATTATCCAATTGATCAAAATGGAAAGATATTACACCAAGCTTGTCAATTTCAGAAGGTGACTAAACTAAGACATGTCCAAGTGCAAATACGAGCTTAGTTTTGAATATTTCCTTTTTAGCAAGATTTGACAAGTGCAACACTTAGCTTTAGTTTCAAAAATAGAAGAATAGCCACTCTAAGGATCAAAAGGAAAATCTATAGTTCAACCTACTCAACACTTTGGGGAATCTAGAAGAGCATACAAGGTCCTTCGGGCTCATTTATCACTTAATGCAAATTTTGATTTATCATCATACAAGACATAGAGGGGTGCAAATGTTTGACATTATTTGCATTCTTTACTCACATATGTCTTTGTTTTTAATTTATTTGCATTTTCTTTTGACAACCAATTGACTCAAGCCATATGCGACCATCTCAAGATGAACTCTTAAGACGATGGTCTAGGTCAAACACGATGTATTCCAAGTTCATCCCAAGTGCAATGGGAAGCGGTCTTGTGAATGCAAGGTGTTGAGTCGTATGTGCACAAGAAGAGTCAATTTTGTTTAATTTTCATTTTTAGCACAATGATTCATGAGCAATTGAAGGACTCTAGCATGGATCAAACTAGTTTCACCCAAGTTGCTATAGGGACTCTAGAGAACTCCAAAATTTCTCAAATTATGGCACAAACCTCTAGAGAAGAAACTTAGCAAGTAAAAGCAACAAGTTTCATCAAGTTTTTCATTTAAGACTTTTTTCATTTTAAAGCTTAGCAAGTTAAATGAACTTGGACATATCTGAGCTAGTGATTTCCTCCATATGATGCAGCATGGTGTATAGCATGAAGAAGAAATCAATTGCATAATAGACAAAGCTCAATAAACAAGAAATGCAGTCTATATGAAATGCACGAACAGATTCCCAAACTCCCCCTCAACAAATGAATCAATTTTAAGCTCAAATCTGGTTAAAATTGAGTTACTATCAAGATTAGGCATAAAGAAAACCCGAATGAACTCAATAATAACCAGAAAAACAAAATGAGGAGAAGAAGTCGAGAAACTGCAAAACTGGATGGCTATTGAGCATAGATAAGATAGAAGAGACTCACTACGGCTCAGACTCGCTCTTATCTTCCCAAAGGATGACATAGGAAGGCGACTCTAGATCCCAACTAAGGAGTGCACATGCACTGTCTACCAGGAGGCCCAATACCGCTAGACTTATAAGGCGTGAGGGAACTCAACCTAGAGAGAAGAGAGAACAGCTAATCACGCATGATAGCAACCTAAAGCACAAGATAAGAGATCCATGAAAGGCATGCCAGAAGTCTAAGTGAGTGAACTCAACTCAAGAAAACAAGCCCAAAGTCACCCAAAAGAAATACAAAGAAAAGAAAAGCTGGAAGAAAACATATAATACATAATATACAAACCAGCTCCTCACGAAGGCCGTAAGGGCTCACGACTCCAAGCTCACTCCTCAAGGCAACAAATCTGGAGCTATCCAAAGGCTTGGTGAAGATATCGGCTAACTGAAGGTCACTCTCTACGAACTGAAGCGCGATATCTCCCTTCTCCACATGGTCTCTAAGGAAGTGATATCTAATATCAATGTGTTTGGTCCGGGAATGTTGCACTGGGTTTTTAGCAATGCAAATAGCTGAAGTGTTGTCACAGAAAAGTGGCACACTCTCTATCTCTAACCCATAGTCCCGTAAGGTCAATCTCATCCAGAGCACCTGGCTACAGGAACTAACTGCAGCAACATACTCGGCCTCAGCGGTGGACTGTGCAACCCTAGACTGCTTCCTAGATGACCAAGAAACAAGAGAAGTGCCAATGAATTGGCAAGTGCCAGAAGTGCTCTTCCTATCTATCCTACAGCCAGCAAAGTCGGCATCGGAAAAGGCTCTAAGAGATAGACAAGAAGACGAAGAGTACCAAATACCATAATCAGTGGTAGCACGAAGGTACCTGAAGATGCGCTTGACCGCCTGGCGGTGAGAGGCGCGAGGAGAAGCTTGAAATCGAGCGCACAGACACACAGCGAAATGTATGTCCGGCCTCGAAGCAGTGAGGTACAAGAGGGAGCCGATCATGCTCCGAAACTCCTTTTGATCAGCAGGCTCACCATCCTCATTGGGCTCGAGGACAGCAGTGGTGGCCATAGGAGTCATCACCGGCTTCCTATCAGACATATCGAAGCGCCTCAGGAGGTCACGGGTATACTTGCCTTGATGCAAGAAAGTACCCTCCTGAGTCTGCTTGATTTGGAAGCCAAGAAAGTAGCTCAACTCGCCCATCATACTCATCTCAAACTCTGTGCTCATCACCTCAGAAAACTGAGATACAAGCGAATGAGATGAGCCACCAAAAATGATATCGTCCATATAAATCTGGACAAGAAGAAAATGAGACTAATGGTGTCTGATGAATAGAGTTTTGTCTACTATGCCCATTTTGAAGTCATGGCTGAGAAGATAAGAATTGAGCCTCTCATTCCATGCTCTGGGGGCCTACTTGAGTTCATACAAAGCTTTGGAGGGCTTGTATACATGACTCGGAAACTTGGGGTTCTCGAATCCTGGAGGTTGTTTGACATAAACCTCTTCCTCAATATAGCCATTGAGGAATGCACTCTTGACATCCATTTGATAGAGCTTGAAGCCCGGGATGCGAGAGAATGCAAGCGAGGATCCTAATAGCCTCTAGTCTAGCTACAGGGCAAAGGTCTCCTCAAAGTCAAGACCCTCAACTTTGAGAAAAGCCCCTGCAACTAGCCTAGCCTTGTTGCGAATGACAACCCCATCCTCACTCTGCTTGTTTTTGAACACCCACTTGGTCCCAATGACATTATGACCAGATGGGGGCTCGACAAGCTGCCATACCTTGTTCCTCTCAAAGTTATCAAGTTCCTCATGCATAGCATTAATCCACGATTCATCGGATAATGCATGAGAAACATCCTTCGGCTCAAAGGAGGCAACAAAGGCAGAGTGGAGGCAGAAACTGGACTAACCTAATTTTGAGCGAGTGACCCGCTCAAACAGATCACCAATGATCTGATCAGGTGTATGAGCTTTCTGGATATGTCGGGGAGGACCAGAAGCAGAAGTGGCCTCTACCTCATGCACAGAAGAGGTAGGAGCAGAGCCACTCGCTGAAGGAGAGTCGGAAGGCAAGGGCTGGTCTCCCTGAGGTGCAGAAATGGAAACAGGAGGCACCTTAGGTGTAGAGGGAACTGGATCCGGTGGAACAACATCATCTCCATCATCCTCATCTTCTACAAAGATGGTCTCGAAGGGATAAGAACAGCTTGAAACATCAGGTCTAGCTCCTGGGCTAGCCTCATCAAAGGTCACATCACAGGTCTCTATGATCCTATGCACATCAACACTCCAGACCCTATAGCTACGAGAAGAAGTCGAGTAACCTAGAAAGATACCATCAAAAGAGCGAGACTCAAACTTATCTAGGTTACCAGACTTCAAGATAAAACACTTGCAACCGAAAACGCGAAAATGAGACACACTGGGCTTTCGCCCATACCTCAACTCATAAGAAGTGCGATGCAGATGTGCTCTCAAAAACACGCGATTAGAAACATGGCAAGCAGTAGCTATAGCCTCAGCCCAAAACTTCCTAGGAGTACTGTACTCGTCTAGCATCGTCCTGGCCATCTCAACCAAGGTCCTGTTCTTCCTTTCCACTACGCCATTCTCATTGAGGGACGAGGGAGAAGAGCGATGCTCTAAACCGGACTCCACACAAAAACTCTCAAAGTAGGAATTCTTGAACTCCGTGCCATTATCACTGCAGATAGCTCGTAATGCACACGGGAGCTCAATAGACAACCTCTTGACCAAACCCCGAGGTGAGAAAAGTCTCATCCTTCGAGGCCATGAAGAATACCCAAGAGTATCTAGAAAAATCATCAACGATAACAAGAACATACCACTTCCCCCCTGATCATCTCATTAGCCGACCAACGATTGTCCATATGTAAAAGCTGTCCCGGTGCATCATCATCACTACGGTGACTAGAGGATGAGAAGAAGAACCATCTTGCCATGTCGGCAAGGAGAGCAAACTAAGTCTTTGACCATCTTGAGTTTGGGCAAACCCGAATGAGATCGTGGTCGCTAACTCGGGTCAAATGATCAAAACCAATGTGACCAAGTCTCCTATGCCAGAAGGAGAGATCATGGGACTTAGAAGCAATCAAACATCGAAGAGAGTCTCCAGAAGAAGCAGAAAATTCAGCACGAAAGACTCTCCCAAATCTAGAAATCCATAAACTAACCCTCCCGATGAATCAAGAATTCTCAGCATTACTCTTGAAGCTTACCTCGAAAGAGTCATTGATAAGTCGGGAAACAGAGAGCGATTGTATTGCGACTTACTTACTAAGGCAACATCTTTAAGAATGAAATTTTGGTTAATGCGATGGTACCTTTAGCAATGACTCTACTCAAGATGCATCCCCAAAAGTGATTAACTCATCACCGGGGGCTCGGACTAGGGAAGAGAACCAACGAGAATCTCCGGTCATATGACGAGAACAACCGGAGTCAACAATCCAAACATTGCCCTTCCCCATCCGGCTAACCTCGTCCGAGTCGCTGTAGAGCTCGGAGTCGCTGATGCCGTTGGCGTCGGCCATGAAGCACATGCCGGAGAAGTCGTCGCCGCCCTTCTTCTCTTGTGGTTCATCCTCGCCCTCGTCGCTCCATGTCTCCGTGTCGGAGAGGTTGATGTCGTCAAGCGCGGCGGGGACGCGGTGGAAGAGTTTCTTGTTCTTGGAGAAGTTGCGGTACTTCTTCTCACGCATCGGCTCACGAACTGGAGGCTTCTTGTTGCGGTTCTTGTCGATGTAGTCATTCTTTGCCGAACCGCCGGCATCGTTCTTAGCCTTCTCCAGTTTGGGGTAGTTTGCTCGAATGTGGTTGGGGCCACCACACTCGAAACAGGTGATCATCCCACCTCTCTTCCTCTCTCTCACTCTCTTGTATGCATATGAAAATTTGCGAGCAAGAAGAGCAAGCTCATTTTCTAGAAATTTTTCCAGTTGGTCATCGCTTAGCTCGCAAAGGACGGAGAGAGAGAAACCAACAGAAGAATCAGAAAGAGAGGATCCAATGGGATCGGTGACCAAAGCCATCGACTGAGACTTCGTCTTCCGCGAGACGACGTCGATCTCATGAGTCTTGAGGCGGGAATAAAGCCCGTCAAGAGTCAAGGTCGACAGATTCGATGGTGTCCTTGATGGTGGTCACCTTCATCTCCCAAGCGCGCAAATCGAGTGCGGTCAAGAAATGTCAAAGATTATCCGAGTCGAGGTATATACAACCAAGCGCTCGAAGATCGCTCAAGATTTTGGTAAAACGACCGAAGCACTCATCAAGACTCTCACCAGCGTGTTGTTCAAACTTGTTGAACTCACGCTTGAACTGGTCCTACCTCACGGTCTTGATTTGAGTAGTGCCCTCATGGTAAGCATCGAGGGTCACCCAAATATCGTGAGCGGAACGAAGGTGAGAAATCCTATCATACTCACTGCGGCTAAGACCCTGTATGAGGATGTTCCTTGCCTTAGCGTTCGCCTTAACGTCAGCCATATTTTCGGCCGTGACGTTTTCATCAGCAGGAACCTCATACAGGAGTTTCACCTTACGCCATATCGAAGCCCGGGGCGATGTATGACTCCATCCGCGATTTCCAAAACGAAAAATCAACTCCAGCAAAAATGGGAGGCTTGGTGGAATACTTGTCCATCGCCATGGCTCTTGAGACTGGTCAAGATCTATGGAAGTGCAAAACCGGCTCTGATACCAATTGAAAGATCGAAATGGCGATCAGAGGGGGGGTGAATGATCCCAAATAAAATTTCCCCCACTCAAAGTACTCCAAACACTCTTGCAATAAAAATATAAAGCACCCAAATATTTTCGTTCAAACTGGTGCTTCTCATATTCGCACACCCTCCAAAACCCAGAATAATTAGACAACTATGTGTACCCCTAGCTTGCATGGATAAGAACTATGAATCATATGAGGGGTTTTTTTAATCACAATCCTGGTTGTAAGTGTCCAAACAAAAGAGGAATCAATTCAAAAGACTTCTTTTCTAAAAGAGATAAAGCTAAAATACCAATGTCTCTTTTCAGAAAAGTTAAAGCAGATTTTCAGAAATTATCCTCAGTTGGAACAGGTGGTTGGTGAGTTTCTGTTGCTCTAAAATTTTTGGGCATTTTTGTCCCTGTAAGCAGTAGAGTTGTGAAACACACCACCAAAAATAACCTCAGAAAACTTTGTAGAATAAGAATTAAAAATCAAGCAATACAGAGGTCAGAAACTTCGACCAGAAAGTTTGAGGCTCGGTTTTCACTTCATAGCTCTCAAACGGTGCAACCAGTGGACTCAAGAAATTTTATACAGATGTATACATGAGTCCTACACCTTCTCCACAAAGAATCACTTAAAAATGAGTTTTATATATTTTTATAAAAATAAAATACTGACTGCTACGTGAAGAACAAGTTCTGGACAGATTTGCAAATTGATAAAAAAACTTGATCTCTAGTCTATCCAAGGGTGTAAGAAAGATGTAAAACCAAATGAACACCATTACTACATCCTAGAAGAACAGCATTTAGAAGGAGGGGAGGAAATCCAAATTGCATAAATGTAAATTGCAAGAATGTAAGTGCTGAATTTAATTGCGGAATTTAAGTGCATAATGTAAATTGCGTAATTTAAATGTGTAATGTAAATGCACAAAGAAAAGAAATGATTTGAGGAAACATTTCATTTCTGGAAGGAGAGGTTACAAAGCCTCACATTCATGTGGGCAAAGCTCAAAGGAGCATCAAAAACCTCAAAACCTTCAAGGGAAGGAGGTTACCCCTCCACCCCTATTTATACTACTCTTGGGCCACCTACCACCCTTGGATGAGTCCCTCAACCCTAGAGCACTCATCTAAGGGCTAGGATTAACCCACACACACAGCTATTCAAGGGCTAACCCAAAACCCACACACATACTGGGTTTTCTTGCACGGTTTTCAAAGCATACTACCTAGACCCGCTAACCTATCAACTAGACCTCAATCCGACGGCCCTCATTGATCCACGCGGCATCTAGCTAGCATCATCTCCTTTCCTTGTCTTCTTGACTTGCCCAGACTCCGTCTCCGATCATCTTCGGGCGATCTCCCAACCGTCTGGACCTCCGACGCTCCTCGCCTAGTCCCGGTCATCCTCCGCCTCACCATGACCTAGCACCGTCGCCCTGCAACCATCAAAGACAAGGAAACTCCTCACATAGCAATGCCCACAATGATGTGCAATAAACCATCCAACTCATCACTACCGCGTCCATAAGACCGGTACTGCCACTCCTGGCAGAGACAACTCAAAATGCTTCATTTTGAAAATCAATCCAAATCAAACTCAAACTTGAGCACACCTTGCTAAAATAAAGTCAAATACTCATCACAAACATGGATGGACCTCCACATGGTCCTTCAGAGCGCTTCCCTTTTAGGTGTCTTGATGCCAAAGGGGGATTGTTTAGCTTTGCGTCGCTTCGGGAGGGTCTTTTATCTTTTAGTTATGTGTGCCTTGTGAACCTTTAGTTTGCTTGATTATTGCTTGCCTAACATTATCGCTACTTATTATTGAATCTTATTTTTTACACATTATCTCGCATATCTACTTGATGCAATCTGATATATCCTTATTGACCCCTTGAATGCAAGGACATAGGGGGAGCTCCACTATATGCCTTGCCTTCAAATCTCTGTTATTTCATTTAAGCTCTAAAATTGTGTTGTCATCAATACACCAAAAAGGGGGAGATTGAAAGTGCATCTAGGCTCCTTATGAAGTTTTGGTGATTGATGGCAACACAATTTATAAAAATTACTAATGGTCAAGTGAGAATCTATGCAGAGGAAGAGATTATATCATCATGAGAAAGTGATTGGAGATCCCCACCGCATTTAAAATTTATGAAGACGGCATCAAGACTTATATTGTAAATTTTCTATTTTATTCAGTCTAAGGATAGCCGTACTATTAAGGGGGATACAACGGGAAATCACTTCTAGAATATACTTGTGCTCAAAGGATGAAAACTGCATAGCAAAACGACTTTAAGCATTTCATTTCCTTCAAATATACTCCTCTGGCCGAGTGGGCCAATCCGGAGTATCCGAACATTTAGTTTGGACACTTCGGGTTGACACCCTCGGTGGTTGTTCTCTCAAGTAGTCCGGAGTATCCGGTATCAAGTCCGGACACTTCGGGTTAAATTAGTCCAGAGTATCCGGGGTTTTTGTCCGGAGTCTCCGGATTATCTCCCTCGGTACAATCTAATCTTCACCAATCCGAAGTATCCGGGGTATATGTCCGGATACACCGGGTTGTGCGCAGCTCTCTCACAACGGTTGGATTTGGAACTCCTATTTAAGCCCTCACTCCCCACCTAACAAGAGGGATCTCCATTTATTGCACTCATTCATCTTCAAACCCTGACTCACACTCTGTTGAGCCCTAATCCCTTTCTCCACTTGAAGCTAGTGATTGATTTGAATCTTTTGGGAGAAGGGAGTGGATTTGAGGGCCTTAAACTTGCATCTTTCTTTCTTGAGCACAAGATTCATCCTCCAAGTAGATTTCGCGACGTATTTTTACTCTTGGAGTTTGAAGGGCTCCTAGACGGCAAGGAGTCACCGGGAGCCTCCTATACTTGTTGTGGTGAGCCCCGGAAGTTTGTAAAGGCAAGTCTCACCTTCAAAAGGAAAGAGGCAAGAAGTGAAGACTGGCGAGTGCTTTGTGCAACACCGGGAGGATAGTGGTCAAGAGGGACCCGGGCTTTGTGCCTCCTCAACGGAGACGTAGGATTCCCTTCAAGAATTCGAACTTCGGGTAAAAATCATTGTCTTCGTGTTCTTCATTTGGTTTTTGCTAGGGTTTGAGGTCTTAGACTTTGGGAGCCCCGATCTCTCTTTTGCTGTGTTTGGTTCTAGATCTACTTCGTCCCCAGGTACCTGATAGTATTTAGAACATTTGTGTTCAATTAGTTTGTTGGAAAATTGTAGAGATTTAAAATCTCCTTTGGAGGTCTCCAATCCGGAGTATCCGGACTCCTGACTCCGGACAGTCCGGACATATCGGAGTATCCGGATAAAAATCCCGGACACTACGGGATTAGACCCTCGGGAGATTTTATTTTGCTGCTAATTTTTTAATTCGTCTATTCACCCCCCCTCTAGGCGACATCTCCGGTCCTTTCACATCACCTTCTCTGCACACCGATTCATCAAAAAACAATTGCCATGGGGCCGCAGACACCAAACCGGCAATAGTATCATGCCCCGTTATAAAATCGGCCAGAACTTGTCCCTTAACTGCTTTAGCCAATTCGTAAATCAGGTCGAACTCTATCAAGGCATAAGGCCATTTGCCAAGTCGACCTCGTAAAATTGGAGCTGATAACATATATTTTATAACATCGGTTTTACAGACCACCTTACAAGCCGATGCTAAAATATAATGTCTTAGCTTTGTACATGAGAAATATAAAGACAAGTACAATTTCTCAATAAAAGGGTACCTTACTTCAGCATCAAGTAGGTGTCAGCTTAAATAAAAGATAACCCTTTCCTTACCATCGACTTCTTGTGCTAAAATAGATCCGATAGTTTCCTCCTCAGCCGATATATATAACCTGAAAGGAATCCCTTTTCGTGGTGCGGCCAAAACCGGAGGATTAGATAGATATTCTTTGACGTCGTCAAAAGCCTTTTGCTGATCGATTCCCCACAAGAATTCTTGATTATCCTTTAATTTCAACAGTGGGGTAAAAGCACGAATTCGACCGGAAAGGTTTGAGATAAACCTTCGGAGATAGTTAATCTTGCCGATCAACTTTTGTAATTCGTTTTTGCATGTTAGCGGCATTGTTTCAACTATGGCTTTCACCCTTGCTTCATTGACTTCAATACCTCTTTCATGTACCATGAAGCCCAAAAACTGCCCAACCGACACGCCAAATGCACATTTGAAAGGATTCATCTTCAAGCCATGCGATCTTATGTTCTGGAAAACCTTTTCTAAATCGGCCAAATGTTGCAAGTCATCTGCAGATTTTACTACGACATCATTGATATACATTTCGATAATATGCCCGATTAAGTCATGAAAAATCAGATTCATTGCTCGCTGGTATGTTGCCCCAGCGTTCTTCAAACCGAAAGTCATAACCGTCCACTCGAATAAACCTATGGCACCAGGACATCTAAAAGCTGTTTTTGGTATATCGGCTTCTGCCATGAATATCTGATTATATCTAGCATCTCCATCCAGAAAACTTATGATTTTATTCCCTGATGTAGCATCGATAAGCATATCGGCTATGGGCATCGGGTATTCATCTTTTGGCGTTGCCTTATTCAAATCTCTAAAGTACACACACACCCGAAGTTTTCCGTTTTTCTTCATGAATGGAACAATGTTGGAAACCCATTCCGCATATCGGCAAGGCCTAATAAATTTTGCCTCCAACAATCGTTCTATTTCTTCTTTAATAATATTATACAGGGCCGAATTAAAACGTCTCGGGTATTGTTTAAACGGCCGATATCCTGGTTTAATAAGTAGCCGATGTTCTACCAACTGTCGGCTTAAACCAGGCATCTCGTGATACTCCCAAGCAAAACAATCTTTATAATTCCTAAGGATTTTGATCAACCTTTCTTTGTATTTTACATCTAATTTTGCACTAATAAAAGTTGGTCTTTTCCTATCACCACTACCTATATCGACTTCTTCAAGCAGATCAGTGGGTGTGAAGCCTTGACCCAACTTTTCAATCTCTTGAAAATCTTCTATAGCCTCATAGCTTTCTGTTATTTGCCGATAGCTTTGCATTTTATCTTGTAATGCCTTCATTATTTTTCTTGTCCCCATCGGCGCAATACATCGTTTGTTCGATCAAACGTGCCTGGCTTGACATTGATTGGCATAAGTCCTAACTTACTCACGCAAATGAAGTCACAATCATCCAGCGTTTTTCTCGATATACATCCAGCTTCTTCGTGTTGCCAATTCGCATCCGAACTGGCCATGGCGATATGAGCCGTTGTGTTGGCTGTGACAACTTCAACTTCCCCTCCATTCCATTGGACGAGCGCTTGATTCATAGTCGACGGAATGCAGTAGTTTGCGTGAATCCAATATCGACCAAGCAGAACACTGTAATTTCCCTTGGCGTCAATGACAAAGAATGCGGTCGGCAAAGTTTTACTGCCGACAGTCAATTCTGTAACCATAACGCCTTTGGCCTCTGTGGGATCGCCTGTGAAGTCATTTAAAACCATATTAGTTTTAATCAAGTCTTCATCGGACTTACCCAATTTCTTGCAAGTCATATACGGCATTAGATTTACTGTAGCTCCACCATCTACCAGCATCCTTGATATCGGCTTGCCATTTATATGCCCTTTCAGATACAATGGTTTTAGATGTCGATGATCATCTCTCGGTTTCTCGAAGATTGCATTTTGGACACCTGAACATGACTGAGCAAAAGTCTCTTTAGCTGATTCGGTTTTGATTTTGAATTCAGTTGGCAATGTGAACACCATATTGATATCCATCGGAGGTGTATTGTCCCTAATCATAGGAGAATCCAGGTCATCTGCCGACTCAAAATCTTTCTCAACCTGTTCTTTTTTCCTCCATTCCTTCTTCATAACCTTGATCGGACGAAGCTCATTGAAAGTCTCATCCCTCTGTTTTTCTGCATCGGCTTCTCTGATCTCTTGAGTCCTTAGTCTCTGAAGCCGTTGCGCTGTGATCGGCTAAGGCCAGGTGGGCACCACCTAGGTTTGGGCTCTACTGGCTTTCGTATTTGACCAGCCAAATTTTCCCGATCTGAACCAGGCCTTTGTGTTACAACTTGGTCTGATGCCTGATCTGGTTCAGATATTCTTTCGCGAACAGGCCTTCTGTAACTTTGTTATTGTCTCGAATCGTCCCAGATAACCTATCTCTAGCTGACCGTTTAGGCCAATCGTCTTGGAGATAATGCTACATCGGGCATGTATACGGAGATGGCAAGGCTACTCCCCTTTCCCAACAAAATTGCCAAAAAGGACACCTTCTATGTGCTCTCTCCACGTTTTCAGCCACTACAAGAATCAGGGAAAAATTCGTGGGCCAAAAACCCACGAATTTAAGCTAAAACCCACGAATTTAACTTAAATTCGTGAGCAAACCGTCGAATTTAGTTTACGAATTTAACTCGACGAAATTAATTAATTAAATTCGTGGGTACCACAATTTAAGTTAAATTCGTGGGTTTCTACTAAGCCCACGAATTTAATTGTTTTCGAGTTAAATTCGTGGGTTTAATAAACCCACAATTTAAACAGATTAATTCGTCGTTTAATAAACCCACGAATTTAGCAGATTAAATTGGGCTAAAAACCCACGAATTTATCGATTAAATTCGTGGGTTTATTAAACCCACTAATTTAATCTAATAAATTCGTGGGTTTTTTAGCCCACGAATTTAATCTGTTAAATTCGTGGGTTTATTAAACCCACGAATTTAATCTGATAAATTCGTGGGTTTTTTAGCCCACGAATTTAATCTGTTAAATTCGTGGGTTTATTAAACCCACAAATTTAACTATCATTTTTACAAAAAAAATGTATATTATCCAAATGTATGTATTTATATATATATATATATATATGTATCGCACTCAATACATATATGTATATATATCCAAATGTATGTATTTTTATATATATATGTGTCGCACTCAATACATATAACAACTAAAGAAGAAAAGAAAAGGCAAAAAGGAAAATGAAACTAAAAATTGCTAAGCGAAGAATAAATAAGATCATGTATTTTGTTCAAATCTGATCAGAAACTGTAACACAAAAGACAAACTCCACAATGAAGTTGAAACGAACGAATAATTAACAAACGAGACACCAAACCTATTACCAGTACTAAAATACTGAAACCAACCTTTTAACTCTTCAAAACCGGCTTAAAACTAAGTCTCCGAAATGTACAAAATTTCGGCATGACCTCTCTTGTAAATAGGACATCCACTCAGCAGACAAAAAAATATTTGCAGTTATAATATATATCAATCTCTCAAACCAGAAGGAGACATTCTAGCAGATCCTTAGATAATCCAATCACACATCCAACGGCAATTTGTAAACTACGCAATGACGTACAACACATTACAACCACAATAGATACAATCCACAGTCCATTAAAATAAGTCCATCACAATAAGTCGATCACAACGTATCCATCACAACAAGTTATAAAGTACAAATGCTTATACACCAATCGAGCTCACAATGGAATTCATGCCTCGGGGTTGTTGGAGTTGTGGGCGCTACCACCACCGTCGACCTTTGTTGAAGATGTCTTCTATGATGTAAATCGTTAGAACGTCTTTGAGGGCGTGACCTAGAAACTTGCAAGTTCAAGATTAACTTAGGTTGTGCTACAAGTAACATTATCTTTGATTCACATGAATGTCAATATGAGAATATCAATAGTACTATTCAACCAAGACACAATATGAGAATATCAATATGACAGGTCAAGCTAAACAAGAATAGATACTATATATAAGAACTACACGTACGAGCTAGTCAAGATATGCTGCAATAATCATATGAACATCAATCTCATATTCAATGAAGTATCAAAGTAATACTCTCTAGTATTAACATAAGGCCAAGATTACAACTAAAATTATTTAATTCAACTTCCAAAGACCCCAATTGCATCATTATGTATTCAAAAGATAACAAACAGTGAAAATAGTTCAAAGAAGCAATAAGAGTTTTGGTAGTCATTTTAAGAGTTCAATATACAAAGTACAAATATAAAGCATTCTACAAGGATAAACAATCAGATTGTACATGGGCAAACAACATTCTACAAGGATGCCATATAAAGCATTTAAAACATAAGTTCACAATTGAACAAGTTGTCTTAAGATAACTTTTCAATTCCAAGAAGTCAGCACAATATAAGGTTCAAATCAAAAGTTATTGACAGAAAGAAAAATCAAATAGCACGTAATGGGTTCATAATTTGGTAAACCATCACTTATCTACAGGAGCACAGCAATGAACTTTCATAAGCACACAAGTTAACCTTTCCAAGTATGAACATTGAGATGATTTGTGCAAGGTTTAAGAAAGAGTTGCCTAAATATCCTAAAATTGACTCAGTTGTGCATTTCAACAAAAATTATCACTTTTGCAACAGATTACTAAGATTGATATATACTAAAAGAATGAACTAGATTTCCTACTAAGTATATGTCCATCCCGCACACGTAATCTCATATTCAATGAAGCATATGTAATCTCATATTCAAAGAATGAACTAAAGTTCCTACTGAAGCATATGTTCCTAAATTTGAGCAAGAGAAAGGAAGGGATGGGGGGGTAGCTCACCAAGTCATCAAACTCCACAACAAAGTTCAAGCTAACAAAAATTAACAAACGAGACACCAAACCTACTACCTCTACTAAAAGACCAAACCAACCTTTCAACTCTTTCAAACCGGCTTAAAACTAAGTCATTGAAATGTACAAAATTTCGGCATGACCTCTCTAGTAAATAGGACATCCACTCAGCAGACAAAGAAACATTTACAGTTATAATATATATACCAATCTCTCAAACCAGAAGGAGACATTCTAGCGGATCCTTAGATAATCACACACATCCAAAACGGCAATTTGTACAAGAATTGACAAACTTAGCTCGTGTCGCAAACTTATAATATTTTCGACATCCATACATGTGGTGTCGCCTCGAGGTGGTGAGGGCCCACGGGTTGAAGTACATAGGCATTCCTTGGCTTGGCATAGGTGGTGGGTACATGTAGAACGGGTTTGGAGGTCGGGAGCCTGTAAGGCATAGACAGTACATCATGCCACATATAAATCATTCATTCAAATTTTAAATAACGAATTGAACCGATCCGTCTTTACCTGTGGTGCCTCTCCTGTAGAAGGTGGTCAGATCGTGGATTGAACATGTAGAAAGGAGGAGGAGGTGGGAGCTCTGTGGATCATAGTTTGTGATATGAAGTACACATAATAGAGTTTTTTGAAAATAAAGAATGCATGAGAATATCATATAACCTGAGGTGCATCTCCTAGGGGTGGTGCCTGCATCCCAGGAGGGTTTATGAAGGACGCCGGGAGGACTGAGCACCCTGTGATGCTTCTCCTTGTGGTGGTGGCTGCATGTGCGGAGAAAACATGTAGAAGGGAGGTGGCTGGGAGCCCTATGACATAATAGTCCGGTTTGTGAATTCGTGATTTTACAAGCTAAGTGAATTAAAGAGTAATGAACTCAAGTATCTTTACTGAACAGAGGGCGAAACACTCGCACGTTAGGTCCAAGAGATTGTGACAGTTGCTGCATATAGATTGTTTGTTAGATTTTAATCACAAATGTAAACTTGAGCGTTTTGTTCAAAGTTGAGATTGTACCTGCAGATACATTTTCATGTATTCTCGAGTCTTCTCGCGCCTGCGAGCTTCCTCTCGTGCTTGAGAGACTCTTCTCGCTTGACGAGCCTCCTCTCGCGCTTCACGAGCCTCCTCGTGCGCTTGTGCTTCCGTGCGGACCTCGATGAGCGAGCACTCGTGAGGAAACCGAGCCTCGTGGAGGACGATCGCATTCCACAACTCCATCCCCATGGCCCACCTACAAACGATATATCTTGAAATGTGACCATGCAATTTTTTTCCCTTAGTAGGCGAAAACAAATAAAATCAGTTTTATTAACGAACCTCCCATGTTTTAGGCCCCTCCAAACGTGGTACAACGCTTCCACATCGGCCGGTGCGGCCCTCCAATCAACCTCCGGCCCATGACGTTGTGTCATTTGTTACGCATATGACGCCTACAAAACAGACATTTTGGTGCTCCTGGATGTAAATTTGCACAAAACATATTGTGTCATTTATACTTACCATCCTCTCACTAGCCCGTCATCGCACAACACATCCGGGTTCGTGGATCCTCGCCTTGGTGCCCCGGATGTAAACTTCCACAAAAGTGGAGTACTCCCACTTTCACCTCCTACGATGCAAAGTTATAAACATAGTGACAAATTCACTAACAATTATAATACCGATACTTACCATGCGTTGCTCTAGGCCAATGTGTCCGCTCTGCGCCCGTACTTGTGCTTTCCCAATCTACTTCTTCATTCTCCTCGATTTCCATTTGATTTTTCTTGAAAATCCTCCAGACCCCAGATCAAGCACATCCACCTCCAAGCCTCCATGTCCTTCATTATCCAATCGACCGAGCTCTGGAGATACTCTTGTTCTGTCAGGTGTATCCTCCTCACCTCTGATCCTCTTCTCATGTTCACCTTCTTCACCCTCTTGTAAAAATTGATGACAGCTTGAATGCGTGCATTGCTGAATGAATCTCCGACAACCTTTTGTGCCGCCCTATTGAAGACGCTTTTGTGTCTTCCATCCGGTCGTGATCCTCCACATGGTCCAGCATCTCTTCTGTCTCGATAGCCTGCCCTGCGGCCTCTCCATGACGGTGCCACACCAAATAGTTAGGCATGAACCCGTTTTTGCAAATGTGATACTGCACTATATCCTTGCTGTAGTAGCTGTTATTCTCGCAGAGGGTACACGGGCAATACACATATTCAGCTCCTCCAGCGAATGCTTGCTTCAAGAAAGCATCCGTGATCTGCCCCCATTCCCTTGAGTGCCCCCCATCACTCCTCCATCCGTCATACATCGCCCTTCGATCGTCACCCATTATCAAAGCTAAACAAATGAAACAATGTCAACGTACGATCGTGGCTTAGGTGACAAAGACAACCCTATTAGGAAAGATTTGGCCTAAACCCACCCAAGAATGGAGGCTATTGCATGCGACCTGTGACGTGCGGTACGAACCAAACGAATTTCTAAGAAGATAACTCCCTCATTGTTCTCCAAGCGCACGCTCGATCTTTGGTGCGTCGGAGAACAACAGGTTATGTGGCGAAATCACGCTCGGATCGCTCGCACGTCCACGAGCCCTATGCAACAACCAACATTCTCGGGCCGTCAAAATACTATTTGGACAATTCGAACCGCGCACCTCATAAGCAAATGTGAGATGCGCCGTTCCCGAACGGTGACGCCTATGCTCTCTACTGTTCGACACAAACCCTAAACTCTAACGTTATATACAACGGCAGCGAGAAAATAAATATATATATATCATATGCAGCGAATATAAAATGAGATGAAATAACTTTAAACAAATATAAAAAGAGACGAAATATACCTTCTCCAAGGCCGTTGGGGCGTCGCGGAGAATGCAGGGAGGGCGGGGTGGCGCCCGGCGGCAGGCGCGGCAACCGCGATGGCGCGGTGGCGCGGCGGCGGCGACGAGAGGCGGGGTGGCGCCGCGCACGGGCAAGCGGGCGAAGCGGCGTCGAGCGGGGCGTGGCGCAGGCGGCGGCCGGGCGGCGGCGGGCGGGCGGAGCGCAGCGCAGGCGGGCGAGCGGCGGTGCGTGGCAGCCGAGGGCGGCAGTACAGGCGGGCGGCCGGGCCGAGCGAGAGGCGGCAGGCGGCGGCAGCATGGCCGGGCGAAGCGCATTGGCCGGGGCGGCGCGGTTGGCGGGCGGCGTCATGGCCGGGGGCGGCATGGTGGCCGGCGGGAGGGCGGCGCCACAGGCTGTGGCGGGCGAGCGGGCATGTGGCGGGCGCGCGCGGGGCGGCAAGCAGCGGGGAAGGCGGCATGCAAGCAGGCGGCCGGCGGGCGGCGGCATGGCAAGGCAGCAGCGGCAGGCGGGCCGGGCGGCGGCGGCGGGCGCAGCGGCAGCGAGAGCGGCCGGCGGGCGGAGTCGCGGCGAAGGGTACATGACAGCGACCGGCCGAACTGCGCGGCGGAGGGCAGCAAGGCAAGGCGATCGCGGGCGGCGTCGCCGGCGGAGGTAGGGCAGGCAGCAGGCGGCCGACGAGGCGGCGGCAGCATGCGGCGGAGTGGCGGGCGGGCGGCGGCGCGGCGGCGAAGCAGCGGCGAGCGGCGGCGGAGCGGCAGACGGCGGCGGCGGGCGGCGTGGCGGCCGTCGGCCGGCGGGTCTCGGCGGCAGCGGCAGCGCAGCGCCAAGGAGGCGGCCGAAGCGTGCTTTCGGGCGCCGTGGGGCGGCGAAGGCGGGCAGCGTATGCGCAGCATGGCGGGGCCAGCGGGCCGAGGGCCGGCGAGCGAAGGGCGCGAAGCGAGGCGGCGCGAGCGGCGCGCGCGTGGCGCAAGCAAGCGCGTTAGCGAGGGAGGCGAAGCGTTTGGTGGCGTGTGCGGGTAGGGTTTTTTTCCCAGTTAAATTCGTGGTATGCGGCCCACAATTTAAAATTTTAAATTCGTGAGTTTTTGGCCACGAATTTAAAAGTTTAAATTGTGGGTATTTTTTGCCCATGAATTTAAATATTTAAATTCGTGGGTAATTTTTGCCCACAATTTAAATGTTTAAATTGTGGGTTTCATTTGGCCCGCAATTTAAATGTTTAAATTCGTGGGTTTCATTTTATTACTTAATTTAATTAAAACGTGCGTTTTATTCAAACCGACGAATTTAAATAAATAAATTCGTGAGTTTTTTTTTGGCCCACGAATTTTTCCCTGATTCTTGTAGTGAGTGTAATACAAATTATCCGACCGACGAGTAGGACATCGTGGTCGATCATTCATTCTTTCATATTTATCCATTAATTGAGAAAATGTCGGTCCCGGCTTTTTTGTTGACTGTCTTGATGGTGATTTTTCGGCTTTATACCATCTACCAACCTGAGGATTTCCTTTGGGTTTAATGGTTTTTGAATTTTTCCCTTCATGATCGGCTTCTATTTGTAATGATCCGATCGTAATCTTCAACGTTTGTTCACCACCTGAGGTCGACTGAATGTTAACTTGCCGATCCCTTTCTGGCTCATCATGCATCAGCTCTTTCCCTTTGCTCGTACATTGGACCATGTTAATAGGGAATGGATCAGCATCAACTTGCATGGTCAGCTCCAGTGAATTTTCACCGACCATCCTCAATAGCCGACTGGATCTGTTGACGGAAAATATTGCAATCATTAGTGTTGTGAGAAAAAGAATGATGCCACTTGCAATACCTGCGTTTCTTGATCTCGTCAGTCGATGGTATGACGTGTCCTTCGGGCAACTGTATTATCTTTTCTTGCAATAATAAATCAAAAATACGATCACACTTAGAGACGTCAAAGGCATACTTAACTTCCGACTTATTCCTAGTTGGCTTGAGCCAAGAATAGACTAAAGACTTTTTAGACCCTTTTATCCACTCGGCTATGTTTATTTCTGCTTCATCGTCTTCTGAAGAGTCGCTCGAACAATAGTCGACCATATTAACTTTGGCTTTATCCTTCTCTTTATTATTATTATTTTTAAATCTATCTTTAAACACTTTATTATCTGGGAATCGGCTTTCCTGAGCCGACACGAGATGAAGCAGATGACTCAGATCGGTGAACTCCTGTCCTCCAAACTTCTCTCTAAGTGGCGGAATTAACCCTTGAAAAGCCAAATCAGCAGTTGGTTATCGGGTAATGTGACACTAAAACATTGGTTTCTTATTTCTCTAAATCTTTTAATATAATCAGTCACCGATTCTCCAAATTTCTGGGGAACAGAGCTTAGGTCAGAGATCCTGAGTTCTAAACTGCCTGAGAAAAAGTATTCGTGAAATCGACTTTCCAAATCATTCCATAAGTGGACCGAATTTGGAGACAAACAAGTGAACCAAGTAAAAGCTGCCCCGGACAATGACAATGGGAACAGTCTTATTTTGATCTATCGATCGAGTCGCTTTTGTATTGCACGATAAAGCGTCTGATATGCTCCAAGGTAGTAGTCGAGTCGTCAACAGAGAATTTTGCAAAATCTGGGACTTTGAAATTGTGGGGGTAAGGCATGCGATCTATGTAATCAGGATACTGCTTTCTATTGCTGATAACCTTTCCTTTTGGCTGTATGCCGAATTAATCCCTTATGACGGCAGAGATTTGATCAGCCCAGTTCGCATTATCGGCCACTGGAATAGTAGGCCCTTGATAATGTTGGTCATAGTTGGCATTCTGCCCCCCGAGTGCGAACTCGGGTTGCCAATTAGGTTGAGCCGATGGGAGACGAGTGTACTGATCGTACCTATTATGTCTGACTTGGGGTTCTGGTACTGGGACAAAAGGTTCTGAATAAGTCACTACCCTATGCGGACCTGGATTTCTAGGCAGGGTAGACTCATGTGGGTATCTCTCAGATCCAATTGGCTGTGAAACCGATTGCAGAAAAGAATAGGACGGGGCCGACAGTGGTAGATTTGTTGATGCATCTAATTTGGTGGCGTCGCTGTAGGCTTGGTAATGGCTCACCCCACTTGGCCGAGGGTCTCTAGGCAATATGATGCTGGGTTGAGTAGGCATCATGGTAGGGGGTGAGGTTATAGCCGATGGTTTAGGATCGGCTAGTGTGCTATGTGTGTTTTGGGCTACTAAAAAAATAGGGTAACTTGGCAGAGCTTGTAATGGGTCAAGCAGACTACCGGACGAGGACAATTCCTGGGCGATAGTTTTAACACTATTTGCTATCATCGGCTTAAGCATGGTGACGAGAGCCGATGATTGGTTTATTAAAGCGTGGTGCACAAACTGATTAATCATAGCCGATAATTAGGCTTCAGCAGGTAAATATCGGCTTACCGGTTCTGTGATACCTGCATCCCCCAGGGCATTCACCGTCGGTAGGGCGGATGTTTGAGTGACTCCACGTCTAGTCTTCTGATAACAGCTTAGCATCATCTCTTCTAGCGCAGCTTTCCGATCTTCGATTTCTCTACGCTGTTCTGGCGTCAAACCGTTCATTGTTGGGACGATTAAAGCCTCTGCGTTGAGATCGGATGGCGGAATCGACTTCCCTGATGAAGACATTGTGTCCCACCGGGCGTGCCAAGAGTGTGTTAGCGTCAAAAACTTGAAGTAGGGTTTCTAACGACAGCACACCAGACGAACACCTGATTCAGAGCGTGCCAGTCAATTTGACCTGTAATCGACAAGGTAAAAATATGAAATTCACTTAAAGCCGATCGTGATGATCAATCGGCTTAGACATAATCAGCTTGAAGCCGATTAAGACACTACGCCAAAACCTGCAATAGGTGACGGTCTATTTGTGGCGGTTTTTTTCGAACCGCCACAAAGATATTTATCAGTGGCGGTTCAATTTCATAAATGGCGGGAAAAATATCAGTGGCGGTTCTATCCTCGAACCGCCGCGATAACGATTATCGATGGCGGTTCGAGGGTAGAACCGCCGCGATAATAAATCATTATCGATGGCGGTTGGAGGCTAGAACCAAATCGCGATAACTAAATTATCGATGGCGGTGCTATCCTCCAACCGCCAGCGATTTATTGATTATCCGTGGCGGTTCTATCCTCGAACCGCCCGCGATAATAATTATCGATGGCGGTTCGAGGATAGAACCGCCACGGATATGTTATTAGTGGCGGTTCTAGTTAAAAACCGCCACCGATAATATTGCCTATAAATAGGTGGTCGATGCAAGACTTTGGTCTTCTTCCTCCGAGAGCAAACCAAAACTTCTAAATTTGATTTCGTTTTCTCCAATTCTTGTGCTTGTACTTCCTCTAGTTGTTCCTTGGTGAGTTATTTTTTCTCCTCTCTTGATTTGTGTTAATCTTGTTGCAATTTAATTTTTAAACCAAGTTTAATTAGGGTTTATATGTAGATGAGATGAAAAGTTTAGATTTTGTTTATTTTTATTTAGGTACCATTTTGTAGTTGATGAATTTATTTCCTAGCTAGGTTCATTAGATGATGTTGTGTTCCTTTTATAGATGATGAATTATGATTAAGCATATATTTAATATTAATTGCATTTTAAGTTAATTTGATACATGATGAATTTATTATCTAGCTCCTTTAGATGATAAGTAATTAGATTGGTTTTAAATTACTATTAATTGGGTTCTATTAGTGTACGGACATGTACATCTTGCATATATATGAATTTATTATCTAGCTCCTTTAGATGATAAGTTATTAGATTAGTTTTTTAATTACTATTAATTTGGTTCCATTAGTGTACGAACATATACATCTTGCATATAATAAATTTATTTAATTAAGATTATTGGGTATTAATATAAATGAAATTTTAGTTAATTTGGTAGGTGGGTGCTCATCATTTTTAGATGATGAATTTATTATCTAGCTTCTTTACGGGAAAAGTATTGATTAGTTTTTAATTACTATTAATTTGGTTCCATTAGTGTGGACATATATTAAATTTATTTAATTAAGATTATTGGATATTGATATACATGAAATTTAAGCTAATTTGGTAGGTGGATGCTCATCATTTTTAGATGATGAATTTATTATCTAGCTCATTTAGATGATAAGTAATTAGATTAGTTTTTAATCAATTTTTATATGTTAATTAATTTTAGATGGATAGGAGATGGATGTACAATGCGAACAGTTACAGTAGAGATTACATCGACGGGTATCTGCTTTTCTAAGAGCATTTGAGGAGAACAAATTGCATAAGAAGGCGAAGTACATACATTGTCCATGCATTGATTGCAAGAATGAGAAAATGTTTTTGGACAAAGAGCACATCCACTTGCACTTGATTGAAGAGGTTTTGTACTTGGCTATACACGTTGGACAAGTCACGGTGAAGAGGAAAACATACATGAAGGTGATAACGTATTGGATGATGGAGAAGGCATTATGGCGGTGACATCGATTATGGATCGATGAGGATAGGTTGGACATTGATGAGCGATAATAATCTTGCTCGGATGTTGCGCGATGCGAGAAGGGAACTACACTAGTCGAGAGAGTTTAATCAATTCAAGGGTTTGTTGGGCGACTCGGACACACCTTTGTTCCCGGGTTGCAGGAGGAATACACAAAGTTGCACACCGTGCTTTCACTTCTAAAATTGAAGGCAAGCAATGGTTGGTCCGATAAAAGTTTCACGGCGCTATTACATCTCTTAGCGGACATGCTTCGGATGGAAGCGTATTGCCGATAACCACTTATTTAGCTAAGAAGGTTGTATGTCCATTGGGATTGGAAGTAGAAAGAATACATGCATGTCCAAGCGATTGTATACTCTATCGCAAAGAGTATCTGAGACATGCATGTATGTCCGGTGTGCAAATCATCGCGATACAAGCGTAAAGACCATGACAGCGAGGGCACCATGGTGAAGAAAGGAGCTCCCGCTAAAGTGGTGTGGTATTTACCGGTAATACCTCGGTTGAAGCGTTTATTTGGAAACAAAAAGTATGCCCAACTGATGCGATGGCACTCAGAAGAGCGTAAAAAGGATGGAAAGCTGAGACACCCTGCTGATTCTGCCCAGTGGAGAACCATCGATAGGCTCTTTAGGATGGACTTCGGGAATGAACCGAGGAATGTAAGGTTTGGGTTGAGTACGGATGGAATGAATCCTTTCGGTAACATGAGTAGTATTCATAGCACTTGGCCTGTGACTCTCTGTATCTACAACCTTCCTCCTTGGTTGTGTATGAAACGAAAGTACATTATGATGTCATTGCTTATCCAAGGGCCGAGACAACTGGCAATGATATTGATGTATACCTACAACCATTGGTGGAAGATCTTGTGATCTTGTGGAGCGAAGGTGTCTGGTATGGGATGAGTACAAGCGAGTACTTCACCCCTACGCGCATTGTTGTTTTGCACCATCAATGATTTCCCCTGCCCTTGGTAACCTATCCGGTCGTCTTGTAAAGGGGCCAAAGCATGCCCCATTGCATGGATGAAACTGCAAGTGTGTGGCTCAATAACTCAAGGAAAAGCGTGTACATGCATCACCGAGTTCCTTCGAGGAATCACCCCTACCGCAATATAAAGAAACAATTGACGGGACAAAAGAGGATGGTATAGCTCAAGGCCTCCTCGTGGGAAGAGGTATATGATATGGTTAAGGATATTAATGTTGTACTTGGAAAGGAGAGAGTAATAATAAATCGAGGTCTCGTCTTGAGAAGATCACATGGAAGAAGAGATCGATATTTTGGAACTTGCCCTATTGGAAGGACTTAGAAGTTCGACCTTTGCATAGGCGTCATGCATGTAGAGAAAAATGTATGTGACAGCTTGATTGGTATTTTCTTTGAATATTCCTAGCAAAACTAAGGACGGATGAAGGCGGTATACCATCTCGGAGGTCTCGAAGTGGGGCCCCTAGTGCACCGCCAAAGTTCGTAGCAAAGCAGAACAACTCGCGGGTATATCGCAAGGAGAGAGTGCCAATCACCTTTTGGATTGGCACAAAGTGCTGATACCATCAAAGCGGATCTATGGGTGGTGAAACAAACCTTGAATTCCTCGAAGAAGATGAACACGCGTCGCGTCGGGATGCGTTGATGACCATGGATGCGGCATGGAGGAACTTCAAGGCGGTGAATACTACTTATGTAAAGAAAAACCGATCGGCCATCGGGACTACCCAAACTTAGAACCATATTGGGATGATTTAGGTGTCGATGAAGCAAAGTGAAGCGACAAAGAAGTCGGCGAGGACCACATAAACATCGGAAGAAGGAACATCCATCCACACGGACTTGGTGCGGGTGGGTGCATTTGGTAAAATCCTCAATGGGAGGCGCAGAGCGAGAATCACTACGATCGGTGGTACAAGTCAATTGGCGGACTACGGACCGAGTCAAGCACTACGTGCTAGCGAGGGCAAGTGTCACGTCTGGTGGGGCTTATCCTTGAAATAGCGACGACGAAGCAATGTCACAAAGGGTCCGGGAGGTGTCGTCGAGTCTTCCCAAGGAACATTCCAACGGATAGGAGAGCGGCGAACTAACACGTGCTCGGGAAACAAGGAGCATCACGGACGAACAAGAGGTGTCGGGGTTAAGGTTAGTGGAAGGCGAGATTCCCGAGCACCTTCACACTTACAAGAGTCGAAGAGAGCTAGAGAAGCGTTTGCGAAATAGAAATGATGAAGGAAAAGATGCTTGAGAATTACAAGGCACAATTGAACAACAAGTACAACGACAAGTACAACAAGCCATGAGCGGCCACAAGCGAGAACATTATTACGACCAGCCCTCCGAATCGTCGCGGCGATTCGCATCCGCCCCAATTGTAGAAACGGGACATGGGTCATTATCACGTGGGCGACATACATGACCCCACACCGTGCGACTCACTTTGCCCGTCATGAACATATTCATTCAAGTTTGATGCGGGCATAGCGTACCCATGCCAAGAAGGAGGTGTATTGCACAACTCTGCGATAAGCGCCGGGATATGCAAAGGTTTAGGTGGACACGGTTAATCCCGTTCGCCAACCTCGGGCTAGAAATGCCCCGAGCAGCGAGGTTACAACTCTAGGAAGTGCCGTCCACACATTCATCGATGGCGCAAGCGTGACATCACCTTGGACCATCATGAAGTGCTGTTCCTCTGAGGTGAACACCGACCCCTCCCGAGGTGAACACGCGACCTCTCTGCGATGAACTGCCGGCCTCTCCTCTGATGAAACTGCCGGCCTCTCCTCTGATAAACCTCGCCGCGATCGTCACCAACACATCAGCGTATGAAAGTTAGTGCGACAACTTGGTTGACCGACTTAAAACCCTCCTCTGAAGGCATGGCGAATAGACAAGCCATATCGGTAGTCGGCGAAGCGAGCAGATATGATGTTGTGTGCGAGAAAAGTAAGGGTAAAGCGGTCTCAAAGGACAAGCTGTGAAGAAAGACTGAAATACGAATTGGGAAGCCGTTTGTCACCCCTTCAAGCTTCATAGTCTAACAGATGCGGCTAAAGCGATTACATGAATGGTATATGGAGCGATCGAACCAACATGTACTCCGAAGGTGATCACCGCCATTTTGAGAGAGGAACATTTCCACCATGAGGGTTGTTGCTTCATGATAGAATTCGTGAGTTGCACAACATGTACTATCAAGATGCCCTCGGCGTGTCTCTTATGAGATCTTGGTCCTTTGTAAGTGTCAATATAAAAATCATTGTCTACATTCATGTAATCCGATAAATGTGATGTCTAAATCATTTGTTATGTAGATACGAGTTGATCGAACTAAAAAGAACCAAAGGGCGATGGCGTTCCTCGATCAGGAGCGGTTTGCGGTAGGAAATCAAAAGAGTACCAAAGGAGGTCGAGGACTACGTATATAACGCTCTCATCAAACTCCAAGACAAGGAGTTCATACTTTTACCATACAATTTCAAGTAAGTGGCTCACTAGCTAGTTCAATTACTTGTTGATCTCGTTCTTTGCTCGAGTTAGGACTAATGACTACGGCATCATACATGTGTGCGTAGTTTCCACTGGATTCTCGTAGTAATTCATCCGGATAAAAGCAAGATCTTGATCTTGGACCCGGGACAAAGATCCAAAAGACTACAAAGATATGACAAGTCTAGTGAATAGGGCCTTCAAAGCATATTGTAAAAAGTGCTCAAGACACCGTCCTTTCCATAAATCAACGACAATCCGTACTAAATTTCGATGCGCACAAAAACAATTTGTCTATATCGCACCTCGTAGTCAATAACTCCTTCAATGTCGTATAAGTTTATTCAATTTTTGCGATTGCCACAAGCGGCCGCCAGAACAAATTTATGTGGGTACTTAGTGTGCCAATACATGCGCGAAATCTTAGGCTCTACAATAGTAAACAATGGCGTAGAGGTTTGTCACGCTAACATCACACATTGATTTGCACATCTCATTCTCTATATAAGCTCTTAAGACAAACTTTTTCTATCTATAGCGTTTGAAGTTGCCTATGGGAGGTGGTTCCAAATGAAATCCAAGGCATTCGGGGACAGCTCGCCTACTTCATTATGAAGGAAGTACTCAACAAGAACGGCGAGTTTCATGACCAGATAATAACGATGAAGTCTTCCATACTCATCTACCACCTCCCGAGGCCCCTACCTGTGATGAAGACTCGTAGGCTTATAGTTCACAAAACTAGTTAATTTTTTTAAATGCGGTGGTGTAAATTGATGTTTCATTGAATGTCAAGTTTAGTATTGGATGGCATGGCTTGCATATGTTCTAATTTTTGTCATTTCATTTAAGAAGTTGTGATTGATCTGCGCTTGTGTTGTTGCCCTTCTCCCGTGTGTGTGTGTGTTGATGGGTGGTGTGTGTGCGTGCGTGCGCTCTAGACGAGGAGCTCTCCTCTATTGCTTTTCTCTGTGCCCTTTCATGATGGCTAGTAGAGCTTTTTATAGGCGTGGGTGATGGATGAATACGGAAAGAGCTCACCCCAAAACTGCACCATTCTGTGAGGTTTATTTGATTGCTTGATTTAGTTGCCGAAGTTTCCTTTTGCATCTTTACCGTCCATTCATAAGAGATTTGATTACATGGTCCTTATAGTTTTAGATGGTGTGTTTTACTCTAATGTATGATAGTAAATGCCATTAAAAATAGCTAAATGGAGATTATAGAAGGAAAAATAGTAAAAAGTAGGATCAAAATTGTAGAATGATATGTATTTAGGAATAAAAATTGAAAAATAGAATGTCACATATTCAAAAATAGAGGAGTATAAACTAGCTAATGCATGTACAACATATGGAGGATGCCACGGCATTCACATGGAATAAGACGACAATGGATCGGCTAGATTTGTGATACAACAAAAGTGATCTATTTAGCTTTCCATACTATGATATATAATAACTTCATTTACATACTCGAGAAATATTGATGCAAAGATCTTGAACTTGAGAAGGAGCAGGTCGATGGGAGGCATGCCCTACACCATCACCATGATCGAGCGCCTCATGCATGAGACACTTTAATTGTACATTGTAATTGTGTATATGCAAAATCTGTGATTGTAATTGTGATTGATGTATTATATGTAATTGTGATTGATGTATTATATTGTAGTTGTGTATATGCAAAAGCTGTGATTGTTGTACATTATAATTGTGTATATGCAAAATTGCAATTGTGATTGATGTATTATATTGTAGTTGTGTATATGCGAAATATGTGGTGATTATTGTATATTGTAACTGTGTATATGCAAAATCTGTGATTGATGTATTATATGTTTCAGAGGGCATGGCTAGTAGCTTTGAGGCTAGCCCAAAATGCAGCTTTTTTATTTTTTGATCGGAGTACTATCTGTGGCGGTTGGTGGATAGAACCGCCACAGATAATATAGATCTGTGGCGGTTGGTGTATAGAACCGCCACAGATAATATAGTTATCTGTGGCGGTTGGTGGCAAGAACCGCCACAGATAATATTGTTATCTGTGGCGGTTGTAGGAAAGAACCGTCACAGATAGTGTAGTTATCTGTGGCGGTTGGTGGATAGAACCGCCACAGATAGTATTGTTATCTGTGGCGGTTAGTGTGTAGAACCGTCACGAGATAACACTGCTCTATGGCGGTTAGAAAACGCCGCTGATAATCCTCGATTATCAGTGGCACTATATCTGTGGCGGTTCAATAACCGCCACTGATGGCGGTTATGAACCGCCACTGATGACGTTTTTTAGTGTAGTGAGATCAAAGTACCAGGGTAAGTCTAATCAGCCGATTAAGGCCAATCAGAGGATAAAGGTAGATCGATTCTGAAGAAGGCGATGCGCAACAAAATCAGAATAAATTGAACCTGGGGCGTAATTTGAAGAAGATCAACAATCGGCGATGCGCAACTTTATTGATCGAAATTGAATTACAAAGGCTAAATTACAAGAACTACTCCTAGTCGACAAGAAAAAGTAATGTAGATTGGTGTTTGATTGTGTTGGATATCTCGTAGCTTGCTTTGGCCCTTCTTTTATACCCGTCGGCCGATCGTGTCCTATTACAATACGTTTTCAAAACCTGATCCGTATCGGCCTTATTTCGGATAGCTTTTCCTCAAAGATCTTGTCGTTGCCAAATATCTTCAAATCTTTCCAAATTGTCTGTTAGTTTCCGTATGTTTGACTTTTTTGCCGATTTTGACTAGACTTTCTAAATTCTAGTGCAAACAGGTTCTTATAAGAAACTGATAGAGATGAGCGTGTCATCTCTATCACTTCTTCTAAAGAATCGATAGAGATGACACTCTCATCTCTATCGGTTCTTATAAAGAATTGATAGAGATGAGGTGATCATCTCTATCGCTTCTTACAAAGAACAGATAGAGATGACGCACTCATCTCTATCGCTTCTTCTAAAGAACAGATAGAGATGAGGGGCTCATCTCTATCGCTTCTTATAAAGAACCGATAGAGATGACCCCCTTATCTTTATCGTTTTCATCTCAGAACCGATAGAGATGAGGGGTGTGCTGTTTTCCAATTCACTCTCCAATCAACACATATTTCACACAGTATTCACATATCACATTCACACGGCAATAGCACATATTATGCACATATCACATTCAGAGAATATAAATATTTTATCACAACACATATCACATTCGTTCTCAAAACAGAACTCAAACATGCTTCACAGTCAGTACACATGCAATCGCATTCACATATGTAATATTGTTCACATATGGACTAATAAGAGCTTTCAGGATCTGTAAACCTACCTATCTGCGAGATAACTTCAATCCAATACCACTGGCATAAGTGGTCTCGTAACTTGTTGAGTGCAGAGCTGTCTAAGCTCTTCTGACGGATATTGATATGCTGCAAAATAGAAACAAGTGCTCTAATTTAAGTTTTGAAATTTTTATGTGAAAGGCTAATTGTATTATTATGCATGTACACATACCTTAGGGAAAAGGTCTAAGCCGCCAACCACGATCATCATGTACTGCATGACGTACAAACCGCAGTGGTTGTCGCTACTCTGTTGATGACACTTATCCTTTAGCCTGACAAATAAACCATACGCGGTCAAATTTGGGTGCAAACACCTTGGTTCTTGGTTCTGGAGCTTTGTTTGTATCTCTTTATTTTTTGCTGTAGTCTGATTTGTTTCTCTGACTTCGCAACTTGTTCAACTTGTTTCTTGTCCTTTGATTTCTCTCTGATTAATTCCTACTCTTGGCATTTTTCTTATATCTTATTTCTTAAGTCTGGATCCCTCATAAACGCAAGTCAAATCTAAAGCCAAACCTCCTACTCAAGAGTCAAGAACGAACTGAAGATGTACAAGGTGGAGAAGAACATATCCTAGGCCTTGTTGAAAAGCTTGAATTTGTTTGATCTCAGATGCGAACTATGCTGCCTGTAGGCAATGTCCGTGGACAACTGATTCGGGCGAGGTTCTCTGCCAGTTACTCTTCGCAGGCATACCAGTAGATGAGGGCAGGCGGGTATGGATATAGACAAGCATAATCCACGTCCATCGCACCTGATTGCCATTCCTAGTCCTACCGTACACGCAGGCGTAATCTCCAGCGATGGTGGCGGCTGGTATTGATGACTTAGGCATGCATATCTCGTGCATATCTCCTATTATTTGCTTACCACATTCCTATAAAGAGACTCGCGGCGTCATTCCATGACAGGGATTGATCCAAAATATATTAAGGGTGCACCGCACAACATTGGAAGCATTATCTCCTCGAACATTTCGACCACCAAGCATCCCCTACAGCTGCCCGTGAAGAGTGGAGTCACGCATGATGCCAAAGCCGAGAATTGTATCGATCATTGGAGGTCGCAGAATACATGAGTGCATGTGTCTTCAATGACAACGGAAGGCACGGAAACTCCCAAAACTTCTCTATCCCTCCGTCTAGGCGTCCATTCATGTGTCAATTGTCAGTTTGCATGGCGGCAAGTTCTGGCCATACATTCTATTCATTAGTTTGTATTTGCTAGACCAGCTGCAATTTACCACGAAAAGACTTATATTGAGTTTGTTTGCATTGGGTCGTAAACGAGTTGAAACGATTAACAGATATGAGATATCGATTCGTACTGGGTCTCAGGTAAATGATGACCCAATTAACAAAAGAAATATTAAAAAAGATATATGAATTGAGTATGAGTGAAGAATGATGACAAGTGCAGAAATTTATTCGTCATTATCGTTTAGTAAGTGGAATTCATTCTTCTAATATTGACAATACACAAATTAAAAGTTCGATAGATAGCTAACTGAGTAATTTCATTCCATCAAGCTTGGTTGATAGGATGATTAATCCATTAATTCCTCCATGCCGACAAGCCGTCATCCAAACAAGACCAAAAACTTCTACCATTCTTGACCCAACACGAGCTCACATGTGGCTTATGTAGATTGACGGTGGAATTAGTCTCTTTCTTTGTTTAAAGTAAGTTGCTGTAGTATATAATATATGTTGGGTCCAAATATAAAATGATAACGAAAGTGTAAACAGGGTGGTACGCATACGTGGATCCGTGTGTGACAGAGGCACGGGCATATGGCGTATGGTGCATGTAGGCTCGGAGTGGCCACACGGCATTGCATATGCGTACTGACACTAGACGCACAAACGTCTACTGTGAGGTGGTCTGGGCATCTGCTACATATGCGGTGTGCTGCCGAGGGCATATTAGTCCTTAAGTAGGTGAATAATACTCCGATCTGTTAATATGAAGACTCATATGAATTTGTCTCATATTGCTTCTAAAGTGAGTTATAGTAGTATATAATACATGTTGAGTCTAGACATAATATGTTTAGATTACTATTTTATACTAGTATAGTGCCCTGTCTTCTGGTTTTCTTTTCCCAGCACGTAATATATGGTCTTTTCCTTTTCTAGAACGTTTGTTTCCTTTTCCTTAATTTCAGGATATTTGTTTCCTTTTCCTTGAGATGATCTTTGGAGGTGGGGGAGATCTGTTGTGGGCCACGAGGATGAGTTAGACACATTAAACAATGGCCATCGGATGTGGGTGAGTAAAGGCGAGAAAGATCGAGAGGTTAATTTTGATGGAGGCAAGTTTCGGGGCGTTTTTTGGGTGCATGAAGGTTGGACCATCTCTAGTGGGGTGCATTATTTGGGGTGGACGTAGAAAAGAATGCTTAGGTGCATTATAAAGGGGTATAGATAAAGTAAAGACGAAAAATATAAGCGGTTGCTATGCATGCCCGAATCCGTTTGGGCTGTGACATTGAGAAAAGTTTAGGCCAGCGCGTTTTACCCCCATACGGCCATTTTTACCAATTACTAGTCCATTTACAGAGTATCAATTACTAGTCCATTTACGGAGTACATATTACTCGTGTTTTTCCGGCTGCAGCCCAGATGGTCAGCTTCAAGCCCAATTGTACGATCCAGTTAAACACGTCATTCATTTCACTACTTACTCGGTGGCGGTGCTACTGTGTTCGGATGCAAGTAATCACTGTGCTTCTCGATTCTTCTCCTCCCTGTTCATAAATACCAATGCAGACGTTAACAAAGGTGCCTCCGTTTCACGAGAAGATGAAAACTTCGCAACAACTGCTCCGCTTGTTGGTGGTGTTCTCCTGCTTCCACTGGCACCTCGCCACTCACCAAGGCCGGAAGCACGGGCGGCCACCGCCATCCGCTGTCATCATCGGCTCTGTCCACTCCGGCTCAAAGACAACGAACGCTGTCTCAGGTGTGGAGCTTCTCTTCTTATGTTTACACGTACACTTGTGCTACTTCACGTAATCACGTTCCAAAAAGAAGTTAGTTTGACCGGTTATAATAATGAACACTATTCTTTTACCATGTCCCAGGCGCCCTGGTCGCCGTCCTGTGCCACGACGGGAATGGCCGAACTGTCTTCCGGCAGGAAGCCATCACCGACCGCCGTGGCGGGTTCCGTATCCGCCTGCCGCTGGAGACTAGCGGCCGGCTCGGCTCCGTGACGTCCTGCTCTGCGCAGCTGCTGCAGCAGTCTAATGCGGCGCCCTGCGACGCCGCTGCGTCCGCCGCCAGCACAGCCGATGGCTTCCGCCTGGCCACCAGGAAACGCGGCAGCACCCGAGTCTTCTCAGCTGGCGCGTTCGCCGTCCGTCCGGAGCTCTGCAGTGAGAAGGGCGTGTTATTCCCGCCGGTCCCGTTCGTGCCGGAGCCGCCGAACATCGGCGGCGTGCCCATCCCGCCGAACCCGGTCACGCCGGCCCCGCCGACTCTTGTGCCACCGGTGTTTCCCACCCCGTCTCCACCATCCATCCTGCCGCCGCTTGTCCCACAGCCTCCGCCAGCGTCGATAATACCCCCGGTCCTTCCGTTTTTTAACCCACCACCTCCGCCGCCGCCGCCGCCATCGATTATCCCGCCAGTGCCCCTCATTCCGCCGACACCATTGGTCCCTGGCGTGCCGCCGGCTTCCTCTTCAAAGAACGGCTGGCCGGCGACACCCTGAGGAAGACGCTGGCCTTCTTGCGATGAGATGTACACATCGTTGACATGTTATACTAAGAAACTATTATCCAGTGCCCGTGCAGTGTGTCTACCGTGGTTTTGGTGTTATGTTCGGAGGTCCTTGCTGTATCTTACATTCAAATAGAGTATAACATGGTGTCATATAATTTTCCTGTCCAGTAAATTGTGTTTTCTTGTGCAAAATCGAGCTGAACCTCACCCGCTTCTTCCATCAATGGCGGAGCCAGAATTCTGCTAAGCCTTAGGCGGAAAACTAAGCGGCAATAATTAACGCCAAATACTACTCATACCGAGAGACAACAAATACTACACAAATGCACAATTAAACATAAATTTGAACTTCATGCTTAACGATATAGCAAAATAGATAAAAATATGTCAAAAACAATATAGTATAGTGGAGCCGTACAAAGATTAATAACTAACCGATGAAGGTTTGGTGCATCCGAGTCAAATCATATCTTCATCAACAACAGTACCAAAACTTAAACTTGCAAAAATAAAACTGTATATGTAAATTAGGGACACAAAATTACAAAGTAAATTATTGAAATACTACAAGGAGAGTACTACATGAAGCTTGTAACATTTTAGTGAAATAAGCTGGGGGAGAATAATTAGTTCGAAACAAAACAAATGAACTATAACTAGTCACCTTTACCCAGAAGTAATCCTTCCTATATTATACTTCATAGAGTTTCTGGATCGAGAGCGATGCCACGTGGCGCTTTGAGCCGGCTCGGCTCGCGGCTCGAGCCTAGCCAAAACAAATTTACGCTTAGGTTCTTTTTTGGGAAAAAATATGATTATGTCCTTTTTTCGAAAAAGAATATATATTACGTTTAGATCCTTTATGCGTTTTTAGGCATTGCGCTCGAGTTCTTTTTCATAAAATTAAAATTACATTTAGGTCCTTTTTCGGAAAAAAAATATGTTCAGGTCCTTTTTTTGAAAAAAAAATACCTTGATTTAGGGCCTTTTTCATTTTTTAGCATTAATTTTAAACCCTTTTTCGAAAAAACAAAATTTTGTTTAGGTCCTTTTCTGAAGAAAAAAAGTTTAGGTCTTTTTTCCTGTTTTCCGTTTTTCCCGACGCGGACTTTCCGTTCCAGCGAAATCGCAGATTATATCCTTTCAACCGTTTCACTGTTTTCTCGATTTGCTCACGTAGAGAGCGACAGTCGCACGTTTTCTCGATTTGCTCACGTGGGGAGCGGCGGTCGCGGTGTGGCACACTACGCTCGATTGTCTAGTTGCTATTACTGTATTACAATATGTATGAATAGCTGATTACTTTTCATGTCAGTCATGACACATGAGGCATGATTCATGAGCAATACAACTGAATGGCATAAAAATACGTGGTCACCTTTATTCATCAGTCCTGACTCATGAGGCTTGATTCATGAGCAATACAACTGAATGTCATACAAATATGTGAAGTTTATAGCATTGTAACCTACTAACTTTATAGATAGTAAGATAGATAACACAAATGGAATTAGGACAGTAGAACTTAACAGGACAGGACACAAAATTACTAAGTTACATTCGGCTCGGCTCAGCTGCCGCTGCCGGGCCGCTGCTGCTCTATGCAAATTAGGGAATTTCTATGATGCTCTCCCCAATACAAAACATCATGAGACACAAATTGACACTGTCATCAGTAAATCCTATGCATTAAACCCTCAATCTAGACATACAACAAAGAACAAACAGGAAGGAGCAATCTCTTTTTTTCAAGAATCAAAACGGGAGCAATCTCAAATATTTCTACCAAGAAACATGCGATATTCTTGGCTCAACATGAGATAAATTCATCCCTTTTCAAGAACTGCTAATCCTAGATGGCTAGGTCCAGACTTAAAAGAAAATCACCAAACCCCAAGGAGCAGTTGGAGCCTTGGAGCTTGTCTGCGCTTGCCATATATAGATACTGCACAGGGCGGCAGGGGGCGAGCGCAGCTGCGTAGGGGCCGGCCACAGGCGGCTAAGGCGAGAGCATGGGGTGGCCGCCGGTGCAGGGGGCGAGGCCATGAGCCTGCGAGGGGGCATCGGGCCAGCGCGGGGTTAGCCACGAGGCGGCGAGGCGGCGCAGGGTCGAGGTGTGACGGGCAAGCGCGAGGCGAGTGCAGGGGCGATTGAGCGAGCACAGGGGCCGAACACGCGAGGGGACGAGCCGGCGGCGGTGTCGCGGCGGCTAGGGCGAGCTGGAGTGACGGGCAGGAGCAGCGAGCAGGTGGGGGCATTGTGAGTGTGTGACGCGGTGACGAAGAGGTTGGGCGTGCGAGCTAGGGCATCGCTCCTATCTCCTTGGCCCTGGCCAGGACTGCCGGGTCATGTATCACAGCTGGGCCTCGGGCCGACTTTTGTTTGGGGTACATTGGTCCATTGCTATTTGGGTTAGGCCTCGGGCCAAGGCCCCACTGGCCCGAGGCCCAGCTCCGCCCCTACCTTCAATCTCCACCTTCTCATTTTGGTTCATTTTCCCATGCATCCAAATACCCTTCATAACGCACAGTAAGGCAATCTTATAACCTTCATGATGCACGGTAACGCAATGTTATGGTTTTCATTATCTTTGGAGGTTTGTTTCAATTATTTCAGTACATATTTAGGAGATTTTATATTTATTAAATGGTTTGAGTAATTCAAGTACTTGTAATACACGATTTTAGTACTAATGTTTTAGCTATCACCCGAGTCACTTAAACACAAAGTATAGAAATAAAAAAAAGTTCAAAAAATAACGAAAATAGCAGGGAACAGCTATAACATGCATTCATCAAATATACTATTATTTGGTGAGATCAATTAAACCATGTAGGAGGTCGTCTTTCTTCAGTTGAGTTCATCGAAAATGCTATCATTTGATGGGATCAATTGAACCGTGTAGGAGATCATCCACGAGTTTGGTATGACATGAAGAGCATGATGAGAAACACTTTCTGCCATAGTACTACACAAGAATGCTGCACACCAAGTTGAGGAAGCTTGTTTAAGGTTCTAAAATTGTGGATGAGTACTATCAAGGTATGCAAATTCTTATGATTTGAATAGATGTTCGTGAATCTGCTGATGCTGCCATGACAAAGTTCTTTGACAGGCTTAATGACGACGTCCGTAATCGTATTGATTTGATGCAATACAACACGGTTCAAGAGCTTTTTCACCAAGTGGAGTATGCTGAAATATGGGTGAATGACATGAAGATCAAGCAAGGTGGTCCAACTGTAACATCTCGAAAAATTCAAAAATAGCTAAAATATAAAATTGAAAGAGTAAAATGAAAACTGAAATTTGGATTGTGATTATATTCTGAATTTCCATCCTTTTCATCGTTTCTTGAATTGATGGTCTTTTATAAATTAATTCTTTTTCAATGTTGAGATGTTGATTTCTAAGCCATGAAGATCAAATATTACAAAAGAGCTCATATAAAAAAATTAGTTAGCATGATAATTTTATTCTGAATTTCTATCATTTCCTTGTTTTTCTTGAATTTTGGTCTTAAGGAAAATTGCTTCAGTACTTGATTGTTGGATTTTAAACTAAGAAATATAAAATCATATAATAACAAAATTCTAAAAAATTATATTTAAAAATTTAGGAAATCTCCCGAACTTGCTAGATTAATCTCAAAGCAATGTGAATACATTTAAATTCATTAATAAATTAAAAATAGTTACTTGGACTATGAATAGTAAAATATGTCAGATTTATTAAATTTTGTGCAGGATTTATCTTGAAATGAAAATTTTATATTATCCTCTGAAGTACAATGGAAATCTCCAGTACAAATATCAAAAATAAATAACCATATTTTGTGCTTTTAAAAATTCCCATACTGAAAACTAGAAAATTTAGAATTGACAATGTCAGAATTAATACAAAACAAACATCAAATATCTTAACCTAATATTTTTACTTTATAATTCTTCAAGAATAAGAAACCTCCATAAGAAATTATAAAAATATTTGACAGTGTTTCAATCCACAAATAAAATGAAAACAAAAAAGAAGAAAATGGACAGATAAATTTTTTAGAATTACTGGAATTTTCATACACGGGATTTTAACTTGAAAATTTTACTGGATAACAAAAATTATCTCAGAAACTCAGTAAAAAATTACCAAAAAGTTTCAAGCTGAAATGTTCCCTCATTTAATGCTTTGAATTCTTATTTGTCAAGTGATAGATTAAGATGGTTTCTATTTTTGTCTCGCTGACCAGTGGGCCCCACCCCTGATAGGCCTCACGTGTCAGCACCCAAACCCTATGGCCTTCTTCTCCAGCCACTGCTTTGCTCTCTTCCCTCTCTCTTTTCTCTACCGTGGAAAGAATACCTCAGCCGAAACACTGCCACGGTAGGATTTCGCCACGTCTTACCAAGTGCGAAGATTCATCACCAAGCATGCCCACGCCTTGTGAACTCAACTTCTTCCTGGTGCCACCATCACTGCTCCCTTCTCAGCTCGGCTCTGCCTCGCTTCTACCCAAGTCGTGTCATGACAAGAGTTTCCCCATGTGAACACTGCCACAGTTGGTGGCACCGACTTAACCACGCCGTATGCTGCCAAACAAGCACCATGCCCAACCACGAGGGTTCAAAATCTCGGTTTCGCTCCAATTTTTGCCCATGGCCGGAAAATGAAGTCTCAGTGAGATTTAAAAATTCTGGATAAATTCCGGACGAAATACAAAAACAAAAATTCATATCCGTTTTTTTTCTAACGAGAAAATCAAAATTTTGGCCGGTTTTGCCGAGATCTCGATAAAATTGCACCGAGCGAAAAATGGATCAAAAGATGTTAAAAATTTTAAAAAATTTTTGTAGGTTTCTAAAACATAAATGATGTCCCCATACAAATTTGAGATTATTATCAGATGTGAGGAATTTTTAAAAATTCAAACATTGCTACTGTCCTGATAAAACGCTGACTCGCAGGTTTGAACCGAATGAAAAATGAAACAAACCACATTAGAAAATTTTGAAATTTTTTGTGAATTGTTGTGATGCATCACTAATGTTCCCATAAAAGTTTTAGATGATGATAAAGCTTCATGAATTGTAAAAAATTCGAAAAGTGCTACTGTGCTGATAAAAGCTTTACCGACAAACTTCAAGCAAATGAAAAATGGTACAAATCATGTTAGAAAATTTTGAACATTTTTATAGATGGTCCTGATTTATCATCAATATTTCTATAAAATTTTCATCTAATGATAAAACTTCAAGGAGTTCCAAAAATTCTGACAGTGCTACGTTCTCATAAAAGCGTGATGATCAATACATAAATTTGCTTTAAAAACATAAAATGTTTAAATTTTTTTAACATTTTGCATAAGGGTTATAAGGCAATTCTTAATATCTCATAAAATGTTTGAATCATGATCACTTTCCACTGAATTTATAAAATTCTTACAAGTACAGTGTACCATTTATGTTCTTTCTGTTTTTTATTTTTGAAATATAACAAATGAAGTTCAATAAATACATAGATTTTATTGAGAAAACAAAAAAAATTAATTTTTTTTTAAATTTATAAAATGTGAAGGACCAAGATGGCGAACAGAGGGGGGTGAATGGTCGCAAATAAAAATTCCCCCAAAATACTCCAACAAAAACCTCGACAAGATCGCTCAAAGGAAATTGTGAAAAACCCGAAAAACTAGACAACTATGTGTACACCAAGCTTGCATGGATAAGTACCATAAAATATGTGGGGATTTTTGAGTCACAATCCTGGTTGTCTAGTGTCCAAGATAAAGAGGAATCAATTCAAACTCTTGCTTTTAGAAAGGACATCAATTCAAATCACAAAAGTCACTTTCAGAAAAGCAAAAGCAGAATTTCCAGAACTTGTCCTCAATTTGCACAGGAGGTTGGTGGGTTTCTGCAGCTCAAAAAATTCTAAGAATTTTTCTCCCTATGAGCATCAGAGTGATGAAGAACTCCAACAAATTTCTCCTCAAAAAGCCTTACAGAAAAAACAGGAAAAATCTAAGAACACAGTATGCTCAAGAACTTCGAGCAGAAAGTTTCGGGCTCGGTTTTCACCTCACGGCGCCCAAACGGTGCAACAAGTGAACTCCAAAATTTTTCTGCAGGTGTATATCAGAGTCCCGCACCTCCTCCAAGAAGAATCACTCAAAAAGGATTTTTCTATATGTTTACAAAAATCAAACACTGACTGTTGCGCGAAGAACAAGTTCTGAACAAAGTTGGAACTTGAAAGAAAAGATGTTCTCTACTCAATCCAAGAGTGCAAAAGAGATGTAAAACCATATGAACACACTCAAAACATCCAAGGTCAGCAGCATTTAGAAGGAGGGGAGGTAAATCCAAATTACTTGAAAGTAAATTGAGGGAATGTAATTGCGGGAAAGTAAATGCTGAATTTAAAATGCGTAAAGTAAAGACATAATGTAAATGCGCAAAATAAATTCAGAGGTAGATGGATAAAACTTTCATTTCTGGAAGGGGAGGTTACAAAGCCTCACATTCATGTGGGCAAAGCTCAAATGAGCATAAAAAACCTCAACACCTTCAAGGGAAGGAGGCTACCCCTCCACCCCTATTTATACTACTCTTTGGCCACCTACCACCCTTGGATGAGTCCCTCAACCCTAGAGCACTCATCTAAGGGCTAGGATTAACCCACACACACAGCCATGCAAGGCTAACCCAAAACCCACACACATACGGGTTTTCTTGCAGTTTTCAAAGCATACTACCTAGACCCGCTAACCTATCAACTAGACCTCAATCAAGCGGCCCTCATTGATCCACGCGGCATCTAGCTAGCATCAACTCCTTTCCTTGTCTTCTTGACTTGCCGGACTCCATCTCCGATCATCTTCGGTGATCTCCCAACCGTCTGGACCTCCGCGCTCCTCGCCTAGTCCTGTCATCCTTCGCCTCACCATGACCTAGCACCGTCGCCCTGCAACCATCAAAGACAAGGAAACTCCTCACATAGCAATGCCCACAAAGATGTGCAATAAACCATCGAACTCATCACTACCGCGTCTATACGATCGGTACTTCCACTCCTGGCAGAGACAACTCAAATTGCTTCATTTTGAAAATCAATCCAAACCAAACTCAAACTTGAGCACACCTTGCTCAAATAAAGTCAAATACTCATCACAAACATGGATGGACCTCCACATGGTCCTTCAATCCCCCCCTTGATGAGTATATTGACAAACCACACAAAAGGCATAAATTTGAGTTTGAAGAAAATGAAGAAGAAAGCAATTTTTAGTTGCAAAGTCAAACTTGGTCCAAAGATAGAAATTAGAACCATGACCAAGTTGACGAAGAGGAATTCAGATTTTAGAGTTAAATTTAAGAAAGAGCAAGTTTTCAACAAAAACTCTAAAATCCAACTAAACATGTCAAATGTGATTATGAGATTATGATCCAAATGAAGTAGTAGCATAGTTTTACAAAGATCATAATAACCAAATAAGCATTCACATTTTTATCATTTTAGTGATACCTTTTCTACGTTTTCTCCCCCTTTTGACAATATAGGCATCAATTTTTTTTATGTATGCATGAAATGCAATCGAAAGAGCTTTGAAGATTATCAATTGATCAAAATGGAGCGATATTACACCAAGCTTGTCAATTTCAGAAGATGACTAAACTAAGACATGTCCAAGTGCAAATCGAGCTTAGTTTTGAATATTTCATTTTAGCAAGATTAGACAAGTGCAACACTTAGCTTTAGTTTCAAAAATAGAAGAATAGCCACTCTAAGGATCAAAAGGAAAACCTAGAGTTCAACCTACTCAACACTTTGGGGAATCTAGAAGAGCATACAAGGTCCTTCAGGCTCATTTATCACTTAATGCAAATTTTGATTTATCATCATACAAGACATAGCGGGGTGCAAATGTTTGACATTATTTGCATTCTTTACCCACATATGTCTTTGTTTTTAATTTATTTGCATTTTCTTTTGACAACCAATTGACTCAAGCCGTATGCGACCATCTCAAGATGAACTCTTAAGAGGATGGTCTAGGTCAAACACGATGTATTCCAAGTTCATCCCAAGTGCAATGGGAAGCGGTTTTGTGAATGCAAGGTGTTGAGTCATATGTGCACAAGAAGAGTCAATTTTGTTTAATTTTCATTTTTTTTGCACAATGATTAATGAGCAATTGAAGGACTCTAGCATGGATCAAACTAGTTTCACCCAAGTTGCTATAGGGACTCTAGAGAACTCCTAAATTTCTCAAATTATGGCACAAACCTCTAGAGAAGAAACCTAGCAAGTAAAAGCAACAAGTTTCATCAAGTTTTTCATTTAAGGCTTATTTCATTTTTAAGCTTAGCAAGTTAAATGAACTTGGACATACCTAAGCTAGTGATTTTCTTCAAATGATGTAGCATGGTGTATAGCATGAAGAAGAAATCAATTGCATAATAGACAAAGCTCAGTAAAGCAGAAAATGCAGTCTAAATGCAATGCATGAACAGATTCCCAAACTCCCGTCAACAAATGAATCAATTTTAAGCTCAAATCTGGTTAAAGTTGAGTTATTATCAAGATTAGGCATAAAGAAAACCGAATGAACTCAATAACAACGAGAAAAAGCAGAATGAGGAGAAGAAGCCGAGCGCAAAAGCTGGATGGCTATTGAGCATAGATAAGATAGAAGAGACTCACTACGGCTTAGACTCGCTCTTATCTTCCATGATGGTGACATAGGAAGGCGACTCTAGATCCCAACTAAGTAGTGCACAGACACCTGTCTACCGGAGGCCCAATACCGCTAGACTTATAAGGCGTGAGGAACTCAACCTAGAGAGAAGAGAGAACGACTAATCACGCATGATAGCAACCTAAAGCACAAGATAAGAGGTCCATGGAAGGCATGCCAGAAGTCTAAGTGAGTGAACTCAACTCAAGAAAACAAGCCCAAAGTCACCCAAAAGAAACACAAAGAAAAGAAAAGCTAAGCTGGAAGAAAACATATAATACATAATATACAAACCAGCTCCCCCTCACGAAAAGCCGTAAGGGCTCACGACTCCAAGCTCACTCCTTAAGGCAACAAATCTGGAGCTATCCAAAGGCTTGGTGAAGATATCGGCTAACTGAAGGCCACTCTCTACGAACTGAAGCGCGATATCTCCCTTCTCCACATGGTCTCTAAGGAAGTGATATCTAATATCAATGTGCTTGGTCCGGGAATGTTGCACTGGGTTTTTAGCAATGCAAATAGCTGAAGTGTTGTCACAGAAAAATAGCACACTCTCTATCTCTAACCCATAGTCCCGTAAGGTCGATCTCATCGAGCACACAGCTCTGATAACATACTCGGCCTCGTGTGGGTGTGCAACCCTGCATCGCTTCCTAGATGACCAAGAAACAAGAGAAGTGCCAATGAATTGGCAAGTGCGAAGTGCTCTTCCTATCTATCCCTGACCCGACAAAGTCGGCATCGAAAAGGCTCTAAGAGATAGACAAGAAGGCGAAGAGTACCAAATACCATAATCGGTGGTAGCACGAAGGTACTGAAGATGCGCTTGACCTTTGGCGGTGAGGCGTGAGGAGAAGCTTGAAATCGAGCGCACGGACACACGACAAAATGTATGTCGGCCTCGAGCGGTGAGGTACAAGAGGAGCCGATCATGCTCGAAACTCCTTTTGATCAGCCAGGCTCACCATCCTCATCGGGCTCGAGGACGAAGTGGTGGCCATAGGAGTCATGACCGGCTTCCCATCGGACATGTCGAGCGCCTCGGAGGTCACGGGTATATTTGCCTTGATGCAAGAAAGTACCCTCCGAGTGCGCTTGATTTGGAAGCCAAGAAAGTAGCTCAACTCGCCCATCATACTCATCTCAAACTCTGTGCTCATCTCCTCGTAAAACCGAGACACAAGCGAATGAGATGAGCCACCAAAATGATATCGTCCACATAAATCGGACAAGAAGAAAATGAGACTCATGGTGTCGATGAGCGAGTTTTGTCTACTATACCCATTTTTAAGTCATGGCTGAGAAGATAAGACTTGAGCCTCTCATACCATGCTCTGGGGGCCTGCTTGAGTCCATACAAAGCTTTGGAGAGCTTGTATACATGACTCGGAAACTTGGGGTTCTCGAATCCTAGAGGTTGTTTGACATAAACCTCTTCCTCAGTATAGCCATTGAGGAATGCACTATTGACATCCATTTGATAGAGCTTGAAACCCTGGGATGCAGAGAATACAAGCAGGATCCTAATAACCTCTAGTCTAGCTACAGGGGCAAAGGTCTCCTCAAAGTCAAGACCCTCAACCTGAGAAAAGCCCTGTGCAACTAGCCTAGCCTTGTTGCGAATGACAACCCCATCCTCACTCTGCTTGTTTTTGAACACCCACTTGGTCCCAATGACATTATGACCAGATGGGGGCTCGACAAGCTGCCCTAGTGCATCAGTCATCACTACGGTGACTGGAGGATGAGAAGCAGTAACCATCTTGCCATGTCAGCAAGGAGAGCAAACTAAGTCTTTGACCATCTTGAGTTTGGGCAAACCCCGAATGAGATCGTGGCTGCTAACTCGGGTCAAATGATCAAAACCAATGTGACCAAGTCTCCTATGCCAGAAGGAGAGATCACGGGACTCAGAAGCAATCAAACATCGAAGAGAGTCTCCAGAAGAAGTAGAAAAATCAGCACGAAAGACTCTCCCAAATCTAGAAATCCCGCAAACTAACCCTCCTGATGAATCAAGGATTCTACAGTCATTACTCTTGAAACTTACCTCGAAAGAGTGACCCGCTCAAACAGATCACCAATGATCTGATCAGGTGGATGAGCTTTCTGGATATGACGGGGAGGACCAGAAGCAGAAGTGGCCTCTACCTCATGCACATAAGAGGTAGGAGCGAGCCACTGTTTGAAGGAGAGTCGGAAGGCAAGGGTGGTCTCCACGAGGTGCGAAATGGAAGCAGGAGGCACCTCGGTTGTAGAGGGACTGGATCGGTGGAACACCATCATCTCCATCATCCTCATCTTCTACAAAGATGGTCTCGGAGGGATAAGAAGAGCCTGAAACATCAGGTCTAGCTCCTGGGCTAGCCTCATCAAAGGTCACATCATAGGTCTCTATGATCCTATGCGCATCAACGCTCCAGACCCTATAGCGACGAGAAGAAGTCGAGTAACCTAGAAAGATACCATTAGAAGAGCGAGACTCAAACTTATCTAGGTTACCAAACTTCAAGATAAAACACTTGCAACCGAAAACGCGAAAATGAGACACACTGGGCTTTCGCCCATACCTCAACTCATAAGAAGTGCGATGCAAATATGCTCTCAAAAACACGCGATTAGAAACATGGCAAGTAGTAGCTATAGCCTTAGCCCAAAACTTACTAGGAGTACTGTACTCGTCTAGCATCGTCACAGCCATCTCAACCGAGGTCTGTTTTCCTTTCCACTCGCCATTCTGCTGAGGCGTAGGGAGAAGAGAACTGATGCTCTAAACCAGACTCCACACAAAAACTCTCAAAGTAGGAATTCTTGAACTCCGTGCCATTATCACTGCGTATAGCTCGTAATGCACCTGGGAGCTCAATAGACAACCTCTTGATCAAACCCTGAAGTGAGAAAAGGTCTCATCCTTGAGGCCATGAAGAATACCCAAGAGTATCTAGAAAGATCATCAACGATGACAAGAACATACCACTTCCCTCCTGTTGATGCACTCTGTTGGACCAAGCGTGTCCATATGTAAAAGCTGTCTGGTGCATCAGTCATCACTACGGGATTGGAGGATGAGAAGCGATAACCATCTTGCCATGTCGGCAAGGAGAGCAAACTAAGTCTTTGACCATCTTGAGTTTGGGCAAACCCGAATGAGATCGTGGTCGCTAACTCGGGTCAAATGATCAAAACCAATGTGACCAAGTCTCCTATGCCGAAGGAGAGATCACGGGACTCGAAGCAATCAAACATCGAAGAGAGTCTCGGAAGAAGCGGAAAAATCAGCACGAAAGACTCTCCCAAATATAGAAATCCATAAACTAACCCTCACGATGAATCAAGGATTCTCAGGCATTACTCTTGAAACTTACCTCGAAAGAGTCATCGATAAGGTGAGAAGCAGAGAGCGATTGTATTGCGACTTACTTACTAAGGCAACATCTTTAAGAATGAAATTTTTGTTAATGCAGATGGTACCTTTAGCAATGACTCTACGAAGATGCATCCCCAAAAGTGATTAACTCATCACGGGGCTCGGACTAGGAAGAGAACCAACGAGATTCTCGGTCATATGGCGAGAACAACCGGATTCAACAATCCAAACATCGCCCTTCCCCATCCGACGAACTGATCAAGACACAAGAGAGAAAGATGACTCGATCTTTGGGATAGAGTGAAGACTTAGGAACCCAATCTTGAACCATCGACACCTCAGTACCGACCATAGAAGAAGGCGGACTCTAGTGTCTCTCGACGCTCAACTCTCACACGATCGTGACAACTCGGTAGATAATCTAGGAGTCAAAGCGGGTTGTACGCCGTGGTGTAAAAGCTGGACCATCCCAGGAAGGCTGCCTGGATCTCCTACCGGAAAACACCTCACGTCGCTGATATCTACCTCGATGGAAAAAACGAGGAATATCAAGAGGACGGCGGAAAGACTGACTACAAACAGCTCCAGGACTAAAACTCGAAGAACTAGCATGAAAACCAAGTCTGGGCTTTGCCCAAAAACAGGCGACTCTCTAACCTGTCTAGAAGCAGTGTGTGTCTTAGGAGCACTCAAAGTCTGGGGATGACCCTGAATAACCCTAAGAGCAGCAACACGCTCACGCCGAGTGATCTTGGCGCGCTGAGCGTAAATCTACTAGGTGACCATCCTTCTACGGAAGGTGCATGTGTACTTCGCCTTGCTAGGCGAAGCAATAGGAGTAACACCCTTACAGTCGAAGTCCTATGGACAACCCCAGGACCTAAACTTGGTGGTGCTCACTCAGGAGCTACCACAATCTCACCACTCTTGGAACCGCGCACAATGGTGGGAGGATGCGCCCGAGCGTGCTCCAAGGGATCAAACCCTAGACCTTGATTGAATCTACTAATCTTGGATTGGTCTAGAATAAGATTGAGCTTCTTCTTGCCTCCAACAAACTTCTCGAGAGTGCTCATAAGATATTGGCAATTTCGGAAGAAAGAAGCACAAGAAGAACAGGGGGAAGGAGAGGAAGAAGAAGAACCAGAAAGAGAAGATCTCTCAGCACGTGCTTTTTGTTCCCTTAGCACGGCTGCCTCAATCTTGAGGGCCACACAAGAAACGCAAGGAGCATCTCTAATCCTAAGGGTTTGGTCTTTTAACTTCTTCTTAAGCTCGACATGGATTTGATCCACATCATACTTAACCCCAACACACAGCAAGCAACCAGTTTGTGACTTAACTAGTAAATCCTTAGCAAGTTGATCACACTTGACATTCAAAGCATCATTGTCAAGTTTTAGTTGCTTACCGCCCTCACATGAGTATTGGGTCCTTAGAAGCATGCAATTCAAGTTCATCATTTCTAGCGTAAAGCTTTCTAAGGTGTTGATGGCATCAATTTGACAAGCAATTTAGGGCAATTAGCACATGATGGAGTGGAGTGAGCATGAAGAAAACTAGCCTCAACAGGAATAGCATCAATAGAACTAGTGCTAGCATTCTTCAACCTAAGACCATCAAGTTCAGCAAGCACACTATCATGTATGGTCCTTAGGTTCTCCAACTCCACAAGAATAGCATCACACAAAGAGCAATCATCAGTGACTCGGGAGGGAGAAGATCTAAGTGAAGCTAACTCCCTTGTCAAGGTACCTACTTCCTTCTCAAGCTCCGTACACCTAGCTCTAGCTCTAGCATGAAATTTTCCTAATTTGCAGAAAGCTTCGTTGAGCTGGTCATAGGAGGGTACCTCATCCGAGTCATTTGTAGAGCTCTGAGTCGCCGATGTCGTTGGTGTCGGCCATGAAGCACATGCCGGAGAAGTCATCGCCGCCCTTCTTCTCTTGCGGATCATCCTCGCCCTCGTCGCTCCATGTCTCCGTGTCGGAGAGGTTGATGTCGTCAAGCGCGGCGAGGACGCGGTGGAATAACTTCTTGTTCTTGGAGAAGTTGCGGTACTTCTTCTCGTGCGCCGGTTCACTGAACTGGAGGCTTCTTGTTGCGGTTCTCGTCGGTGTAGTCGTTCTTGCCCGAACCGCCAAGCGTCGTTCTTGCCCTTCTCCGGCTTGGGACAGTTCGCGAATGTGGTTGGGGCCACCACACTCGAAGCAGGTGATCATGCCACCTCTCTTCCTCTCTCTCACCCTCTTGTATGCATGAGAAAACTTGCGAGCGAGAAGAGCAAGCTCATTTTTGGAAATTTTTCCAGTTGGTCATCGCTTAGCTCGCAAAGGGCGGAAAGAGAGAAACCAATAGAAGGATCGAAGAAGAAGATCAATGGGATCGGTGACCAAAGCCATCGATCGAGATTTCGTCTTCCGAGAGGCGACATCGATCTCATGAGTCTTGAGGCGGAATAAAGCCCGTCAAGAGTCAGAGTCGATAAGTCGGTGGTGTCCTTGATGGTGGTCACCTTCATCTCCCAAACCCGAAGGTCGAGTGCGGTCAAGAAATGCTGAGCATTGTCCGAGTCAGGGTATATGCAACCAACTGCTCGGAGGTCGCTCAAAATCTTTGTAAACCGACCAAAACACTCTTGAGACTCTCACGGTAGCGTTGATCAAACTTGTTGTACTCGCGCTTGAACTCGTCTGCCTCACGTCTTGATTTGAGTAGAGCCCTCATGGTAAGCATCGAGGTTACCCAAATCTCGTGGCGGAGCGAAGGTGAAAATCCTATCATACTCACCGTGGCTAAGACCCTGTATGAGAATGTTCCTTGCCTTAGCATTCGCCTCAACGTCAACCATATTGATGGCCGTGACATTTTCATCAGCAGGAACCTCATATGGGAGTTTCACCTTCTGCCATATCAGGTAGCCCTGGGCAGTGATGTATGACACCATCCGGGACTTCCAAAAAGGAAAATCAACTCCATTAAAGATGGGAGGCTTGGTGGAATATTTGTCCGTCGCCATGTCTCTTGAGACCGGTCAAGACATAGAAAGAGCAGAACCGGCTCTGATACCAATTGAAGGACCAAGATGGCGAACAGAAGGGGGTGAATGGTCGCAAATAAAAATTCCCCCAAAATACTCCAACAAAAACCTCTCCGATCATCTTCCGGTGATCTCCCAACCGTCTGGACCTCCGACGCTCCTCGCCTAGTCCCGGTCATCCTTCGCCTCACCATGACCTAGCACCGTCGCCCTGCAACCATCAAAGACAAGGAAACTCCTCACATAGCAATGCCCACAAAGATGTGCAATAAACCATCCAACTCATCACTACCGCGTCTATACGATCGGTACTTCCACTCCTGGCAGAGACAACTCAAATTGCTTCATTTTGAAAATCAATCCAAACCAAACTCAAACTTGAGCACAACTTGCTCAAATAAAGTCAAATACTCATCACAAACATGGATGGACCTCCACATGGTCCTTCAAAATGTTACTGAGTCAATTATTAATCTCTCATAAAATTTTTGGATCATGATCACACATGAGAAAAATTATAGAATTCTGACAATGTTACTGTCCTAATTATGTTCATTCAGTTTTTTATTTTTTAAAGATAACAAATGAAGCTCAATTATTTTCAAACTTTCTCTGTATGATCGTAAACTTCTTAGGATGGTACCATAAATTTTTCACATCAGGAAAAATCATGTAAAATTTTATAAAAATCAAATAGTGTTTCTGCAGTTTTTAAAAAATGTCTCAAAAAATTGTTTTTTGACAAATTATCATGCAAGATCACTTCACCAAGGGTTATTAACCTGCGTCCGGTTCATTCCGGCCTCCAAAATGCAAATTCTGGACAATAATGCAGAGATCTTGGCCAAAAAGGGTGAGATCTCGTCGAGAAAAACGAGATTACTGTAGCAGTTCAATTTTTTTAAATTTTCAAATCTGGCCGGTAGTCCTACAAACCGTCACAGTCCGGAAACCAAGATCTCAGCGAAATCTCGTGAAATTCCGGTGAGATTTTGAACCTTGCCAGCCACCATGCCACTTCACCATGTCTTGCTGCCCCAAAGACCATGCCCTGGCAACCAAAAAAGTTTGTACCACCCACAAACTCGAGCCGAATTTGCACCATGCCTTAGCCCTGTTGCCACTGCCTCATCCCAACTATAAAAAGGGCATCCATAGCTCCCCACACACCCTGCATACCTACTCGGAGCACCACTACCTAGGTTCAGCCTTGCTCACGTCTCTCTGCCGCCACTGCCAAAGCAGAGCAAGGAAAGGGACGAAACCCGATTCAAGCGACTCAGTGACTACCATCCCAATTCATTGGGCATAGAGCACCCCAGAGCATCCATGAACATGCTGCCCTCCTTGTTTTTAGCTTTTGTTGCCCGAATCACCGTCGCCTCTGTCGTCATCTTCTCCAAGACCGACGCTCTGGAGGACCGAAATGGCGATTAGAGGGAGGGTGAGTGATCCCAAATCTGAAATTTCCCCCAATCAAAAATGATTCAACCAAGCCCACAAACAAATCAATCAAAAGGAGCAAATGGGAAGGAGTAACTGCTCTGTATGGGCGGTGCTACTACAGGGGGAATGGTAGTACCGGACTCAAGAACATCAGCAAGAATAGAGTCTGAAAATAGCACAACTCAAAAGCAAATCTTGAGGAATTTTTTGATCAGTTGGACAAAAACTTATGAAACTTGGTAGATGTGATCTTAAGGATGTCAGGAACTTATTCCAACCTTCAATTGCAAAGATTGGCGTCAAAGTTCTGACCATTTTGCCTGGGAAGGAAAAACACGACAAGTTCAGACAAAACACAATAACTTGATCCTAGACATGCTCATGGGGTTTTGATGATCAAGATGATATTGGACAACTTCCCACTTGTCACAGCAAGCAAGAACTCAAGTCAAAATCTTCGCAAACACGATCTACAAGATTGAATCACTCAAGAATACAAGATCGATTTCTTGCAATAAAAGAGCAATGATCCTTCGAAATAAGAGGCAATAGAAAGTAGAAGGAGGGGAGGCAAATCCAAATTGCGTATAAGAGATTGCAAGAATGTAAGTGCAGAATTTAAATGCTTGAAAGTAAGTTGCTGAATTTAATGCGTAATGTAAATTCAAGCATTATATAAAGTGTTTTGTATTTCTGGAAGGAAGGTTTATAAAGCCTCACAACATGGTTGGCAAAAAGCTCAAAGGAGCCAAAACCTCTAAAACCTTCAAGAGGAGGAAGGCCACCCCTCCCCCTCTGTTTATACTACTCTTGAGTCACCCTCTACCCTTGGATGAGTTCCTTCTACTCGAAGGACCACCATCAAGGGTTAGGATGACTCCCACACACAGCTATACATGGGCTAACCCAAAACCCAACAAGCACACCAGGTTTTCAAGGCATACTAACTAGACCCTCTACTCTATCACTTAGACCTCGTTCCGATTGTCCTCCTTGATCCGAGTAGCTCCTAGCTAGCATCTTAACCATTCCTTGTCTTCTAGGTTCATAGCAACTCTTCTCTGATCATCTTCGGGCGATCCTCAACCGTTTGGACCTTCGACGAACCTCACCTAGTCCCAGTCATCCTTCGCCTCACCATGATCTAGCACTGTCGTCCTACAACCATCAAAAACATGGAAACACATCACATAGCATTGCCCACTTTGCTCAAAATCGAGTCGATGAGTCGATATCAAGCATCGAGTAACCCTACTCGATACTTATCGATTCTCACTCTACTCGAGTCACTTGACCACAAGTCGTTGGGGCATTACTCGACTAAACCAGAAATTGGTAGTAATTGAGCTAACCCGCCGCTCAACCTGGCAGCATCCCTACTCGATACTTCTCAATTCTCGCTCTACTCGAGTCACTCAACCACTGGTCTTTGACCAGCCAAAGTCCAGACCACTGGTCTTCGACCAGGACAGACTCAAATCAAACTCAACCTTGAGCACCAAAAGCTCGAATACAGTCAATTACTCATCACACACTTGGACCTCCACATGGTCTTTCACGCTCGATCATAGCCCACTCCAGCCACTCCCCACCATAACAAACCGGTAAAATAGAACACCTAGACCCTATCGTCACAATCAGCAAATTGGGTACTGTAAGTATCGCGAGGCATGTTTGATATGGTTGCTAGAATGTGTCATGTGGGTAAAGTGTACACTCTCTGCAGATATTTAACTAATTAATTAGCCATGCCCATGGTCATGAGCATCTCAGGGAAGTAATGTCAAGTATAGCTTTGTTTTTGCAAGGGTTGTGGGAAATGTGTTGCGACGGGTTGGTATACTTGTAAGCAAAGGTTGGTTGTGATTTACTCGCTGTTCATGGCCATGGAGGGCTGTGAAATGATGGTGATGAACCCTACTTACTGTTATTACTTTCATATCAAGTGCTCTTCTCAATTTCGTTACCGTTTGGTGAACTACTCTTTTGGAAATAAATTCTGCTTTATGCTGAAAATGAGACTTAGTGTAGTGGCTTGATTTCCTTAGACTAACCTTGCATGTATTTTATTTCCACATACTAAAGTCTTGCGAGTACATAAGTGTACTCACCGTTGCTTAATTCATAATATATATATAGACAAAGGTACCAAAGAGATCCCCGATTACTTGTACTTCGCACTGGGGTCCGACAACTACTTGGATGGATGAACTAGGGCCCTTCCTGGTCAGTTACCTTTGGGTTATGGATGGGCATACTGTGAAGGGATACGGGTAGGCTACACTAGCACACAATTAAAATTTCTACCTCGTAAACCAGAAATCCACGCAAGTAAATGATCATGGATCGTTACCACTAGACGTGCAGTGCAGCGAAAGGAAGTTGATGCAGCTCGAATCAACGAAGTGTGCGTCCTGTTGCAGTGGTCGATCTTCCTCGTGTGGTGGCCGATCCTCCTCGCGTGGTGGTCGATCGTCCTAATCAGTGTCGCAGTAACAGCAACACCTCTACTGGCGTCCACACGTTCAGGAAAAGAACACCGTGCGTTGGTGTGCCAGCACCAGCGCGCACGGGAAGGCTCAAGTAGAGACGGCTAGGGTTTCGGTGGCTACGCCTTCTCACATCCCCAATTGCAACCACAAACTCCCTTTATATATCCATCCCCTCCCCTGCGGTGGAAGCCTACATTAGGGCCCAACTGAAGGACAAAGCATACTTGGCCCATTAGTGACGGATCTAATCCATACCACTATATTCTAACCACTTAAGTGTGTGACCCTGTAGGTTCATGTATATTTGGACACGACTCGGAAACACCTTTTCGATCGATAATCGATAGAGGTACCTAGCAGTACATATCGATTCCCAAATATCCATAAAGCATTGGACTAACCTACTATAATGTGATAATGTCATGTTCCCTTTGCTTCACGATAGCAGATCAAGCTCAAGGCGAGAGTCGTGTCATCCTATGACAGCTTGATCTCTTCACTCATATCGTAGTGGAATAATTTATCTGGATTGACTCTCAATCACATCTGGCATGGCCATGTACTTACTTAATCCATCTACCTCGAGGGGCCCAGAGATATCTCTCCGTTATATAGGAGGAGCAAATTTCGTCTTGATCATTCATGTACCTCAGCATGTTTCATAGTAAACCCGAAAGCTTCCTTCATAACTACTTGGTTAAAGAGTAGCGTTTGGTAGCTCCTAAGTAAACCATTACACATCTAGAAAACCAATGAAGATCTCAGGTCTAAGGAACATACATACACTATGCATGAGACCAACTGATGACACATAAGAATATATATAACAATTCTCGCAGTGTCTCATATGGGTCTATCCAACGCATGTTCACTAACATGTGTTCACATTATTGATTATATATCTCCATATCTCTATGACCCGTGAAACATGGTCATCAATCAATACATGTGCTGATCTATGAAACATAATCATCCTATATTATGATAACCGATCAGGGATAACTTGAATAATATCAATATATGGAAAAAGTTGCACGAACAAGTCACTTACTTGTTGATTAATCCAATCGATATTTATTCAAAGGACAAACAATTATATTATTCCATAAACATAAAGCGTGATACAATCATCTCTATGATCGCCACAAGGGCATATCACCAACATACTGCTGTCCTACTTTTGCTTTATGCTTAATTACTTCTGCGATCTACTTTTGTGTGTAATATTTGGCCGGTCGGCCGCATACTTGTAATATTAAGTAGTTGTAATAGCTTCTAGTCTATGTTTATGTTATGTCAAATGCTTAGACATGTGTGTATGTGTAATGATGCATCTCGAATGAGGGATATGTGGGAGCTAGGCGTTGATCTTGGGAACTAGCGTTGGTCACATATCTGGGTACCCGAAATTGCTCGCAACTGTATGACGTGTGGACACGTGCGACCGTAGTTCCTTGTTTATTGCGACACACACCCCTCGGTGGGTGTGGACGATACCAAGGTTATGACACAGCCAGCGTGTGTTACGCCTGGAAGGGTTGGTCTCAATCCTAGTATGGTTATTCGGAAAAGAATCGGAACTTTCTTGGTTGCGAAAGTGTGTATGGTGCAACTAGGTGGCTCATATTTGTTTGAGCGAGGGCCTTCTCGTTAATACTTCGTACACGGGACTATTGGTGGCAGTGAGTATACACTTAAGTGGAGTATGGGTGTCACTTCTAGTCCAACATATGAGTGAGGTTCGATTCATATTTTCGGGTGCCCACATCCTAAAATTATGAAACAAATTTCTAAATGATCCTAAGATCCTAAGAAACCCATTTCTACAAAAAGATTTAAATTTGAACCGTGTTTGAATTAAATTTATAAATATGTCATTATTCAATTCATAGAAATTCAAATAGTTATAACTTGCACATATAAATTCAAATTTTGGTAAAACAAATTCCTAAGCCCTATTAAGATCGTCATAACCTTGTATATGCAAAAATATTCCATGTTTGATTAGGTTTGAACTAAGTTTGTAAAGGATCATGCTTTCAAAACATGTGTGCTTAGAATATAGTCAAGATAGACATATAAGTAGTAATACATATAAAACCTATTTTTATATGACCAATAGGATAGGACCATTTAATGCTATAAAAATGATTTGATTTGATCCCAGTCTGCATTGGTTTCTATTTATAAGTTGGATTCTAGTTATAGAAATTCATATAGCAGTAACTATACTATAGATATTAATCTCTTAATTTTGTGAAAACTAGTTTCTAAACCTTATTAGGAACATAATATACCTGATTAAGCAAAAGTAATTCATATTTTATTAGGTTTGAAATAAAGTTATAATAGACTTTAGGTGCTAGGCACATATGTGTGCATATAGTTAGTATATGACCATATAGCACAAATGTATACTAATGTATTAGAAACCAGCCTTTAAACATTCTATAGGTCCAGATAAGCTAATCCTGTAAGCGTAAATAATGTTTAGCTTAGTTTGAACCAAGATCCTATATAGCTTTGCTTATCATGTGTAAAAGATTAACATATGCATATCTTTCACAAAAATATAATAATAGATGTAAGACTAGTTGGTGTATGCTCTATAGGTCGAAACCACCTAATACAGTAAAGACCATTATAATTAGTCATAGTTTGCACTTAACCTTAATCAAAATACAATTTCATGTAATAGACATGCACATAAGGATTTGAAATACAAACAAATATAAATAGAATATCACAAATAAATATTAGGTCTTGTAAGACTAGTCTTAAAACATTCCTTAGGTCATGTAACGACCCCCACTACTACAGGAATATACATCACAATCGATTCTTTTTTGTCATCACAGTCAGTTCTGGTGGCGACACAAAGTTATTAGACAATGATGATGGGGTGCTATCACAATCAGTTCTCGCCCGATAAAGACGAGGGGGTCATCTCTATTGGTTCTTTCTAAGAAGCGATAGAGATAAACCCCTCATCTTTATCAGTTCTCAGAAGGAAGCGATAGAGATGAGGGGGTCATCTCTATCGGTTCTTTATAAGAAGCGATAGAGATGACCGCCTCAACTCTATCGGTTTTTAGAAAGAAGCGATAGAGATGAGGCGGTCATCTCTATCGCTTCTTTCTAAAAACCGATAGAGTTGAGGCGGTCATCTCTATCGCTTTTTACAAAGAAGCGATAGAGATGACCCCCTCATCTCATCGCTTCTTTCTAAGAACCGATAGAGATGATGCCCTCATCTCTATCGCTTCCTTCTGAGAACAGATAGAGATGAGGGTGGTGTGCTATTTTTCGATTCAGCCTCCTAAAATAGCACATATTACACACAGTATGCACATATCACATTCACACAGTATAGATTACACACATTATGCACATATAACATTCACAGAACACAAACACTTTATTACAACACACATATCACATTCGTTCACAAAATAGAACTCAAACATGCTTAATAGTCAGTACACATGCAATCGCATACACATATGTAATATTGTTTACATATGGACTAGTAGGAGCTTTTAGGATCTCTAAACCAACCGTCCTCCGAGATAACATCCATCCAGTACCACTGGCATAAGTGGTCTCGTAATTTGTTGAATGAAGGGCTTTTTAAGCTATTCTAGGAGATATTGATATTCTGCGAGATAGAAATGAGTGTTCTAATTTAAGTTTTAAAATTTCTATGTGAAAGGCTAAGTGTATTATTATGCATGTACACCTTAGGGAAAAGGTTTGGGCCGCCGACCAGGATCAGCATGTGATGCATGACATAGAAGCCGCACAGGTCGTCGCTGCCTTGTTCATGACACTGTGAAGAAAGAAAAAGAAATTAATAGACGAAGAATAGATGTCAAAAAATATTAATCTTATATATGGTAGGCACTTGTACCTTGAAGCGCACATACTCCAACTTGGAGCCCTTTTTGTCATTGTGTGTCCCTCCTTCAGCAGCGTAGTTCGAGAAACCCTGATATACATTGTAGTGATGCAATTGAGGCAACAAAAATGAACATAGTTAAATACAGAAAGTGTTAGGTAAGAGTAGTGCACTTCTCCAAAGTAGGCTTGATCGCGTAGGCCATCGGTCTCTTCTCGATCGAGTTAAAAGTGTAGACTTTATTGTCACTCGGAACGAGCACGAGTAGAACCTAATGGTTGCTTATTAAATGGTATGCAGTGCAAGGAAATAAGTTCACATACTGTTTAAGTGCGTACAAGTAATTGAAGGGTAGAGTAGTACTTCTCGTGGTACGTGAGTAGAACGAAGTCCTTCTTCGACTCAGTTCTCAATGCCCCCTTGATGTAGCTGGCAACAAAGTTGGTTGAAGCCTAGCCATGGTCGCGGACACAACCTCAGGGTCGATGAACCCATCTAGTTGTCGATTCGTCAAGGCTCGCTGCCTCATTGCCCTGCAACTCGAGTTGAATGTTAAAAAATATAATGTGAAATCCTATAGAAGTCATAAGCTTGTGTTGTATGGTGCTATACTCACAACGTCCAGGATTGTACAATAGAAATGTTGATGGCTATCAGTTGATACTAATGAAACAGATCCTCAAAATTGACTGGGAATGTTCCATGGTCCTTGTGGTGGAAATGTTCCTTTCTATACCTCACATTGAAATCAACATGCCGCTCGACCTCTTTCACTTTGTCAATGTATCATCCATGGAGCAAATGAGTCCACTTGCCTAGATGATTCAATTGGTTGGGTAGGCAAAAGGGGCTTTGCATGTACGTAGGCCTTAAAATCATAAGGGGTGTCTGTGGCCTATGCCGACTTTCCTTTCTAGGCAGAAGGAGTTTCCGAGGTCGGGGCAGGGGGCTTTTCATGTACCTTAGGGGCGTTGTGGCCTCTGTGAGCTTTGCTTTCTTAGCAGAAGGAGCCTCCAATGGTTCTGTGGCTGTCATGCTAATCCTTTTATGTGCCAGCTCTGCACTCTGCCCAGGACTCGTCACGGTGGTGGGAGCAGGAGCAAGCGCAGGTACGGTAGGAACCTACGAAGCACGTGCATATGTAACTTGTTGCAATAGTACTGGAATGGTAGAGAACACGTGGGGGATTTTTACCTTGACCAGTACGACACCCATCGTTGGCCACTTGATGAACGACATCAGTGCTTGCCCGAGAGTGGTGATATCTTTGTTGGGGGGAACTCGAGCACATGTGATAAGAATGCTTAGTGGACGTAGTCCACCTGCACCCTCATGTAGCCCTTCCTGTGGAATATGAGAATCCAGGTATCCTCGCGTCCAAATACGTCCGAGAGATAGGCCCAGAAGATATTCCCTGCGTCAGGCCCCACTGCCGTGCGCAAGGGGGTACGTTCTAAAGGAAGTTGAGCATATATTTAGATATGATAGATATGGTTGTAATCCGAGTTGTTAATGGGGTAGATAAAGATGTAAACTCTATCCTATTAACCGACTAGAATATTCAAACCGATCAGAACTCTGTAAGCCGCCCCACCCCCGCTATATAAGGGAGAGGGCGGGCAACAACATAAGGATCGGACTATCCAAGCAAAGAACAATCAAGCCATAGAGCATAGCACACCTCATATCGCCCAGAGCATATTGCGCTTTGAGAACCCTGGATCCCAGAGATCAGCATAATTCCAGCACACAGGATTAGGGTATTATCTCCTCCGCGAGAGCCCGAACCTGGATAATCCCTTGTCTTGTGTGACCATCGGGTTTGAGATCCAGCGCCTACCCCATAAATTTATTGCCGACTACAAAAGTCGACAGTTGGCGCGCCAGGTACGGGAAGCGCTATACTCTTTTCCCACAGACTCGATGGTAGCAATCGGCGGATCCATCACCACCTTCGTCTCCGGCCAGGCCTTCCGCTTCGGAAACCTGGATTTCATCGCGGATGCGCGCGGAGAGCTTGTCTGCCTAGTCCAAAACCAGATCCGATCTGGTGAAGATCAGGCCAACCCATCTCAGGTATGCCGCTCTGACTCACCTAGAAAACCAGTCGGCATTGTAAGGAACTGCTGCGATTTTCGCGACGTCTTCGCGATTGAGCAGGAGACTGATCTCCATCAAGAAGACCAAGAAGCTGCGGAACAAGATCGTCGGCGTAGGGGTAAGGATGTTCCAGCGCGGTCTCTTCGATCGCGCGGCCGCAATGTCCGCGAAGATATCCTGAAGTCCAGGTTGGGAGATCAATCCGTCTTTCGCACGCTGATGCAAAATGTCGTCGCCTCCAAGACGCTCCTCGACACGCTAGATCCAATGATCTCAGCGGATAGTCCAGCAGCCCCGATTGTGGCCCAGATCAAGGCCATGGTGACGGCGGCAGTGATCCAGCAGAACCAGGAAAAGTCGGTGGAAGAAGCATACTCGCACTCCCATGCGGCAACCCGAGTCGCCAGCAGTCGGACCGCAACCAGTCGGAACACCGGCAGTCGGCGACACACACCACCAGCCAGGGACGTCCGCCAGATTCTCAGCCGCGACCTCCGCCAGGACATCACAGCCAGGCGACAGGAGCGGGACGAGGAAGAAAGGCGCGGACGCCACGACGACTATGAGCGTTTCGGCACCGGTCGCGATCGACAAAACAATCAAAGATATGATAACCGCGATGACCACCGCCGCCGAGGTGGGAGCGATGACGAATACCGAGTCTTGGACTCGCCGCGCTGTACCCCACCCCGACGTATTGATGACCATTGCTGAGCTAGAGGCTCACCACGACGGACTCCCCCTCATCATGATGAGAGATCTATTGACGGGATCCGAGCGTTTACTCCTCGACTGCGCCGAGTGATATGGCCTGAAGGATTCAATCCCAAGGGCATCGTAAAATTCGACGGAGAGCGGGTCCCGGAAGCTTGGCTGCAGGTTTACGCCCTGGCAGTTAAAGTCACTGGAGGGAACCAGACTGTCATGGCGAATTATCTGCTGGTCAACCTCACCCCCTCGACTCAAGCATGTCTCACGGGCCTCCCTGCAAACTCGGTAGACTCCTGGAGTGATCTCTGCGATCAGTTTATTTCCAACTTCTAGGGCACCTACGAAAGGCCTAGCACTCCATGGGACCTGTACCAGCTGCACCAGAAAAAGGACGAGACGCTGAGAGATTTCATCCTGCGTTTCATGCAGAAGAAGAACACCGTCAGGGACGTATCCGAGGCGGTGGTGGTGGCGGCCTTCCAAAAAGGGGTAAGTGATCCTGATTTAATCAAAAAGATGTCCAGGAAGCCCCCGACCTCCATGAAGGAAATGTTCGCGTTGGCCAACCACTACGCCACAGCCTCAGATGCCTTGGCCGAACGTCAAGAAGATCGCCCGCCGCAGAAGAACAAAGGCGATAAGCCCGAGTCCTCAAAACACAAGGATAGGAAGCGGAAGGGCGAAGAGCTAGTTGCGGTAGCCGAGCACAACCGACCCCGAGCTGTTCGGCGGGAGGCACCCGACTACAGCACCATCATGGAAGCAATCTGTCCTTTCCACCCTAAGGGAAAGCACGCCGCCAAAGACTGCTTCACTTTGAAACGTTTTGCGCGCGAAAGTCACCGGCAACCGGCTCTAGCCAAGGACGAAGCTGCTCCAGCAAAGAAGAAGGACCTCCCTGACGAAGAAGATTTCCAGGAACCCGAGAAGGAGCTGAATTACATCTACGGGGGCTCAACCGGATACGAGTCCAAGCGGAAGCAAAAGCTTGTCGCTCAGGAAATCAATGCAGTAGAACCGGCAACCCCCCAGTATTTGAAGTGGTCCGAGGTCCCGATCACCTTTGATCGTAGGGATCACCCCAACCGGGTCCCACATCCGGGTAAGTTTCTCCGTGCTTGACCCGGCCAGCGCAGCGTGAAGCTCAAGAGGGTTCTGATCGATGGCGGAAGTGGACTCAACGTCCTATTCACCAGGACTTTCGACGACATGAGCATTCCCCGCTCCGAGCTAAGGCCGAGCGCCCAGCCGTTCCATGGAGTTATCCCCGGAGGCATCCTCGTTCCCACTCGGGCAGATTTCTTTGCCTGTTACATTTGGCACCAAGGATAATTTTCGAACCGAATATATCAATTTTGAGGTAGCCAATTTCGAAACGGCGTATCATGCTATCTTGGGAAGACCCGGCCTAGCCAGATTCATGGCCATGCCACACTACACTTACTCAATAATGAAGATGCTGGGACCTCGAGGAGTCATCACGGTCTGTGGAGACATCAAGCAATCCTCGCAATGCGACCGAGAAAATCATGAACTCGCCGAGTTGCGGGAAGCGTGCACCGAGGCGAAAAATATCCAAACCGAGGCTGCCACGTTGAAAGACGAAGGAGACGTTCCAGCAAAGAAGCAGGCCACCTCAGGAATCAAGCCAGGCGAAGGAACCAAAAGAATCATTCTTGACCCGTTCGACACATCTAAAACCACTTTGATCGGGACAGGGTTCGAGGACAAATAGGAAAGAGCGCTCGTCACCTTCCTCCAAGCCAACAAGGACATCTTTGCCTGGAAGCCATCCGACATGCCAGGTGTACAAAGGGAGGTGATCGAGCACTCTCTCCACGTCGACGAGAAGGCGAAACCGATTAAACAAAGGCTTCGGCGGTTCGCTCCAGATCGCCGGAACACCATCAAGCAGGAGATCACCAAGCTTTTAGCTGCAGGTTTTATCAAAGAGGTGTATCACCCTGATTGGTTAGCGAATCCTGTATTGGTTCAAAAGAAAAAAAAACTTGGCGCATGTGCGTTAATTATACCGATCTTAACAAGGCATGTCCAAAGGATCCCTTTGGGCTGCCCCGAATCGATCAAGTGGTCGACTCGACAGCCGGGTGTGAAATTTTGAGCTTTCTTGATGCCTATTCAGGCTACCATCAGATTCGCCTAAAGGCGGATGATCATATCAAGACATCGTTCATCACGCCTTTCGGAGCCTTCTGCTACACCACTATGGCATTCGGCCTGAAAAATGTTGGCGCGACTTATCAACGCGCGATACAGCGGTGTTTTCACGCCCAGCTCGGGCGCAACGTGGAGGCATACGTGGACGACGTCGTGGTAAAAACTCGGGAAATGAAGGATCTTATCACCGACCTAACCGAGACATTTGAGAGTCTGAGGACTTTCAGCATGAAGTTAAATCCCGAGAAGTGTGTTTTCGGAGTATCTTCGAAAAGCGCTTGGTTTATTGTATCTCGGCGAGGAATCGGCCAACCCGAGAAAGTCAACGCCATATCAAACATGAAACCGCCGACTTGCCAAAAGGACGCCCGAAACTTACGGGTGTATGGCGCGCCAAGCGAGTTCATCTCCGACTGGGTATGCGAGGAATGCCATTCTTCAAACTCCTCAAAAAGCAAGACAAGTTCCAGTGGACGCCAGAGGCAAAGCAAGCATTTGAAGACCTGAAGACCTTCTTAACGACACCCCCAGTTTTGGTCTCGCCAATGCCAGAAGAACCTCTGTTACTCTACATCGCGGCAACGACTCATGTAGTCAGCACTGCAATCGTCGTAGAGAGGGAGGAGCAGGCTCACGTGCACAAGATCCAACATCCAGTCTACTTTGTTTGTGAGGTCCTGAGTGAATCCAAGGTACGATATCCACAAGTGCAGAAATTATTATATGCCGTACTTCTTACATCTCGCATGCTTAAGCATTATTTCCAAGAGCATGCCATTTCGGTGGTCACCTCCTTCCCGATTGGGGATATACTCCACAACCGGGAGGCCATCGAGAATTGCCAAGTGGGCAGTCGAGCTTGGGGCCTTCGATATCTCATTCAGCCTCGATCTTGCCGTCAAATCTCAAGCGCTTCACGACTTTACTACCGAGTGGGCGAGCCAGAACCCGACGAGTACCAAGGAACTCGAGTATAGGACAATGTACTTCGATGGTTCCCTCATGCTCAGCGGCGTAGGGGCTGGTACAGTGCTCATATCGCCAAGCGGGGAAAGGTTGAGATATGTCCTCCAAATATTTTTTTCCTGCATCAAATAACGCCGCCGAGTATGAGGCACTCATTCACGGACTCCGTATTGCCATATCCCTCGGAATCCGACGCTTGGCAGTTCGTGGAGACTCAATGCTCGTGGTCAACCAAGTGCAAAAGGAATGGTCATGTGTCGAAGACAACATGGCGGCCTATTGCCAAGAGGTACGCAAGCTAGAAAACAACTTTGACGGCCTGGAGCTCGTTCATGTGCTCCGGCGAGACAACGAAGCAACCGACGAGTTAGCGAAGATGGGATCCTGCCGGTCCAGAGTACCCGTGGGAGTTTTCGTGGAAGAAATCCATAAGTCCACGATTAGCACCCGGCCAAAAGTGGATGCCCCAGCAGAGAAAAGCGAAGAAGCGGAGGTCTTGGTCATTATCCCAGATTGGACAGCTACATACTTGGATTACCTCATGAAGGACAAGCTACCCGAGGATCGTGTACAGGCTGAAAGGATAATGCGCCAAAGCAAGAATTATGTGGTCATCAGAAAAGAGCTCTATCGGAAAAGCTCCTCTGGCATACTACGACGGTGTATATCGGAACAAGAAGGGAGAAATCTGCTCAAAGAAATCCACTCGGGAATTTGTGGAAATCACACAGCATCATCAACCCTGGTCGGTAAGGCTTGTCACCAAGGGTTTTTCTGGCTGACCGCTGTCACAGATGCGGAGGACGTCGTCCGGACATGCGAAGGATGTCAGTTCTTCGCACGGCAAATAAACAAGCTAGCACAGGAATTACAAACCATCCCGATCACGTGGCCATTTGCGGTATGGGGGCTCGACATGGTGGGACCTTTGAAGAAGGCTCAGGGAGGCTATACTCATCTCTTCGTAGCCGTCCACAAATTCACCAAGTGGATTAAGGCCAAGCCAGTCGCCACCATCACGGCGGAAAAGGCCAAAGAATTCTTTCACGAGATCGTGGTTAGATTCGGCGTACCCAACCGAATCATCATGGATAACGGCACTCAATTCAGAGGCGGGATATCTCAAGACTGGTGCGAGGAACTTGGCATAAAGATTTGCTTCACATCAGTTGCGCACCCCCAAAGCAATGGGCAAGTCGAACGTGCCAACGGCATGGTACTAAAGGCCTGAAGGCAAGAATTTTCGATCGGCTAAAGCCGTACGCCACTCGGTGGGTGAAAGAATGGCTGTCGGTACTCTGGGGGCTGCGAACAACCCCCAGCAGAGCAATTGGGCAGTCCCCTTTCTTCTTGGTATATGGCTCCGAGGTAGTCCTCCCTACCGAGTTAGAATTCGGGTCCCCACGGGTCCGGAGTTATGAAGAGATTGCCTCAGAAGAAAGCCGACTAGAAGACCTTGACCGCCTGGAAGAGGCCAGGGACGTCGCAACAATTCAGTCGGCAAAGTATCTCCAAGACCTACGGCGCTATCACGGTCGTAGAGTGAGGAGCCGCACGTTCTCCAAAGGAGATCTAGTCCTCAGAAAGAACCAGAAGTGCGAGCATAAGCTCTCCCCGAGCTAGGAAGGCCCTTACATCATAGACGAGGTGGCGCCTGGGGGCTTACAAACTCAAGAGAGAAGACAGCACGGCAGTCGGCAACAGTTGGAACATAGAGCTGCTACGTCGCTTTTTCGCCTAAACTTTGTAAATTAAATTGTTCCTTTGGAAATGAAATAATCGATATTCAAAGTTATCTCTTAAGTAATTTCTTTGATAACCATGGGTCAGAGTTCTTCACTCCTACGATTTCAAGACTCTGAGACATGCATCACAAACCATGCCATAGAGTCTGGGGGCTGGACTACTCGGGCGCGATATGTCAAAATTACCCAAACAAAGAGTCCAACCCAAAAGAGTCGAGCAAAAATCACTTTTATGCATTTGAAATTTACAGGTCTAACGTCTCTACAATAGACGAAGAGGTGTCCTTGACCTCCTCCCAGAGCTCGGCGGCTCGATCCTCATCTACGTTGCAGGCGAAGCCTTCCTTAACGGCCTCAAGATCCACTCGGGGATAAAGCGACTTGGTGATCGCCAAAGCCTGGCTGACACCATTGGACGCCATTTCCTTCGAGAAATTCTTGAGCGCCCCGGGAGCTTCCCTCAGCCGAGTGATGACCTAGTCCTTGCTGAGTGGCCTCTCGCCCCCAGGGTGAAGCGAACTCAGCAACGACTCGGAGGCATCCTGGAGCTCAGTGCAAAAGGCCTCGAGGGCTTCGACCTTTTCGTTGAAGACGGCGATCGCGCTGCCTTGAACTTATAATCTGCGGAACAAGGCATTAGAAAAAACGACAAATGAAGACAGGGTAATGCCGAGTTGTAGGAGTCACCTTCAAGCTCCTTCTCCACCTTTTGCTCTATAGTCTTCTGCGGCTTTGAGCTGCCCTTGAAGCCTCGCAACGGCGGAATCTCGAGCTGACATGAAAAGAGGAGGGTCAAGAAGCCGTATGATCAGGTGGAAGCGTGAAGGGGTTCCTAGAGTAACCACCTCGAAGAGAGCCAATGACGTCCAGCTTTTCTTGGCGCAAAGCATTTTGCTTCTCCCGTAACGCCTGGACATCGGACCGGAGGGATCGCAGCTCAGCCGCACGATCGGCCTTGACGCATTCCAAGTCGGCCAAGTATTCTTGGTGTGTCCGGATTTCAGGGAGCATCTTCTGTAAGTACTCGGATTTCCGCTCAAAGCGCTCCCCCATTTTCTGCAATTATCACGACAAAAGATAAACGCATGATGAACGACGGAGTTAGGAATGCAGTAATTGTGGAAAAGTGCTTACCCGGGCCGCACGTGCACAAGCCGCGGCGTGGGAATAGAAATCATTCCTCTCTTTCTCCTCCTCCTCCGGGTCGTCAAGGAGCTTCAAGCCCTCCTCTTCGTCAACCCATGCAGCTTCCGTTATGAGCCGAGGGCGAGCAGGGACTGGCGGGACTCGGTGAATCTCTTCGACCTCAGGGGACGGACAGGAAATCGGCTCTTGAGCTGGAGGGTCCGGCACCGGAGCGAGAGGAGTAGGTGACGGCGACGGAGGACAGGAAGGTATTTCAGTATCCCCGAGTGTTGTCCCCACGACCGGAGAGCAACCTCCCGGGGGCTCTGCGACCGCAGGGGCCGTAGACGGCGTCCCAACAGGAACTTCAAGCGAAGGATCCCTACGAGAAGAATTGTTAGCAAGCCATCAGAGCAAAACAAATAGAAATCAGCAGGACAACCATCCTGTTGGACTTCTTCATTTTTATCGGAGGTTTCTTCCGAGCGGTCGAGCCGCTCCCAAAAGAATCACTTGGCGCCCAGGGTTCCCTCCGAATGCTTGGGTGCTTCGGCAGTGGACTTGGCAGAGACGCCGACTCACGCGAAGAGGAAGCCGAAGAAGCCGGGGCTCACGCCGAAGGGTCCCGGATCTTGGGACCGCCAGCCGGTGGCCGGGGCTTCACAGGGTCTTTGGTCGCGGCCCTTTTTCCCTTTTTTGCGGCAGGATCTCCTGCGGGAGAACTCGCTCGCCGCTTCGGGGAATCACCCACGCGAGTGGGCATCTCCGGAAGAGGCGCGTCGCTGAAGAAGGCCAGGCGGTCCTGTGAAGAAAAACTGAGAGTTAAAAGACACCTCAAGACGAAGATAAGAATCTCTCGAATTAGCTCACCTCAGGAGGGGGTGTGAAGCAGTAAAAGACTTCGGGCATCTTACGGAGAGAACGTCGACACTCGAGATGAAGAATTCGCCGACCCGAGCGAATATTTGCTCCCAAGAAAGCTCATCAGGCCGCTCCCGGGTACGCGAATCCGAGGTGAACTCGCTGTTTCAGGGGCTGAATCCGGCGGGCGACGAAGTGCAGGGCCAGACCCACCCCTGTAAGACCACTCTCCTTCAGCTTTTCGATCAGTACCAGAAGGTCATGAACCTGATCCATATCAACAGATTTAGGGGTTGATGTCCAAGAAAGAGATGCCTTAGGACTACGCCCGCCAAAGGAGGGAAGAGCAGGATCAGGGTTGGCGCACTAGAACCACTCATGATGCCAACCCTTATTGGAGGTTATGGAAGGAATTGCGAAGTAATTTTTCTTCAGCCCTTCGCGAAGATGGAATCCGGCCCCCCTGATGTGAGGTTGTGTCCCGATCTTTCGATGAGAGTGATAACTATCGATTTGGTGGAACCGACTTTGACGATCCGACTACAACATACGACGATGATGCACCTTAGCAATCGCTAAACCAACTCCGGAGTGTTATTGATCTTGACGTGGGCACGATCAACCTGAACACGAGGTTCAATTCCTGCAAGCAACCGAAGAACAAGCAAGAACAATAGTAAAAGCAATCTGAAATTGCAAATAAGAATTGAAGGCAAAAATCAAGGTGGGGTTCTATTGAACGTCTTGATAAGGTGGCTGTCCAGCACAACTCGTAGACACAAAGTTTGCACTTGGCTAAACTAATCAAACAAAACCCAAGTGTCTAAAGCGGCGGCTACTGAGTTTATAAGAGGGATGGACATGAGAGCGACGTCCTAGGGTTGTGTGCAGCCTAGGGGGGTGCACACAACTTGGGCTTGGGCCCCCACACGCTTACAAGGCCCGAAACAACCCAAAACATTATTGTTGTTTATTTTTTTGATGATTTCGACTGATCCACAATGAATTTGGAGTTGGGATTAGATTCATTGGAAAGATCTCGTTGTAAGCTTTCAATCAAGTCCAAGATCAACCAAATCGGAGTTCGTATGCAAAAGTTATTCATATTTGAATCGGTGTTGTCTCAGGAGGCCGAATTGGATTCCAGAACGTGATGGATTTGATCTCTCTCTTTTCTTGGCCTGTGGATGACGTGTTGGAGTTGGCACAACCAAATGTGGTCATATCCATAGTAATGATGTCCTCATTATCCTCCCTTTCTTGAATTTGAGTCGTCCTCGACTCATGCTCAGCTTTTAGGTTGTCCTGATAATTATCCACATAGCTCAACACTTCTTTCCAGCATATAAAGGCTTGATGAATGCTAGCACTCTTAGATGCTTCCTCCTCTCCATGAAGGAAAACCATCCTAGTAGATGTAGACGATGAGAGGATGCCGTGAAGCATCGCCAAACTGATATCGCGTTGGTCATTTCCAAGACGATCATGGTCTCATCATTCTCCCTTTCTTGAATTGGAGTCGTCCTCGACTCCATCACATTCTCCTGCAGAATGTTAGTCGCGACAAAGAGCAAAGCAACATGCATATCTTTTGTGATCAAATCAATGACTTGTGAATCACAATCACCCAAACACTCCCTTTCTTGAAAACTATCATATAGATTATAATCGACGGTAGGGGTACTTGATATGATATTAGAATTATCAAATTGATCACATTGTTGCATAGGATGTGGAGGTTTTAGATCTGAACAAATGTATACTCTATGCACTTTGTACTCTCCTTTATCATTATATTTGCCAACAACATGAAAAATATTTCGCGATAACCATGGCAAATCAGAATGTACTAAAATTTTCTCCTTAAAACTATCTAGATCACACAGAACCTCAAATTCAATGTAACCTAAAGTATTTAAAGAAGACATCAATTTAAGCTCATCTTCTTCACTGGTAATGTGAATAACATGTTTATGTTCAGCGCAAGTGTTTAGTTCAAATATAATTGTTTCATGTTCATTCACTAGTTGTAGTGTTGGTATAAGTGAAGCATTATCACACAACTCTTGTTTATCACCAGGAATAGCAACCAAATCAGCAATGGGTTCTATTAATAGTTGCTCTACGATAGCATGATTCATGGATAGTTTTGTCTCTTCAAAATGATTTTCACCATGTATACAGTCCATACCTTTGACATTACCTTCTAAATCATTCTCAGTGGTTGTAAGTGCAACTTCAATTTCCAGCACTTCACATACGTATGGAGCAGCAAAGATCTCCTCTTTCGGCATATTTTCTTCTACATCCTTCTCCCGATGGTGCTCACTTTTTGGCAAAATGTTAGCTACAACAGAAGGTGCAACAATGGGCACCTCAAATAAAGCTAAAGGCTCTTTCAAAGATTCAGCAAGCATGTTTTCAGCTCTACAAGCACAATCAATCAATTCTGAAAGACAACTATATGTTTTATCAACAAGAACATCCTGAATTTCATGATTAAGTCCACGTATGAACCTAAGCTCAGTAGCTTCTTCACATTCTTGTAAACCACAACGCAACAAACAATTTTGCAAATCATGAAAGTATTCTATAACGGTTTTAGATCCTTGTTTTAAGCATTGAAGTTTAGTAAGCAAATATTCAGCAACATATTCAGGAACATAATCATTTCTCATAAGTCTTTTCATGGTATTCCAAGTTTTAGGTTCTTTATCATGTCTAGATATATGCTTCCACCAATATATTGCATCTGATGTTAACACTTTAACTGCGGCACTAATCTTTTGGTTTTCAGATAAGTCTTAGTTTGCAAATTCTTTGTCTACCGCTATCTCCCAATTAATATATGCATTAGGATCGAACTTTCCACCAAAAGTAGGCAATTCAAACTTGATTTTACCTTGTTCATCAGTTGATGAACCCGTGGCGATGTGTGGTGGGGCGACCGAGGCAGCGGGTCCATGCTGGGAAGCCGGGGCAGCAAAGGGAACCCGTTGTGCACGTAGTACACCATTGTTGTTGCTTAGGAGACGAGGCGGAGGACTAGACGTTCAAGGGGCAGCAGCTACAAGCATATCAAGTCTAGACAAAATAGTAGTAAGGGTAGTGTTAGCAACTCCCTGAGCAGTCTCGATGGACCGGAGACGGTCTTCTTGCAGCGACATTCGCTCATTAGTGAGTCGTACATTGCCCTTCGTGCGTGGAGAATGATGCAGTGAACTCTTGTCACCTGACATGGTTAGTAGCAAAAAGGGAAAGACAAAGGTTTATGTAATTCCCTATCAACTACTAGGAAGTGGGGAAAAGTCGCTCAACTCTCAAGCCTTAACCAAAGCTCTTACAAGTTCTTACCGTGCTGCAGGAGTTGTCGGTCGTTGGCGGTGTCAAAAGTTCTCCCAAGCTTGGATAAAGCGATTGCCAAGGGACCGAACAAACGTACGAGCGTAGAATATGTGGAGCTGGGTAGGCTATACTTTTTCCTATACAATCTGATAATTCTAGTTATTGTAATGTTAAGTAATGACCCAAACTAGAATTCACAAGTCCTAGTTGCCGATCTAAAAAATATAAGCGAATTTCAAGGCAACTCACACGCAAAGATGATGGTACTTATGTAATTAAGAAATGAGCTATAAAATATAAGTGAGGCACCAAAAGCTCTATTGCACAAGTCGTAGAGAGACGCTAGCTTATTGCTTCAAGAATGTAAAAAGGGCACAAGATTGCTCAACAAATTAATACAATTGCACAATCTGAAATAATGAACACAAATTAGGGTTTTGCTCAATATAGTGCGATCGGCCACTATCTTCTTTTTCTTCTTCTTTTTTTTGGCCTTTTGGCTCTTTCTTTCTCTTTTCTTTCTTTTGGTGACTTTCGGCCAACACTAGTATGAGCAAAGTTTTGGAATCCCTAACATGTTGTCACAAGATAGTATGGTATGATAAATCAAGATTATGCAATGTATCAAATAGAGTAGCCCTAAGTAATATGAAATAGCTAGTCTCAATTGGGATCAAAGTGTTCGCAAAGGATGAATTGGTTCCCAAAGGTATGTGTACTGATATTTTTTGGGTTTTATGGATTGTCGATGCTACTGGACTCAACCAACTCAAAGGAACAAAGCTAGAACACGAATTGAAGCAAGATACCCAAATTCAATGTTTCTAGGGCAGCAGATTTGTTGCCTAGATTAAAGCTTGGAAACGACCAAATTTAGAAGGTTCACTATGGAAAGAATTGAAGCTTATGTCCTCAGATTTCAAAAGAGTACAAGAACATGCAATTTGGAGCTCGGGTGTGAAAGTTATGGCTCAAAAACCGGACAGCACAGAATACCCCCAATTTCAGCCCGCGGGACTGATTCCGAATCCGAATCAAATTCGGTTTGAAGGAGTCCGAATCACAAAGGACACCCAAAAACGTTTTTGTAGAGAACTCTTCAAGGATTCAGGAAAGTATAAAAACTTCCCAATCGGAGTTCGGACGTGAGAATTATGATCAAAATACCGAACTGATCTGGATTGGAAGTACAACTTGCTTGCCAAAATGTGATGCCCAGATTAAATAATTTTGGCTCCAGAATTAGTGTCCAAGACCAACTATGTTTTTGTAGAGATCGTTCCCAGGTTTTAGGAAAGTGCAAAAACACTGCAATCCGAGCTTGTATGCGAAAGTGATGAACAAAATAATGTACTGGACAGATTGAAAAAAAGCTACGCGAAGGAAAAACGATCAGCAACTAAAACAAGGACTCTAATGGATCAAAACCTAACAAAACTCACTAAAATACCACATTGAATCTAAAGGTTTAATTTTTGTGGAGTAATTTTCAATTTAGGATAGAAAACAAAAACTAATCAAAGGTACTGAATCTCTCACCGAGAAACTTGGCGCTCTGATACCACCTGATGTGAGGTTGTGTCCCGATCTTTCGATGAGAGCGATAACTATCGATCTGGTGGAACCGACTTTGACGATCCGACTACAACGTACGACGACGATGCGCCTTAGCAATCGCTAAACCAACTCCGGAGTGTTATTGATCTTGCCGTGGGCACGATCAACCTGAACACGACGTTCAATTCCTGCAAGCAACCGAAGAACAAGCAAGAACAATAGTAAAAGCAATCTGAAATTGCAAATAAGAATTGAAGGCAAAAATCAGGGTGGGGTTCTATTGAACGTCTTGACAAGGTGGCTGTCCAGCACAACTCGAAGACACAAAGTTTGCACTTGGCTAAACTAATCAAACAAAACCCAAGTGTCTAAAGCGGCGGCTACTGAGTTTATAAGAGGGGTGGATATGAGAGGGACGTCCTAGGGTTGTGTGCAGCCTAGGGGGGCACACACAACTTGGGCTTGGGCCCCCACACGCTTACAAGGCCCGAAACAACCCAAAACATTGTTGTAGTTTATTTTTTTGATGATTCCAACTGATCCACAATGAATCTGGAGCTAGGATTAGATTCATTGGAAAGATCTCGTTGTAAGCTTTCAATCAAGTCCAAGATCAACTAAATCAGAGTCCGTATGCAAAAGTTATTCATATTTGAATCGGTGCTATCTCAGGAGGCCGAATTGGATTCCAGAACGTGATGGATTTGATCTCTCTCTTTTCTTGGCCTGTGGATAACGTGTTGGAGTTGGCACAACCAAATGTGGTCATATCCATAGTAATGATGTCCTCATCACCCCCCAACGACCTTGGGGTCACTCTTGGAGGGGTAAGGTTTCAGGAGGTAAAAATGGCAGAAGAGATCGAAGTGAGGTCAAATGCCTAGGAAGGCTACACAAAAATTAACGAAAAGGGAAATCTGCAGGATTGAGTTGGGATTCAGATTCACCAACTCGATTCCATAAAAAAAGAGGAGGCCACGAAGGAAAGCGCAAGCGGGAAGACCCAACCCACGCTGGAAGAAAGATTCAAAGACCACTACCTCTTCAGGGCGAGGAGTGGGGACTGACTCGCCAGCGGTTGGGCGGGCAGAGACCAAGACCAAGTTAGGGAGGATCCCATCTTCCACCATGGATTGCAGCTTCTCTTCCGTCGTCGTCGAGGTCGTCCAATCTTGCGGCGAAGGCGGCGAGGAAGAAGAAGACATCTTTGAAAAAGAAGTCAGAAAGGCAAGGGAAAAGAAGGAGAGAGGGCGCAGCAAGAGAATGAACCGTCGGGCGCTGTACGGCCTAAACCTTTTAAAAGGGGAGAATTGGTCTTCGACGAATTGGCGGAGAAAAGATTGTGAAGCATCGCGTCTTTCCAGGATTTCCCATAAATGATTTGCAGGCCTGTCGTTTCAACTCACAGAGTTTGACCGAGTAAAATCGGGGCACGTCGCTTCGAGCGGTGGGGCATTTACTCCACTTTCCGCTCTAAGCGGGGCGTGGGCGATCTCCAAAGTGGATAAAACATATCTTCTCTCGGTACGCCCCACGCTAGGTCACAAGGTGGTTGCCGCATGACGGAATCATGTACCGCGAGTCGAGCCTAAGCAGGCACGGATCCAAGGGTGTGCCCCATGAGGGTCGTGAAAATTGTGCGTCGTATTAAACGAGTACAGACACCTTTGGATAAAAACGTGATACACTCCAAGAGAGTCTAAAGCCGTATCCGATATCAGTCGGGAAAGGGTATCACTCGGCCAAGAGCCACATAAACGTGATACGCTCCAAGAGAGTCTAAGCCGAATCCGACATCAGTCGGGAAAGGGTATCACTCGGCTAAGAGCCACGTAAACATGATACGCTCCAAGAGAGCCTGAGCTGTACCCTACACCAGTCGGGTACAAGTATCACTCGGCCATGAGCCAAGAGAACCTCGATACATCCCAAGTCGGACTAAAACTATATCTTGCAGCAGCCGAACAAGGGTGTCGATTGGCCAAGAGCCATGATGTACCCCAAGTTGGGCCTAAGTTACATCCGGCAATCGTCAGACATGGATATTGTTTGGCCTCGAGCCAGATGGATGCGGACGTCGTCGAAATCAAATAACATGCGATTTCTGAGATGCCCTAGAACGGGTCTAATCCGCAGTCAAAGGACAGACAAGAACTTCATGGACGAAAGGTACTTCTTTATTATATACAAAAAATTCCCTAGGCATTGCGCCTAGGAAACTATTACATTACAGAGGAGCTACACTTCCCCGCGGCGCGCCCGGCCGAGCGCCTCGACAAGAGCTTCCCTAACCCTGTAAAGGACAGGAAAGATCTCAAGGAGTGCGTCAACAGCCGCACAGTCGCGCTCCACCGCCTTCTCCTCAAGCAGCTCGTCCACGGCCCGGTCGAAATCCTCCCCGAGCTCAACGAGTCTGGGATGTACCTTTGCTTGATGATACCACTACGGCATGATGTAGATAAAAGCTTGAAGCAGGAAAGTGAAAGGCAAAGAGCGAAGGGATACGTCCTAGAAGCGCTGGACTGCCTTTTATAGCCGATTTGGTGAAATTGAAGTTATTAAGCATCGGAAGCCGAAGAGGTTTTGAGTAAATGCAGCTTCAGAAGACGATGAGTTTTTCAGCAAAACGAGTTGACGCAGAAAATCAAGGCGACCTCGAAGACTGTTCGGTGATTATCCACGAAGAAAAGTAAAATTTCGGGCGTGAGAAATATCCAATTCACATTCGAAATACGAGCAAAGGTCCGTAAGGCCGCTCGCAGCAGGCATACCCGATAGAAGATTATGCTCATTTGAAGTAAAAGTTAAAGGTTATATTCGAGTCCTTCATAAATCGTTCGCTATGAGAAAAAGCCCCTCAACCGAATGGAGGAACTAGTCGGAAGTTCAAACAAAAAGACCAGGACAGCAACTCAAGCAGAAATCGGAAGCATAGCGATCGGATCATGAAGCACTCGGGGGCTACTGTGGAATATGAGAATCCAGGTATCCTCGCGATCAACCCCAAATACGTCCGAGAGATAGGCCCAGAAGATATTCCCTGCGTCAGGCCCCACTGCCGTGCGCAAGGGGGTACGTTCTAAAGGAAGTTGAGCATATATTTAGATATGATATATATGGTTGTAATCCGAGTTGTTAATGAGGTAGATAAAGATGTAAACTCTATCCTATTAACCGACTAGAATATCCAAACCGATCAGAACTCTGTAAGCCGCCCCACCCCCGCTATATAAGGGAGAGGGCGGGCAACAACATAAGTATTGGACCATTCAAGCATAAAACAATCAAGCCATAGAGCATAGCACACCTCATATCGCCCAAAGCATATTGCACTTTGAGCAACCCCGATCCTGTGAGATCAAGATAATTCCAAAGACACAGATTAGGTATTATCTCCTCCGCGAGAGCCCGAACCTGGATAATCCCTTGTCTTGTGTGACCATCGGGTTTGAGATCCAGCGCCTACCCCATAAATTTATTGCCGACTACAAAAGTCGACACTTCCCCAAAGGCTGACCGTGCACTTTGTCGATCTTCTTGCATGGAAATGCAACCCCGTGTGCAGCCTCAATGGGAAATTCATCCTCTATTAGGGTGAGTTGGCACTTGGTAGGCGCCTGTAAGAAGCGCACAACTTGAGAGAGAACATTGCGGGAGTTACCCTAATACCTTTAAGTCATGAAAAATTAATTATTACCTTCAGCTGGGGAGAAGACTTATCATTTTTGGAACTACAGCTATTGGGTCGGGGTATAGGCTTCTCTACGATAGGCGAGGGCATCTGACTCTGACTCTGGGAGATCATCGTCGTCATCTCTGCCCTCAGGCGCTCCTCATGTGCCATCATCTCCTCCCTCAACTGCTCCCTGAGCGTGTCCTTGAGGCGCTCCGCACGTGCCTCCCATGATCTTGATCTGGCACTCGCAGTGTCATCTTGGAAGTAGGACTTCTTCGTATGCTCTGCCCCTGTGGAAAGCACCTGGCCCTTATGGTCGGGCTTGTCGATCGCAGAAGACAGGATGTCCTTCGACCCTTAGCTCAAAAAGGTCCCCTACTATTTTCACTGGCTTACCTCCTCCTACAAGAAGCGAGTATGAATTAGATCTGAAATACAACAGGAAGGGTCAACTGCAATGTACTAAGTTAAATGTCTTACAATGGTGGAGACGACGTGCGCGGTAGCGGGGTTTGGAACTACGAGCTGCCCGTCGGCAGTTTTCTTTGTCCTCGCTAATACCCAGTCGCGTGCCCGCTCCTCACATATGTGGGAGTAAGGCATCATAGTCCCAGAGGTCGCGTACTCCTCGACTAGTCGCGCCCATTCTGCCTTCTTTCCTTCATAGCCGGTCGAACTGAGGTGGTGCGTGTGCGTGTTCTACCTCTGGATAGCGTTGTTCTTCGCTCTCAGCTCCTCCGCCTCGAGCGTACTCTTCATCCTCGTGAACTCCTCCCAAACACCGAGAGTCACGAATAGATAACTCTCGAATGGAGTACAGCCTTTTAGCACGTACTCTTGTGCATGAAGACCCTGAAGTGCATCAGAGCCACACCCATCCTCTTCAAGGCGTACCGCCTCGCATTGTTTTCATCTCCTCTTCTATAAACCATTTGCCCTTAACCTCATCCCACAGTCAATTCTTCTACTCGGCGCTGACTTCCTTTCTCCAATCCTTAACCGTGATGGGCACTCTCTCCCTCACCAATTGGCCGAGGAAAGACCGGTATCGCCCCTTGTAATTGGGAGAACCCGTGTAGACCCATGTGGCATTGAAGTGCAGAACCTACGGCATTCTCCCTATGGCCCCTTTGTTCGGTCCTCTGGCCTTCCTCACCTTACTCGGCCCCTGAACATTTGGAACCATGCTCGGTCCCTCAGCAGCACCTTCTACTCTGTCTAGCGATGAGCTGATACTCTCTACTTGCTATATTTTGAGTATTTTTATCTGACATGGTCATATATTTGACATGAGAGAAAGCAATTCATAGCTGTTATGTGCACTTGACAATAAATCATGTAAATCAACAGATGAATGGATAATTCATAGCATTTAATTGTTGTAGCATATTGTAGTAAAGTAACAGATTAATAGATGATGTTAAAGAAAAGTCTATCTATTGACCAACTAAATACGTACAAACGATGACTCCTATTCTCTAAGTAGGTTTGGTCCTAATCCCATTCGAGGATATGTGGTTCGGCCAAGTTCCTAAGCCGTTGTACAACTCTAGAAAAAATTTCGACAGCATCTCCCCGCTATTCTCCAGATACGCGTCTCGACAACAGGTCAAGAGGGGTGTGTATCCGGAGAACACTAGGGAGATGCTACCGAAATCTACTCTAGAGTTGTACAACAGCTCAGGAACTTGCCCGATCTACATATCCTCGAACTGTCCAAAAAATATGGACAGTTCGAGACTGCTTGCTTATAAATGATGAGGACATCCATTCCTTGGATACACACACTACAACCGATGTTCCTCATGTTTCACCACTTCAAGGTCCAATGACACGAGCTCATGCTCGTCAATTAAATCATAAGGTGAGCTCGTTCCTTGCTGTTCATAATTATTTTAATAGGGATAGTATGCTACCTAATGGACATCGTGATTTGTTGTTACTTAGGAATATTGGTGAAGATGCCATGCCAATTTTCCATCCTCAATTCGGAGAGCAAATTATTTCGAGCTGCAATTCGAGTTGGAGTCAGCCTGACAGCCTTGGATTCAAACGGCCATAACTTTCTCATACGGCGTCATTCGGAGGTGTATAAGTACTCTATTGAAAGTTTATTTCATGATCTTTCCAATGTATCTAACCTGACCTCCAAATTATATCGGGAAGGCTTCCAAATAGTCGTAACAAGTGGCTGCTGTTTTCTGGACGGTGCTGCGCCACCTTTTCTTTGGGCCACGGGCCTTGTATCTCGACAGAGGGTCCAAGCCCAGGTTGTGGACATGGGAGGCAACCCTAGTACACCCTCCCCCAGGCCGCGGCTGCCCTCTCCCTTTCCACATCATTAAAACAAGCCGCCGTCATCAGTTTAGGGGAGGTTATTTTGCTAAGTTTGTTCCCCATTGCTTGTGAAACACTTGTTCATCGGAGTAGTGTCGCAAGACCTGGTTTGGTGAAATAGATAACCTCAACTTTGATCGTTTTGAATTGTCAGATTGCTTTCTTTCTCGTTCTTGCTCATTTCTTCTATTGCGTGCAGGAATTAACCTTCGTGGTTAGGTCATCCGGGCGTTAGCACGGTTGATAACGACAGGTGCGTGGGTGTAGCGATTGCAAGGATTCAATCTTCGCTGATTGGAAGCCCTTGGAACGCAAACGTCTCCGTTCCGCAAAAATAGAACCTATCGGAAGATCGGGCCGTTGTCGCATTAATAAATATGCCATTTCGATCGGCATATTTATAAACAAGCACCCTCGAACGGGAGATGTAGGTTACGCAGCCTAAACTATAAAGACAATAAAGACAATGAAGACAAAGTTAAAGTAGATATGCTCAACAAAAAAGCTTATTGTTATGCATGATGACTCAATAGGTATGTAATATGAAGATAGCAATCAGGAGTGATGATAAAATGATAACGTATGTAAGTTGACGAACAGGAAGCAACCTATATAACCATACTCAACAGATCAAAAATATTAAAAACCACTTGTAGGCAACATGTAAGAGCAATATATTGTAAATGAAGGTAGAATCAGATGTTCTTACAAATCCTTATATAGTGATATCCTTGTAACATAGCCTCTTTTCTACCATTAGCATTCATACAGAGTGCAAAATCCCTAAGTATACAAATGAATGCCATTTTGAATACGGACAGGTTATGCAAGAAAGAACTTTGATTACTAATTGCTATCATAATAAGTTGGTAAAAGTTAAAAACATATTTCTTAACCATATTAATATGTATGTTGTTCATATATAGTCAACTATTGTTTTGGTAAATGAAGTCCCAGTGTGGCAGTGTCTAGTGAATTTAATGAATTTTGTAATGTTGCGTTTTTTGGCACTTTCTTTGGGACTTATGTGCTCAAGGAGTAAAATTTCATTTATTTTCCTATATGAAATACGAGTTATGCTTAAGTACCCGAAGAATTTTTACACATACCATCCATTAATTACTTATCTATGAATGAGCAAATATAAGAACTCTGGACCGATTAACTGCGAGGAAAACTTTATTATGTGTTAAGCTCCTTGTATCTAGTCAACTCTTTTATACATGAGCTATTAAGGATATGTGCAAATCAGTAATGTCAGAAATTGAAATTAAGGCCCTGTTTGGCAAAGCTCCAGATCCAAGCTCCACTTCAGATCTAGAGCTTGTAGGCTAAAGTAAAGTGAATTAAGTTTATATTTTTAGTCTGAAATGTAAACAAGATGACCGACCTAAACACTCTTAATGTACCCACAGCTCTAGCTCCATAAATTTCTGGAGTTGGAAATACCCTGCTCCACCAACTCTACAGATTTTGGTGGAGCTAGAGCTATCCCAAACACCCCCTAAATGTGCATTTACACCATATTCTTATAGTCTACTCTTTTACCAATTGTTTTCATGCTTGCATTATTCTCTTCATTCTCTAGGCTTACATCCAACTGTTTTTGCTAGGGTTTACCTTTGGCGTAGAGGGAGACCCAGTTGGCCGCGTGGAGGGGACCCCGGTCGACGGCATGGAGGCTTGGCCCGGTTGGTGGTCAGCAGCACAGAGGCTTGGCCTGGTCGGCGGCGTGGAGGCTTGGAGGGAGTCTCGATCGGTGGTCTGGAGGGGTCGGCGGCTTGGATGCAGAGGAGGCGACAGCTTGCGATGGAGTAGGGAGTTGCGGCTTGGAGGTGGAGAGCCTTGCGGTGGAGTAGGGAGTTACGGTTTGGAGGTTGGAGCCTGTGGACAGAGCAGGCCGAGCAGTAATCTAAAAGGCATTTATGGGGGCTTATTGCTATCAGTGTCGGTTTGAAAAGAAACCGATACTGATAGCTAACTTTACACTGTCGGTTTTTCCCATTAACCGCTAGCACTAATTCATTAACACTATCGGTTTTTCTCAATAACTGATAGCAATATTGATGATTATCACTGTCGTTTTTTCGCAATAACTGATAGAAACAATTTGCTTAACACTATCAGTTGTTTTAAAAAACCGATAATAATAATCGATTATCTGTGTCGGTTTTTCTGTAAGAACCAATAGCAATACATGATGTTAGCTCTGTCGGTTTTCTACAATAACCGATAGAATCAATTTCTTAACACTATCGATTCTTTAAAAAAACCAATAGTGAGTGAGAGTGAGAGGGAAGAAGATGACCGGGCATTAAGTCGCCGAAATGACAACAATCACTGTCGGTTCCATGAACCAACACTGATAAAACTAATCTCTATCGATTTTAAGGAAAAACCGACACTAATGAAAACTAATACTCTATTGGTTTTGACAAATAAACCGACACTAATGAAACATGTATCTCTATCGGTTTTGACAAAAAAAACCAACACTAATGATACTATCGGTTTTAAGGAAAAAACCGACACAAATGAAGCGATATCTCCATCGGTTTTGACAAAAAAACCGACACTAATGACAATATTATCTCTATCGGTTTTAAGGAAAAAACCAACACTAATGAAACCTATATCTCTATCGGTTTTGACAAATAAACTAACACTAATGATATCCATCTTTATCGGTTTTAAAACAAAAACTGATACTGATTATGAAGATATCACTATCTGTTTTAATAAAAAACCGACACTAATGATCAAGATATCTCTAGTGGTTTTATTACCTAAACCGACACTAAAGGTAGGATATCGCTATCAGTTTTAGTAGAAAAACAGACACTGATGATGATTTATCGCTATCAGTTTTAGTAAAAACCGACACTTATAAAATGATATCTCTGTCGGTTTCATTAAAGAAACCGACACTAATAATGATACATCTCTATCAGTTTCATTAAAAAACCGATACAGATGAAGATAACCTTCCAACTCACACGACAAATTAGCTGAACCATGAATTCTGAATTTTCAGTCCTATTAGATCAAAGAGAGAAAATACCATAACTTTTACAAATATAGTTGGAATTATTTGAAATTTTGCAGAAATATACTTTGAGATAATACAAATCTTTTCCAAAAAGAATTTTTGAAAAAAGAGTTAGCACTAAAACAATATGCCAAAAATCACTTCGTATGCATGATTTTTGCTTAAAGAGTAGAAAAGTCAAAACTTTTTAAAATAAAGTCCAAGTTTTTTGAAAATTTTTAGAAATGAACGTTGGACTATTTAGAATCTAGTTTTCCCGGAAATGATTTGATATAGTAGAATGGCTTCTTTTTCTTGCAATAAGTAGCTACATACCAGAATCTAGAGACAAAAATTATGAAAGTTTCTTACAGAGGCAACATAATGCTATTAGCTTAGTGTCATTTCTGTGTCTCAGAATTATATAGATAACATCACATAAAGACTACAACATGTAATTGCTAGACAACAGCACATGAACAAACGTATATCTTACATCTTTCTCAGGTTTTATGAGGGTCTAGAAAGTACTATAATTCCATAAGACAAATTGAAATGTGTCAACCAATAAACAGGAGCTAGTATCATCATTAAGACAATGAGATGAAAACATGAAAGTTCAAACACATAAACTTTAGTACACATAAGCTTTCCAAACCCGAAACTAAAGTTATGTACAATACAAACATTTCAAACACATAGCATTATTTACAATGATGTACTCCCTTTATGTACAATACAACCCATCTTGATGATCTATGCGGATGTAATTTGTTCCATGTGTGTCGTCGTCACCGCTAAAACATGCTCCATCTGCAAAGGGTGGTATCTCACTGAATTGGTTGTACTCTTCTTCATCTATGATATTTTCAACTCAATGATTCGCCTCTTGCCATGAAGGACGAAGTGCAACCTCAGATTGGCTAGATCACGTACGTACAAGACTTGATTTGCTTGCTTCGTAAGGTTGAATGGGTCATCTTTATAGGCGAGTCTATTGAGATCCACAAGAGTAAAACTTCTCTTGTCGACCTTCACTCCGTGTGGAAGTCGCACACACATACATCGGAACAATGGAACTTGGTATATTCCATAATCGAGATCCCAAATTTCTTTGATCATCCCGTAGTACGAGTTCATTGCCATTGAGGATCCTCCTTTCGAGTGATCATCGGAGAAAGCATCTATACTCACACCACTGTTTTGGACAGTACTCTTTGCATCTTGACTCTCAGTCTTGACTCTTAGTGTAAAAGGTGTACCAATTAATATCGTAGCCCCTGCCATGTATGTATAGTAAATCTTGGTCCGTCAACCAACCAATTGACATTCTCACTGATGGAGACCTCCGCCTTTTCTTTGAACCATGTGAGAAATTTATTGTTGTGTTCTCGCGTGATGCAAAGCTCATCTATATGTGGATTCTCTTCCCGTAATATCAACTTGTGCTGCTCGATGTACCATGCAACTTCTACGCTATGCTGCAAGACTGTCAAATATGCTTTGCAATACATATCAAACCGTGGCTTCGTTAGTTTGGACCCAACGGTTCCTTTGCCAGCAAGTCTGCCCTCATAGCAAGATATAAGAACACCAATTGCTTGTCTTTTTCCTAGATAGTCCATGCAGAACTCAATAACCTCTTCTGTCCCGTAACCTTCAATAATACTACCCTTAGGCATCGACCGATTCCTCACGTATGACTTTAATATACCCATGTAACTCTCAAACGTATACATGTAACGTAGGAATGCGGGTCCACATATCTTAATCTCTCTAACAAGGTGTACAATAAGGTGGACCATGACATCGAAGAACGACGGGGGAAATGCATCTCAAGCTGACATAGAGTCCGCACCACCTCACTCTGTAAGTTGTCTAGCACATCGGGGTCAATAACCTTGTAAGAAATAGTATTGAAAAAATAACATAGCTTCGTGATTGCCATCCTGAATCCTCTAGCAGAATATTTCTGATTACAATAGGGAGCATTTGGGTCATCAAGACATGTCAGTTGTGGGACTTCATTCCAAGCAACTTCAAATCATCCATGGACACAAGCTTCTTAATATTTGCGGAGTAGTCCGATGAAACTTTAATACCTTGGAGACACTTACAGAGGTCTTCTTTCTCCTTCTTAGATAGGGTGTAGCATGCAGGGGATATACGGGCCTTTTTCGTCCTCATCTATCACTGCAAGCTTGGGCCTAATTCTCATGTAGGCCATGTCGCGATTAGTATTCACACAATCCATAAGTTTTCCCAGGAATGTTCAACAGGATGCCAACCAAATTGTCGTAGACATTTTTCTCAATGTGCATAACATGAATACAATGTCGTACATCTAACTCCTTCTAGTATGGTAATTCCCAAAATATCGACCTCTTCTTCCACACAAAACTCAAATTTTGGGATGTTACAACTTTCCTCTCTGCGACAAAGGAACTCCACACCCGAGTGATACCTCTTTCTTCCTCTCTGGTGTCTGGCCAAAATCTGGCCAAATCCAGTCTTCTTCGGTCACTCAGCACAGCAATCTCGGTTCAACAACCTGATATCTCGGCTCGTTTAGGCGAGATTTCGCTCACCGACCAAGTTTTCCACCGAAAGTAGGTACTGAGTTTTCATTTTCTGTAGCGAAATTCCATGAAATTCGCCTGAGATCTCGCCATTTTGAGCTAGATTATTGAGTCCATGTGGCGGATTATGTTGGTTTAGGCCGGATTTGGTCGGTTGTTGCATGCTGACGCCTAACAGTGATGATTTGCATATTCTTGTTGTTCGGATTGTTAGTAACATGTTGCAAGATTAGTGAGTATATGTGTTGGATTAGTGAGTATGTTGTGCTGGGCATTTGCAAGTAGTGTAGCACAATCATTTGTCTCTCTTGGCGATAAATTCTCAGATTCAATTTCAACATGATGAATAATATAATGCTAGGAAGTGAAAGAGAGGCAGAATTAATGAAATCGCTGCAACCTTGCACTACAATTTCAACCAATTAAACCATTACACTACTACTTCATGCAGTACTACATTTGCCAAAATTAACATAAATTCACCATGTTAATTAACATAAATTAACATAAACTAGTATGCTCTTTTCATATTTAGCCTCTACAATAACTAGCAAGTGTTAGTGGCATGTTTGAGCAGCAAGCACGTGTAAATGGCTTAGTGACATGTGTGAGCTTCTGTTCATTACAGTAGAATTCTTTAAGATGATGTTAATGGATACTTTGCATTTAGTTATCACAAATAATATTTTCATTCTTTATCGATTGCCTCATTGGCATCTTTTGTGTTCCGTTGTAGGTTCTCGTAATGGCAGATCATGCGGGTACTGTATGGGAGCATGGGGAGCGCATCGGACCATCTGGGTTGAAGTGCAATTATTGTAGTCATGTTATGAAGGGTGGAGGGGTGACCCGTCTGAAGGAACATCTAGGTGGTCGCGCCAGCGATGTGAAGGCCTACCCAAGCGTGCCTAAAGTGGTTAGGCTGGCCATGCTTGCGAACATCCATGGAGGTCAGGAGAAGAAGAAGAAGGAGGCAGTACGCCTCCGTAAAGAGGAGGCTTGCGACGACTAGTCCACCTTGCCCGCAAACTACCGTACCGAGAAGGAGCAGCTCAAGATGGCCATAAGGGCCTCGAAAGAAGAGGTCTACCTTAGGAGCCAAGGTTTGACCCTAGGATCGAGGTCTGGGAGTGGTGCAACAAGGCCCACTACTACACGAATATACATCACAATCGGTTTTCTTTTATCATCACAGTCGGTTCTGATGACGATACAAAGTCATGAGACACAGATGAGGCGGCGCTATTACAGTCGGTTCTTGCCCGATAGAGATGTGTTCGTCATCTCTATCGGTTCTTGACAAGAAGCGATAGAGATAACCCCATCATCTCTATCGGTTCTTATAAGGAACCGATAGAGATGAGCGTGTCATCTCTATCGCTTCTTATAAGGAACCGATAGAGATGGGTGGCTCATCTCTATTGCTTCTTCTAAAGAATTATAGAGATGGCATGCTCATCTCTATCGGTTCCTTATAAGAACTGATAAAGATGAGTGTCCCATCTCTATCGCTTCATCTAAAGAACCGATAGAAATGAGGGGCTCATCTCTATCGCTTCTTTTAAAGAACCGATAGAGATGACACTATTACAAGAATATACATCATAATTGGTTCTTTTTCGTCATCACAATCGATTTTGATCAGGTGAAGCAACTATATTTCTTATGGGCAATAGAAGACACGGCAGACAACTAATTCATTCTTACCAACATTTGAAGACCCAAATGGTACTAACTGCTATTTTTAGCAAGCATTTAGGCTGTATGATTGCACTATACTTCTGAATACAACAAAGTTGTGTATTTCAAGTTTTTGTATTTATAAACAGCTTGATTATGCAAAAATAGTATAATTCAAGAACAACACAACACAATGATCATACATAAAGAAATTGATTTAGTGAAGCTGAGATTACAAATCCTCTACTCTTAGGACTCAAGATATATATATATATATATATATAGGATAGTTAAAATTAGCAACAAACTCATCTTGGAGCACAAAGTGATATCAATTGGCACTGTTCAAGGCTCGAGAATCATCTTTAATTCATGAACGTTATAGTACCTTGCTAAGCTTTTCTATTCAATTCCCTGCATTTGTAAGGGCAGTAAGCCAGTAAATTCAAGGTCACATGTTACTTAACCTATATTTGTAAGTGACAGTAAGTCCCTACATTTATTTCTTATGCTCTTTTCCATGCTTTGTGGTTTTCTCGCATTGATCCGCAAGGTTCTCGCTGGTCATCCTTAGCCTTTGCACTTATTTCAAGATCGCTTTGTAACTACAATAGTTTATTATTGATATTTAATACAGCAACTCATGATGCTCTTGTTCCCTAATAGGAAGAGGAGCTAAAGAGGAGGGAGATGGAGGCTGACAAAGATAAAATGATGAGAGAGTATAGAGCTCAACTGGATGCGGAAAGGGCTCAAAAGCTAGCTCTTGGAAAAAACTACTCAAGATCAAAATCATCTTTAATAGTAATTGCTCAACAATTTTAATAGTAAAACCCTTAAGTAGAAAACAAACAAGCACAATTCCAATAGCAACTCCTTCCCTTCTCCAAAGTATTCTCATTCAGCCAACAATTTTTTTTCTAACATGTAAAATTAATCTCACCAAGGCATTTGACAAACTCAAGATTTATGCAGATCAAACATACGTTCATTTTAATGCATACATTACCACATCATAAACCAAGGGGAAAAGAACAGCTGAATGATTTTATGTTGAAACTTACCATCTTTCGTTCATCTTCTCTATGCATTTGGCACCTTCCTTCCGGTCTTTGAACTTCACCAATATAACACCTTGCGGATGATTCTTACATACCGCAAGCGAAACATATGCATTAAACAAAAGTGGTTAGTTGGAAAGGACAAAAGAAACAAGAAACCACCAAGAATCTGGTGATTAGGGCCATTATCGAGTTATGGCTGAATCGAACCATGCCAATATGGCTTATTCAGAGATTTTCTATGTCTAATATATATATTTGATCATTGTATAAAAAACAAAACTCAACTATGGATTTGAAGGTATTAAACAGGATCCACTTTTCCGCCAAGTTCAACTTGTGGGGGTATGAAAAGCCCTACAGGAAGACGCTATATGAGATCTAGTTTTTGGTCCTATAAAATCCAACGCACTGGCTCACACTTAGGTATATTATAGGCCTTTAATACTCAACACACCCAACTCATTAATAATGTGTTGCCATTCACTGACCTAACTTTGTGAACACCTTCTTCATTGGAGAGCATACATTAGACCCGCTTTGGCATAGCAATAAACAACAAGAACTAGTCAATTTATGTAGAATGTAGATGTAGTTATCCGCTCTCTCTTTTAGTCAAGAGTGCTTAGACAAACTAAACTCCGAAAGTGGTCAAGTAAAAACACATCCCAACAGCCAGAACTTTTGTATTCCATATGGCTCTTGCTAATATCAGACTATGCATGTTAAAAAAATCAGCTAGAAGGAAGTCTAGGTAAGCATGTGAACTACGAGAAGTTATACACGCAACCCGATTCCTGAACATGTTACAACTTGCAAGCAACATTTTCTTTATGGCCAAACTCATTTATGTGTTGTTGATTTTCCAACGATGGCAAACAAAGACATGTGAAATTAATAATTACCTTGACATTTTCAATCGACCATGCTTCATGCATTCCTCTCTAACATCCGCCTCAAGCTCGGGAAGAAGAGTTTCATCACCTACGATGACCAGAATTCCTTAATCCCATAGAAAAGAACAATAAAGTTGCTAGAAAGTATCAATCCAAGGAGCAATGAAAAATATAATGTTCCATATGACAAGGGCACACTATTTTGGGGCACATCAAAGCATACTTGCTACTTACTCTTTACACATTACTACATCCATAATTAGTCCAAACATGCAAAGCTTGCATATGACCTACAGTGGATACCATCGTTGGGCGGAGATGATGAAGCGGCGCCGGCGACGGTGAAACCCTAGGTGCGTGAAGCGCCGAGCGGGGGTGGAGATAGGAGTTGCGGTGGGAAATTTGGCGGGAGTAGGAGGTGGCCGGCGGGGGGGTGGAGGGGCGATCGGTCGAGGCGAGGAATGGAGCCGGCGGCCGGGGGTGGAGGGCGCGGCCGCTCGAGGCAAGGAGGAGAATGGCAATGACTTTAAGGAGCAAAGTAGTTTTCTGTGTCGGTTTTAAATCCTATCCGACTGAAATAACATCAATGCAATCGGTTTTTATTTCTAACCGACTGAACTAAAGAACCGGTAATTGCAATCGGTTTTAATTGTTAACCGATAGAAATGTCAGTTCCAAATAAAGCCCAACACAGATAATGTTCATATTACTATCGGTTCTAAATAAAAACCGACACAGATGAAGAACATATTACTATCGGGTCCAGATAAAAACCGACACAGATAATGTCCATATTACTATCGGTTCCAACTAAAAACCGACACAGATAAGAACCACATTACTATCGGTTTCAAATAAAAACCGACACAGATAAGGACCGATTACTATCGGTTCCAAATAAAACCGACTACGTATAAGGAACATATTACTATCGGTTCCAAATAAAACCGACACGAGATGAAGAACATATTACTATCGGTTCCAAATAAAAACCGACACGATAAGAACCATATTACTATCGGTTTCAAATAAAAGCGATACGTATGAAGAACATATTATCGTCGATGAAGTATTACTATCGGTTGCAAATAGAAACCGACACGTATGAAGAAAATTGTGAAGAGGATATACGATTTTGACAAATTGTGTCAAATGTAAGATTTTGGTAGATTTCAAATGTTTACAACTTTTCATATACATTTTGACAAATTTAATAAAGATTTACATAAACTGGGCCTTTATGTATAGTTCCTTCATTCACAAGATATACACAATTCGAGTGCAACTTAAACTTTCTTCACGACATATCGAAATTACCTAGTGCAAAATTGAAGGGGTTTGAAGGAATGCTCACATTTTGAAGAAAACCACAAATAAGGGAAAAAGAGGGAAATCTCCTCAAGTTAGGGCTTCAATTAAATTTACCTTCTTAACACCCACCTTTAAGGATTTTAATTTTCTCACCCAAGTATTGCTTCCAACTAGAATATATACTATTTTTTCGGGTGGCGACAGACAAATCTCATCTAGAACAACAACAGAGGAGAGTTCAGTTCGAGGGGTATAAATAACCTAGTGAGGCACATCACAATCGGTTCTCACTTAAGAAGCGATAGTGATGTGGTTATGCACATCACTATCGGTTCTTATGTGAGAAGCGATAGTGATGTGCATGCTCATCACTATCGGTTCTCACAAAAGAAGCGATAGTGATGAGCACGTGCACATCACTATCGGTTCTTATGTGAGAACCGATAGTGATGAGCATGCACATCACTATCGCTTCTCACATAAGAACCGATAGTGATGTGCCCAGTGTTACATCACAATCGCTTCTAACCAGAGAACCGATAGTGATTAATATTAACACCTCTCCTAAGTCATCTATCACAATAATTTTTTCCTAAAAACTTAAGAACCGACTGAGATGAAGCGATAGTGATGTACCATTCTGTAGTAGTGGCCCTTGATCCAATCCACTCTCAGCAAAATGTTCGGCAGGTCCAAATCAATATGAGAAAGCCATGCCTCCATCGATGTTGACCTTGCACGGAGTGGTGCCCCATAGCAACCCTATATTGACACTGCATTCAAGTAGGGGACGAGGCAGAAGCTAGGGAGGGCATAGTCAAAGTGGTTCTATGCTAATGCAATTCCAGGAAGGAAGGCCGAGTGTCCGTATTTCACAGGTATGAAATGATCGTATGATTTTAAGTTACAACTCTTGTGATGATTGTACTAACCTCTTATGCCCATGATGGACAGGTGCACTCAAGATGACGTAGGAGCTAGGCCCAGGGGTTCATGCACCACGGGGCCACGAGATAGACGGGAGATTGTCTAGTACCTTCAAAAGTTCAGGGACGACTGGACCACATTTGGTGTGATAATCATGTGTGATGCCTAGACTGGGCCTACTCAGCAGAGCATCATCAACTTCATGGTGTACTGCAATGGGGTCATGTTTTTCTATAAGACCGTCAATACCACAGGCACAACATTCGGTTTAGTCTTTACTCTTGCATACAAGAAATGTACGTACTAACTTCTGGCTTGTTCATTCACAGGCAAGGTCCAGGACCACAAGTACCTGCTACGTGAGATAACAAAAGTTGTGACTGAGGAAATTGGGGTAGAGCACGTCGTGCAAGTGGTCACCGACAACACAGCCAACTTCAAGAAAGCATACCAGTTGTTACGAGTGGAGTACCCATGGATTATATGGCAGGCGTGCGTGGCACACACTGTGAACCTTATACTGAAAGATGTGTGTGACGTCCCACTTATCAAATAGGTTGTGGGAGAGCCCAAGAGGATTTGCAGATTCTTGTACAACCATAAGAAATTGCATGCATAGATGAGGCAATAAATAGGTGGCAAGTTCTTGATTAGGGGTCGGCAATCAATTAATTCGGTTTTTTTGGTTTGCTTTTTAAATATTTTGGTATTTGGATTTTGCTAACCGAACTCATCTAAAAAGCAAACCAAATTAACCGAACCAAATCAGTTTGGTTAATTCGGTTTTTGGTTTAACCGACGTCATCGGCCGCCGCGGACCCTCCCGGCTTTGCATCGGGATCTCGGCGATCCACTTCGCCCTCAGCATGGCCCCGCCATGGCCTCTGCCGTGGAGATCTCTGTGCTACCCCTCGAAAGCTTCCAGAGACCCGTGCGAAGGACAAACGTGAAACCAAAGATCCAGAAAATAGGACAAAAGGGAACAGCCACGGCGAGCGAGAGGACGCCCTTCTTGCTATGGAACAGCCACGGCTTCAGCCCCACCTTGTGGCCGAGGGAGCCTCACGTGAGGAGAGCCGGAGAACCTTGTGGCCGAGGGAGCCTCGCGTCGCACGGTGAGGGCGAGGTGGCACCGGGCGTAGCCGCGCCTGCGCAAGAGGGAGACGACGAACTGAGGGAGGGAGGGGGAAGGGGTGGGACCGCGGGAGGCTGGGAGGGAGCCACCGAACCACGTGCGGGCTATGCGGAGAGGGAGGGAGGTGGCTCACCGACGGCGGCGAGGGATGGAGGTGAGGGGGCGCGGGGAGAGGAAGACGAGGCTAAGGGGACGGGGAAATGGGGATTGATTGAGTATTTGACCGAATGCGCGAATGGAACCAGTGCTACGAGATAAGTTCAGTTTTCTCAGTTAGTTCGGTTTTTCAGATTCAAAAACTAAACCGAGTACCAAAACCGAATAGAGTTGAAATACAAACCGAACCGAAAACAAAAAAACCGATTTTTTCGATTGATTCGGTTCGGTTTTTCGATTTCGGTTAAAAATTGCCCACCCCCATTTGTGATGCCAAATGCCACTAGGTTTGGTACGACCTTTGTTTTCCTGGATAGCTTCTTCAAAAAAAAGAGAAGTTTCAGAACTGGATGACACAGCCGGACTGGACAGGTAGCAGGTGGGCTGGGATGGAGGAGGGCAAGTTTGCATATGACCACCTCATAAACATGGTTTTTTGGGACTGGGTGGAGTGGACCGTCTTGGCCGTAGAACCCTTGTACAAGATGTTGAGGTTTGCGGATCAAGACAAGTTGCCAACGATAAGTGATGTCATGATGTAGTATGCAATTGTGCGGACTGAGTATCACAAGTGCTTGCGGGAGGATAGAGACCAGTACAGGATATTCCTGCAAGTCCTGAAAAAGAGGTTTGCTGATATAAGGGATACCTCATTTCTTCAAGCAGGTCAATGAAATTAATATATTCATTTCTGTTGTGCTAACTATACAATGTTCGTATCTGTTGTGCTAATGATTTGTTCATTGCAGCCTCTGTGCTCGACCCATAGTCTCAGTTCTCGTACAATATATGTAGCACTCCCCAGTACATGGGAGTGCTCTCTACTACCCTAGGCATTCTAGCTGATGAGGATAATAGCGCGATGTAGGCTATACGGGAAGCTGACGTATACCGTCTTAGGAGGGGATGGTTTTCCACCTAGCTTGCACAGTCCAACGCCGCTGATCCCCACATGATGGCAGGTACATATGTAATTTTAGGTATTGATAGCTGTTGTTGTGCACTAACTAACGCACTTTTCTTTTGTCGTTTTGTCTGTACTCAATGGTGGATGGCGTTTGGGAATGAAACACCAGCGTTGCAAAAGTACGCATTGTGGTTGGTGTCATAGTGCGCATTGTCCAGTGGTTACAAGAGCAACTGGAGCACATTTGCCTTAGTGCACGTAGCTAAGAAACCGATTAAGTTATGCAAAGCTCTAGCAGCTCATTGTTATGCACTACAATCTTCAACTTTGCTTGCGGGACTACGAATCCACCTGCCAGGCCCAGGACGAAGACCCATTCGATCACCTCATCGAGGGTGCGATGCATCCTGGTAGCGACTCTATTTTAGAGTGGTTCGATTCGTCCAGGTCTGGTAGGGAGCCCCTACTCGACGAGGATAGTGGATATGACCCACCCCTCCCAACAAGATTCATGATTGACACCATCCCGCTGGAAGAGATGAACAAGGCCATAGGTAATGTGGAATTGTGTTCTATTCTACTTGGTAATCATGTATATTGAAACCTCACAATGGTGTTAACATTACTTCTAATTGGCTATAGGTGGGAAGAGCCTCCCAGATTGGGCCGAGTTCACGATCGGTGACACACACATAGGGAAGAGGAAGAGTGGTACCGACGACAACATGCTAGCAGGAGCTTTAGGTGGGTTGGCGAAGTTATCGGGCAGCCAGCGTGTCAAGGGAAAAGGACGCCCAAAGTGATGACGAGCCTGATGTCGGTAGTGAAAACGTCACGAAACACCTCCTCAGAATGTGCAGTACCAGAAGACCGCTGATAGTAGCTCAGCGACAGACTCTGGAGGCGACAATGGGACGGACATTGTCCACTACTCCCTCTGGCCCCGTTCACAGCCATAATCGATGGGAGGATCGCAATAGGGGGGAAGCGCCCTTAGGACGGGCTCACAGAGGCAAAGCCGTACTACGGGGAAGTGTGCGATGAGTGGTAGGGGTGGGCGATAGGCAGTATAGCCCCAGGATGAAGTAAGTTTATGGTGTAGCAGCCAGTCTTCCAGCCATTTGGGATTCCCAACTGAGCATCCTGCGTATAGCTCGATGCCTTACGGATGAGATCAGGGTGGGTACGGTCCCAAACAGAGTTATGACGAATCGAGCATCTCTTGGCCATTTGACTACACTGATCCCTAGTTGATCCGTACGCACGAGACACATCTATCAGGTACCTTTACCAATTAGAGAATTATACCAACCGGATGGTTCATCATGAACATTGGAAGTCTGCCTGGCTACCGCGGGACATGACCTGGGAAGAATACAAGCAACATCACGAGAGGAGGTATCACGAGGTCATTGTCGATAATGGGGAGGTGGAGTGTCGAGACCCGAATATGCAAATCTGGACTCTGTGTATACCGCACTAGTCCAGGATCATGTTAGTGCACATAGGCTCAACATAGATGAATATCACAATCATACACGGCGGAAACATAATAAAAGACTCCATATATATTAATATAACATATTGAATGACCTTATGGTCAACTTACATGATTAAGTCATGCAAGGCTAGACCAAGATCATTAACTAAAACATTGCAGCGGAATAGAAACATAAATGACCTTTCAATATACCACAGGCAACTGACAAGGCTCGCACCCTATACATTCGTCTCCTTCGGGAATTACTCCTCAAGAATTGGTGTAGACTCCTCAGCTGATGAGTTGTTGTTTGTCAAGGGTGAGTACTTAAAGCACTCAACAAGTTGTGCACATAATGCAATTCTAACATATCTATATGCAAGGCTTATTCCAAAGTAATGGCTAACATGGTTATTTTGCAATAAAGTAGCATTTGCAAATGAATACAACATTTACAATAAGTAGACTGGGGCAAGTGGCAAGGGGCAGTGTGCTAAGGTAGGTCGAAAGGGCAAAGGATATGTGGAAGTCTTGCCGTAGTCATCTTAAGGACTTAACCTTGCAAGCCTTTGACCTGAGTCAAACATGCAACCACATGTCTGGAATGGGCGAATCTAGCTGATTAATTTGTAATATCTTAGCTTTGGTACTACAAGTGGTGGTGTGAGGTTCGCCTTTTTATGAACTCACATGGCGCAAGAGGGGGGCCCTGAGTGTGGTAACCAGTCCCTGTGTTAAAACCTTAGCAAGTAGTACTGGGTTAAGTCATAGCACTGTAAAGGCTTTGTCATAACCTCTTGGCCGATCGCCAAAGGAAGCATGAAATTAGAGGCTAAAAGAGAGGATCATGTCTGTGGGTAAAGCACATAACCACTGCAGAGTGTAAAATTTATTCGGATAGCCGTGCTTGCGGTATTGAGAAATGCTCAGGAATTACAGTCAAGAGTTACATTTAATAAAATAAAAACTTGGTTGGGATGGCAGATTGCCATTGGAAGGTTGAAACTTGGATTTGGGCTGGATGCCATGTTTACTTAAGAAATGCTAAAAGTTACATATTATTGTTATTTGTTTTATTGTCATTTAAATCTAATTATTGTATTCATTTATAAATGCTGCTTACTACAAAATAGCCATGTTATCCATTCCTTTGGAATAAGCTTTGTATATAGTTATGTTAGAATTGCATTCTATGCACAACTTGTTGAGTGCTTTAAGTACTCACCCTTGCCAACAACAACATCACCAGTTAAGGAGTCTACACTAGTTCTGGAAGTGGAATACCAGGATGACATAAGTGCTTAGGATGCGAGCCTTATCAGTTACCTATGGCAAACTGAAGGGTCATTTACGTTTTCTATTTCACTACAATGTCTTAGTTTAATATTCTTAGTCTAGCCCTGCATGGCTCAATCATGTTAGTTGACCATAAGGTCATTCAACAGTTATATTTAATATATGGAGTCTTTTATTATGTTTTCGCTGTGTATGATTGTGATATTCACCTATGTTGAGTCTGTGTGCACTAGCATGATCCGAGACTAGTGTGATATACATATAGGGTCCGAATTTGCATATTCGGGTCCCAACATAGGTGGTATCAAAGCCATACTGACAGTAGGTCTTGGCCCTGGATAGTGTAGTTGTCTCCTAGGTATGTCCAAAATTATTTTCTAATGAAAAATTCAAATTTGACTAATAAGAAACTCTTGACTCTTCATATTCTCCTACTATTGCCCTTTGCTGAATTTTTCGTTTTCTTGCTGCCGTTTCGAATGGAGGACTCATATAAATTTCTTTTAATAGATGAGGATGGCGAGAGAGGCTATGTTGCAGAGCTGTGGAGAGTTTTGCTAGTTTTGGGAGGCTTTGTTCAACCACTTTACCGAGGGAGCTGCTGGGTGGTCAATGGTGTGGAGCAAGGATTTATTTGCAAGATTTTGATCTACGCTCAAGAGGATGAGAAGGCCAGCAAGCCAATAAACATCACCGTGAGGAGAGCTACCTTCAAGATTGGGATCCAAGAGTCTTCATGTCTTGCCTTGTGACGAATCTACCAGGACTACGCTCATGAGTTGGAGGACTCGGTTTTCAGGCTGCATTCAACTGGACGTGCTTCTCAGCGCTAGCAGATTGATGAAGAAGAATTTGCTACGGTGGTGCATTTGGCCCAGTTTGCTGCTGCTCAGGATGCTCACATGAAGGATACAGCCCAAGAGTTGAAGCAAGTGTATGAAGCTTTGAGGGTTGCCGAGGAGGAGCTTCATGAGACTTACATCACAGCGACCGAGAGGATCATGGAGCTAGAGGAGGCCTTGTATGGTGGTGATCAGGCTGTTCAGGAGCCACGCGAGGAGGAAGAAGAAGACCCCGAGGAGCTTGTGATGGAGCGCGATATCCATGTAGACATGGAGGTACCAGTCGCTGGTCATCAGGATAGGTTTTCACCCATGCCAGCCCATCCACCGGTGTATGCACTATGAGAGCCCCAGCCTTGATGCTTAGATGAGTGATAGAGTTAGTTAGTAGTTGAGGCTCTTGATTGGAGTCGCATCTGTTTAAGGTGTCAGTACCATCCTAGTAGTCGTTAGTTTGTGTGTTTAGGTTGGTTTGGATCTTTTATGATTGTTGAGTGTGCAGTATGTGTTGTATAGCTTTTAGGCTTTTGTAAGCAACCATACCAAGTTATTAATAAAGTTTGCTTAAGTTGTTGGGTTAAACCTATTCCCCTACATTGGATTCTTGTATCTTATCTATATTATTTCTCATTTTCACCAACCTTGTGAAGAAATCAATAGATGGTTAATACTCGTAGAAACAACGAAGCTTCTGTTAGTGGAAACCAAGCTAATGACAATCTCAATGATGGAGCAGTACCTCAACCTTCTCCGCCGGTGGTTATGCAGAACTTGGGAGCTTTTCTTGTTGCTCAGCTCAACTAATGCAAACCATGATGCAACAGATGCAGAGTATGACAACTCAAGATGCAACCAACAACTATAATGCTCAACCTAACAACAATAGATCACGTCCTTATTCAAAGCTGTCCAATTTTAGGAGAATTCATCCACCGACATTCTCTTGGAATGTCAATCCATTGGAGGCCGATGATTGGCTTAGAATTATAGAGAGGAAGCTGCACATAACTCAATGTGAAGGCAATGAGAAGGTTCTATATGCTTCTCATCATCTTGAAGGAACTGCAGCTAAATGGTGGGAGAACTACTGTGCTGGTCATGAAGCCCCACTAGTGATCACTTGGAGGAGTTTACGGTTGCATTCTGACAGTATCATGTACCCGAAGGAATGATGGACTTAAAGAAGGAAGAATTCAGGGGGCTTAAGCAAGGAGGCCAGTCAGTGGCCAATTACTTGAATAAGTTTACTCAGCTTGCACACTACGCCCCTGAAGATGTTGCAATCGATAAAGCTAGGTAGTCTCGTTTCATGAAGGGACTAAACTCTGGTTTGCAAGGGGTTGATTACCCATAACTTCCCTAATTTCCAAGAGTTATTCAATAAGGATTTGATCTTGGAGGATAAGCGCAAGGAGTTGGGTGAAGATCGCAAGCGCATAATGGCTAATCAAGGGGGGCGTTCAAATCAGTTCAAATTAAGAATGACACCTCAATAGTTTGCAAGGTTTCAACCATAGGCTGCAAACAAGATGTCAACACCTACACCACATTCGTCTAGTCAGAGTTTTCAGATGCCTGTTCAAGAGAACAATGCGCCAGGAGTGAATCACAGTCTACTGCTAAACGTTGCTATTCTTGTAACGAGCATGGACACTTTGCCAATAGATGTCCCCAGAAGGGAGGTATCATACCCGTTGGCTTCAACCTGGGGACTACACCTGCTAAGGCATTTGCATCGGGAGTGTACTGTGAAACAAGTCAAGCTGGAGCTACACCTCAAGTAACAGTGCGAGATCGAGTCCACCATATCACCGTAGATGGAGCCCAGGATGCATCGGATGTCGTACTGGGTAAGTTTCTGGTTAACTTAGTACCTGCAATAGTTTTATTTGATTCTGGAGCTTCGCATTCGTTCGTTTCTCGAGTTTTTGCACTTGAAAATGGATTGGATGTTATGAATCTTAAATGTGTGCTATTAGTCCAAGCCTCAGGATGTGAGCTTCGGTCTAGCCTTGGGTGTTTGGGAGTTAAGTTACCCATGGATGGGATAGAATTCTTAGCGAACATTATCATATTGGATACCCAGACCTTAGATGTTTTCATTGGAATGGATTGGTTATCCAAACATAAAGCTGTTTTGAATTGTGGCCGAAGGGTTGTGTCCGTTGAAAACCCTAATGGAGAGAAAGTGGAATGTCAAGTGACCGCAGTTCGTGATAGTTAGTTAATGGTAAATAGTGTAAAGGTTGGCAGCATAGAAGATGTGCTAGTTGTAACAGAATTTTCGGATGGCCTTCCTGAGGATTTGCCTGGTATGCCACCAGACCGAGATATTGAGTTTGTTATTTAGTGCCTGTACATTACCAATAGCAAAGAGACCATATCGGATGCCTACTGATGAGTTGGTAGAAATGAAGAATCAGATTGAGGAGTTGCTAGAGAAGGGTTTCATTAGACCCAGTTCATCTCTATAGGAAGCACCCGTCTTGTGGAAGCAATGCTGCATTGGGAACAACCAAAGTCAGTTACCCAGATTTGTAGTTTTTGGGAATGGCAGGGTATTACCGTCGTTTTATCGAGGGATTTTTGATGATTGCTAGAACGCTTACGCAGTTGTTGAAAAAGGAGAAGTTTGCGTAGACGCCAGAGTGCAAAAAGAGTTTTCAGGAACTAAAGAAACGTCTGACGATAGCATCAGTGTTAGTGTTACCAGATGTTCAGAACAATTTTGATATATATTGTGATACTTCTAGACAAGGTCTTAGATGCGTATTGATGCAGAATGGCAAAGTTGTTGTATATGCGTCACAACAATTAAGGCCACATGAAGAAAATTACCCAACGCATGATTTGGAGTTAGTTTTCGTAATGCATGATTTGAAGTTGTGGCATCATTATTTCATTGGAAATAGATGTGAGATATACAGACCACAAGAGACTAAAGTATATATTTACTCAGTCGGATCTCAATATGAGACAGAGGAGATGGTTGGAGTTGATAAAGGATTATAATGTTGGAATCCACTATCATCCTGATAAGGCTAATGCGGTAATCGGTGCTTTGATTCATAAAAGCCATAGTGCTAATATGCTAGTGTCGAATGATCGGTCAAAGTTATGCAGATAATTTCAGAAGTTGAAGTTGGAAGTTGTTCCACAAGGCTTTTTAGCTACTTTGGAAGTAATGCCCACTCTAGAAAATCAGATCAGAGATAGTCAAAAGATTATGAAAAGATCAATAGAATCAAGTCCAAGAAGGATGAAGGCTTAGCCAAGGATTTTACTTTGGATAATCAGGGTACTATGTGGTTTAAAGGTCGAATATGTGTACCGAATGAGAAGGAGCTTAAGTAGTTTATTCTGAAGGAAGCTCATGATTCAAAATATTTGATCCATCCAGGGAGTGCCAAGATGTACCAAGATCTTAAGGAAAGGTTTTGGTGGCCTAATATAAAGCGTGAAGTTGCTAAGCATGTTGCTCTATGTGATGTGTGTCAGAGAGTAAAGGCAATGTATCAGAGACCCGCAGGTTTGTTATAGCTGCTAAAGGTCCCTGAGTGGAAGTGGGAGGAAATCGATATGGATTTTATCACTAGTTTGCCTAGAACTCATAAGGGTTATAATTTCATATGGGTCATCATTGATCGTTTAACCAAGGTCGCTCATTTCATACCAGTTAAGACTACTTATTCAGGGCTAGACCAAGATCATTAACTAAAATATTACAGCGAAATAGAAAACGTAAATGACCTTTCATTATACCACAAGCAACTAACATGACTCGCACCCTGTACATTCGTCTCCTCCTGGTACTCCTCCAGAACTGGTGTAGACTTCTTAGTTGGTGATGTTTTTGTTTGGCAAGGTGAGAACTGAAAGCACTCAACAAGTTGTGCACAGAATGCATTCTAACATAACTATATACAAGGCTTATTTCAAAGGAATGGCTAACATGGTTATTTTGCAGTAAAGCAGATTGCTCAATAAGTAGATTGAAAAGACAGTAAAACGAATAATAGTAATAAGTAATTTGCAGGTATTTCTCAAATAAGCATGGCATCCAGCCCTAAGTCAAATTCCAAACATTCCAATGGCGACCTGCCATCCCATCCAAGTTTCCATTTTATAAAATCTAACCCTTTACTGTAATCCCTGAGCATTGCTCAATACCACAAGTATGGCTATCCGAATAGATTTTACACTCTGCTAAGGTTATACGCTTTACCCACACGACATGATCCTCTCTTTTAGCCTCTAATTTCACACTTTGTCAATCGGCCAAGAGATCATGAAAAATCCTTTACAATGCTTTGTCATAACTCATACTATCCGCTACCACACTCAGGGCTCCCCTCTTATGCCATGTGAGTTCATAAAAAGGTCAAACCTCACACCACTACTGGTAGTACCAAAACTAAGACATTATAATTTAATTAGCTAGGTTCATCCCATTCCAGACATGTGGTTGCATGTTTGACTCAGGTCAAAGCCTTGTAAGGTTAAGTCCTTAAGATAACTAGGGCAAGACTTCCACATACCCTCTGCCCTTTCGACCCACCTTGGCACACTACCCCTTGCCACTTGCCCCAATCTAAATGATTACCACTCCAGTTGATTACTAAGTACCACATGCTATCAACAAGTCAGCATCGTTGCGTGACAACCCTATCACAAAAACTCAACATCATTGTGTGAGAACACTTGACACACCAATTTCATAAACATGTACCATATTCCATTAGTCAAGATTAACATTTGATATTCCAAAGACATGTGTTACACGTGGCATGGCTAAGCATACTAGACATGGTCTAACCAACCCATGTTGATTACTAATATTAACCAACTAGTATTGAACCATCCTAGGGTGACAATTATTCATGGCATACAAACGACAAAGTAGGGTATAGTTCAATTAGGTATATTAACTAGATCCTAAATTATTTTGAAATAGTTGTACACATAAAATATCATGCATAAAGTAAAACAATATAGCAATTTTATAAACTAGGTTCGACATGATCAAAGCACAACTTGCCTTAGAACAGTTCTTATTCTTGCTCTAGAATTTGGTCTTGAGTAAACGAATTCTCCTCGGAAGCTCCGTGCACTTTGACGTCTACGCGCAACAAGAGAGAATACCAAATAAATACCAAAACAGAGAGCAAAATAACTCAAAAAATAAATAAAATTCACCAGCAAATATATCTTAATTTTACAAAAAATTTAGAAATTTGAATTGCCTCAATCAGAGCTCGTATGAGGAACAACGGGCTCTCGAAAGATTTGAAAATAAATAAAATATAGAAAATCAGAAAATCAATATTTAATCGAATTATTTTATACTGGAAATCTTATTTATTATTCTAGCATGACGTCAGCTTTTCCCCGGTGCTAACACGTGTCTCCGGTCCATGCACCTGGTCCACGAACCCCCACTGGTTCACCGTGAACCCGGTGCACTAGTACACGATCTGACATGTGGGCCCGGCCTTTGGTGATGTTGCTGGCTGACAGTGCTTGTCGATTCATCTGCCACACCATCCGCACCTGCTGACCTGGCCACCACCTCACACCCACGTGGCAGCCATGACAAATCGACGTAGAGCTTCCTCCCGCAAGTCCGGCCATGGTCGGGTCGGCGAAGCTTCGTCGGCCATAGGGACGAAGATACCAATCTAGCAAATCTCAGCACAAGACTTACCAATCCAAAGCGGCGTGATGTGACTATCCCAGATCCGAGCACAAACACAACGCAAACGTCCTGTCGGATAAGATCTTCGCAGTTGAACACTGACGACGGCCTTCAAGAAGTTCGACGAGCATGCGTGCGCATCCAACGGTAGCTCCGACGATAAGCTCTCGACCAAATGAGGCGGCGGAGGTTGGTGATCCTCAGGGCAAGGTCAGGGCTGACTTTTAAAGCCCTAGGAGTCTGTGTGGGGCACGAACGCTGAGGTCATAACGGAATCGCCACCAAGTTCGAGACGAACACAGCGGCGCGACGCGAACGCATCCTGACTGCCCACGTGGCATGTATCGCATGGTCCACCGACAGCTCAGACGCGGCGCTATCTCAGCCACACATGTGTCCCCGATCATACGACTACCAACGACTAGGGTTTCGCCCGAATCATAGCCGTCCAATCGACTTTCGATGGCGGCCGATCTAGAGTTTCTAGAACCCGGGCCTAAAAGGTCGGCTTGCACACAGTGCTGCGCTTCCGGCCCAAGCATTGTTTAGTGATTTTTCTAGAACTTCAGATTTAAAATAATTTTGATAATTAAATTAATTTGATTAAGGCAATAAAAATACCAGAAAAATTCTCAAATTTTTTTTAAGACATTTGGATCTCAAATAAAATATTTTTGATTAAACTTTATTTAAACCTTCTCAATAATTAAATATTTTTCACAAAAGACCGCGACCCTTAATATTTAATAAATTCAAATAAAATCCAGTAAATTTAGAAAATTCATAAAATGCATTTAAATTTGAATAAACTAAAAAATTAGGATGTTACATGGAGTTTGCACCACATGTGTACTACTACTTGTAGATACGTAAACGCTTTATTGTCCGTGCTTTGCATGATCCTACTCCTTTAATTATGCATCTTCTTGCAATACATGTTCATACTGCAAACTCATTCTTCAATTATGGCTCTTGCAGGTGGTTTGGGACTTTGTGCTCAGCGTTGCCTTCTGGCATCATCCGTGCTTTCACAGGTAGTTCTCAGCTGCTCCTGTATGATCATACTTGTGGTGTATTTGTGATGAATTATCATATGTATCAATTTTATTTTATACCTATTATTTTTTATGCCAATATATATTGATTGTTTCCAATTGTAACATTCAAAATCTGAATATTAGTCAAAATGCTGCCAAAATATCTAACTTCATGGATTAATAATCATCTAAAAATTTTATGGCAACATTAATGATGCATCAGGACCATCCAAACAAAATTTCAAAATTTTCTAATGTAGTTTCAAGCATTTTCCATTCAAAAATCACCACTGCCTGAATTTTTAAAAATTCCTCATGCTTCACCATCATCTACAAATTTTATGGGAACATTACTGATATGTCAGAACCATGCACAAAAAAATTCAAAATTTTCTAACATCGTTTGTTCCATATTCCATTAGGTTCAAATTTGCCATGAGCCTTTTATCAGGATAGTAGCTATGTTTAAATTTTAAAACATTCCTCATGCATGATAATCATCTGAAATTTCAATGGAAACATTACTAATGTGTCAGGCCATCCAAAAAAATTCAAAAATTTTCGACGTTGTTTGAACTATTTTTCTATCGGTGCAAAATAACCGAGATCTCGGTGATTCTGGCCTGAATCTCAGATTTCTCGATTAAAAAACCAGATTTGAATTTTTATACTTGTGTTTTGTCTAGAATTTTTCCAAAATTCTGAGATCTCGATGAAATTTTGCCTTCCGGCCACCTCCGAGATGTCAACCGAAAACGAGATTTGAAACCTTGGTTGAGAGGTCGTGCACTCACCATATCAGATTTCACCTCACAAAAATTGATAGAAGAGATCTTACTTTCACCCAACAAAAAATGGGCTCAAAAATCCACCTTGGGTAAAAATGCTGAATTCAACATTTCACAAAACAATCTTTATGTGCCTCTCTGTTCCAGGAGAGTGATTATATCATGAACGCTCTTAAGAAGTTTATTGGATAAAAGAAGAAGTTCGATCTCGTCTAGACCAGTCCAAAATTAGTAGATTCAATCAGAGTCTAGGATTTCTGATGTGAAGGTAGCCCCTCCTGTAGATTCTACCTCTAGTAAAGCGACGTATACTTGCACCTTCTGTTAGAAGAAGAATGGACATTTAACTGAGTTTTGCTTTAAGCGTGACAAGATTGCACGGCGTGAGTGTGGTCGTGTTCTTAGGGGTATTCAGACTCATTCCCAGACTCAGAGTGCTCCTAAGGAAACCACGGCTACTAGATAGGGTATAATTTCTCCTATTTTTCTATAGCATACAGGACTTGGTTTTTAGGTTATTCCTTTTGGTTTTCGTTATAGAGCTACTCGTGGTCAGTCTTTCCGCCATCCTTTTGATATTCCTCATTCTTTCCGTTGAGGTAGATATCAGTGGCATGAGGTGTTTCCTAGTAGGAGATTTGGGCAACATTATTGTCATGGTCCGGCCTTTGCACAACGGCAGGCCAACCTAGCTCTAGCTCCTAGATCTTCTACTGGAGTTGCTTCTGGATTTATGAGAGTTGAGCCATGGAGAGACTCTAGAGTCCAGTCTTATGTTCCTATGACTGGCATATCTGCTCATCATGTGATTCAGTATTGGGTTCCCAAATCTGCACTTGTTTATCCCAGTACTAAGTCATCGACCTCTCGGTATTTGTGATCCAGCTTCGTCAGGCTAGGAAGGGAGATGTTTGTCTTGTAGACTTCGATTGTTCCCGCGACATGACCGGAGACTCCTATTGGTTCTCTTCTTAGCCCGTGCCCCAGGTGATGAGCTAATCACCTTTAGGGATGCTTCTTCAGGCCGCATCATCGCCAAAGGCTCTGTGCATATTAATGAAAAATTATTTCTTAAGGATGTTGTCTTGGTTAGTAAGCTGCAATATAATTTGCTTTCTGTTTCTCAGATTATTGATAGCGATTTTGAGATAAGCTTCAAGTGTAATGCTTGTAGAATCTCTATTCTTCTAGAGGGTTGATTTGCAAGATTTATCTTTTTGGGAGAGTCTTTTGTGCTATTTTTGCTGATCCTTCTGGTGATTCTCTTTGTTGGCTAGTTTCTTCTAAGTCTCGTGATCTTTCCTTCTAGCATAGGAGACTTACTAATAATGGTTTGGATCACTTGGCTCGAGTTAGTAGCCATGATATCATTCGTGGTTTGTCCAAACTCAGGATGGTCGAAGACATGGTTTGCTATCCTTACCAATATGGCAAGATGGTTGTGTTAGTGCTATGCCCTTGAGGCAATCATTTAGATGATTGTAACATGACTATGTTTATGAATAATAATATGATTATTGGTCCAATGAATGTATATCATTGTATTGATCAACAAGTATGTGACTTGCTTATGAAGCTTTTTACTTATTGATATAATTCGATAAATATCTCTAATCGAATATCATCGTATAGGACAACGATGAATAGATCAGCACATGTAGTGATCGATGGTCATGCTTCATAGATCATGGGATATAGAGATATCATCTATATATTGTGGACGCATGTTGAAGAACATGGGTTAGATAGACCCGCAATTGGACACTGCGAGAATGTTTCATTCTTATGTGTCATCAGTGTATCTCATACCTAGTAGATGTATGATCCTTAGACCTGAGATTGTCATATTCCCTACATGTGTAATAGTTTTCTTTGGGGCTATCAAACACTACTTCCTAACCGGATAGTTATAAAGGTAGCTTTCATGTTTACTATGAAACGCGAGAGGGAAGTGGCGATCAAGATGGAATTTGCCACTCCAATGAAACAAAGATATATGACAAGGCCACTCGTGTGATATGATTAAGGAAGTGCATGGCCATGCCGTGATTGAGGAGTCAATCACAACTTATTAATATATCACGGATACGAGATGGATTGAATCATCAAAGGATGACATACTTCTCGCCTTGAGTTCAATCTTCATATACTTGGCAAAGGGATTATTACATGAGTACTTTTGATAGGTTCATCGATTTGATCATAGTATGTTTGGGAGTTGGCATACTTTGCAAGGAGCGCTACCAACTATTGGATTGAAAAGGAGTTTTTCGAATCCATGTCCAAGCGTCACGTGAACTGCAGGTCACACACTTAATGGTGGGACGCATTAATTTGGATTGGATCCATAATTAATGGACATCGTGGGTTTAGCACGCTGATGGGCCTTGGTTTAGGGTTTCATCTCGTGGCTATATAAGGAGGGGAGGAGGGTGGGCGTAGGGTGTGCTTTTCCACGGTTTAGAAGTGATTCACTCGAAACCCTAGCCTCCTCTTCTCGTTGCCCCTGCCGAGCGACCAGGTGCTTGCACACCGATGCACGGCGTTCCATCCCTGGACGTGTGGACTACTGCGGTGACGCTGCTGCGACTGCGGTGTGGGAGGACGATCCATGGCGAGGCGAGGACTATCCGCTCCATCGACGCAACGACTGCGGCGAGGACAATCCACTACATCGACGCGCGAAGGATTCCGCAACTGCGTGTCTAGTGGTAATCTTATCTGTGATCCCCTTCTTGCGAGTAGCTTTCTGGTTACGTGGTAGATTTTTTTTGTGCTAGTGTAGCATATCGCGTTCCTCTTCAGGTTGTTGCTTCTAATTCTCTAGTCACTGTTGTGATGACTGATGCACTGCACAGCTTTTACATATGGACACTGTTTGTCCAGCTAGACTGCAGTCAACAGGTGCCTTACGAGCTATATACAGTGACAATGGTACAGAGTTCAAGAACTCCTACTTTGAGAGCATCTGTGAGGAGTCAGGCTTAGAGAATTAGTTCTCGTATCCATACATCCCTCAACAAAATGGCGTAGTGTAAAAAAAGAACATGACCTTATTCAACATGGCTAGGACGGTGCTAGATGAGTACAGTACTCGTAGGAAGTTTTAGGCTGAGGCTATAGCTACTGCTTATCATGTGTCTAATAGAGTATTCTTGATAGCACATTTGTACCGCACTTCTTATGAGTTGAGATATGGGCGAAAGCCTAATGTTTCTCATTTTCGTGTGTTTGATTCCAAGTGTTTCATTTTGAAGTATGGGAACCTAGATAAGTTCGAGTCACGTTCTCTTGATGGTATTTTTCTAGGTTACTCGACTTCTTCTCACAGCTATAGAGTCTGGAGTTGTGAGGCGAATAGGATCATAGAGACCTGTGAGGTGACCTTTAATGAGGCTAGTCTAAGAACTAGACCAGATATCACAGGCTTTTCTTCTCTCTAAGACCATCTTTGTAGAGGATGAGAATGATGGAAATAACGGTGTTCCACCTGGTCTAGTCCCCTCTACACCTGAGGTGACTCCTGCTTCTATCTCTGCACCTTACGGAAACCAGCCCTTACCTTCGAACTCTCCTACAGCTAGTGGCTCTGCTCGTGCATCTTCTGTTCATGAGGTAGAGGCCACTTCTGCTTCTGGACCTCCACGTCACATTTAGTGGTGTCATCTGCCTGATCAGATGATTGACGATCTGTTTGAGCTTGTCACTCGCTCAAAGTTAGGTCTATCTCTATTCTGTCTTCGTTGCTTCTTTTGAGTTGAAGGATGTTTCTCATGCATTATCCGATGAGTCCTGGATCAATGCAATGTATGAGAAATGGAAAACTTTTAGAGAAACAAGGTTTGGCAGCTTTTTGAGCCCCCATTTTGTCATAATGTCATTGGGATCAAGTGAGTGTTCAAGAACAAGTAAAGTGAGGATGGTGTGGTCATTAGAAACAAGGTTAGACTAGTTGCATAGGTCTTCTCTTAGGTTGAGGGTCTTGACTTTGAGAAAACATTTGCTCCTATAGTTATAATTGAGACCATTAGGATCATGCTTGTATTTTCGGTATACAAGGGTTTCAAGCTATATCAGATGGATATTAAGAGTACATTCCTCAATGGGTATATTGTGGAAGAGGTTTATATGAGGTGGTCTCCAGGATTTGAGAACCCCAAGTACCCAAACCATATCTTCAAGCTTTTCAAAACTTTGTATGGACTTAAGCAGGCCACTAGAGCTTGGTATGAGAGGCTTAAGTTCTACCTTCTTAGTTATGGTTTTGAGATGGGTAAGGTAGATAAGATCTTGTTCGTTAGACACGTAGATTCGGACTTTCTCTTTGTCCAAATCTATGTGGACGAAATTATATTCAGTGGCTCCTCGCATGCTCTTATATCTCAGTTTTCAGATGTGATGAGCATAGAGTTTGAGAAGAGCATGATGGGTGAGTTGAGCTACTTCCTTGGCTTCTAAATCAAGTAGACTCGGGAGGGTATTTTCTTGCATCAAGGCAAGTGCACTCGGGACCTTATGGCGTTTCAACATGTCAGATGGGAAGTCAGTGATAACTCCTATGGACACCACTGCTGTACTCGAGCCTGATGAGGATGGTGAGCCAGTTGATCACAAGGAGTTTCGGAGTATGATTGGCTCCCTCTTGTACCTCACTACCTTGAGACCAGACATACACTTTATTGTGTGTTTGTGCGCTCGATTTCAGGCCTCTCCTCATGCCTCTCACCGCCAAGCGGTGAAGCGCATCTTTAGGTACCTTCGAGCTATCATCGACTGTGGTATTTGGTACTCTTCCTCTTCTTGTCTATCCCTTAGAGCCTTTTCAACTTCAGACTTTGCTAGCTGCAAGATATATAAGACGAGCACTTCTTGCACTTGACAATTCATTAGCACTTCTCTTATTTCTTGGTCGTCTAGAAAGCAGTTTGGAGTTGCATAGTCTACTACTGAGACCGAGTACATGGCCGCAGCCAGTTGCTGTAGTCAGGTACTTTAGATGAGATTGACCTTGTGGGACTTTGGGTTAGCCATAGATAGTGTTTCACTTTTAAATGATAACACTTCTGCCATCTGCATAGCTAAGAACCCAGTGCAGCACTCTAGGACCAAGCATATTGGCATTAGATATCACTTCATTAGAGACCATGTGGAGAAGGGTGATATAGTGCTGTAGTTTGTGGAGAGTGACCACCAGATTGCTAATATCTTTATCAAGCCTTTGGATAGCTCTAGGTTTGTAGCCTTGAAAGGACAGCTTGGAGTTGTGCGCCCTTACGACATTTTTTGAGAGAGAGAGCTGGTTTTTGTATATTATGTATTATATGTTTACTTCTAGCATTTCCTTTCTTTTGCATCTTCTGGGTGATATTGGGTTTATTCTTACTATTCTGTGTACACTTCACTTAGAATATGAGCATGCTTTGCATGGACTTCTCATCTTATATTATAGGTTGCTACATGCACAATTAGTTGTTCTCTCTTCTCTCTAGGTTGAATTCCCTCGTAGTCTTATAGGTCTAGCAGTTGTTGGTCCCCCTGGGTAAACAGGGTCTGTGTGTACTCTCTAGTTAGGGTTTGTAGAGTCAGCTTTCCTATATCAGTCATATGGGGAAGATGAAAGCGAGTCTGAGCTATAGTGTTCTCTATCATCTTTTCTATGCTCTATAGCTACCCAACTTGTAGTTTCTTGATGTATTCTCTTCATTCTGTATTTTTGGTTTATGTCAAGTTCATTTGATAATTTTTTGAGCTTAATTCTACTAATAACTCAACTTGAACCAGAAATATTGCTTAAAATTGATTCACTTGTTGAGGGGGAGTTTTTGAGAAGCTTGTTCATGCATTGCATATAGACTTCATTTTATATTTTAATGAGCTCTGTTTATTATGCAAATGAACTATCATTCATGCTATGCATCTTGCTACTTTTCTGAAGATCATTGCTAGCTTAGTCATGTCTAACTTCATTTTGCTTCATCACACTAAGCTTTCTAAAAATGAAAATTGAGCTTTAATGAGAACTTGTAGCTTTTACTTGCTATATTTTCTCATTAGGTGCATATGCCATGTTTTGTGAAATCTTGGATTTCTACTAGAGTCTCTAGAGCAACTTAGGCGAAGCTAGTTTGTTTCATACCAGAATCCTTCATTTGGTCATGAATCTAAAGTGCTAAAATGATCAAAACTGGCTTATGTGTGCTATGATTGAACTCAACACTTTACTATGTGTGCTACGATTGAACTCAACACTTTACATTTAGGAGACTGCTTCCCATTGCACTTGGAATGTATTATGTATGACCAAGACCATTCTTTTAAGAGTCCTTCTTGAGATGGTCGACTATGGCATGAGTCAATCAAAAATTAAGAAATGCAAATACAAATAAAAATGAGGAAGAGAGTGAAGCCTAGGAGGCCTTTGTCGATGCTCCCAATCAGGGATGTGCTTTACTAGGATAAACTCTCAAAACCTCTTTGTTTGCGTTAAAATAAAAAAATTGCATTAAAAAGATGATTGAGTATAGAGGATCTTTTATTCACTTATAGCTTCCCCAAAGTGTTGATTAGGTTGAAGTCTAGGTTATCCATTAGATCCATTGTATGGCTATGCTTCTCGTTTGGAGATTATGCTAAGTGTTGCACTTGTTGAAATCATGCAAAAACAACATAAGTCTTGTTTGTGCTTACTAGCAAGGATATTACAATTTGCACTTGAACATGCTTTAGACTAGCATAATCTGAACTTGAGTAGCTTGGTGTCATACTTTGTCTTTGTGGTCACTTGGATAATCTTCAAATCTCTTTTAGGATGGATTTCATGAATATATGATGAAAGGGGGAAGATGCTCTCTTGATGCTTATATTGACAAAAGTTGGAGAAAATGTAAAAAAGACATCGTCAAATGGGGAGAAATATGAATGTATCTTGGTTCTTATGATCATAGTGAAAAATTGCTCTTCCTTAGGATCATAAGCAAAATTGAGCTTGTGGGAGATTTCTTGGATTTTTAGAGTTTTTGTGGAAAACTTTTTATTTCTCTTGGTTTGCTCTAAAATTATTTTTGCCAACTTGGTCATGATCTTATTTCCAATTGTTCTAGACCAAGTGAGGTTTTGCAATCAAATTGCTTTCTTCTTTTGCTTTCAAACTCAAATTTGTGCTTTTTGTGATGTTTGTCAATATACTCATCAAGGGGGAGATTGAAAGACCATGTGGAGGTCTATCCATGTTTGTGATGAGTTATTGACAGTGTCTGAGTATGTGGTGCTCAAGTTTGAATTTGATTTGAATTCAATTTTGAATTTGAAGCATTTTAAGCTGCTGTCAGGTTTGGCAGTACTACTAGCCTTCGTAGGGCGGTAGTGTCAACCTTACGGAGCTACTGGCAAGAGAACTGTAGTCCTTTTACATAGAGGTGCATTTCTCTGGGTGAGGCAAGTGCGGCACTACTGGCAACTGGGAGTGGTAATACCGAGGGTGAGGTACTACCGGCCTCCAATGGTGGTAGCTATTTTTCAAAGAGTGTCTCTCAAGATTGTTCAGTGGGAGCGGTACTATCGGCCAACCAAGAGCGGTAGTACCAGATTTGCGGTACTATCGGCACTGAGTGGTTATAGTACCAACTTTGCAGCGAATTAAGATCATGATCTGCATTGTATTTATTCAATTGTATATTATTGTGAACAGTGCCATGTGATGTGTTTCTTGTCTATGTTGGTTGCAGGACTCCGGGGCTAGGTCAAAGTGAGTCGAAGGTGAGATTGGGGCTTGGTTAGGAGAGCTGAGGTCCAGAACGGTCAAGTGATGCAGGAAGATGACTGAGGCTGGGAGGTGGTTGCAAGCCGGGAAGACAAGGAACCAGAATGTGATGCACTGGTGATGAACATGGTGGGCAATGGCATGGACCGGGACTAGTCTTAGGGAGGAGTTGAGGTCCAGAACGGTGAAGGAAACTGGTGTCGCCATGGTAAAGTGGTTTGAAAAACCGCTGTAGTGGCCTAAGTTGTTTATGTCATGCCAAAGAGGTGTTGGACACAAATTCGGGCTCACGGAGCAGATTTGGCATCAATGTAATGACTGCTTTGAGAAGCATGCTTGTGTTAGTGTAAAACCTGTTAAGAGTGTTGGGTTTTGGGTTGTCCCATTTAAATATTGATGGTATCCACATGTGTGTCCAAGTTTTAGGGTTAGGGTCGCCTCCACTATATAAGGAGATGTAGTGGGAGGTGAGGCTTTAAGCCACTAAGCCTAGGATTAAGGTTTCCACAAGTTTTGGTGTTCTTGTGTGGGTGTGCGAGTGCTCCTTGGGAGATTTTGCCCTCAAATGAGAGGCTTTGTAAACTCTCCTCCTGATCTGAATGCAAATCATCTCTTTGCTGAAGTTTTTGCCTCAAGTTTTGATCTTCTTCTTGCTTGGCTCTTTATATTTTCTTGTGGTTTCTTTCTTACTTGATCTCATGCTGCCAAGAATGTATGATTGATAGACGTATCCTCTGTAGATCATCACCTCAATCATCTAGGCAAGTTTCTTCTTGATCAACCAAGTTTCTCAAAGAAACCGATTTTTGAGTTGAGAAGGGAGTTCTTGAGGTAGATCTTGATCCTGCTTGTTTAAGGGATCTTTCTTGAGTGTTCTTCCTTGCTGGGATATGTGGGAGGTCATCTAAGATCATTTTAATTATCAAACCCTCACAAGCAAGCACAAGTTGAAGATTTGGTTTTTGACCCCTTTTTGGTGCAACTTCCGATAAACTTGAAAAAGGTCACTTCGATGTCAATCCTTGTGATTGAAGTTTTGAATAGGTTCCTGACATCCTTAGAAAGGTGCATACAAAGTTTCACGAGTTTTAGACCACCCAATCAAAAGATACATCAATTTTTGGATTTGAACTCGTGCTGATTTTACTGTTCATATGCATGTTTTTACTTGTTCCCCGATACTACTAGGGTATTGTAGCACAATAGTGCCGCTAGTACTATTTATTCCAGCACTAGCGCCCATTTAACATCAGTAGTGCCGCCCCAAAGGTGACATTGTCTCAAAATTTGTTCTTCCGCGCATATTCGACCTAGTGAGGCTTTGGTTGGTTCTTTTAAGGGAAAAATTTGTTATTGATCATTCACCCACCTTTGATCGCCATTTTTGGTCCTTCAGGACTACACCATCCTCATCTGATAAAGACAGCTTAAGGTAAGACCTCTACTCAAACCAGTAGGGAGAGAAAGAAAAATTCAACAAAGGGACAAGAATAGGAGAATGGAATAAGTCAAGAGCTTATTATTAATCAAGTTAAATTTCCCTTTAGAAAATAATTTTTTGACACACCTAAGAGACGACCAGTCTATCTAGCCAAGACCTACAGTTAGTATGGCTCTGATACCATCTCTGTCGGGACCCGAATATACAAATCTGGACCCTCTGTGTATATCGCACTAGTGCAAGATCACACTAGTGCATACAGGGTCAACATAGATGAATATCACAATCATACACAACGAAAACGTAATAAAAGATGTCATTTATTGAATATAAAACATGTTGACTAACCTTATGGTTGACTTTACATGAATTTGCCACACAGGGCTAAGCTATAAATATTAACACTACAGTTGAAGGACCAAGATGGCAAACAGAGGGGGGGGTGAATGGTCGCAAATAAATTTTCTCCCAAAATACTCCAACAAAAACCTCGACAAGATCGCTCAAAGGAAATCGTGAAAAACCGAAAAACTAGACAACTATGTGTAACCCAAGCTTGCATGAATAAGTACCATAAAATATGTGGGGATTTTTGAGTCACAATCCTGGTTGTCTAGTGTCCAAGATAAAGAGGAATCAATCCAACTCTTGCTTTTAGAAAGAACATCAATTCAAATCACAAAAGTCACTTTCAGAAAAGCAAAAGCAGAATTTCCAGAACTTGTCCTCAATTTGAATAGGAGGTTGGTGGGTTTCTGCAGCTCACAAAATTTTGAGAATTTTTCTCCCTATGAGAATCAGAGTCATGAAGAACTTCACCAAATTTATCCTCAAAAAGCCTTACAGAAAAAACAGGAAAAATCAAAAAACAGTCAGTCAAGAACTTCGAGCAAAAAGTTTGGGGCTCGGTTTTCACCTCATGGCGCCCAAACGGTGCAACAAGTGAACTCCAAAATTTTTATGCAAGTGGATATCAGAGTCCCGCACCTCCTCCAACAAGAATCACTTAAAAAGGATTTTTTTTATTTTTATAAAAATCAAATACTAAATACTGCGCAAAGAACAAGTTCTGAACAAAGTTGGAACTTGAAAGAAAAGATGTTCTCTACTCAATCCAAGAGTGCAAAAAAGATGTAAAACCATATGAACACACTCAAAACATCCAAGATCAACAACATTTAGAAGGAGGGGAGGCAAATCCAAATTGCGTGAAAGTAAATTGCGAGAATGTAATTGCGGGAAAGTAAATCTTTGAATTTAAATTGCGTAAAGTAAAGACATAATGTAAATCGTAAAATAAATTCAGAGATGGATGGATAAAACTTTCATTTCTGGAAGGAGAGGTTACAAAGCCTCACTTTCATGTGGGCAAAGCTCAAAGGAGCATTCACAAACCTCAAAACCTTCCAAGGGAGGAGGCTACCCCTCCACCCCTATTTATACTACTCTTGGGCCACCACCACCCTTGGATGAGTCCCTCAACCCTAGAGCACTCATCTAAGGGCTAGGATTAACCCATACACACAGCCATGCAAGGGCTAACCCAAAACCCACACACATACCGGGTTTTCTTGCACGGTTTTCAAAGCATACTACCTAGACCCGCTAGCCTATCAACTAGACCTCAATCCGACGGCCCTCATTGATCCACGCGGCATCTAGCTAGCATCATTTCCTTTCCTTGTCTTCTTGACTTGCCCGAACTCCGTCTCCGATCATCTTTCGGCGATCTCCCAACCGTCTGGACCTCCGACGCTCCTCGCCTAGTCCCGGTCATCCTCCGCTTCACCATGACCTAGCATCGTCGCCCTACAACCATCAAAGACAAGGAAAAAACTTTCATAGCAATGCCCACAATGATATGCAATAAACCCATCGAACTCATCACTACCGCGCCCATACGGCTGGTACTGCCACTCCTGGCAGAGACAACTCAAATTGCTTCATTTTGAAAATCAATCCAAATCAAACTCAAACTTGAGCACACCTTACTCATATAAAGTCAAATACTCATCACAAACATGGATGGATCTCCACATGGTCCTTCAACAGTGAAACAGAAAATGTAGATAATCCTGTCAGTATACCATAGACAACTGATAAGGCTCGCACCCTAGATGTTTTCCTCCTCTTGGTACTCCTCCAAAGCTGGTGTAGACTCCTCCTCAACTGATGATTTGTTGCGGTAAGGCTGAGTACTTAAAACACTAAACAAGTTGTGCAGAAAATGTAATTCCAACATAACTATACACAAGGCTTATTCCAATGGATGGCTGATATAGTTATTTTGCAGTAAAGTAGTATTTACAAATGAATACAATAAATAGATTGAAATAATAGTAAAATGAATAACAGTAAATAATAACTTTCAAGTATTTCTCAAGTAAACATGGCACATGGCCCTAAACAACTTCCAAACTTTTCAATGGCACAAAGCTTTCCTTCCCAGGTTTCATTTCATAAAATCTAACCCTTAACTATAATTCCCAAGCATTTTCCATAATCAGAGACATGGCTATCTCAATAGATTTACACGCTGCAGAGGTTACGCACTTTACCTACATGATATGATCAAACTATATTGTCGGCCATAACACGTACCCATTGATGTGCGACTAGTATATTATAACAAAGCCTTCACACTGCGGCACACTAATACCATCCTGCCTAGTGAGTGCATCCCCTCAATTTTTAATGAGAGGCTCATTATTGTGAGAGAGAAAGGAGTACACCCTCCAATCAGCATCGTGCACCCGGTGTCCTATCGAGCCAGAGTAAACCATCTACTCCATAGCCATTGGAGTAAACCCTTCAATCCAACCATGCCGGGTAATACAAGTATACTACAGATTAATCAGCCAGGTCTGTCCCAAACCAGACATGTGGTTGCATGTTTAGCTCAGTTCAAAGGCTTGCAAGGTTAAATTCTTAATTGACTGAGGCAAGACCTCCAACAACTCACATAAAAACCACCTCACAATCACTCATATCTCATCATGTCAACATGTTAACCCAGTGCCACATAGGTCTACCATAGCTCACAATTCTTGCCACATGCCCTAGTCTAAATCATTTACCACCCACAGTTGATTATCGTGCAACACATGCCATCAACAACTCATCATCATTGTGTGACAACACATAGCACACCTTTTCATAAATATGTTCCATATTCCATTAATCAAGATTTATTTTGATATTCCAAAAGACATGAGTTAAATGTGGCATGGCTAAGCAAAGTACACACGATCTAACCAACACGCATTGGCATATATTAACAACCAACTAATATTGAACCATTCTTGGGTGACAAATAATTAGGGCATACAAATGACAAGGTAGGAATAATCCAATTGGGTTGAATAGCTAGATCCCAATCTAATTTGAAAATAGCTCTAAGTATAAAATAGCATGCATTAATTTAACACAAAATAGCATTTGTAAAACTAGGTTCAACATGATCAAAGCAGAACTTGCCATTGAAAAAGCTCTTTGTTCCTGCTTTGGACCTTGATCCTGAGTCAACTCTTTACTATCGAACGCTCCAAGCACTTCAATGTCTACATAAATCGAGAGAAAATAGCAAATAAATACAAAATTAGAGAACAAACAAACTCTAAAAAATCAAATAAAATTCATCATTAAATAGATCTCAATTTTAAATTTTTTCAGAAATTTGAATTGCATCAATCGTAGCTCGTATGAGGAAGAACATGTTCTCGAAAGATTTGAATAAAAGAAAAATCAAAGAAATAATAAATCTATATTTCCCAAATTATATTTCTACTAAAAAAATCCTGATTTATGACGTCAGCTGACATGTGGATACCTTGAAGGCATTGCTGTGAGGCTTTGATGCTAGGACGATCCATAACCTATAACAATCACGAGGAGCTGTTGGAGGAGGTGTGATGCTAGTATAACTACAACCGCACGAATGCGCTACATCGACTTCTACTTCTGCTACGGGTTTGTGCGTCTAGTGGCAATTCTATGATCTATAATTTACAATAGTTCCTTGGTTACGCGGTAGAAAATTTTAAATTTATGCTAAAGTAGCCTACCTGTTCCCTTCAACTTGTACTCGGTTCCAATGGATAGGTGTTTATTTGCTAGCTTGTACTCAGTTCCGACATATTGTAGCTTGTTTAATTGGGAACTGCACGTGCATTTTTCAATTCCCTTTCAATGCTTCTTAGAATATATGCCCAGTTTTCAAGAGAACTCCAGATTTTAGTCCAATGGGATCTTGTGTTGCAATGTTTTAGTGCTTGAATCTGTTGAACTTCTAACTTTTTCTAGAAGATTAAATTTTGCTTGATGGTAGATTGAAATAATACCGTGGGATTTTTTCTGCCTGTTCACTTTCTTTCATGGAGTTTTTGGATAAAAAAAATGTTTTTCTTTACAATGTGGATGTTGTTTCACTTTTTTCAGGTTGATACTCATTTGTTGGCCTGCGTATCTCTACTACTTCTAATTAGAAGTTGGTGATGGTCGTCCATTCTCCTTCAGAGTACCTGATTGTTGGATCTGGTATGAACAACTGAGATGGAAGGGAATTGGAGTTTATCCGTACTCCCTCCTCACCGTTTCATGCCTCCTCCTTCCGCCACAACATATGGCCGATAATGCTCACCCACTGGGTGCATTATATGGATGACAGGTGGTCCCCTCGAACGTCGAGCCCGCTTGTCGGTCGCTGGGCTACATGCATTTGGTGTGTTGCTTTTCGTGCACCCACACCGATCCCCCTACCACACCGAGCCCTCAGCCCTAGCGTGCCCCCGATCCCCCGAAACTCTAACACACACTCAGTCTAATCACTGCCTCAGCGTCTTATTGCCTGTGGCTGCGCAAGCTCCCCCTCCTCCTACCTTGCCTCGCCACCATCATGCAGTCGTTGCATCCCCCCCAAGTCTCCTCCCCTTCGTCTCATGTGCATCACGGAAGGAGTTTACCCACCCACCCTACACGATTGTCCAACTGCTCGCCTCACCCTACACGATCATCCAACTACTCCCCTCGTGAAAGCACTTGGCCCACTCGTTCCCAACTAGGATTCCCTAGAAAACCGACTTCCTCTGTGTGTTGTACTCCGCTGGCCTGTAAATCGCCACTAGGTTTATCGTCTTCGCAGATCCATCCGGGTGTAGAGACAAAAGCAAGCATAATCCAATCGCGTGAGCATCTGGTGCGATGGCCGCCGCTGCCTACGTCGTCGCCTCATCAGCCATCCCTGTTAGTGGAGCGCATCAAGGGCCTCTCCAGCCTTGAGAAGGTTGTGCTCCGCGGTGCGTGGGCATCTTGCGTGACAGATGCTGCCGCCTCCCTATTGCCGCCGTCGCAACAATAGCCGTCCTGTTCATGGAGCTCGTCAAGGACCGCTTCAACCTCGAGAAGGTTGTGCTCCGTAGAGGTATTCGATCCAACCCCTCCCACTCTCTCTCACTCTCTATGTGTGTGTGCCATATTTAACTCCTTATTTGGCGACATTGGATCTTCTGTTCATTTAGAATAGAAAACTTGAGATTGTTTCTTCTATGAATTCAAACTCCAGTGGACTGCCAGCAACCCGAGGGGAGATAGACGAGATTCACCAAGATAGGCAAAAATTTGTTGAAGTAGCAAATAAAGATGTTCCACACTGCCGTGTTCGTTGTATGGAGGTAAGTGTTGTTTTGCCTATTGTAGTAGGTTTTTTCTTTTCATTCTTAAATGTAGGACCCAGCAAATTCAATTATTATGTTATTGCTTTCTTCCATCATCACTGCATATATGTTCTTCCAAATAAAGCTGGTTTGTGGATTATTTCAACATAATTCAAATACTTCTAGAGCAGTCCCCTTGTGTTATTTAAGTTATTTTATAAAAAGTCATGAAATTCATCTTGGTATGTGTATGGGCTTCGAACTTGAACCCAATGACAACACATTTCAGATGTTCAATAATTTGCTATTTAATCTGCTCACATATCTAATGAGTATAAATAAAGTAATGACTAAAATTCCATGCCCGGTTTTTGTGTGTGTATCATTGTTTTAACTGGCAATTAATCTTGCATGTGGGGATCTTCTCGCCAGATGGTGTTAGCACATCCGACATTCACAATTACCTTTTTTTTATGACCTGTGTGACTATTAAGGAGATGTTGGTATAGCACTACTGGTTTAGAAAACCCTGTTTGCATGAGAACACGTTTGAGAAAAATTGTTAGAAATAAAGAATATGTTGTTCACTTCAGGAAATGCACATTTGATGCAATAATCCTATGAAGCACATTTGTATTATTCCATTTCATGTAGTTAATGTTACTCTTCAATCCCAATTCTGCCATAGCTGCATATTGTAATGTTATATAGCTACTTTTTGTATTCATCTTCGGCTCTTCCATATGAAAAGTTTTGATGAATGTCTAAATTATGTTTTTAAGCTAGTCATGTGAAGTACCAATCCATCACATCACATCTGCCACACTTCTGGATTCAAAATGTTGGACAATATCTGAGCCAACTTCATCTGCATGTATATATACAGATTCCTTTTTTTTGATAGAATTTATACGGATTCTTATTGGTCTGATGATACCAATGAGCAGCAAAGCACCACTTATTTGGATGCAAATGTGGATGGGAAGGATCCAGATCAATCAGTTGATAATTTGGTAAAAAACCGAGAGCTTTGATTTGTGTTGGGGTAGTAGCAACATGGTGGATTATTTAGAGAAAGCAGGATACAACTTGATTTGATCATAAGCTGCCCTCACACCCCAACTAAATCATATTTTATATTTAACATTTGCTTCATTATTGATCTATTTTGCACGACCAAAAAGACTGTTGGATAAGGGGCAAGGAGACTGGCGATAGTAGTCGTTGAAGTCTTCAATCAAGTTTTTGGATGGGGCAGAATGGGAGGTTCTATGTTGTCAAAGAATTGCAACTGGAGCTTGACTTATGGAGTTATTAGGTTTAGGAGTTTGGAATTCGGTGCTTTGTATTTCAGCGGATGCGTCCACAAAACTCTTTACACCGTTCTTTTCCATTATGTTATTTCATCTGGATTGTGGTTCTTTGGTTTTCTTTTTTCTAAATTCCCACTAAATCTAAAATGTGTCCATTAGATTTTTTGTCAGATTTTTATTATATAGAACATAAATTTTGGAGTCTAGATATGGGGAGATGCTCTTATGCAAGTCATGTTTCACTTTGACATGTGGGTAAGAATATTTATATTTTATTGTAAGGTCATGTTTCGCTTTAACACGGACATGATAGAAAATTCGTATTTTACTGTAAGATTTAGGATCCTATCCTGTTGTTATGTGTCACCGTCTCTTGGTATTCCATTGCAAAGCACGGGCATTTATTTGGCAGCCAGGCGTTAGCGGGCGGAGTGTCTTGAAGACAAAGCTGCCACTGTCCCAGATCCCAAGCCAATCATCGTCGTCGTCGGTCTTGATGGTGAGGCCAAAGAGATGAGAGAAAAAGCGGGCCAAGGTTGCAGGGGTGGATTGTTGAGACCATGCTCATCCTGGATAAGACTAACGCTATATCAGTTTGATGACACTTCACGGCATCCTCATCATCGTCTACATCTACTAGGATGGATGCATCTACATGGCTTCACCAATCCCCACCAGGGCTAGGTCGATCACACAGTTGGCCTCCTCGGCTTTTGGACATGGCGCCATCACCTTCATCAGTTCGGTCTCCACCTTGGCCGCCTCCCATGCTTGATGGCGTATTCAAGAAAGGCGTGTCTCCACCTCTACCACATCCACAACTCAAACAAGACACGTCGGTTCAAGGAAGGCTCACGAGAAGGCCCAACTCGACTAAACCAGAATTACAAGAAGCCAACCAAGGGATTCTTGGGAGTGAACCATTCCGGGCAAGAACCATGGACAAACCAAGGTTACTCGGGCTTGATCCATCGACCAAGGTTGCTCGAGCATGATCTATCAACCATCGACCAATAACTCCAACTCGAGTACGACTCGGTATCCACTAAAGGACTCCGATTCGAACACCACTTCGAGTTCCACTAGGTTTCGTCCTCCATGACAGCATCAACTTCAAACGGCCATAACTTTTCATCCACAAGGGTGTTCGGGGCAAATGAGTACTTGACTAAAAGCTTTCTTCGCCCTCTTTCCAATGGATCCAGTTTCACCTCCACATTCCATCTGAGCTGTTTGGAATCTGCAAAACAAATCATGTCACTTTTCTTGTCTGAGTCAAAGTGGGCCTTGGGCTGTAATCAAGTTGTATTTGGTCTCCCTAGGTTTTGGACGGTCTCCTCCTCCTCTTATCTCATAAATAGCCAGACGCACCCTCATCTAGGGTTTGGGTTTTGTTTGATTAGTTTAGCCAAGTGCAAACTTTGAGTCTTTGAGTTGTGCTGGACAGCCACCTTGTCAAGATCTTCAATAGAATACCACCTTGTTTTTGCCTTCAATTCTTATTTGCAATTTCATATTGCTTTTATTATTATTCTTGCTTGTTTTTTGGTTGCTTGCAAGAACTGAACCTCATGTTCAGGTTGATCGTGCCCACGGCAAGATCAATAACCCTCCGGAGTTGGTTTAGCGATTGCTAAGACACATTGTCGTCGTACGTTGTAGTCGGATCATCAAAGTCAGTTCCACCAAATCGAGAGTTACCCTTCTCATCGAAAGATTGGGACCATTGTTGCTATCATGGATGATACAGCCGTCGGCCTCAAACTTGTTGCCGGTGATGGTGACGCTGGCGAGGTGGCCAACCACCCTGCCAAGGCGCTCGAAGGTGTGGACTTGCTTCCCGCTGAGGGCAGTGAAGAGGATTAACACACTGCCCCAGTGCAAGACCCGCTTCTTGTGCCTCAAGGGCAAGTAAAATCCACCCGCAATGTCGTCGCTCTTGCTCCTGGTCGCCACCCAATTGGCTGGCTGGATTAATAATATTATTATTTTATTAGGTTTTAGAAATATATTACTGTAGAAATTAGACCATCCATACCCAAAATGATGTATTTTTGTGACGGGACTAAGTATATGGTTTAGGATCCCTCGATAATGTATATCACTCTCCTTTAAAATTCCGTTGCAATGCACGGGCATGTTACTAGTGTCCATTTACATTGTGATCTTCTGTGTTGCAGCTTTCCTGTAGGTTTGATCTTACATAATGCAGTGATATTATCGTTGTACGATAATTCTCTATTCGCATTTTATTATCTGAATTATCATTGTACGAGAATTCCCTATTCATATTTTTTCAGTCTGATACTTATTTGTTTGGGTGCTCAGAGTCATCAATGAGCTTGTTTTTAATGTAATTCGCTTGATATGTATAAGAGAGAATTGATGTTCGTTGTACCACTTAGCACCATGTCTTGATGACATATATCAGATTTTTTTGAAATCCTTGTAACGCACAAACATCCTAGTAATCTCTTAGAAAATGAATGGGCCTGTAGTTTTTTTTTTCTTTTCGTTCCAAGTGGGCCCTATAGGTGCTGCTCTCTCGGCCTTTTTCCCTGATCGAAGCCGGGATACAAATGGCAAAATATCGTGTAGCCCTAAACCAACCACCGCCACCTGTTGATTCGTGGACAGCTCGCCGTCGTCCGCCTCCAATCGATGCCTCTAGTGTTTGGTTTCTCGCGGTTTCTCAACCCGCGTGTGAACTCTTCGACGAATCCCATCCTCCGCCTCTGGCTCGCCTCCTGCTCCTCGTCCACCTCCGCCTCCGCCTTGTTCCCGTCGGAGCTCTCCGGGGGCGGTGGGTGCCTGCCGACCATCAGGGAAGGGCAGGCGGAGATCTTTGCGGACGAGTCCAACTCGGTCTTCTACAACAAGGCCCAGGTTCCGTCTCCTTGCTTCTTGTTTCATTGTGCTGTAGAGTTGATGTTACTAGTCATCAACCCGTCCACACCAGCACGGGCTAGCAATTTTACAAACATAATTGTTAATTTTACGTTATTTCAAAGGTCCATCATATAATTGTGTAGAAATATTATTTTTATCGTATAGCTGAATAGCTTTATTTTTCTTATTCTCCCAAATCATGTTATACGCAATTTAACCTGGCATTGAAACAATATCTAATCTAGAAAACTGACATTGCTACTTTTTTATATGGATATGTAGATATTTTTTACTTTCTCTTATCAATATTCAATATAAAAATATTAGTATTAGAGATACTAGTTCGATGCCCGTGCGTTGCTACGAAAAATAAAATTAGTAACGAAACATAAAAGTCAAGCAATAAAAGAAAATTGTTCTACAAGATCAAACATCTATTTCTTTCGATTACAAAAGTTTTAATGGTTTCTCCTCCGGTATGAATTAAAACCAAATATATTGTACATAGTACATAAGGCATTTATGATATTAGAAAATATTTAGAAATAATATTCTATTCTTGGTATACATCCTAGAAGATCTGAAAATAAACAGTTATATTGCAACACGATTTAGATAACATTTTGATCAAAACCTTGTCTATGATGTAAAGAGTTCAAGCATCTCTTTTTTTTCAATCCATAAGCAACTTCAACTTGTACATTCTTATTCATGTGAGATTCAAAATAGACATAAGTAGTATTAACAACATTAAAATGAGAGTTCACCTGTATAGGCTTTACAAATCCAGAAGAAGAAAAACCACGCCTAGAAATAGTGATCATTGTTTATAGTTCATACTTTCGTGTTTGTGCAGCTTAAAAAAAATCATAGAACAGAAGAACCACTCCAGTTTTTTTTACTTGTATATACTGTTGTCATTTTGTGTGTACTTCGATTTGGCGGCCAATATAGTAATTTGCCTCACACAACTTGGTTAGAATTTCCAAACTGCACCGATTAATTAAGAATCGTGATTAACAAAAAAAAACCTTATATATATCGTAGAAGTAGAACATGTAGAGACAATCTTCTATCTAATAAAGTAAAGAAGCCACCATGTGCACAAGTTAAAAAATGTATTATTCAAAAAAAAATTCGGTTTCCAATTTACACGCATGCCTTCCATATGCATATAAGTAAAGCCATATATCATAGCGCATTCTATGTATCTATAAATGAACGTGTAGATTTCTTTCTTAACAAATACGAGTCTTTACAAATTCCAATACATAAATTGAAAGAATGAAGAAACATTTGAAGGAAAGTAAAGAGAGACAGATCTCATCCAGCCAAAAACAAGTTCTCACTGGGTTTTGTGTAACCGTAGGAGCGAATCCTGCTTGCCCATGTGTAACAGAAAATGCATTAGTATCTTCATTTCCAAATATACAACAATGTGGATGGTAAAAGAATTGCAAACCTTTACATATTTCACACAGATCGTAGCTATAGTACACGGATACGTACTTGTTCATTCCAAATTAAGAGTTCATTCGAAATCGGTGGGGTGTGTTGTCGGTGGGGTGGGGGTGTGGGGTAGGGGGTAAGGGTGAAGAACGGACCGCCGCCACCAACTGGTAATTAGAAGTAGTAGAGATAAGTTCAAGTCCACTATTTAGAAAAACAAAGGAGGCACAAAATATAAGAAAAAAGTTAATTACATTGGACCATACATACCCGTATTAAATAGCAAGCAACAACTATCGCATAGCTGAATAGCTCTATTTTTCTTATTCTCCCAAATCATGCTATATGTAATTTATAACTTGACATTGAGACAATCTCTAATTTTGAAAACGGACGTTGCTACTTTTTTTATATGGATATGGAGATATTTTTACTTTATCTTATCAATATTAAATATAAAAAAAATTATTATTAGCGATATAAGTCCAAATCCACTATGCAGACAAACCAAGGAGTCACAAAATATAAGAAAAAGTTAATTACATTGGACCATACATACTCGTATTAAATAGCAAACTACTACCATTTGACATCTTTTATTGTATTGAAGTAAGGGTAGAGTGGAAATTTTGGGATAACTACAAATTTGATTAACCCAATAGACTTGCATTGTGAAAACAATGCTTTATTCCAAGAAATGGACATATATTATGAAATGAGAAGTATATTTTCAACAAACCATTTATTAATTACGACTAATTTATATCCAATCTAATTACTTGCCATATATTGATGGTCAAACTTTAATTAGTGGTTATTTACAGCCTTTTTCCTCATTGCATTTTGATTTTAGAGAAAAGAATTATTTATTATGTTATGGATGTTATTTGAGACAACACTTTGACAATTAATAGGCACTTATTTACTCTCGTGAAACTTTGTAATTCATTAGAGAGAATAATTAGGAGAAATTAATAAGCCAAAATCTTTTTCCCTAATTAGCTACTGGATTCTTCCCTGACTTGTGTTTGTCGGACGTCTGGCCTTTCTTTTCTTTGCTAACTAATTGGAAGGATTAGTTAACCAATGCCTACAACACAATCCATATTAGTAATCGGTATGCTTGGGAATTTGAGGACAAACCATGTTGTACTCATATATGGATCGGATGTTTTGAAAGATCCAAGCCCTCACAAGTAGAATGGATGGATTAGATTGTTTCCTTTTTTTATTAATGTCGGAACTTCTACCTTTTTTTCCTTATCTCCGATTAATGTGGTAATTTCTAGCATTTTACCTCTTGAAATTAATGTGAGGGCTCCTGGTGGAGCCTCCAATTAGTGGCAGGCTGATGGAATTGCAGCTTTACCTGATGGGGGGACATGAACAGTGGTACAATTGTTCCCTCTGGAAAATAGTAATACTTTTCAGGTAATCTCGTTCGATTCCTGGAGTAAACCGGATGGTTTATTTTTTGGTTTAGGTTATGGTTGAAACATCCCATTTCACTAGGATTGCAAGAATATCAGACTAAGTCATTATGTTTAAAGCAATATGCATTTCATAATATGTTCAAGATGATACTGTTATGTGTAATGTGACCAGAAATTCGTCTTTAGTGTAGGCACCAATTGTAAAGAAAAAAGTTAGATGAGGCATTTCATTTTCATGGTCCCAGTTTTTTCCCCAACAATATGAATTTCTTTGTCTATTACCTCCACTATTAGACCCCTGAGTACTGTAACTGTCTACCGTCTTAGTACATATCCTCTGGTCAATTAGTAGTTACAAATCACAAAAAAAGGTAATCTCACAGTAGCTGCTATCCCAAAATTGCTTTAACAATTTGAATTTTATTTTGATGATCGCTTTAAAGTTTATACAAAACTTTAGGTTGTTATGTTGTTAATTTTGGCAGGTTAACAATAGAGATCTTTCTATCGCTATGTTGAGATCATTTATTTGGAAAAGACGCGAAGAGCATGATATCCGATTAAGAAAAGGTATTTAGTTTGGACAAAACATGAACCACTAGCCTACAAACCCATCTTTTGTTAATTGCTACACCAGTATGGTTGAGCAGTTTCTGTGATGTACCAGGCATACATACTGAAATACTGCCAGAACAGCATGCCGATGAATCAGGCTCTGTGATTGGGGGATCTGAAGACATTGCATTGAGAGAAGAAACGAAGCCTAAAGCACCAAAAGTTCTTGAGGTGCATCTCTGAACTCTTTTGCTGATATAAATCCCTTACCACTTAATCCCATACCACTTTCCTGTAGTTAATGTGATTCTGTATATTTGTCGAAGTGAGATATAGTGATGGTAAGACTGTAAGGCAACAAAAGTTGTGAATTGTTATTATATATAGATGGCACCATATTTGGTCCGAAGTTCTTTTGTTTTTACATTGTGTGGAGATTAGTTCCTTACGGAGATTTTAATAATAACCATCTTAGAACTTTGAGTAAATAGAGTAATAGACTAAGTAGTGCTTGCATATACAATCCTGATCCTTTCATTTCGTATTCTTCTTGTCATGATTTTTGCAGGCTTTGGCTGCATCAGGATTAAGAGCCATTCGGTATGCCCTTGAGGTAGATGGAATTGGGGCAGTCATAGCTGTTGACAATAATGAAGGTATGTTGCAGATGATCTTTCATAATATTATCCGGTCCTAAAAGAAATCTATGTTTTGTTTGGTGATTCTGAACATTTATTTGATTAACTGCAGTAGCAATAGAAGCCTGTAAGAAAAATATCCACCACAATGGCAGTCTTGCATCTTTGAAGGTGGTACCGCATCTTGCTGATGCTCGTGTTTACATGCTCACCCACCCAAAAGAATTTGATGTGGTATAGCTTTATTACTTTCACATGCACTTACCTTCTCCAATCGTTTGTTATGCATCTGTTTTATTGCCTAGGAAAATTGAGTGGCAGTTAGGTATGGTGTTGTTGACAGTGATGGAGAAATCTCTATGTTATTTACCGTGTTAGCTTATATTTTCTTTCCACATCTGATAATTAGGAGGAACAGTACTGAAACTTCTACTTGCAACTATACTTTTCCGCAGAATAGAAAGTCAAATCAATCAGATAGAAAATTGTTTTCTATAAATAAGCAGAGAAAATTCAGAATTCAATGTGTCAGCAATATTGCTCAAGATTTTGGTATATAAACATGATGCCGCATTGCTATGGTCCTACAAAAGTAAGAAAACGGAAAAACCGTAGGATCCATATGATTACTCGAATGAATGGTTTTATTAGACACTTGCAGTCTGCCTCTGTAGATGCTGGCAATGCTACGTGTCTTGCCTTGAAATCAATCTTTGGCATGGTTATCACGGCACCCCGGCGAGGTGAGTCGCCTCTGGGGTTCCTGGACGCCTAGGCGATATTTAGGCGACCAAAAACTAGTTTGCAGGTATTCTCTAATTGAGCCATGGGTCTTCTGACTTTACTCTTCGTGCACTATATAAATATGACTAATTATCTACTTTAAAATCATGTCATATACCCTTGTAGATCACTTGATTCAACTTCATGTGATTCGATGTTTGGGGAACCCGCTCTTGATTTTTTTATCTGCTCTATCTTTTGATGTACCTTCTTCAACAGAACTATTGATATGTCCTGAAATGAGAAGGAAGTAGATTAGGGCAATTCAATGTGTACTACTGCATGATTGCTTTTTTGTTTAGCTACCAACCAGTGGGACTTCTCTCGTGCTATATAGCTACCAACTAGCCCACTAATCCATACAAATAAGGCACTAAGGTAGCACCAAGCACCACTTCATCAGTCATCACTACACTCAGTCGCTGACCAAGCACCACTTCACCAGTGCACCACTTCATCGCTAACCAGTCACCAGACCAGAGCACGGGAGCACAGGCGGCGGCAAGGGAGTAGTGGAGCACAGGCGGCGGCGGCGCAGAAGCAACGGCGAGGGCGGGGGCAGCAGCAGCGCAACCGGCGGAGGCGGTAGCAGCTGCCCAGCAGCAGAGGCGGAGGGGAGGGGGTCGCCGGTCGGTGGAGGTGGCTAGCCTGGCGGCGGAGCTAGGGTCCTGGTTTTTCGTCTCCTCTCCCTTGATGCCTGTGTGACCTAGGGTTACCACCCGTGACGTCTGCCTCTCTTGCCTCTTATTGCCCCGTCCCCATCCCCCCAATCGGCTGCCTGGGATTACCGCCTAATGCACACCAGGCAAGGCGCTCAGCCTTGGCGCTCCGCACCGGCCGCCTGGACGCCTAGGCAGCTAGGCGATGCCATGATAATAGTGCTCTAGGGCAACCATTCCAAGAATTTTTAATTTACCTTGCTTATATGTAGGAAAGAGTGGCATAGTGCACTTACATTCTAATTATAATATGGCTACTCCCTCTGTTTATAAATGTAAAATATGTCATTTTGGATATTGTGCGGTTTCCAATATATTAGTTTGACTATTATGTGTTATAGTTAGTAACATTTTTGCAAAGAATTATGAAAGCGCAATATTATGAAAGTACATTTGGTGATAAATCTACTAATATCATTTTCAGGTGACCAATGTAGATATTTCTTTATTTATCAACGACGAAAGTTAGGGAATTTTGATTGCACACATGCCAGGGTGACAAATTTATTAACCAAGTGACTTACTTGATTGTAGTAAATTGTTAAAATCATGTAATATCGTCTTTATATATTTTCATCTGCACGTGGCCCAATTTCCCTCAAGTTTAAGGAAAATATGGATCCACTTCATGCCGTATTAATGTCCTATGTACTTGCTGAATCAGGTTGACCTTGATCCTTATGGATCACCAGCAGCATTCCTTGATTCAGCGGTTCAATGTGTTGCAGATGGTGGTATCTTGATGTGCTCAGCTACAGACATGGCAGTGCTTGCTGGGGGCAATGCAGAAGTTTGTTTTTCCAAGTCAGTTTTATACTTTAGTATCAATTACCAGCTGCATTGGCACATCATTTAGTTCTTACTATGCCAGTAGTCTCTACCTGCAGATATGGTTCTTATCCGTTAAGAGGTAAACACTGCCATGAGATGGCCCTGAGGATTCTTCTTGCCTGCATTGAGGTAAGACTTGAGTTACTCTCTTGTTTTCTCTTATTGTCATTATAACGATCCATCCTTTCATTTTCCTTTTTTGTCTTGCAGTCGCATGCGATCCGCCACAAGCGCTATATAGTTCCTATAATATCAGTGCACATGGATTTCTACGTTAGGGTTTTTGTGCGCATTTTCACGTTGTCTCCTACTACTACCTTTCCTTGACACATTCTTTTCCGCAGGGTGAATATGATATTTGTGATATGATGATGATTTGGTCTCTCCCTATAAATCTTACCGATATGCCTCTTTCAAATGCAGCTCGGCTATCACAGTGAAAAGCTCACCTCTCAAATTGGCACACGTCTACCAATGTGTTGGATGCAATTCATTTCACCTGCAGAATGTTGGAAGAATCAACTCAAAGGTATTCTTTCTTATACTGTTTCATTGTTTTTCATGTTGTGCTTATGGATATGATCCACTGATCCAGGATAAGAGGAATATTGCTTTACCAAATTTTTGCCCTACTATGCCTCAAGAGTGTTCTGAATGTGGCCATAAATTTGTTATGGGAGGACCTATATGGAGTGATCCAATACATGACAAGGAATGGGCTACTTCCATCTTGTCAAATATCCGAGCTATGAGTGGTGCTTATCAAGCTTATGCAAAAATTTCAGCTATACTAACATCAGTATCAGAGGTAATACCATATTATATTTTTTTACTTCTCCTTTAGTTAGACTTGTCTTAATCTTGTGCTAGAGAGAGTGTATTTTATATAAACTGGATGGCAAGGGTACTTTAGTATGTATCAATCTAGTACTTATTAATGGAGAATTTATCTCTGTCTGCAAGCACTTTGGTTGTACTTGTAGACAATGCAATGATGACAGCAATGAGAAAATCACTAGATATGGTTAAGCTGGACTCAAGTTTTGTTCAGTAAAGTACCTTATATCTTTCTAAGAGAAATTCATCAGGATTAAGTGCCATTGTTTGGCCAATCAAAGTTTGCAAATCTCTTAGTAAGTTAGTTTTCACATTACTCTTTTAGAGAAATAGATTGTTTCATAATATCGTAGTAAAACTGAAAAAACAACTCATAATTTGCCATTTTGACTTGTTTAAGAAAAAACTTCTCTGGTTTTTGGACGAGTTGGATTTCAGTGTTGGATGTAAAACCCTACCAAGTTCGGAAGCGCAGGGAACTGGTTGGAAACTGATACTGGTGCCAACCCAACGGTTGGTTCTGGAATAATTTCTCTAACAATAATCTAACATATTGCTTTTGTGATCCCTTAATATGGGCCTTTTAGGTCTAAGCCTACAGTTCATTTTCTCTTCTTTCTTCCTGTGCTAGGTTTGCACTAATTTTGTTTTTTATTTTGTACCTTTATGTACTTCCGGGTGTTGACCGGATCAACTATGTTGTATTTGCAATATTTTTTGCTTTTGTTGATAATACTTATGTGCTTGGGAGTGTTAACAACCAACTATGAATATATTTGTAATATTTCTTGCTTTTGTTGATTATGCTTAAACCAAATTAAATTGGGACTACCAAAATGCAAAGCACGCTCTTTCTTTTGAAGTTTTTTTGGCCATCCTGATTTAGTTAATACTATTGAAGTATTTATGTATTACATTTAATGATTTTCTTTCTTAATATTTGAAAGAGCTTGTTCTAATCTTGTATCGAATGTGTAGTTTGCAACGGTTAGCTCTAATTTCATAATTCAACTCAATCAACTAGTCGGGTGTGCGTTCTGATGAAAGTTATATGCAGTAGTATGCAATTGATGGGAGTAAAAGAACCCAGAAAGAATGCAACTAAGCAAATTCATGATTTTTTGAGACAATGAATTTTCCTTTAAACTGAAAGGCTAGTAGCATGGTTATCACGTCGCCGCCTAAGCGCGACGTCTAGTCGCCGCCTAGGCGTCCAGTCGCCGGCATCCGCCCGCCATGGCCGCTCGCCTCGCCTGGCCGGGAAAGGAGGGCGCTCGGAGGAAAGGAGGTCGCCTGCCTCGCCTGGTCCCCGAGTTCCAAGCGGAAGATCTATCCGTGTCGGGCCTCACCTGGCCTCGCCTCGCTGTACCTCCGCATCGCCGTTGGTCTGCGTCGCTGCTGCCACCGCCATCGCAACCATCGTCGCCAGATCTGGGAGGCTGCTCTCGATGGGAGGGGGAGTGGCGCGAGCGGGAGCGGGAGTGGGCGTCGGCGCCACGAGACAGAGGGAGATCCGGATCTGGGAGAGGCGGCGCTCGGAGGAGGGGGAGCGGCGCGAGTGGGCGTGGGCATGAGCGTGGGCGTCGCGAGATAGAGGAGTGAGGGGGCGGCGGCGAATGGATGGAGGGAGAGGCTGGGCTGTGAGAGATGGAGGGAGGGAGAGGCTGGCTGGGCTAATATTAATGGATTTTTTGATTGCCTAATCCTCGCCTAGGCGCCCCAGAGGCGCTGGGGCACCGTGATAACCATGGCTAATAGAATCGCTGGTCACTAGTTCAGTATCAGGAGGTATTCTAGTCCATCGACATGGTGATTGTTGTTGGGACCCGAATATGCAAATCTAGACCTTCTGTGTATACCGAACTAGTTCAGGATCATTTATTAGATATAAGACAGTTGATTGATCTTATAGTCGACTTTACATGACTATGCCACATAGAGCTAAAACTATAATAGATAAAACTATAGCGGAATAGAAAACGTAGGTAACCCCTCAACATGCCACAGGTAACTGACAAGGCTTACACCCTAGACGTTCGCCTTTTAAAGGTACTCAAATACTGGCGTAGATTCCTCTTCAACTGATGATTTTATTATGGCAAGGGTGAGTACATAAAGCAATCAACAAGTTGTGCATAAAGTGCAATTCTAGTATATCTATATGGAAGGCTTATTCCAACTGAATGGCTGACATGGTTATTTTGTAATAAAGCAGCATTTACAAATGCGTACAATAAATAGATTGAAATGATAATAAAACAAATAACAATAATAAATAACTTCCAGGCTTTTCCCAACAATAAACTTGGCATAGTGCTCTAATCAATTTCCAATATTCCCAATAGCACACAGCCTCCTTTCCCAAGTTTTATTTTATAAAATCTAACTCTTGATTGAAATTCCCGAGCGTTGTCCATAACCGGAGACACGGCTATCCGAATAGATTTACACTCTGCAGAGGTTATACACTTTACCCACATGATATGATCAAGCTTATACTGTCGGCTATTACATGTACCCATCGACGTGTGACTAAGAAGATTATAACAAAACCTTTCGGAGACTACGTCATAACACTGACCCTCCCGATAAGTCTGAACTCGCTATTCCTTTTCTTACTCAGAGCAGAAGAATAGGAGGGATATACCGTTGGACAGATCTGAGGCCACTGCACAGCACACACATTCCCCATAACCGCACATTCAGTTTGGTTATCCTTTCGAGGCATCAAATGCTAAGACTCGGAAACTTAGTTAGGTCCATTCCATTCCAGACATGTGGTTGCATGATTGGCCCAATTCAATAGCTTGTAAGGTTAAATCCTTAATTGATCGAGGAAAGACTTCTAGCAATTCTCTTATAGAAAACCACCTCACATTCACTCATATATCATCATGACATCATATCAGCCCAATGCCCCACAGGCCCACCACGGCACAAAGCCACTTGCCCTCATCTAAATCATTTACTACTCTAGTTAATTATCGTGCAACACATGTCATCAACAACTCAACATCATTGTGTGACAACACATAACACACCTGTTCATAAACATGTTCCATATTCCATTAGTCAAGATTAATTTTTACTTTCAAAATGATATCAATAACCCGTTGCATGGTTAAGCAGACTAAGCACGATCTAACCAACCAGCATTGGTATCTATTAGCAACCAACTAATAATGAACCACCCTAGGGTAACAAATAATCACGACATACAAATGACAAGGTAGGCATAATCAAATTGGGTAGAATAGCTAGATCCTAAACTATTTGAAAATAGTTCTAAGCATCAAATATCATAAGTAATTAAAACATTATAGCATTTGCATAACTAGGTTCAACATGATCAAAGCACAACTTGCCTTGGAAAAGGTCTTGATCTTGGTCTTCAGCTTGCTCTTGAATCAACGCTTCACCTCTGAACACTCTAGGCATTTCGACGTCTACGCGAATCGAGAGAAAATAGCAAATAAATACCAAACCAGAGAGCAAACTCCAAAATTCAAATAAAATTCACCATTAAATAGATCTCAATTTTACAGTTTTTTAGAAACTTGAATCGCCTCAATCAGAGCTCGTATGAAGAAGAATGGGCCCTCGAAAGATTCAAATTAAACGAAAAACCAAAAAATAGAAAATCCATATTTTTTGAATTATTTTTCTTCTGAAAAATCGATTTATGACGCAACGCTGACGTCATCCACATATTTTTCGGAATAAAAATAATCCTGGAAAATTCATTACTTGCTGATATGTGAGCCCTTGGTCCATGGACCTGGTTCACGAGCAACCTGAGTTCATGGTGGACTCAGTCCAAACCCAACCAGCTGACTGACATGTGGGTCCCTACATGATGACGTGGCACTACCTAGTCATCCGCCGACACAACGTCACGTGCCTATCCAGCTCAGTGACATGGTCGACCTAGCTAACACGCGGCGTACACGTGGACTCCACGTTGGACTCGACAGCTGAGGTCCCAGGCGAGCTCGGTGGCGACGCAACATATCGGAGACAGAAGATGACAAAGCTCCCGGCGAAACAGCAATAAATTGGCGACTTTGGCACATGGATCTGGAACCCCGGACACGTTGATCTCGGATCTATGCTCGTTTTCCCCGGAAACTCCTCGGTGATGAAGATCTCGGCCAATAACCCTTGGCGGCGCACCCACGAGCTCCAACGAGCGATTTCTCGCAAATCAAGACGTCTCGGGCGAATCTAATTGGTGGAAAAGTTGTGCAATATCACGAGGTAGCTCGGACGATGATCTAGTGCCCCTTTTATGGCCTTGGCTTCCGTGTATAGCCCGGACACGACGGCGACGATGTGGGGAAGAAGCACCAGAGCCATACATGTGTCAGATGGACGGACGTGATGCACGCAGATATGACTCAATCCGGACTACTCATGAAATCTGATGACCGCAACCCACTAGGGTTTCTTTCCACCCAGCTCGATGACAGCCACATGATCAAGATATGATGGCTATACTGATTAGGGTTTCCGAGATCCCCTCAATCGCTCGATTCAAGATAAATGGCCATGATCATCCGCCGAATCGGACTAGGCTGCACAGAGAAATGGGCCGGGACTTTGGGCTTCTGGCCCAACACTATTCATTTAGCTTTTTCATACATTTCTTAATTAAAATAATTCCAGAAATGAAAATAATTCAAACTAAATAGCAAAAATATTAGAAAATTCTGAAAAATATTTTAAAACATTTGCAACTCAGAAAATATTTGTTGACAAGTTTATTTAAATTTTCATATTAAGCCTAATTCAGAAATATTTAATAAATTCCAAATAAATCCCAGAAAATTAAAAAATTTCCAAAAATGTAGAAATTACAATATTAAATTATTTTGAGCCAAAAATTGGGATGTTAAACCTTCCCCTTAATAGAATCTCGACCTCGAGATTCAGGGCTAACTACAAAAGCAAGTTAGGAAACTCTGATTTCAGATGTTCCTCATGCTCCCGTATTACTTTGCTTACCGAATGATTACTCTGTTGCACTCCGCAGAAACAAACTGATTTGCTTCTGGTCTAACGTTCCACATCATCCAAAATCTTAATCAGTTGCTCCCTTATAAGTCAAATCTTCTTACAGTTCAATTGACGCTAACAGTGTCTACTCTGCTGGCACTCGAAAACACTTCTTAAGCTGAGAGACTTTAAACACATCATGCACACCTGCTAACGACTGAGGCAACTCTAACTGATAGGTAACCTCGACGGCTCGAGATTTTGAATGGTTCAACATATCTTGGCGCAAGCTTCTCTTTGGCATGAAATCTTTTAATCCCTTTAAGAGTGGTAACTCTGAGATACACGAAATTCTCTAGCTCAAAGCTCAACTCTCGTTGACGATTATCAGTATAACTCTTTTGTCTTAACTAAGCTACTTTCAACCTTTCTCTAATCATGGAAATCTGCTCTTTGGCTTCCTTAAAAATATCAAGTCCAAAAACAAGACGCTCTCCTGTCTCATTCTAATTCAATGGAGTATGACAGGAACGACATACAAAGCTTCAAATGGTGACATCTGCAAACTTGCCTGATAGCTATTGTTATAACTGAATTCTGCATATGGCAAACATTCATCTCACGATATAGCATAAGCTAAAGCACAAGCTCTCAACATATCCTCCAAAATCTGATTAACTCTTTCTATCTACGGATGATATGCCGTACTGAAATTCAGACGAGTTCCCATAGTTTCATGCAGCTTATTCCAAAATTTCGAGGTAAATTGAGTACCTCTATATGACACTATCTTCTTTTCTTTGGCACTTCATACAAACAGACAATCTTTGACATATATAGCTTGGCCAAGAGATATCCTGAATAAGTTGTTTTAACTGGTATGAAATGTGCAATTTTGGTCAAACGATTAACTATGACCCATATAGAATCATATCCACTCTGGGTTCTGAGCAAACAAGTGATAAAATCTATACCAATTTCCTCTTACTTCCACTTATGAATCTTTAATGGTTGTAGCAAACTAGTAGGTTTTTGATGTATTGCCTTTACTCTTTGACATACATCGCATAGAGTAACATGTTCAGCAACCTCACATTTCATATTATACCACCAAAACATCTCCTTGAGATCCTGATACATCTTAGTGTTTTCTGGGTGTATCGAATACTTTGAATTATGAGTTTCCTCAAGAATCAACTGCTTAAGCTCCTTTTGATTAGGTACATAAATTCGGCTCTTCAACCATAGGGTACTTTAATCATCCAAAGTAAAATCCTTGGCTTTACTTTCATCCATTTTAGACTTAATCCTTTTAATCTTATCATTCGCTTTCTAGCCTTCTTGGATCTGATCCTCTAAAGTCGGTTTCACTTCTAACGTATCTAGGAATCCTTTTCGAATTACTTCTAATTTCAGCTTCTGAAATTCCTTGCATAACTCATACTGATCCTTTTGATCTAGCGTATTAACGCTGTGGCTCTTACGACTCAAAGTATCTGCTACCACATTAGCCTTTCCAAGATGATAGTGGATTCTCACATTATAATCTTTGATCAGCTCCAACCATCTTCGCTGTCTTATATTGAGATCCGATTGGGTAAAGATACACTTTAAACTATTGTGGTCCGTATATATCTCATATCTATTTTCGATGAGATAATGACGTAGCATGCATTACAGCAGCTAATTCCAAATCATGTGTTGGGTAATTCTCCTAATGCGGCCTTAATTGCTTTTGACTTTCTGCACCAACACACATCTAAGTCCTTGTTTGGAAGCGTCACAATATATATCAAAACTACTCTGAACATCTGGCAACACTAACACTGGTGTTGTCGTTAGACGCTTCTTTAATTCCTGGAAACTCTTCTTGCACTCGGGCATCTATGCAAACTTCTTTTCCTTCTTCAACAACTGCGTAAGTGGTCTAGCAATTATCGAAAATCCTTTAATAAATCATCGGTAATATCCCGCCATTCCCAGAAAACTACGAATCTGGGTAACTAACTTTGGTTGCTCTTAATGCAACACTGCTTCGGGTAACTAACTTTGGTTGCTCCTAATGCAAGACTACTTCCACTTTGCTTAGGTTGTTGGCATCTCCTTTGGCAGTCATAACATGACCAAACAACTCAACTTCCTTTTTTCAAAAATCACACCTACTAAACTTAGCATATAACTGCTCTCGTAGCTTCTCGAGAACTAATATCAAATGCTTCGCATGCTCTTCTTCCGACTTGGAGTAAATAAGTATGTCATATATAAATACAATAACAAACTTGTCCAAATATTCCATGAAAATCTTAATCATCATGTTCATGAAATATGCAGTAGCATTAGTCAATCCAAAGGACATGACCGTAAACTCATAATGTCCATATTGCGTAGAGAACACAGTCTTGGCAACATCTTTCGCACGAATCTTCTATTGATGAAATCTTGATCGAAAGATCTATCTTGGAGAAAACTCTTAACTCTTAATTGATCAAACAAATCATCGATCCTGGGCAACGGATACTTATTCTTGATCATACTTATAGCTTAGATTAGTAGCAGCACAGCATCGAAGTTGGAGAACCGGAGAGAATGGCTATTATGGTGTAGTGATGCCTTCATCGGCTTCATCCAAGACGCTATGCTCGACGACGGCTGGATCCCTCTTGATCCAGGTGTTGCCCCCTGCCGCCGTCGTCGGATCTAGCGACCCTGAGGTCGTCGCCTCTAATCCGGAGTTCCCGCAACCGGCCACCACGCCTGTTGGATCCGGTAGTCCCAACGCCATGATCACCGGATCCGGTCGCCACTGCTCGATCCGCGCGTTGCCCTTGACGTGGAAGCTAGATTCGGTCGTCCTTGATGCCGTGACCGTTGAATCCAACCTCCACCGCTCGATCCGAGTGCTGCGCCCTCCACCGCTCGATTTGGTTGTCCCCACACCACTTCTTCATATCCCTGGTGTTGGCCCCTCTCCTCCCCTTGCTTCCTTGGCCCCTCCCTCCAGATCTGCCTGCTATCGAGGCCGTAGCCACTGGGTTGTTGTGACCAGCAAGCCTCTACTAGGTTGGGCTAACTCTTCCTCTATGGAGAGCACCGCGAGGGGGCAGGAGCAATTGGAGGTCAAGGGAGAGAGAAATGAATGTGTTGGGATCGATTTGAATCAGTTGGCGGGTCAGGTTTTTGTTGCCATCGATTACTTGGCAATTTTGCAATTTAGTCCTAGTTAATCGAAATTTTGAATAGGTCCCTACTGTCCTACTATTGAGTCTTTAACTTTTGTCTTTTGTTGCGACCATCCAAGTCCTTAACATCTATCTTTGTGTTCGTCCATGCCGTGCGTGTCCACAAATTCCTTGCTAGTAAGCCGATTACTTTTCTATCTCTCTTTCCTATTGTATAGCAGCAGCTGCTGTTCTTCTCTTTGATCCGTCGTAGATTGTAGAAGTCATTATGATGCTGTAGCTTCTCTTTGAGCCGCCGCCCCAAGCTTCTTCCGCACCGTGCCTCCGCCGTGCTTCTAATGCCTTGTGCCGCTGCCATCTTGGGTTTTGATCTGCTTAGCCATGCTTCTATCTATCCCTCTTCAGCTTGATTTGATAGTTCTCTCTATTTGTGTTGGCTTTTTCATCTTCTTTTTGTGCAGTCGCAGTCGACTTTGCTCTTGCTTGCCTCTACTTTCTCAGCCCCTGCAATTTGTGCTTTATGGGCTGCCACACTGCGCTGGATTGGAGATCATTTGATACTCGACACATTTTCCAAGAGCTGCACACTGCGACGACAACTTCAAGACTAGGACTTTGGATTTTCCATATTTTAGTGTTTACTCTTCGAAATGCAATGCTGTTCTATACAGTTAAGTGTATTTGTGGTATGTCCTAGTGTTCTAGGGTTTAATCTTGTGTGTCCCATGTACCATATATATATATATATATATGCCTCTTGGGCTATAGCAATATAACTAAGCTTTCACATTTGCTCTCCTCCTATCCTTCTAACAGTGACTTGAGGAGATCCACACCTGCACAAACTATGCAAGGGCATGCGCTACATTGTTACAAACTCTGCAACAGAAACCTGCATGAAAAGACTTAAAACAGCTGACCAGCATTATCCTTGCTTCTTTGAGCATCTCACTAAAACCTTTGCTTTATTACACTTCTCCAATCGCAATGCTGCTACCAGATTGCTTGCATCTGCCAGGAAGATGTTATCCATTCTGAGGTCAAAAGCTAGCGACAAAGCCTGTAAACAGACCATTGCTTCTGCTTGCATTTCATTCACGCCCCACGCTCAGCAGTCAGCACCTGCAGCTTGTACGACACCACCGCCATTCCTGACAACGATGCATTCGCTCTGATGTGTATTCGGAAGGAAAGAAGTGTCAGCAGTCGGTCTCCAACTTGATAAGCTAGCTTGCTTTATTTTCTTTCTCAATGAGGAATGCTTCATTGTACTCTGCCAAGTACTGCCCGACCAAGTAGGTGAGCTCTTCTTGGGGACCATACTCCATAGTTTGTAGACAATATGTTTTTTCCAAAACAAAAAGTTTGACGCGTAATAGCAATCATTAAAACAAAGAATAGTAAAACCGAGTGCACAATCAGATGTACTTGTTAACATTTTGACATATATATTGGATCCATAAATCACACATGGCATTTTCTTGTGCAGGAATTGGCGAATGCACCTTTATTTCTCAGTCTTCACAATTTATGTGCAACATTGAAGTGCACCAATCCAAGCATGAGTTTGTTTCATTCTGCTATTAGAAATGCTGGGTATCAAATATCAGGCAGCCATGTGGATCCACTAGCTCTTAAAACAGATGCCCCAATGTCTGTAATTTGGGACATAATGCGATGTTGGGTAGGTTATGATACAATCTTCAATTTTCCTAGGTTAATCAGCCACAATTGACTGACCTATTGGTGGATTCATGCCTGCAGATCAAGCTTCACCCAGTAAAAAATCTACCTGGAAATCATCCAGGTAACAGAATACTTTCCCAAGAGCCTAAATTGCAGGTATAGCTTATAAATCACAGTTTTGTATCTTTTCTCTGAAAAATGAGAGTAGGAAAAAGTTACCATGCAAAGTTGAAGATGGATATGCTTGCAAATCACTTATTTCAAGTTTGAGCTTTTAGTTTATATTGTTGTCTGCATAAGCTTGTGTTTATTTCTTCTTGTATTTGTCTGACAAAACTATGTGAAGGTAACCTTGAGTGACTTGGAAATGGTAAACTACCATGAAAGGGCTTTTCTGCTCATCACAGGGCTTTCCCCGTTTCCTGCACATTTAATATATTGTCTGAAAGATAGTGTTCAAAACAAAACAAACCATTTCTTGTACTATTGATGTTTGGTTCCATGTATCTTCTCCTTGTTCTCGGCAAGTCCCCATCAGGTAGCTGATGGTGTTTTAAGCCAGTAACAGAGGCGAGCCAGGCTAGCACTAGTCGAACTCAGCTGCTTGAATTTAATTTGAGACAAGTAGCTAAAAGTGATCAATTTTTACCTGGTGCTAGCTCTCTCTTGGTGGAAACTGGTCAATTTTGCTGATTTTTCTTGTTTGTTGGATGTGAGGTAAATACCACAGTATAATTAGATCAACCCCCTAGAAACTCATCTGAAGTCCTCCAAACCAGCTGCCAACACCTCTAATTCTTGTAAAAAATACACTTGACATTGCCTGATGTGTGCTAAATTCAAGCGTACCAACTGTTGCATTTATCTTGTCCTGGTCTTGAAGAGTCATTTACTGCTTGTTTTTTTTTAAACTCTTGTAGCAATTTAAACATTATCATGTTCAGTAATACATTTGTGGACATGTTACTTACATTTGAGGATGTGTTACTGAAATAGGCACTCTCTCTATGGCATGAATATATTTTTTATTTAAATAATTATTCAGAGCATATTTTTATATATTAATATAAGTTATATCAAACGAAGCATTATATTTTTCAATTCTTCATACTTCTAAAGCCTCTGTTATTCCGTTTAGTTTTATACCTGAATTCACTTTATATATCTTACAAATCTACGTGTTTGCCCTTTTTTCTCCATGAACAACTGCCAGGCAAAATTTTCCCAAGTACCTGGCAGTTTAGAAGCACGGAAGAGCCCAAGATTTGTACCTAATCCTGAGAAATATTGGGGTCCTAAGAGCAAGGCTGGTAGACCACCAAAGACACTGCCCATGGACAAATTCTAAATCTATTACTGGTGACACACTGGAAGCTAGAGATCGAAGTCCTTTTTATGAGTAACAAAGTTTCTGCAGGCAAAACTGTGCTGCTCAACTTTTGGTGGTCTAAGTTCAGGTCCTCGTTCGTTTGCTTGGAATGCATTAATATAGAAATACACCCTACACTGAAGTGCCATTGGCGTGTTTGGCCATCACATATTCACAGTAAGAAAACTAGGGAATACCGGTGCATAAAATGACATGGTTGTCTTCTCCTTACATTTTTAATTAAGCTCATAACATAAACAGAACAAGCAAGATGCTTTACGATATTTAAAGGATTGTTTAGAGAGGAGCAGATTGTTAGTGATATGCCTAGAGGAGATGGTTGCAATGTTTTTATGTGTATGCACATTTGAATTATTCTTTATTCTATTCCTTGAATAAACTACCATTTTGTATCAATTAACAAGCATGTGACAAGTTGGTGCATATTATGATATTGTTATAAATGGTTTCTTTTCTTGTATCATAATGTGGTACACATGATTCATAGATCGGAGTGTGTGTATAGGATAATGATTTCATACTCGTAGGAGTACATACTCTCACCTTGCATATACCGTTTAAATAAAACATTTATACCTCTTTATCCTTTGAGCATACTCTAATAATGATTATAAGATATTCCAAGGTGAGTACTATGAAAAATTTCATCAAAGTTTACTTTTTATAGCATAATTTGCGTATATACTCATTTTACATATAAAAAAAGATATGTAGTAAAAACATAAAGGGCTCCGATAAAAAAAATTCAACCATGTTGTATAGGAGTATTTTAGAATTAGCATTTAAGTATACCAAAAATGACAAAGAAATAGAACATATTCGTTTAAGTAGTATATTGGAAGTGAGTACGTACTCTTCACTCTCAAGAGTATAGAAAAGGCTATGTAAACCCTAATCTACGCATGAGTGTAGCTACACATAGTATCTATACCGTTTACGATGCATCAAGATCTGTGCTGATATTGCTTTTATTCTTTTTCTGAATGAATTTGCAAAAGGTGTGATGGAACATAATATATTCGTCGCTGACAGCTTTACCAGTACTTATTCTCTCTCCTCGAGCACACACGCTGGCGTAGGACTAGGAGCACTCACGTGCCCCCGTTGCCACCGGATCCGGTGCCGCCCGAGCCCTCGCCACTAGATCCAGCCGTCCCCTTTGCTCGCGCGGTGCTCGATCCACCGATGCATGCCTCCTCATCCCCGCCGCATTCTGGCGAGCTCGCAGCGACGCGGGCGCATAACAAGAAGGGCCCCTCCTCGATGCTCTCGTCAGTCATTTTCATCTTTGTTCTTCACCAGAAGGGCATCCAGAGGAGAAGTCTAGATCCATCCTGTCGTGAAGATCGAGTTGGATCCGATGAGGTTGATGATGATGCCACCAGATCCGCCGATGCCATCATGTCCGGTCGTCGCCGACACCAGCCCAAGGTTTAAAATCTTGATACCACTCTACATACCGTCCGTGACCGGAGAACAAAATCTCGGCGAGATCTCAATTTTTCAAATAAATTCCGGTTGAAATATAAAATTTGAATTTGAATTCCGGTTTTTTGAAACCGAGATTACCGAGATCTCGGCGAGATTAGCCGAGATCTCGGTTAATTTGGGCAGCGAAAAAACGGGGTCAAACGGAGCAGAAAAAATTTGAAATTTTTTCTGTAGATTACTGACACATTGTTTATGTTGTCATAAAAATTTCAGATAATTAAAAAGCTTGTGTAATTTTTAAAAATTCAAACATTGGTTGTGTGCTGATAAAATGCTAACCGGCAATTTCGAACCGAATTAAAAATGGGACAAACCACGTTAGAAATATTTGAAAATTTTTCTGCATGATTATGACATATCACCGATCTTTTCGTAAAATTTTCAGGTCATGGTGAAGCTTGAGGGAATTTTAAAAATTCGGAGTGTGTTGATGGATATATGAAAAATGCTTGAAATGACATTCGAAAATTTTCAAATTTTGATTGGATGGTCGTGATGTATCATTAACCTTGTCATAAAATTTTGAGGTGATTATGAATGCGTAAAGTTACAAATTTCGGCAGCATTTCAACTGAAATTCGGATTTCGAGGTCACAATTGGAAACGATCAATGTATATTTGCATGGCATTTAATAGGTATGAAATAAAATTGATACATATGACAAATTATGACATGTGCATCACAATAAACTCAATGTATATTTGCATCACATACCTACGAGTAGTAGTACGCCTGTGGTGCAAACTCTATCTCCGTGTTATCGGCAATGACTTCATGATACCTCCTCTCATGTTGTTGCTTGTATTCTTCCCAAGTTATGTCCCGCGGTAGGTAGGCAGACTTCCAATGTTCGTAATGAGCCATCCAAGTGCTATAATTCTCGGACTGGTAAAGGTACCAGACACTGACAGATGAATGCCGTGCGTACGGATCGGCGTATGGATCAGTGTAGTCGAACGGCCAAGAGATGCTCGATCTGTCATAATTCTGTCTGTAACCGTACCTACCTTGATCCCCTCCATAAGGTATTGAACCGTACCCACTATGGTTAGTTGGGAAACCCAAATGGCTCTCAAACTGGCTGCTACACCATGAGCCTGTGTCATCTTGTGGCTGTGCTACCTGTCGCCCACCCCCATCACTCGATGCACTCTTCCCCTTACTACGGGTCTATCTCTGTGAGCCCCTCCTCGACGGGCTAACCCTCTGTTGCGATTGTGGTTGTGAATGGAGGCGCGTAGTAAATCGGCCAATTTCCGTCCCATCATCGCTGGGAGTGTCTGTCTTTGTCGCTGAGCTACTACTGAGGCACTACTCATTATCAGGAGGTGTATTTGTTTCATCATCACTGCCGACATAAGGCTCATCACCCCCTATGCCTTTTCCTTTTCCCTTGGGATGCTGGCTGCCCGATGATTTCTCCAAACCACGTAAAGCTCCTGCCAGCGTGTCGGCGGCGGCGGCGTTAGCACGCTTTCTCTTCCCTTTGTGCGTGTCACCGACCGTGCGCTCGGCCCAATCTGGGAGACTTCCCACCTGTGGCCAATTGAAGTAATATTAACACCGTTGTGAGGTTTCAACATACATGATTGACAAGTCGAATGGAAAACAATTACATTGGTTACCTGTGGCCTTGTTCATCTCTTTCGGTGGGATGGACTCTACCACAAATCTTGCAGGGAGAGGTGGGTCGATCTCACTGTCCTCGTCCAGCAGGGGCTCCCCACCAGACCTGGAGGAGTCGAACCACTCTGCAATAGGATCACTACCCAGATGCATCGCACCCTCAATGAGGCGATCGAGTGGGTCTTCGTCCTGAGCCTCACTGGTGGATTCGTAGTCCCGCAAGCGAAGTCGCAGGTTGTAGTGCACGAACACGAGCTGTTGGAGCTTCGCATAACTTAATCGATTCCTAAGCTGCGTGTGCGCTAAGGCAAATGTGCTCCAATTGCGCTCGCAACCACTCGACGATGCACACTGCGACACCAACCGCAAGGCGTACTTCTGCAACGCTAGCGTCTCATTCCCAAACGCCATCCACCATTGAGCTGTAAGCAATACGACGAAAGAAAAGTGCGGATTTCAGTTGTAAACAAAAACCTAAAAATAACTTAAATTACGTACTTACATGCCATCATGCGGTCATCGACTGCGCTGGACTGTGCAAGTTGTGTGGCAAACCGTCCCTTCCTTAGACGATACACATCTGCTTCCCGTAAAGCCCGCACCGCGGTACCGTCATCATCAGCCATAATGCCCAGTGCAGTGGAGAGTGCTCCCATATACTGTGGAGTGCTGCATATATTGTACGAGAACTGAGATCGTGGGTCAAGCACGAAGGCTGCAATGGACAAATCATTGTATAATTAGCGTAACAGATGTGAACATTGCCTAGTTTGCATAACAAAACTGAACATATTAATTTCACTGACTTGCTTGCATGAATGTGGTTTCCCTTATTTCAGTAAACTACTTTTCCAGGACGTGCAGGAATATCTTGTAAAGCTCTCCGTGCTCTAGCAAGCAGTTGTTATACTCATTTCGCACAATCGCGTACTGCATAATGACACCACTGATCGTTGATAACTTGTCTTGATCCGCGAACCTCAACAGCTTGTACAAGGGTTCTACGGCCAAGACGCTCCACTCCCAAAATTCCCTGCTCAGGAGGTGGTCATATGCATACTTGCCCTCCTCCATTGCAGCCCACCTGCTACTTGTCCAGTCAGGATGTGTCATCCACTGCTGGAACTTCTCCTTTTTGTGGAAGCTATCTAGGAAAACAAACGTCGTGCTAAACCTAGTGGCATTTGGTCTAACCAACTCTCCCTCAATATGTTGCCGCATCTGTGCGTGCAGATTTTTGTGGTTGTACATGAATTTGCAAATCCTCTTGGCCTCTGCCACAACCTGTTTGATTTCGGGGACATCACACACGTCTTTCGGCATGAGATTCACAGTGTGTGCTAAGCATAGCTGCCATATAATCCATGAATACTGCACTCATAACATTTGGCATGCTTTCTTGAAGTTGGCACCATTGTCAGTAACCACCTGCAGGACATGCTCTGCCCCAATTTCCTCGGCTACGACCTTTGTTATCTCGCGTAGTAGGTACTTGTGGTCCTGGACCTTGCCTGTGAATGAATAAGATAGGAGGTAGTACGTATGTCATTCAAGGTTTTATGGAAGAGAAAAAACTGGACCGAATATTGTACCTGTTGCATTGATGGTCTTATGAAAGAACATGACCCCATTGCAGTACACCATGAAGTTGATGATGCTCTGTTGAGTACGTCCAGTCCAGGCGTCACACATGACTATAACACCAAATATGTCCCAATCGTCCTTGGACTTTCGAAGGTACTGGATTATCTCATGCTCGTTCTCATCCAGATACTTCCCGTCTATCTCGTGGCCCCGTGGTGCAGGAACTCCTAGGCCTAGCTCCTACGTCAGTTTGATTGCAGCTGTCCATCGCGGGCAAAAGAGGTTAGTACAATCATCACAAGAGTTGTAACTGAAGAACATATGATCATTTTGTACCTGTAAAATACGGGCACTCGGCCTTCCTTCCTGTTTGCACCAAAATTTGGCAAGTCTGGTCAAAATCGGCAATAAAGTCAAAGATACGGAATTAACGGACAGGATGAAAAGGTTTGAAGATATTTTGGTAACGACAAGATCTTTAAGGAAATAACTATCCGAGATAAGGCCGATACGGATCAAAACTTGAAACGTGTTGTAGTCGGACACGATCGGCCGAAGGGTATAAAAGAAGGACTAGAGCAAGCTGCGAAAACAACAACACAATACAATCAACCAGCTTTTACTTTCTTCCTTCCTGTCAACTAGGAGTAGCTTTTGTAATTTAGTCTCTGTAATCGATCTTGATCAATAAAGTTGCGCATCGCCGATTGTTGATCTTCGTCAATTGCACCCTAGGTTTGATTTGTTCTGATTTTGTTGCGCATCGCCTTCTTCAGAATCGATCTACCTTTATCCTCGGTTAGCCTTAACCGGCTAATTAGACTTACCCTGTTACTTTGATCTTAATCGGCTTTAAGCTGATTGAGTCTAAGCCGATTGATCTTTACGATCGGCTTTTGAGTGAATTTTATATTTTTTACCTTGTCGGTTCTGAGTCAAATCGACCGCACGCTCTTGAACGGTGTTTGTCGGTGTGTCTTTGTCGAAACCCTACTTCAAGTTTTTGACGTCAACACACTCTTGGCACGCCCAGTGGGACAAATGTCTTCATCAGGAAAGTCGATTCCACCATCAGATCTGAACGTAGAAGCCATAATCGTCCCAACAATGGACGATTTGACCGCGGAACAACGTCAGGAAATAGAGGCACGGAAGACTGCGTTGGAGGAGATGATGCTAAGCTATTATCAGAAAACCAGACGTGGCGTCACTCAAAAATCCGCCCTGCCGACGGTCAACGCCCTGGGAGATACGGGTGTCACAGAACCGGTAAGCCGATATCTGCCTGCTCAAGCCGAATTATCGGCTATGATCAATCAGTCTGTGCACCACGCCTTAATAAATCATTCATCGGCTCTCGTGACAACGCTCAAGCCGATGATAGCAAATAGTGTTAAATCCATAGCCCAGGAGTTAGCCTTGTCAGGAAGTCTACTTGACCCATTACAAGCTCTGCCTAATTATCCTGTTTTTTCAGTAGCACAAAATACGCAGAGCTCAATAGCCATTCCTAAACCATCGGCTATAACCTCACCCCCTACAATGATGCCTACTCAGCCGACCATAATATTGCCTAGAGATCTTCGGTCAAGTGGGGTAAGCCATTACCATTCCTACACCGATGCCGCCAAGTTAGACGCATCGATAAATCTGCCGCCGTCAGCTCCGTTCTATGCTTTTCCCCAATCGGTTCCACAGCAGATTGGCTCCGAGAGATTTTCTCAAGATCCTACCATGCTTAGAAACCCAGGTCAACATAGGGTAGTGACATACTCAGAGCCGTTTGTCCCAGTCCGGAACTTCAAGTCAGGCATAATCGGCATGATCAGTATGGTCGTGTGCTGACGATGCAGCATAATTGGCAACCCGAGCTTGCACTCGGGGGGCAGGCTGCCAACTATGACCAACATTATCAAGGGCCTGCTATGCCAATGGCCGATAATGTAAATTGGGCGATCGATTTCATTGCTTTACGGACCGATTCACAGATACCTAAGGGAAAGGTTATCGGCTATAGAAAGCCGTATCCTGATTACATAGATCGTATGCCATACCCTCATAATTTCAGAGTACCAGACTTTGCGAAATTCTCTAGTGATGATTCGACTACGACGTTGGAACACATCGGACGCTTTATCGCTCAATGCGGCGAAGCGGCTCAGTCCGATGGACTAAAAATAAGATTGTTCCCATTGTCATTGTCCGGAGCAGCTTTTACCTAGTTTACCTATTTACCTTCGAATTCGGTCCACTTATGGAACGATTTGGAAAGCCGATTTCACGAATACTTCTTTTCGGGCAATTTGGAGCTCAGGATTTCTGATCTAAGCTCTGTCTGTCAGAAATTTGGGGAATCGGTAACTGATTACATTAAAAGGTTTAGGGAAACTAGGAATCGATGTTTTAGCGTCACTTTGCCCGTTAATCAACTTGCTGATTTGGCGTTTCAAGGGTTGATTCCTCCGCTTAGGAGAAGTTTGGAGGGCAAGAATTACGATCCGAGTCACTTGTTTATTGTGTATCGCTCAAGAAAGCCGATTCACGATAGTAAAGTGTTTAAAGATAGATTCAAGAACAATAATAATAAGGAGAAAGACAAGGCCAAAGTCAATATGGTCGAATATTGTCCTAGTGATTCTTCAGAAGACGATGAAGTAGAAATAAATATAGCTGAATGGGTGAAGGGATCTAAAAAGTCCTTAGTCTGTTCTTGGCTAAAGCCGACTAGAAATAAGTCGGAAGTTAAATATGCCTTTGATGTTTCCAAATGTGATCGTATTTTTGATCTGTTATTACAAGAAAAGATAATACGGTTACCCGAGGGACATGTTATACCATCTGCTGACGAGATAAAAAAACGCAGGTATTGCAAGTGGTACCATTCTTTTTCTCACAATACTAATGACTGCAATATTTTCCGTCAACAGATCCAGTCGATTATTGAGGACGGTAGGCTAAAATTTGCTAACGAGCCGACTATGCAAGTTGATGCTGACCCGTTTCCAATCAACATGGTTCAATGTTCGGCTAAAGGAAAGGAGCCGATGCACGATGAGCCAAAGAAGGGTCGGTAGGTCGATATGCAGCCGAATTCAAACGCTGGTCAAACGCTGAAAATTACGATCGGCTCACTACAAATAGAAGCCGATCATGAAGGAAAAAATTCGAGGACCATTAAACCCAAGGGTAATCCTCGGGTGGGTAAATGGTACAAAGCTGAAAAATCGCCATCAAAGCAATCGGCCAATAGGCCGGGACCAACTTTCTCACAACTGATGGATAAATATGAAAGGATGAATAGCCGACCGCAATATCCTGCTCGTCGGTCGGATAATTTATATCACACTGAAAACGTGGAAAGGGCCCATAGAAGATGTCCTTTTTGGCAGTTTTGTTGGGAAAGGGGAGTAGCACTGCCATCCCCATATACGTGCCCAATGGAACATTACCCCCGCGACGATTGGCCAAGGCAATCGGCTAAAGATAGGCTGTCTGGGCCGATCCGGGGTTCCAACGAAGGTTTCAGAAGACCTGTTCACGAAAGGATATCTGAACCAAAGCAAGAACCAAACCAGGTCGAAGTACGGAGGTCAAACATTGACCAAGATAATCTCGTCGGCAAGATAAGAAAACCAGTAGAGCCTAAGCCTAGATGTTGTCCGTCTGGCCTTAGCCGATCGCAACGCCGACGACTTCAGAGGCTAAGGACTCAAGAGATTCGGGAAGCCAACGCAGAAAGACAGAGGGACGAAACTTTCAATGAGATTCGTCTGGTCAAAATTGTCAAGAAAGAATGGAGGAAAAAAGAAGAAGCTGAAGAAGATTTCGAATCGGCAGATGATCTAGATTCTCCTATGATTAGGGACGATACACCACCAATGGATATCAACATGGTGTTCACATTGCCAGTCGAATTCAAAATCAAAACTGAATCGGCTAAAGAAACTTTTGCCCAATCTTGTTTGGGAGTCCAAAACGCAATCTTTGAGAAACCCAGAGATGATCATCGGCATTTAAAACCGTTATATCTGAAAGGATATATAAATGGAAAGCCGATATCAAGGATGCTGGTAGATGGCGGAGCCACAGTAAATTTGATGCCTTACACGACTTGCAAGAAATTGGGTAAGTCCGATGAAGATTTGATTAAAACTAATATGGTTTTAAACGACTTCACAGGCGATCCCACAGAAGCCAAAGGCGTCATGGTTACATAACTAACCGTCGGCATAGAAACTTTGTCGACCGCATTTTTGTTATTGACGCCAAAGGAAATTACAGCGTTCTGCTGGGAAGAGATTGGATTCACGCCAACTTCTGTATCCCTTCAACTATGCATCAAGCGCTTGTTCAATGGAATGGAGAAGAAGTTGAAATTGTCACGGCCGACACATCGGCTCACATTGCCATGGCCAGTTCTGATGCGAATTGGCAACATGAAGAAGCAGGGTGTATATTGGGAAAAACATCGGAAGATTGGGATTTTATCTGCGTAAGCAAGACGGGACTTATGCCGATCAGTGTCAAGCCAGGCACATTTGATCGAGCAAACGAAGTGCTACGCCGATGGGGACAAGAAAAACAGTGAAGGCATTACAAGATAAAATGCAAACCTATCGGCAAACAACGGATAGCTATGAAGCTATAGAAGACTTTCAAGAAGATGAAAAGTTGGGTCATGGCTTTACGTCCACCGTTCTGCTTGAAGAAGTTGATATAGGTAGTGGCGATAGAAAAAGACCAACTTTTGTTAGCGCAAATTTAGATGTAAGATATAAGGAAAAATTGATCGAAATTCTTAGAAAACATAAAGATTGCTTTGCTTGGGAATATTACGAAATGCCTGGTTTAAGCCGACAATTGGTAGAACATCGGCTACCCATTAAACAAGGTTATAGGCCGTTTAAACAGTACCCTAGGCGTTTTAATCCGGCTCTGTACAAAATCATAAAAGGGGAGATAGAGCGATTGTTGGTGGCTAAATTTATAAGACCTTGTCGATATGCGGAGTGGGTTTCCAACATTGTTCCAGTTATGAAGAAAAACGGAAAACTGCGAGTATGTGTCGACTTTAGAGATTTGAACAAAGTGACGCCAAAAGACAAATACCCGATGCCTATAGTCGATATGCTTATCGATGCTGCGTCAGGGAATAAGATCATAAGTTTTCTGGACGGGAATGCTGGATACAATCAGATATTCATGGCAGAAGCTGATATACCAAAAATATCTTTCAGATGTCCTGGTGCAATAGGGTTATTCGAGTGGACGGTTATGACCTTCAGATTAAAGAACGCTGGAGCAACATATCAGTGAGCCATGAATTTAATTTTCCACGATTTAATCGGCCACATCGTTGAAATATACATTGATGATGTCGTGGTAAAATCTGCAGAGGACTTGCAGCATTTGGCCGATCTAGAAAGAGTTTTCCAGAACATAAGATCGCATGGCTTGAAGATGAATCCTTTCAAATGTCCGCTCGCATGTCTACCGGATAGTTTAGGTTTTATGGTGCATGAGAGGGGATTGAAGTCAATCAAACAAGGGTCAAAGCCATAGTCGATACAATGCCCCGACGTGCAAAAATGAGTTCTGTGGTTGATCGGCAAAATTAATTATCTCGAAGGTTCATCTCGAATCTTTCCGGACGAATCCGTGCATTTACCCCGCTGTTGAAACTGAAAGATAATCAAGAGTTTGTATGGGGAGCCGATCAGCAAAAAGCTTTTGATGATGTTAAGAAATATTTAGCCAATCCTCCGGTTTTGGCCGCGCCACAAAAGGGGATTCCATTCAAGTTATATATATCGGCTGAAAAGGAGACTATTGGGTCTATTTTAGCACAAGAAGTTGATGGAAAGGAAAGGGTTATCTTTTATTTAAGCCGACGCCTTCTTGATGCTGAAGTCAGGTACCCTTTCATTGAAAAATTATGCTTGTCTTTATACTTCTCATGTACAAAGCTAAGACATTACATTTTAGCATCGGCTTGTAAAGTAATCTGCAAAGCCGATGTTATAAAATATATGTTGTCAGCTCCAATCCTACGAGGTCGACTTGGCAAATGGGCTTATGCCTTGGTTGAGTTCGACCTGTCCTATGAATCGGCCAAAACAGTCAAAGGGCATGTCGCACCCGGAATTTGAATTCCGAACACTTTGTGTGATACACCAGTCCAGGATCACGCTGGTGCTCACAGATACAACAGAGATGAATACCATCACACATACACAGCGGAAAAATAATGATAATGTATTTAATTCAAATTAAACTGTTAAGACCTTATGGTCAGTCTTACAATATTAAGCCACGCAGGGCTGAGTTCAGAGTAAATAAATAATAGCAGCGGAATTATAAAATTATTCGTGGCGCCTCAGTTTGCCATAGGCAACTGACTGGGCCTTCCCCTTAGTTAGCCGGGTCATCGTTCTTCTCCTCATATGCTTGCAGTTCTTCATCTTCTGATATTGTGATTATGGAGGGGTGAGTACATTGGTACTCAACAAGCCATGCACAGAATGCATCCTAATATGCTACATGCCAGGCTTATTCCAAGGGAATGGCTTAAAGGTTAATTTGCGATAAACAGCATTTAACAAGTACATAGGTAGATTCAAAAGCAGTAAAAAAAAACAAGTAGAATTAACAATAACTTTTCCAGAAGTTATGTAAAAGCATTTCCACATCCTAATCCGTACTTCCATCAACTTCTTCTTTTAACCCAACCACATTTTTAACAAAGTCTAACCCTTGACTGTAATTCCCGAGCAATGTCCAATACCGTGGACACGGCTATTCGAATAGTTTGTACACTCTGCAGAGGTTATACACTTTACCCACACGATATAGTTAAACACCACACAAAGTAGTAACCATAACAAAATCTTTCGAAACTTCTATCCTCGCATGCGCATTCTCCAGATAGTCCCCATCGTCCCTTCCCTTTGCGGAGTGTAAGTGCAGGCTAACGATACCGTTGAAGAGATGTAAGACCGATCCGTAAACACTACACCCTTCTTTCCACATCCACGATTACAAAACCCACCGAGGTCTCACATGCTAAGACTTCGGAATCATACTCAACTAGGTCTGTCCCATACCAGACATGTGGTTGTATGTTAGGCCCAGTTCAAAGGCTTGCAAGGTTAAGTCCTTAGGTTGACCGTGGCAAGACTACCCAAAGTTCACAAAACCAAATTCAACAACATCATTCCCATGTGCCACATCTGGCCCTCCATTAATCACTTGCCACTTGCCACAGTCTAAATTATTTTACCACCCTGATTGGTTACCGTGCACCGTGTGCCATCAATAACATCAACACACGTGTCACATTCTCAAAATGTTTTTCATAGTTCATTATTCAATATTTCATCGTTCCCGTGAAACAGTGTCAATGAAGCGTACCGCTTGGCTAAGCATACCTACTTCGTTCTAACCATTTCCCGTTGGTGACTAGTATTGACCAATTTAATAGTTCCCATCTTAGGGTGACAATGAATTTATGGCATACAAATACCAGGAACAAGGAATCGATAACAAGTGGTGATTTAACTAAACCCAAATTATTTTAAAGCTTTTATAATTTAATTAGCATGCATAATTTAAATCAACATAATATTTAAAAACATTAGGAGCAAGATGGTCAAAGCATAACTTGCCTTCGTAAAGCAGCGAGTCTTGGTCTAAGCCTTGGTCTCGAGCTTGATCCTTGAAATCCGCATCCTCACACAGCTCGACGTCTCACGCGCAGAATGATAAGAACCAAATGAATACGCAAAACAACGTACAAACACACATTCAGAAACTCCCGCAAATCAAAATAATTCATAACATTATGAAAACTTCCAGATAATTAATTTAGCATTTTCTAAGGTTTATAAAATTTATTTTGACATTTTTGGACGTATAGTTTAGGAGCTACAAAAATCGTAGGTTTGGACTTTCCGTGAATATTTTAACAGTACAAATTTATTTGAAAAATTTCAGTAAAATTAACATAGCTAGGTGTTGATTTTTGCTCATTTACAAAATTTGTCTCATGTAGATTGGAGCTAAAACGAATTTGTAGCGAAAAAGACAAATTTCGCGATTTGTGGACGATTCATGTACAAATAACAAACCATTTGGAAGCATGCAAGGTACTATTCATCATATATAAGAGTATACTTCATGCGTTTCTCAGTGGCTATCTTTGCTCTGTGAGAGACAAAGAGAAATACAAGGTTGGTCTGTGCCGACGGCCGGCGAGCACGGGATCGCGAACGATGGACAAAGAAGAACGCCGACGGCGCGACGGTGCCAAGACGTGATCGTAGTTGCTCGTTGGCAGCAGATGATAAAGCAGGAAATCGAATCAACGCCTAAAAAATACGTATACATACTAACATATATATGTAAACACAAGACAAATCCTAACATATACTTACATATATACATGCGTACATTCCTATTATATCCATGTACACAAGACTATATACTAGAACATGTATAAGCGCTCATGATTCGACCTAAAATATATACATATACAAGCCTAACATATATATCCAAACTGACTTATCGCAAGCATACGCACATATACATGCACAAATACACACAAAGGAATCATCCGATCGGCAAAGTTGAAGCACGCGCAAGGGAGAAAAGAGAGTACCGATCGGCGCGGACAAAGATGCAGATCGTCGGTGTAGGAAGAGGCGAGATCGAGACAATCGGCGGCAACAGGTAGCAGATCGATGAGCGTGAAAGGAGACAACCAAGCGGAGTTCGCCAGCAGCAGGCGTCAAGCCGGAGAAAATGGCAGGAGACGTGGAGGGTGAAGAGGAACACACCAAAACGCGTTGGGGAGGAAAAACAAGAGTGTAAAGGAAAGATTAAGAGGTGATTAGGAGTAGTAATCGAAAGGAAAGGAAAAGGCGTAAGAAACGGTGGAGGAGCAAATCATGCGTATAGATTGAATGACTCATTACGTGCTGTCGGTTGAATTTCCGAATTTGAGCAATCTTTGGGTCAAACACGATTGAGATAAATTAGCAAAAGGCCTCTAAAAATCTTGGAAAAAATCTCTAAATTACTAGGGAATATTTGAACCCTAGCGAAGTTGGTTTCGTATTTTTTCGATATATAGATTTTCTGCAAAAATTCTTTTAGTGAAACAGACACTTGTGCAGATGTTTATAAAATCAACAACTTAATTTATTATGAAGTTTTTGAAAATATTCGATAGGAACATTCTTGTTTTTCCATGTCGTTATTTTAAACTAAATTTTTAAATTTTATGCGCACGTGACACACACAATCTTTATTTTATAAGATTAACTCAATACGGCTTAAGTTCGAATTAACTTCAAAAATTCCAAATACATTCCCGAAAATTTCTAATAATTTCAGAATACCATAAATATATTAAAAGTAAATTTTGGGACGTTACAGGGCAGGTATTAGCCGATTTTATAACAGGACATGATACTACTACTGATTTGGTATCCGTTGCCCCTTGGCAATTGTTTTTGACGAGTGCGTAATGCGAGAGAAGGCGATGGAATCGGTATAGTGCTCATATCACCTAAAGGGCATAACTTCGAGTTTGAATTTCGGCTAAATAGCCGATGCTCAAATAATCAGGCAGAGTACGAAGCATTGCTCAAAGGTTTGCAGTTATTGGAAAATATCGGAGCAAGTACAGTTGAGGCATACGGGGATTCTATGCTAATTATACAGCAAATCAAGGGAGAATACCAATGTCGAGATGAGATACTGCTAAAATACTTGGAGCAATGCATAGAGATCATCGGCTTGTTTACGTCATTTTCTATCGGTCACGTCCCTAGAGAGTTGAACGATAGAGCTAATGCCTTGGCTCAACAGGCATCAGGGTACAAAGACCTCGACCGATATCAAGTGACTGAGCTAATAGATAAAGCCGTCATGTGTGTGGATGTCGCGGATTGGAGGACGCAGATAAAGAAATACCTGATCGATCCATCTGAGCCGACAGAACGCAAAATTAGGCAACAAGCTTTGAGGTACATTGTTATGGACGATACGTTGTACTATCGGACGATTGCTATTAAGATGTCTTGGGACCAAGGAAGCGCGAGTGGCAATGGGTGAAGTACATGAAGGCATTTGCGGTTCTCATCAATCGGCCCATAAGATGAAATGGATGCTTAGACGGACATGTTACTTTTGGCCGACAATGTTAGAAGATTGTTTTAAATACTACAATGGTTATCAAACTTGCTAGAAATTTGGCAATGTACAATTAGCACCAGCATCGGCTTTGCACCCAATTATCAAGCCATGGCCGTTTAGAGGTTGGGGAATAGATATAATCGGCCAAATATTTCCTACATCGAGTAAAGGCCACAAGTTTATTTTGGCCGCAACTGATTATTTCTCAAAGTGGGTCGAAGCTATACCACTTAAGAAAGTAACCAACGTTGAAGCCATCGGTTTTGTTAATGAACATATTGTTCATCGGTTTGGAATACCGCAAACAATTACAACCGATCAAGGCACGGTTTTTATGTCCAATGAGTTTCAGGCTTACGCAACAAGTCTGGGGATTAAACTATTGAATTCATCCCCATACTACGCTCAGGCTAACGGACAAGCCGAGTCGTCCAATAAAATGCTGATTAAACTAATCAAAAGAAAAATCGATGAAAACCAAGGAATTGGCATTCGACTCTATCGAGTCGCTTTGGGCGATCGGCTAACTTATCACGAGCGATTTAAACTTTCACCTTACCGGTGGTGTATGGTCAAGAAGCCGTTCTACCGTGGAGATCAACATTGAATCCATACGAGTAGCCGACGAGTAACGGTTTGTCGGCTCAAGATTATAACAATTTGATGATCGACAATTTGGATGAATTGGCAGAATTACGTTTGTCTACGCTTGATCGGCTTAAGAAGAATAAAATAAGGGTGGCGAAAGCGTATAATAAAAAGGTCGTGCCTAAATCTTTCGATCAAGCCGATTTAGTATGAAAAACGATATTACCTGTTGGTTCGAAAGATAACCGATTCGGAAAATGGTCACCTACGTGGGAAGGACCATACAAAGTTAATCGGCTAGTCGGTGGAAATTCGTACGTACTAGAAACGTTGGAAGGATATGTATTGCCTAAAGCTATTAACGGGAAGTATGAAGAAATACTATCCTAGCGTTTGGATTGGAGCTTAGCCGAGTAAGGATCACGTTCAGAGCCAAGATTAACACGATCTATTAATCGGCTGAAAGGATTGCAAACTCAGAAGATACAACTACTAGCAAGCAAGATGAAAATCGGTTAAACAACCGATTACAAACATAGCAAAAGTTACAGAGTATTCAGAACGCAAAAGTTACAAGTATTCAAAGTATTTTCTTAAAAAACGGCCAACAGAGTTTTGCATCTCAGGAAATCAATGTTGGATGCTTGAGCCTGGGAGGGTTGCGCCTAGAGCCGATAGTGCACCAGCAGCCTTTGCAATCACACATTGAACTTCGTCAATGATGCGATCGTCCTCCTTCGCGCTCCCTGGCACTGGCACTACCGCCGATTGTTTTTTCACACTTGCCACAGCCATGGCGATACCAAGCTTTTGGTCCTTTATCTCCGACGCAGTTTTTTCCATGGAGTGCTGGCCTTCTCGGATTTGTTTTTCTGTCTTGGCCAACACTTCCAAAAGAAATTTCTTCGTGTTTTCAAGTTTGGAGAGGGACTCCTTGGTCGACTTCAGCTGCTGCGCGTTGGCATCAAATTTGCATTTCTTTGCCTTCGCGTCTGCGACCAGTTCGTCCAGAAGCTTTTGATCGGCTTCTTGGGCTCCACGACGATTAATTCTGGCTTGTGCTTCCTCAACTTCGAATCTCCTCTCGTCCAAGTGGCACACGTTCAGGAGTGCTGCCATTGCTTCTGGAGGTAAGTCGGCTTCAACGACCGCCATGGCGTCTCGGATCGGCTGGTTATTTACCAATATCTCCGACTGCGGCCTCATAACCAGATCGAAAAGCTTGTTTAATTTTTCCTTCATGCCCGGGGCAGAGGTGACAACGGCCGACGCTTCCTTCGACACTTCAAGGATTCTCCTGATCTCGGCGTCATAGTCATCAGTGGCCATGATCTCCGGGTCATCGAGATCGGCCAAGGAGAAACCCAACAGGTTGGTCGGGTCAGAAAGCTTCGGTAGGTCGACAGACAAAGCTGTTGGGGTAGACCGTGGCTGAGAGACTGGCGCAGAAGTCTTCAGAAGATCGGCCAAGATCTTCGCAACTTGAACAGATTGCGTTGGCTAAAGGAAGTAAAATACAGAGTAAGCCAACGAATCAAAATACATAATTTACTAAAAGAATCATGATGACCTACCTCTCCAGTAGCCGACGCATGTGGCGAATTCTCGCCGCTCTGTTCATTGAGCTCGGGAACCTTCTTGGTTGCAGCCTTGGTATACTTTCGCTTCTTTTCTGAGAATTTATCGGTTTAGTAATCTTTGTCAAATGGAGATAGGGTAAATGATAAGTGAAAGACCGATGTGCAAGACAAGATTATTCAAGCCGATACCTTATCTACTAAACTCGTGTTAGTGTAGCCCGATGAGCTAGCTTCACTGCTAGAATCGTTGTTAGACACTAAGGATGGCTCTGGCAGATTTGGAAAGAATTCCTTGATTATAAGCGACGGAGTCTTCTCCATGTACAGGCACTCAGCAATAGCCGACAACCATGCTGTGAAACCTCCTGCTCGGCGAGCGTTCAGGTGGAAGTGGGGGAGACTACGAAGATGAAGCTCAACGGCTAATTCCAAAACTAACCTCGCTGATGTGGCATTGCGAACCCTGGCTCTAGGTTGAAGCCGATCAAGAAGCGACAAACTTGGAATTACCTAGCCGAAACCAAGCTGTCTTGCATAAACTGAAGGATGATAAAACTCGTATGAAGATTGGAATGTCCGATTCCTAGTATGAAGGCCGACATGGAAAATGCACGGAGAAATGAAAATTCTATATAAATCCAAAGTCTCCTGAGGCATCAAAGAACTATCGGCTTCCAGGTGAAGAAATGAAGGCCAAGAAAAATCGGTTGTAGCACCATAACTGAAGAAGTCTTGCTGCTTGAAATCTTCGGTATCCAATTGCAAAAAGAAAGACAAGAATCTTATGCAGCTATCAGGAGAAATCCTTGTCTCATTACTGGAGCACATCATAAACCTCTCACCAAAAGATCGGCATTCTCTAAATTGGATAGGTGCCCCCTCTGGTATGTCATCCCTTGGAAAAGGAGTCTCATCGGCTGAATCCAAATTAAAAGGACGACTGAATAAGTAGTATAGCCATATTTGTATGAACCACATCGGACCACCTACATTACCGACGCTGAATTTCCCAAAACCAGTATAAAGCCGACTCCTTATTATGTAAAGCATCTGATACACAACACCCAAGAAGATTTTTCCTAGAGCTAGCCGACGGCCTTCAACAAGTTGCTCTGCTATCACTTGATAAACCTGAGTTGGTCCAAGAGATGCTCCACAGAACAAAAAACGGTCTAGCCAAAGATTCAGAAAGGCGACATGCTCTTCGTCCGATACTGGGCCATTAATCTTGTTATTATTTCCAATATATTTGGCCCAACCTTCCCCCTTAGATCGGATAAGTTTATATTTTGGTTTTTCGCTAAAAGCCGATACTTGTTCTCCATCTGGCCGAAGACAGCACAATTGAGCAACATCTAAAAGAGTTGGGCGATGGGACCGCACGAACAAGAAGGCATTAAAACAAATCAGACCAAAAATAATGTGCCGTGGCCACCAAGGGCTCGTTGGCTTCGGTCGGCTAAAGAAAGTGGAATACACTCGGCTATGCCCATTCTCTCCCATTCACCCTCTTTGGGCTGCTATCCCGATAAACCAATTCCTCCATCCTTTGAGAGTCGTCGACTAGGCTCAAACTTTGTTCCAACCTCTATATTGTGACCAAGAAATTACAGAGGTAAACGAGGGACTTCTTGGTTTGTTACGGTATGGACATCTAGATTTCCCAAAGGACCCAAAAAGTATTGGTCATTGCTATGCGGGATCGGAATAAGTACCTGGCTAGGGTCCATTGCAGCCGATGAAGAAAGATGGATGAGCCAAAGGATTGCCTCGGAAGTACTTCAAATAGGAAGCTTAAGCCGATTGCTGACAAATCGAGAGTTTGTGCGCGTGAAGAATGACTGAAGTGGGGGCCGCATTTTATAGCATGGTGAAAATTTGAAGCGGCGGGAAGTGAATCTCAAAAGGCACGAATAGTTAAAACGCACTACACGCATGTCAGAGAATTATGGCGCGAATAAAGTAGCAGTTATTGAGCGAAGTTCAACAGTTAGCCGATTGAAAAAGCCGATAAAATTGCGATTTTTGACAGATGACAAGTCATCTCTCAAAAATGGGGGGCATATGTTTGCACCAAAATTTGGCAAGTCTGGTCAAAATCGGCAATAAAGTCAAAGATACGGAATTAACGGACAGGATGAAAAGGTTTGAAGATATTTTGGTAACGACAAGATCTTTAAGGAAATAACTGTCCGAGATAAGGCCAATACGGATCAAAACTTTAAACGTGTTGTAGTCGGACACGATCGGCCGAAGGGTATAAACGAAGGACTAGAGCAAGCTGCGAAAACAACAACACAATACAATCAACCAGCTTTTACTTTCTTCCTTCCTGTCAACTAGGAGTAGCTTTTGTAATTTAGTCTCTGTAATCGATCTTGATCAATAAAGTTGCGCATCGCCGATTGTTGATCTTCGTCAATTGCACCCTAGGTTTGATTTGTTCTGATTTTGTTGCGCATCGCCTTCTTCAGAATCGATCTACCTTTATCCTCGGTTAGCCTTAACCGGCTAATTAGACTTACCCTGTTACTTTGATCTTAATCGGCTTTAAGCTGATTGAGTCTAAGCCGATTGATCTTTACGATCGGCTTTTGAGTGAATTTTATATTTTTTACCTTGTCGGTTCTGAGTCAAATCGACCGCACGCTCTTGAACTGTGTTAAATGCGGTGTCTTCGTCGAAACCCTACTTCAAGTTTTTGACGTCAACACTTCCTAAAATTGCATTAGCATGGAACCACTTCGACCATCCCCTCCCTAGCTTCTACCGACCCTCCTGCTTGAATGCAACGTCAATACGGGGTTGCTGCCGGGCACCACTCTGTGCGAGGTCAACATCGATGGAGGCATGGCTTTCTTGTGTTGATTTCGACCTCCCGAATATTCTACTGAGGGTAGATTGGACCGAGGTCCTCGCTGCACCACTCACAGACCCCGAACCTGTGGTCAAACCTTACTCCTTCGATAGGCCTCCTCTTTGGAGGCCCTGATGGCCATCTTGACCTGCTCCTGCTCGGTACGGTACTTCGTGGCCATGGAGGCCCACTCGTCGCAAGCTTCCTCCTGACGGAGGCGCAATGCCTCCTTGTCCTTCTTCTTCTCCCGACCTCCATGGAGGTCAACTAGCATGGCTTGCCTAACCACTTTAGGTACGCTTGGGCAGGCCTTCACATCGCCAGCGCGGCCAGCCAGATGTTCCTTCAGACGGGTCCCCATCCAGCCTTCATGACAAGCCTGCAGTAGTTGCATTTCGACCCAGCAGGTCCGACGCACTCCCCATGCTCCCATATGGTCCCTGTACGATCTGCCATCGCGAGAAACTGCAAAGAAACAAAAAGGATGTAGTAATGCATGAAGTGGTAGTGCACCCTTAATTCTGGACACTTTGTACAAAAAAAATGATTAGATGCATGCAACGGGAGTTCATTGTACATGCACATGGGGGATAAAAATATCAGAACATACATCCCAACACCAACCATACGTGTATACATAGGCTAGCACTTGTTAAACTTTTGCATGTATAAACTTTAAATGCATGATTAAACATTAGAAGATGTGTGGCATCCCTGTGATTGTGATCATCACACTTATGCAGGCTACATCAAGCAGGCTACACTGATGCAGAGAGGCCATAGGCCACGACAAATCACAGTAAAAGAAGCAAGTGTAAGCACTGATATTTCATTTGTAAAAGACATGAGAGATCACCCAAAATACACATATCCGACATATATGTTCACTAATCTGGCCATACATACTGATATATCACCCAAAATACATGAGATTTCGGCTTGGAATTTTTTTTCATCACTTGAAGATTTCCTGGACCGGGCGAAATCTCGCCAAAATGAAGCGATATCTCGGTTTCTCTGGGCGAGATCTCGCTCTCCACCGCCGGATATGCCTAGAGATGTGCCGGAGTTGGCCGGAGAAGCGTTGGAATAGCCTAGAGGCAGTGAAGGCGATCTTGATCTTTGGCTAGAGCTTCTGTGTGCGAATGGGTAAAGTGTGAAGGCTGAGTGAATCAATGATTGTAATGTGTACTAAAGTAACTAGGTTTACAAGGCATAGATAAGTAAACTAGTAACTCAATGTTGTTAAGCAACACAACATTAGCCTAGTGGTAAGGTCTGAAACATTTGAAGAGGAGGTCTTGGGTTCGAGTCACACAACCATGACGACTTTATTTGCAAGATTTTTTGGTATAGTTCTAAGGACGCAAAAAATTTGAACATTTTTGTGGACAGTCCTCAAGTATCCATAATGTTCTCATAAATTTTTCAGAACATGATCAAAGCTAAAAAATTCCCAAAAAATGTGACAGTGCTACTTCTCACTTCTCGGACTTTAGGGCGCGTGTCGGTAGAGTTTACAGTTTTTTATTGACCAACAAGATAGATTCAAATTTTTTGAAACTTTTATAAAATGGTTATAACGACATTCTTAAACTCTCGTAAAAATTTTAGGTCATGATCAAGCTGAATTTTTTTTATAAAATTCTGTCACGGTTACTACCTCATTTATGCCCATTCTATTTTTTATTTTTTAAATATAATAAATCAACTTAAAATATTTTGTAAATTTTTCTGTATGATCCTACACTTGTTAGGATGGTGCCATAAATTTTTAAAACCATGAAAAAGCGTCTACCATTTTATAAAAATCAAACGGTGTTTCTACTAAAATTTTAAAATGTCTCAAAAAAATGTTTTTCGACAAATTATCATGGAAGATCACTTTTTCCAGGGTATTTGACCTAAATCCGGCCAAATCCGGCTGGCAAAAATCAAATTCCGGATTAAATTAGCGAGATCTCGGGTGGTTACGGCGAGATCTCACCGAGAAAAAACGAGAAACTGTAGCATTTGATTTTTTTTAATTCGGCCGGGATTTTAAATTTCGTCCAGCTCCAGAAAACGAGATCTCGGTGAGAACTCGCGAAATCTCGCCAAGATTCCTAACCTTGCACCAGCCCCATGCCCATCCACCGTTCCACCAGTACGTGCCTTGTTGCCTCTGCCGCTAGATTCGCCCTTATGTGCATCTTTTGTTAGAGATATGTTCTAGAGGCAATTATAGAGATAATTATATTTCCTTATATTCATGATTTATTATCTTGTTCCTTGAATATTGTAATTATTATTTATTAGCAAGTATGTGACTTGTTTGTGAAACTCTATATATGACCTTGTGATGATTAGAGTCTTATTCTAAAAGTGATCTCTAGTTGATAAATATATGAGCATATATATGAATAGATTAGCATATGTATTGATTGATGACTATGTTTCACGGGTCATACCAATAATATGGATACATGTTAGAGAACATGGAGTTGGATCTACCCACCTTGGGACACTCTAAGAGCGTTGTAATCTTACTTGTCATCAGTTGGTCTCATGTACAATGTGTATGCTATATCCCTAACAAGGTTTTGCCAAATAAATTTCCCAATGTTAACACAGATCACATGAAAAATATCCGTATTAACATGACACATTTCTCTGAACATTTTCTAATATGTGTTCATGTACTTACAAAATTGAGCTTGGACAATATTGGTTCTCAGTCAACTATTCCTTTACATTCATTGAGCTATGTGGCATAACTCAGGTTCTACTGTTATCTCAATGCTTATGGACACTAAGTGGTTCTCTTTATTCATTGCGTATGACTATGTTACTTGGAATATTTCATCGATGAGATGTGTATTTTGCTTGCCAACATAATGATCTTTTGAAATGTCACATGCCTTAAATGCATAACTATCATGATTGTACAACACAAAAATGTTATGTGAATTACTGGATGTGGAAAATGCTCCTATCACCATGAAAAAAATGATTTTTTATGGTTTTGTAACATCTCAATGTTTATGTCGGCTCAATGGAACTAATTAATCGAACACAAAACAGAACTTACGTGCTGTTTTCTAAAAGCTCTTCGGTGCGTACATGAGTTTTACTTGACTGTCTCATCCGTCTATTTTCATGTAGACCAAATGTAGAAATATGCTCCTTTTTTTAGATTGAAGTAGTTTCACAACATTGAATTCAGGGATGTGGACATGTCTTGGAGCATTTGTGTTTTGGTAGATGTCAATTCCCTATTCAAGCTAACGGTGACATGCTTCGATTTATCTTAATGGATGAGAGTGTAAGTCCAACCGTAATTCAACCCCCAATAATGTCATTTTTACCTTAGCTAATATGGTTTATTCTAAACTTAAAGAGATCTAAAATCGAAGCTATTGTTGGGGACAGAAATATTCGTAGGTTTAACTTAGCACTCAATTAAGGCTATAAGTACATCATTTATCGTGTACAATTCTAGCCTAGCTACGAGGAAGTTTAGTTTTGGGACACTCGTAACTCTTACGAGTGTTTGCTTACCAACCGCACAACAGTTGAACTTTCTGTGGTCTCAATTGATTTTCCTCTCTGCCCAAAGCATTTCATGTCCTTTGAAGGTGTGTATGGACGTCCAAATAAAACATTTGTAGGTATGGACCAAACCTCATTGTTGGCAAATATAATATTAAATGATATTTTGATGATAGAAAATAAACATACAGTATTTCATACATATATAGTTGGAGTGGTCATCCATTTTGGTGATCTTGAGTACTACAAAACCTTCCCACGTCGTAGTCAATAGAGAGGTCACACTCCTAAAAACAAGGTAAATCTATAATATTTTCACATAAGTACGGTTTGCTAAAACCTAATTGGCAGATAATATTTATAATATTTCTTATGTTTAATTGTAGGTTTAACTTGTTAGTTGTTCAAGTATGGGATGAGCATTTAACCCAACATCTACTCAGTTGGTCAGATGCTAAGGCAAATCACCATGTGCTTCTTGCAACTATGTTGAAAAAAGATAATAGACACGGTAATTGATTCACCAACCTACAGAATAACAAATACTATAGGCAATGTTGATTTAAAAAAATTGTACTCCTAATATGTTGATCTAAAAAACAAAATGTGTGGAGACTACACAGTACACAAAACTAGCATTCGCCCTAGATCTTCATACTACACAAGAACTTCAAAGTAAGTTTTTTTTGTAATAAAAAACAAACTCCATAGAAAAGAAAACTTCAATGTGTTTTTTCTAATACACGTCTTAAATTATTATTGTCGAATTTCTACACACCAGGAGCATTTGATCTCACATTGATAAAAAGATTTATTGAAAAGAGGTGGGAATACCTAGCTCATGTGTTTACTAGGACTACGGATCGACTCCTTTCGGATTAGTAGAAATGATGCTCATATGATTAGTGAGGGACCGAAATGGCGATCAGAGGGGGGTGAAAAATCCCAAATAAAATTTCCCCCACTCAAAATAATCCAAACAAGCCCATAGATAATTTAATCAAAAGGAGCAAATCAAATGGTGGAAGTTTTCCTACAAGTTCAGTATGACTGTACGAAGGACGTACAACCAGGCTCAAAAACAGCAGGAAGAACAGAGCCAAGAATAGCACGAACTCAAAAGCTAATTCGAGAAATCTTTTGATCGGCTGAACAAAAACTCATGAAACTTGGTAGATGTGATCTTAAGGATGTCAGGAACTTATTCCAACATTCAATCGCAAGGATTGATGTCAAAGTTCCGACCTTTTTGCCCTGGAAAGAAAAACACACCAAGTTTAAGCAAAACACAAGAACTTGATATTGGACTTACTCTTGGGGTTTTGATGATCAAGATGATCTTGGATAAACTCACACTTGTCACAGTAAGCAAGAACTCAAGTCAAAATCTTCGTAAACACGATCTACAAGAATGAATCACTCAAGAACAAAAGATCGGTTTCTTCAAACAAAAATACAGCGATCCTTCGAAATAAGAGGAAATAGCAAGTAGTGAAGAGGAACGCGGTATGCTACGCTAGCACAAAATTTTTTTTACCGCGTAACCAGAAAGCCACTCGCAAGAAGGGGATCATAGATAAGATTACCACTAGACGCGCAGTTGCGAAATCCTTCGCGCGTCGATGTAGTGGATCGCCCCGCCGCAGATCGTTGCGCCGATGGAGTGGATCGCCCTCGCCTCACCGTGGATCGCCCTCCCACGCCGCAGCCGCAGCAGCGTCACCACAGAGTCCACACGCCGAGGATGGAACGCGTGCGTCGTGTGCAAGCACTGGTCGCTACAGCGGCGGCGAGAGGAGGAGGCTAGGGTTTCGAGTGAATCACTTCTAAACCGTGGGAAAGCACACCTGCACTCAACCTCCTCCTCCTTATATAGCCACGAGATGAAACCCTAAACCAGGGCCCATCCGCTGCTAAGCCCACGAGGTCCATTAATTACGGATCCAATCCAAATTAATGCGCCCCACCATTAAGTGTGTGACCTGCAGGTTCACATACGCTTGTACATGGATTCGAAAACTCATTTTCAATCCAATAGTTGGTAGCGGCTCCTGCAAAGTATGCCAACTCCCAAACATACTATGATCAAATCGCATGTAACCTATCAAAAGTACTCATGTAATAATCCCTTTGCCATGTATATGAAGATTGATCTCAAGGCTAGAAGCATGTCATCCTTTGATGATTCAATCCATCTCTCGTATCCGTGATATATTAATAAGTTGTGATTGACTCTCAATCACGGTATGGCCATACACTTCCTTAATCATATCACACGAGTGGCCTTGTCATATATCTCCGTTTCATTGGAGTGGCAAATTCCATCTTGATCGCCACTTCCTCTCGCACGTTTCATAGTAAACATGAAAGCTACCTTTATGACTATTTGGTTAGGAAGTAGTGTTTGATAGCCCCAAGGAAAACTATTACACTTGTAGGGAATATGACAATCTCAGGTCTAAGGATCATACATCTACTAGGTATGATATACACTGATGACACATAAGAATGAAACATTCTCGCAGTGTCCCATTGCGGGTCTATCTAACCCATGTTCTTCAACATGCGTCCACAATGTATAGATGATATCTCCATATCCCATGATCTATGAAGCATGATCATCGATCACTACATGTGCTGATCTATTCATCGTTGTCCTATACGATGATATCCGATCAGAGATATTTATCGAATTACATCATTAAGTAAAGAGCTTCAAAAGCAAGTCACATACTTGTTGATCAATACAATGATATACATTCATTGGACCAATAATCATATTATTATTCATAAACATAGTCATGTTACAATCATCTAAATGATTGCATCAAGGGCATAACACTAACAAGTAGCAGGAGGGGAGGCAAATCCAAATTGCGTATAAGTTGATTGCAAGAATGAAGTGCGGAATTTAAATGCTTGAAAGTAAGTTGCTGAATTTAATGCGTAATGTAAATTCAAGTATGATAGAAAGTGTTTTGTATTTCTAGAAGAGAGGTTTACAAAGCCTCACAACAAAGTTGGCAAAAAGCTCAAAGGAGCCAAAACCTCTCAAACCTTCAAGAGGAGGAAGGCCACCCCTCCCCCTCTATTTATACTACCTTCGAGTCACCCTCCACCCTTGGATGAGATCCTTCTGCCCTAAGGACCACTATCAAGGGTTAAGATGACTCCCACACATATCCTTACATGGGCTAACCCGAAACCCAACAAGCACACCGGGTTTTCAAGGTCTGCTAACTAGACCCGCTACTCTATCACCTAGACCGCGATCCACGACCCTCCTTGATCCAAGTAGCTCTCTAGCTAGCATCTCATCCATTCCTTGTCTTCTAGGTTCGCAGCGACTCCGTCTCCATCATCTTCCGGCAATCCTCGACCGTTTGGACCTCTGACGCACCTCGCCTAGTCACGGTCATCCTCCGCCTCACCATGACTTAGCACCGTTGTCCTACAACCATAAAAAATAAGGAAACACATCACATAGCATTGCCCACTTTGCTCAAAATCAAGTCGATGAGTCGATATCGAGCATTGAGTAACCCTATTCGATACTTAACGATTCTCACTCTACTCGAGTCACTCGACCACAAGCCGACGGGGCATTAATCGAACTAACCCGCTGCTCGACCTGGCAGCATCTCTACTCGATACTTCTCAATCCTCACTCTACTCGATTCGCTTGACCACTGGTGTTCGACCAGCCAAAGTCCAGACTACTCGAGATCTGACCATTGGTCTTCGACCAGCCAAAGTCGAGATCACTCGAGGTTCGACCACTGGTCTTCGACTAGCCAAAGTCCAGACCACCCGAGGTTCGACCACTGGTCTTCGACCAGCCAAAGTCCAGACCACTCGAGATCTGACCACTAGTCTTTGACCAGCCAAAGTCCAGACCACTCGAGGTTCAACCACTGGTCTTCGACCAGGACAGACTCAAATTAAACTCAACCTTGAGCACCAAAAACTCGAATACAGTCAATTACTCATCACACACTTGGGTAGACCTTCACATGGTCTTTCAATCTCCCCCTTGATGAGTATATTGACAAACACCACGAAAAGTCATAAATTTGAGTTTGAGGAAAGAAGAGAATGAATAAATTAGGATGAAAAGCCAAACTTGATCCAGAAAGAAGGTAAATAAGGACTTGACCGAGATGACAGAGGTTTTTAGAGCAAAAACCAGGAAAGAACAAGTTTCCACAAAAGCTCTAAAAATCCCAAGAAAAGCTTAAATATACTTATGATTCTAAAAATTGGCAAGGCTTTACAAAGATCATAAGAGACAGAATGCAATCAATTTTTATCTTTTTAACGATGCCTTTTCTACAATTTCTCTCCATTTTGGCAATATAGGCATCAAGATGGCAAATTCTCCCCCTTTACACATGTATGCATGAAATGCATTCTAAGCTGCTTGGAACAATGAGGGCCATCGGATCGTAGTCTAGTTGATAGGATAGCGGGTCTAGTTAGTGTGCTTTGAAAACCGTGCAAGAAAACCCAGTTTGTGTGGAGGGTATTGGGTTAGCCCTTGCATGGCTGTGTGAGTGGGTCAATCCTAGCCCTTGATAGAGTGCCCTAGGGTTGAGGGACTCATCCAAGGGTGGTAGGTGGCCCAAGAGTAGTATAAATAGAGGGGGAGGGGTGGCATTCCTCCTCTTGAAGGTTTTAGAGGTTTTGTGCTCTTTTGAGCTTTGCCCACTTTGTTGTGAGGCTTTGTAAACCTTCCTTCCAGAAATGCAAATCATTTTCTCTTACGCTGGAATTTACTTTACGCATTTAAATTCCGCACTTACATTCTTGCAATTTACATTCTAGGACTTGGTTTTCATGCTATCTATTTGAGTTTTAGTCCTGGAGCTGCTCATGGTCAGTTTACCCGCCGTCCTCTTGATATTCCTCATTTTCCCCATCGAGGTAGATATCAGCAGTGTGAGATGTTTTCTGGTAGGAGATCCAGGCAACCTCACTTGGATGGTCCGGCCTTTGCATCACGGTGGGTCAACCCAGTTTCGACTTCTAGATCTTCAACTGGGGTTGCTACTGATCTTGTGAGAGTTGAGCGTCAGAGAAACACTCGAGTCCAGTCTTCTTCTGTGGCTGGTACTCTGAGGCATCGTGTGGTTCAGTATTGGGTCCCCATGTCTTCACTTTATCCCAGTACTGAGTCATCTCTTTCTCTTTTGGCTTGATCAGGTTCATCGGATGGGGAAAGGAGATATTTGGATTGTTGACTCCGGTTGTTCTCACCATATGACCGGAGACTCTTGTTGGTTTTCTTCCCTAGTCCGAGCTACCGGTGATGAGTTGATCACTTTTGGGGATGCTTCTTCAGGTAGAGTCATTGCCAAAGGTACCATCTTCATTAATGACAATTTCATTCTTAAAGATGTTGCCTTAGTGAGTATGCTGCAATACAATTTGCTTTCTATTTCTCAGCTTATTGATGACTCTTTCGAGGTAATCTTTAAGAGTAGTTCCTGTAGAATCCTTGATTCATTAGGAGGATTAGTTTGCGGGATTTCTATATTTTTGAGACTCTTTCGTGCTTATTTTTCTGCTTCTTTTGGAGACTCTCTTCGTTATTTGATTACTTCTGAGTCTCGTGATCTCTCCTTCTGGCATAGGAGACTTGGTCACATTGGCTTTGATCACTTGACCAGAGTTAGCAACCATGATCTCATTCGTGGTTTGCCTAAACTCAAGATGGTCAAAGACTTAGTTTGCTCTCCTTGTCGACATGGCAAGATGGTTGCTGCTTCTCATCCTCCAGTCACTGTTGTGATGACTGATGCACCAAGACAGCTTTTACATATGGACACTATTGGTCCAGCTAGAGTGTAGTGAGTGGGTGCGAAGTGGTAGTCATTGTTGATGATTTTTTGTGGTATTTTTGGGTATTTTTCATGGCCTCAAAGGATGATTCTTTTACTCATTTCAGGGGTTTGGTCAGTAGGTTGTCTATTGAGCTCCCAAGTGCCTTACGAACTATACGTAGTGACAATGGCATGGAGTTGAAGAACTCTTACTTTGAGAGTTTGTGTGGTGTTTGGCTTAGAGCATCAGTTCTCTTCTCCCTATATCACTCAGCAAAATGGCGTAGTGGAAAGGAAGAACAGAACGCTGGTTGAGATAGCCAGGACGATGCTAGACGAGTACAGTACTCCTAGGAAGTTTTGGGCTGAGGCTATAGCTACTGCTTGCCATGTTTCTAATCGCGTATTCTTGAGAGCACATTTGCACCGCACTTCTAACGAGTTGAGGTATGGGCGAAAGTCTAGTGTTTCTCATTTTCGCATGTTTGTTGTAAGTGTTTTATTTTGAAGTTTGGAAACCTGGATAAGTTTGAGTCTCGTTCTTCTGATGGTATTTTTCTGGGTTACTCGACTTCTTCTCATAACTATAGGGTCTGGAGTTGTGATGTGAATAGGATCATAGAGACATGTGAGGTGACTTTGATGAGGCTAGCCCAAGAGCTAGACCCAACATTTCAGGTTCGTCTTCCCTCTCCGAGACCATCTTTGTAGAGGATGAGGATGATGGAGATGATGGTGTTCCACCTTATCCAGTCCTCTCTACACCTGATGTGCCTTCTATTTCCATTTCTGCACCTCAGGGAGACCAGCCCTTACCTTCAGACTCCCTCAGCAAGTGGCTCTGTTTCTGCCTCTTTTGTGCATGAGATAGAGGTCACTTCTACTTCTAGACCTCCCCGCCATATTTAGAGACATCATCCACTAGATCAGATCATTGACGATCTGTTTGAGCGTGTCACACGCTCAAAATCAGGTTTGTCCAGTTTTTGCCTCCACTCAGCCTTTGTTGCCTCCGTTGAGCCGAAGGATGTTTCTTTTGTTGTGGAACGGGTAGGCTACTCTAGCGAAAAACAAAATTTTCTACCGCGTAACCAAGAAACAACTACAAGTTATAGATCACAGAATTACCACTAGACGCGCTATAGGGACCCGAATCCACTGATTCGAACCCACTGTGTTTACTGCACTATTCCCAGGATCAACGCTAGTGCACACAGCTTAACATTGGTACATATCACATCATACACAACGATAATAGAATAATAGTTCATTTATTGATATAGCTAAATGTATGATCTTATGACCAACTTACATTATTAAGCCACGCAGGGCAAGACTGAGAATATAAGCTAATAATTAAGCAGCGGAAAGTAGAAACGTAGATAGCTCATCAGTTCACCACAGGCAACCGACAAGGCTCGGACCCTAATGACTCGTGTCTTCTTGGACTTCATCTTCCAACACAGGTGTAGATTCTTCAACTGTTGATTATTGTTATTTGGCAAGGGTGAGTACTTAAAGCACTCAACAAGTTGTGCATGTAATGCGATTCTATTTATCTATATGTAAGGCTTATTCCAAAGGATAGGCTATCATGGCTATTTTGCAATAGGCAGCATTTATGAACAAATACAGTGAATAGATTGTAAAGAATGTAAAACAAATAGCAATAATAATAAATTCAGTATTTCTCAAGTAAACCAAGTTTCCAATCCTAAATCAAGTTCCAATCTTCCATATGGCCATCCTGCCATTCCAACCAAGTTGTCCAATTTATTAATCTAACCCTTAACTGTAATTCCCGAGCATTGCTCAATACCATGAAAGCACGGCTATCCGAATAGTTTCACACTCTGCAGAGGTTATGCACTTTACCCACGTGATACAACCAAACACCACAAAGGCGAAAGATTATAACAAAGCCTTTACAATGCTCTATCTTAATCCGATACTACCCGCTAAGGTTTCAACATGGCGGTCTCAGTAAACCACATCCAGGGCCCCCTCTTGCGCCATGTGAATTACACTCGACCGGGAACTCACACCGACCACGATAGTATCAACATTAAGACTTTGCAAATTACTCACTAGGTGGCCCATACGGACATGTGGTTGCATGATTGACTCAGTCAAAGGCTTGCAAGGTTAAGTCCTTAGTGTGATCAAGGCAAGACTTCCACATACCATCGCCCATCGGGCCCACCTTGGCCTCCTCGCCCTTGCCACTTGCCCCAATCTAAGTTATTATCACCCGTTGATTACCAAGCACCACGTGCCATCAACAATTCAACATCGCTGCGTGACATGACTCGCCACAACAACTCAATCTCATCGCGTGATCCCACATGACACACAAGTTCATAACATTGTTCCATATTCCATTAATCAAGATTAATTATCAATGGTGATGACACATGTGATGACGTGGCATGGCTAAGCAACTAATACGAACTAAACCTCCAATGTTGATTATAATTATTAACCAACTATATTAAACCAATCTAGGGTGACAATGGATCATGGCATACAATGACAAGGTAGGGTATAGACCAATCTGGTATTTAGCTAAGCCCAAACTAATTTGAAACAGTTGTATAATTAAAATATATGCAATAGTGTAAATCAAACATAGCAATTTTACAAACATGGGTTCAACGTGATCAAAGCACAACTTGCCTTGGAATAGGTCCTGATCTTGATCTGAAGTTTGCTCTTGAGTTGCTTGATCTTCCTCCGAAGCGTCGCACAATTCAACGTCTACGCGTACCGAAAGAGAAAAGCAAATAAATGCCAAAACAGAGAGCAATTGAACTCCAAAAATCAAATAAAATTCACCATTAAATAGATCTCAATTTTACAAATTTTTAGAAACTGGAATCACTCAAATCCGAGTTACGATGCAAAAGATATAGCCTTTTAATGTTTGAAATAAATACTGAAATCAGAAAATCAGAAATTCGAAATTAACAGATTTATTTTTATACTGAAAAAGATGATTTATGACGTCAGCGTGACGCCACGCTGACGTCAGCCCTGGCGCCAGCCAATCAGACGCTGCCACGTATCCCGGCGCATAGACTAGGTCCACGAGACCTCCTCTGGTCCACCGCAGACCCGGTCCACGACGCTTCGGCGCTTGCGCCCGACACGCGGCACAGCCATATTGGCTGCAGCGACGGCACGATCCAGAGCGCACGAACCCGATCGAACGGACGCGGCCGAAAAGTTACGTGGCACGATCTCGACCGAAAGACCTAGATCGAACGGCCCGAAGCTTTTGAACCCGGCGATGAAGATGCGGCGGCGAGCTCTCACCGGACCCGAAGACGACGACCAAGGCAGCGGCGTTTTGGCGTGCTTCCGGCGAGATGACGCTGCGGATCCGGTTCAGCGCGACAAGATGAGTTCGAAACTGGTTCCGTCGCGGCGAAGAACTCCCTGCTGCCGTCGGGATCTCGCGAAAACTCTCGGCGACGCTTGCGTCACTTCCGGCGAGCTTTTGGCGACAAGACACGGCGATTCGGCGGCGAGGACGAGGAGCGGGCAAACGGCGCGCAGATGGTTCAACATCGGGCGGGTCCGCAGCTTAAATAGCCCCTCGGCGATCGTGTCCGAGGCGGAGTTCGTTTTCGACGCTGGGCGGCGCTGTCCGAGTCCGTACTGGCGACGATTCCGGAGACGACGGTCTCAACCGCCCACGCGTCGTGAATCGGACGGTCTCCGTCGCGCGTGGCGTGGCGAAATCCGGGTCCTCCACGCGCCCCGATCCAACGGCTAAGGATCGCTAGGGTTTCATCGCTTGGGAAAACGCCCACCCTCCGATCAAGATCCGACGGATCGCGCGATTCCATCTAGAAAACGGCCGAACAGCCGGCGGCACGAAGAGTGGGCTGCGCGAAATGGGCCCAAGCGACAAGATTTGGGCTCGGCCCGCATCTGTTACTTGAATTTTTAAAAGATTTCTTATTTAAAACAATTCCAGAAATTCATTTTATTTATTTTAAGCAATAAAACTAATCAGGAAAAATCCAAGAAAAATCTCAAAATTACTTTGAGACATTCTGGACTCAAATAAAATATTTTTGGCAAAACTTTATCTTAACTTTGCACTGATTTAAATACTTTTGAATAAAAAGCAATAAACTTGAAATAAGATTTAATTCCAATAAATCCAAATAAATTCCAGAAAATCACAAATGCACTTTTAAACAATAAAAACTTAATTAAGCCAAATTTTGGGATGTTACAAACCTCCCCCCCTTAACAGAATCTCGACCCGAGATTCAGGGCTAACTATAGAATAGGTTCGGGAATTCTGACTTTAAATCTTCTTCTCGCTCCCAAGTGGCTTCACCTTCAGAGTGATTGCTCCACTGAACTCTGCAAAAGCGAGTGGACTTGTTTCTGGTCTTGCGTTCCACAACATCCAAAATTCTGATCGGTTGCTCTTTATAAGTCAAATCTTCTGCAGCTCTATTGCATCCAACAGGGTTTGCTCACTGGCACTCGAGACACTTCTTAAGCTGCGATACATGGAATACATCATGCACTCGCCAATGATGGGCAACTCTAATCGATAAGCTACCTCTCCCGACGGCTCGTAATCTTGAACGGACCCACATATCTTGGTGCAAGCTTCCTTTAACGTGAAATCTTTTAACGCCCTTAAGAGGGGTAACCACGAGATACACATGATCTTTCGTTCAAAACTCAAATCTCGACGACGGTTGTCTGCGTAGCTTTTACGTCTTGTTGTGCTATCTTCAACCTCTCTCGATCATTGCGACTTGACTTTCGCTTCCTCGAGAATGTCCGCCCGAAAACTAAGCGTTCTCCCGTTTCATTCCAATTCAACGGGGTACGACAAGCCCGTCCATACAATGCCTCGAATGGTGACATCGTAGGCTAGCTTGATAACTATTATTATAATCGAATTCGCATATGGCAAACATTTATCCCAAGAGGTAGCATAAGCTAAAGCACAAGCTCTCAACATATCCTCTAAAATCGATTTACTCTCTCGGTCGACCATCCATCATGCGGGTGATATGTTGTACTAAAATTCAGACGGGTTCCCATTGCTTCGTGCAACTTATTCCAAAATCTCGAGGTAAATTGGGTACCTCACATGCGACACAATCTTCTTGGGCACTCCATGCAAACATACAATCCTCGACATGTACAATTACGCTAAACGATCTCCGAGTAAGTGGTCTTTCTTGGGATGAAATGGCGACCTTGGTTAAACGATCCACAATAACCCAAATGGAATCGTAACCTTTCGAGTCTTAGGTAGACCGGTGATAAAATCCATTCCGATTTCTTCCCACTTCCATTCCGAATTTTTAACTACGCAATGCACAGTGGTCTTTGGTGCATGGCTTTACTCTTTGACATACGTCGATAATGCAACATGCTCAGCCACTTCACGCTTCATATTCGGCCACCAGAATCTCTCCTTCAAATCCTGATACATTTTAGCACTTCCTGGGTGAATTGAGTACTTAGAATCATGAGCTTCCTCAAGAATCAATTGTTTCAGCTCCTTTATATCCGGTACGCAAATTCGGCTTTTAAAGAACATGGTTCCTTGCTCATCCAGAGTGAAATCTAAGGCTAGGCCTTCTTCCTTTTTAGCCTTGATTTTTGAAATTTTATCGTCATCTTGTTGACCTTCTCTAATCTGATCCTCTAGTGTTGGCTTCACTTCTAGCGCAGCTATCATTCCTTCTTGAACGACTTCCAATCTTAGCTTCAAATTCCTTGCATAATTCGGTTGATCCTCCATTGACACGGTATTTGCGCTATGGCTCTTCGACTCAGAGCATCCGCCACCACATTGGCTTTTCCAGGTGATAATGGATTCCCATATTATAATCCTTAATTAGTTCAAGCCATCTTATTTGTCTCATATTCAGTCACTTGAGTGAATATGTATTTAGACTTTATGGTCCGTATATATCTCACATCTATTTCCTATGAGATAATGACGCCATATCTTTAAAGCGTGCACTACTGACTAACTCCAAATCATGTGTTGGGTAATTCACTTCATGTGGTCTTAAGCTGTCTCGACGCATAAGCAACGACTTTGCCTTCTTGCATTAACACGCATCCCAAGCCTTGCTTCAAGCATCGCGATAAATATCAAATCCATTACGCACATCCGCAACACTAATACGGGGCTGTTGTTAAACGCTTCTTTAATTCCATGAAACTTTCTCGCACTCTGGCGTCCATGCAAACTTCTTTTCTTTCTTCAACAAGCTGCGTGTGGGGTTTAGCAATTGTCGAGAATCCTTCTATGAATCGACGGTAATATCCCGCCATTCCGTAAACTACGGATGGGTAATGACTTCGGTGGTTCCCAATGCAACATCGTCCACTTTGCTGGGGTCGACTGCGACTCCTTTGGTAGTCATTACATGACCCAAGAATTCGACTTTCTCCTTCCAGAATTCACACTTGCTAAACTTTGCATATAGCTGATGCTCTCGCAGCCTGTCTAAAACCATCCTTAGATGTTCTGCATGCTCTTCTTCAGTTTTTGAGTAAACCAAAATATCGTCTATGAAGACCACAACGAACTTATCCAAGTAATCCATGAAAACCTTATTCATCATGTTCATGAAATACGCTGGGGCATTAGTCAATCCAAATGACATGATGTGAACTCATAATGTCCATATCGCGAGAAAACGCGGTCTTAGGTATATCCTCCGCTCGGATCTTCAACTGATGGTATCCCGAACGAAGATCTATCTTGGAGAAAACTCCAGCTCCTCTTAACTGATCAAATAAGTCATCGATCCTGGGCAACGGATACTTATTCTTGATCGTTACTTCATTAAGTGCACGATAGTCGATGCACATTCTAAGACTTCCATCCTTCTTGCGAACAAACAAAACCGGGGCTCCCCACGGTGATGAACTTGGTCTAATGAAACCTTTTTCTTGCAGTTCCTCAATCTGCTTCTTCATTTCCACTAACTCGTCGGTAGGCATCCGATATGGTCTCTTTGATATCGGTCTTTGCACTGGCGCTAACTCGATAACGAACTCGATATCACGGTCCGGTGGCAATCCCGGCAAATCTTCTGGAAACACATCCGGGTATTCTCTGGCTACTGGCACATCTTCCATGCTGATGGCTTTCACGCTGTTGACCATTAACTGCCCATCTCGAACTGCGGTCGCTTGAAACTCCACTTTCTTGCCACTAGGGCCTTCCAAAGTCACGATCCTTCGGCCACAATCCAAAACAGCCTTATGCTTTGACAGCCAATCCATTCCAAGGATGACGTCTAGGGATTGCGCGTCTATCAAGATAAGATTCGCTAGAAATTCTATCCCATCCATAAGCAACTTAGCTCCCAAACACCCAAGGCTAGATCTAAGCTCAGATCCTGGGGCTTGGACTAAGAGCACACACTTAAGATTTACCACTTTAAATCCATTCTTGGTTGCAAAACTTTGAGAAACGAACGAATGCGAAGCTCCAGAATCAAACAAAACTGTAGCAGGTACTGAGTTGACCAAGAACTTACCCAGTACGACGTCTGTTGCCTCTTGAGCTCCATCCGCGGTGATGTGGTTGATCCTTCCACGCACTGTTGACTGCGGCGATGCTCCAGCTTGGCTTGGTGCGCGATTTCCTCCTGAGGCTGGTACCTTGGCCGGTGTCGTTCCCAAGTTGAAACGAACTGGCGTGATGCCTCCCTTCTGTGGACACCTATTAGAAAAGTGCCCTGGCTCATTGCAAGTATAGCATCTCTTCACCGCGATTCGCCGATTTCCTCTGGTGCGTTGTTGCCCTGTGCTGGTGTCTGAAAATTCTGATTGGCATGGCGAGGTGTAGGAGTTGATGTCTTATTTGCAGCTGGTGGTTGGAATCTAGCAAATTGCTGTGGTGACATCCTCAAACGTAGATGATTTGGACGTCCACCCTGATTGTTCATCAAGCGCTTACGGTTTTCACCTAGCTCTTTGCGCTTATCCTCTAGGATCAAAGCCTTATTGACTAGCTCCTGGAAATCTGGAAAATTGTGGGTAATCACCCCACAGAGTCTGAGTTCATCCCTTCATGAAACGAGACTGTTCGGCTTTATCTGTCGCTACGTCTTCAGGGGCATAGCGAGCTAACTGAGTAAATTTGTTCAAGTATTCGGCCACTGGTTGGCCTCCTTGCTTCAAAGCTCTGAACTCTTCCTTCTTAAGGTCCATCATTCCCTCTGGGACATGATACTGGCGGAAAGCATTAGTAAACTCCTCCCAGGTTATCTCCTGTGGGGCTCCATGAGCGCACGAAGAGTTCTCCCACCACTCTGCGGCGGTCCCTTCCAGTTGATGAGAGGCGTAGAGCACCTTCTCATTTCCTTCACACTGTGTGATGTGCAGCTTCTTCTCAATTGTCCTAAGCCAGTCATCGGCTTCCAAAGGGTTCACGTTTCCTGAAAAAGTTGGTGGCCTAGTCCTCATAAAATCTGATAGCTTTGACATAGGTCGAGGTCCACCATGATTGTTCTGAGTTGCAGGGTTGTTGTGATTTACTGCTGCATTGGTCATCTGCTTTGCAGATCTGCGTGCATCATTGTCCGCATCGATTGAGTCTGTGGCCGCGTAAATGCTCCTAGATTCTCGCATGTCTCTGTCGGTGGTTGAGGGCTGCCTCCATCGTTGGGGTTGTCATTCGACGTGATCCACTTCTCAAGCACCGTTGTTTCCTCAGTATTCACCATCTGATGATTGCCTCTTAGGTTAGGAAAGGTAGATGTAGCATAGATGAGAAGTAAGAATTTCTAAAGTGGGGAAGATAGGTTATACCCAACTGAACAATTCTTTATTTATTCTTGGTATGGCTGCTTATTTAAGCCTACAAGCTTTGCAACACATACTGCACACTCGGCAATACAAAGAAGCAAACTAAACACGAACCTTAACGTCAACTAGAAAGGTAAAGACTAACTTAAAGACGCAACTCACACTCGAGTCTCAACACAGCTCCAAGGCTGACACTCACTCATCCAGCCACCCTGGCTGAGGCTGATCCGGCGCATACACCGGTGGATGAGCGGGCATCGGAGCGAACCTATCCTGGTGACCTACTACTGGGTCCTCTGCAACAACGGGGTCTGCACTCCCCTCTGGTTCCCACTCTCGCTCCTCTGGATCCTCCTCGGACTCCTCGGCTGGCTCCTGAACTCCCTGAGTCACGCGCTCCAGCTCGTCCTCAACTGCCTCCAGGGCCTCTCCCAGCTCAGTGATCATCCCGATGGCTGAAGCACGGGTCACCTCGAGCTCTGCGCCGCCACTCTAAGTGCCTCGTACACAGTCTCCAGCTCCTGGGTAGTATCTCTCATGTGATCCTCCTGGGCAAGGGCGAACTCTGCAAGGTGCGTCGCAGTAGCACACTCGCTCCCCTCGATCCGTCGTCTTCGGCACGCTTGAACGTCTGGGTGAAGTCGGAACACTGAATCGTGAAGCTCGTCGGCGTAGTCGCGGCAGACACGGCGAAGAGCAAGGCGAGCGACCTCCTGGATTGCAACCTCGTACGAGAATCTTCTGGCAGAGATGTTGATTGGCCTGCTAGCTTCCTCGTTCTCCCGAGCGTAGATGATCAACTTGCAAATGAACCCTCGGTGAACACCATTCACTGTCCAGCTGCCTCCTCGGTAAAGTGGACGATAGAAGCCTCCAAGCGTCTGAAGTACTCTCCACAGCTCCATGGTGTAGCCGCCAGCTGACTCCTCAAAGGTCGGAACGATCGGCATCTGCTCCACAAGAACTTTGAAATAAGTTCTCCACCCGAAACGGCAAGTAAGACGGTAAATTTAGCAAAGGCAAGAAGTAGAGAATGAGATGAGTCGAGAGTGTTTTATTAGTCAAGTTTGGATTTTCTTTTAGAAAATAGTTTTGGACTCTCACAAGACACCTCCACACTATCTAGGGCCAAGACCTACGGTCGGTATGCTCGATACCACCTCTGAGGGACCCGAATCCATCGATTCAACCCACCGTGTTTCTTGCACTATTCCGGGATCAACGCTAGTGCACACGACTTAACATTGGTACATATCACATCATACACAACGATAATAGAATAATAGTTCATTTATTGATATAGCTAAATGTATGATCTTATGACCAACTTACATTATTAAGCCACGCAGGCAAGACCGAGAATATAAGCTAATAATTAAGCGTGGAAAGTAGAAAGCGTAGATAGCTCATCAGTTCACCACAGGCAACCGACAAGGCTCGGACCCTAATGACTCGTGTCTTCTTGGACTTCATCTTCCAACACAGTGTAGATTCTTCAACTGTTGATTATTGTTATTTGGCAAGGGTGAGTACTTAAAGCACTCAACAAGTTGTGCATGAATGCGATTCTATTTATCTATATGTAAGGCTTATTCCAAAGGATAGGCTATCATGGCTATTTTGCAATAAGCGACATTTATGAACAAATACAATGAATAGATTGTAAAGAATGTAAAACAAATAGCAATAATAATAAATTGATATTTCTCAAGTAAACCAAGTTTCCAATCCTAAATCAAGTTCCAATCTTCCATATGGCCATCCCGCCATCCCAACCAAGTTGTCCAATTTATTAATCTAACCCTTAATGTAATTCCCGAGCATTGCTCAATACATGAGCACGGCTATCCGAATAGTTTCACACTCTGCAGAGGTTATGCACTTTACCCACGTGATACAACCAAACACCACAAAGGCGAAAGATTATAACAAAGCCTTTACAATGCTCTATCTTAATCCGATACTACCCGCTAAGGTTTCAACATTGGCGGTCTGTAAACTCACATCCGGGCCCCCTCTTGCGCCATGTGAATTACACCCGACGGGAACTCACACCGACCACGATAGTATCAACATTAAGACTTTGCAAATTACTCACTAGGTGGCCCATACGCACATGTGGTTGCATGATTGACTCAGTCAAAGGCTTGCAAGGTTAAGTCCTTAGTGTGATCAAGGCAAGACTTCCACATACCATCGCCCATCGGGCCCACCTTAGCCTCCTCGCCCTTGCCACTTGCCCCAATCTAAGTTATTATCACCCCGTTGATTACCAAGCACCACGTGCCATCAACAATTCAACATCGTTGCGTGACATGACTCGCCACAACAACTCAATCTCATCGCGTGATCCCACATGACACACAAGTTCATAACATTGTTCCATATTCCATTAATCAAGATTAATTATCAATGGTGATGACACATGTGATGACGTGGCATGGCTAAGCAACTAATACGAACTAAACCTCCAATGTTGATTATAATTATTAACCAACTATATTAAACCAATCTAGGGTGACAATGGATCATGGCATACAATGACAAGGTAGGGTATAGACCAATCTGGTATTTAGCTAAGCCCAAACTAATTTGAAACAGTTGTATAATTAAAATATATGCAATAGTGTAAATCAAACATAGCAATTTTACAAACATGGGTTCAACATGATCAAAGCACAACTTGCCTTGGAATAGGTCCTGATCTTGATCTGAAGTTTGCTCTTGAGTTGCTTGATCTTCCTCCGAAGCGTCGCACAATTCAACGTCTACGCGTACCGAAAGAGAAAAGCAAATAAATGCCAAAACAGAGAGCAATTGAACTCCAAAAATCAAATAAAATTCACCATTAAATAGATCTCAATTTTACAAATTTTTAGAAACTGGAATCACTCAAATCCGAGTTATGATGCAAAAGATATAGCCTTTTAAAGTTTGAAATAAATACTGAAATCAGAAAATCAGAAATTCGAAATTAACAGATTTACTTTTATACTGAAAAAGATGATTTATGACGTCAGCGTGACGCCACGCTGACGTCAGCCCTGGCGCCAGCCAATCAGACGCTGCCACGTATCCCGGCGCATAGACTAGGTCCACGAGACCTTCTCTGGTCCACCGCAGACCCGGTCCACGACGCTTCGGCGCTTGCGCCCGACACGCGGCACAGCCAGATTGGCTGCAGCGACGGCACGATCCAGAGCGCACGAACCCGATCGAACGGACGCGGCCGAAAAGTTACGTGGCACGATCTCGACCGAAAGACCTAGATCGAGCGGCCGAAGCTTTTGAACCCGGCGATGAAGATGCGGCGGCGAGCTCTCACCGGACCAAGACGGCGACCAAGGCGTGGCGTTTTGGCGTGCCGGCGAGATGACGCTGCGGATCCGGTTCGGGTAGCGACAAGATGAGTTCAAACTGGTTTCGTCGCGCGAAGAACTCCCTGCTGCCGTCGGGATCTCGCGAAAACTCTCGGCGACGCTTGCGTCACTTCCGGCGAGCTTTTGGCGACAAGACACGACGATTCCAGCGACGAGGAGCGGGGCAAACGAAGCGGCGCAGATGGTTCAACATCGGGGCGGGGTCCGCAGCTTAAATAGCCCCCTCGGCAGTCGTGTCCGAGGCGGAGTTCGTTTCGTACGCGGCGGCGCTGTTCGAGTCCGTTACGGCGACGATTCCCGGAGACGACGAAGTCTCAACCGTCCACGCGTCGTGAATCGGACGGTCTCCCGTGCGCGTGACGTGGCGAAATCCGGGTCCTCCACGCGTCCTGATCCAACGGCTAAGGATCGCTAGGGTTTCATCGTTTGGGAAAAACGTCCACCCTCCGATCAAGATCCGACGGATGCGGCGATTCCATCTAGAAAACGGGCCGAACAGGCCGGCGGCACGAAGAGCTGGGCTGCGCCGAAATGGGCCCAAGCGCCGCGATTTGGGCTCGCCCGCATCGCATTGTATTTTTAAAAGATTTCTTATTTAAAACAATTCCAGAAATTCATTTTATTTATTTTAAGCAATAAAACTAATCAGGAAAAATCCAAGAAAAATCTCAAAATTACTTTGAGACATTCTGGACTCAAATAAAATATTTTTGGCAAAACTTTATCTTAACTTTGCACTGATTTAAATACTTTTGAATAAAAAGCAATAAACTTGAAATAAGATTTAATTCCAATAAATCCAGAAAAATCCAAATAAATTCCAGAAAATCACAAATGCACTTTTAAACAATAAAAACTTAATTAAGCCAAATTTTGGGATGTTACACGCGCAGACCTGTAGCGAAATTAGAGTCGATGTAGTGTGGTGGTGCAGATGTAGTCGTACTAGCCTCACGCCTCCCCAGCAACTCCTTGTAACTTTCGCAGGTTGCGGATTGTGCTAGCGTTGAAGCTTCACAGCAACGCCTCCAAGGTATCCACATGTACGGGGCAGGAACACTACGCGCCAGAGTGCTAGCGCCTGCTACGCAATTCTGGACGGAGGAGGGGTGGCGAATAGGGTTCCGGGAATTCCAAATTCCTGATATGTCTCTTCGTGTGTATCTCTCTTGTCGCAAAGCCATCACCTCCTCCCTATATATAGACGTCCCATAATGGGTTTCAACCGTTGAAGCCCATTAGGAACTCTAAGCCCATTACAACTCGGATCCCTATCCGAATTGGTTACAGCCCCTTAAGCATGCGACCCTATAGGTTCACGTGCACTCGAACATGGCCGGAGTACCCCTATCGATCGTTGAGTACTCCAACTCGATCATCGGGTACACCTACTCGATCATCGAGCATTCGATCAAAAGTCAATAGCGGCCCTAGCAGGACTTACCGACTCACGAGTACATGTAAAGATCATACGAACCTCAACAATGTCCTGTATGCATTTCCTTTTGCCTCATGATATCGGTCAAACCCAAGCTGAGTTGTTGTCATCCTTATTTGGATGGCTCGACCAGTCTTTCTCGATGCCGTGACTTGGATTCCTCAAATACATCGAGTTAACTCTTTAACTCGATGTCTCGAGTAACTCTTTAATCGAGTAGCATGGCCATGCATTTCTGGAATCCGACCACTCGAGAGGCCTAGAGATATCTCTCGTGTTGTATGGAGGGACAAATCCTATCTTGATTGACCACTCCTCTATCATATTTCATGATAAACCCGAAAGCCATCTTTATAACTACCCAGTTACGGAGTAGCGTTTGACGACTCCTAAGTAAGCCATTACGCATCTTGAGAACATGCGATATTATTGGTTAGTCTCATAGTATCTTGAGAACATTACGCATCTTGAGAACATTACGCATCTTGAGAACATGCGATATTACGCATCTTGAGAACATGCCATATAGCATACACATCGTATATGAGATGAACTGATGACATGAAATAAAACAACGTTCTCGCAGTGTCTCATAGTGGGTCGATGTCCAACACCATGTTCTCTAACATGTGTCCATATTATTGGTTTGATATCTCCATATTTATGACCCGTGAAACATGGTTATCGACCAATACATATGCTAGTCTACTCATATGTGTCCTCATATGATTATCGACTAGGGACCCCCTTTTATAATGAACATCATAAAGATGAATACAGAGTTTCACAAACAAGTCACTCTCTTTGTTAATCAATATCCATGATATTATTTAAAGAACAATCTCAATAGTTCATGAACATTTATGAAAATATAATCATCTTTATGATTGCCTGTAGGGCATATTTCCAACAGTCTCCCACTTGCACTAGAGTCAATCATTCAGGTATCTAATACCCATAGCTCTTGTGTGCGCCTCATGCTTTGGTTGTGACAAGGGTTTTGTCAACGGATCAGCAACATTTGAATCCGTTTGAATTTTGCATATCTTTACATTTCCTCTATCCACAATCTCACGAATAAGATGATATCGCATGAGTATGTGTTTGGACTTTTGATGGGACCTTGGTTCCTTAGCCTGCGCAATGGCTCCACTATTATCACAATAGAGATTCATTGTGCTGGAGGCACTAGGGATCACACTCAATTCAGAAATGAATTTCTTTATCCAAACACACTCTTCTGCAGCTTCAAAAGCCGCAATGTACTCGGCCTCCGTCGTAGAATCAACAACCATGTCTTGTTTGGAACTTTTCCAACTCACTGCCCCTCCATTTAAAATGTATACAAATCTAGATTGCGAACAACAATCATCCTTGTCGGTTTGGAAGCTTGCATCAGTGTAACCGTTTACAATGAGCTCTTCGTCACCTCCATAAACTAGGAACACATCCTTAGTCCTTCTCAAGTACTTAAGAATGTTTTTAACTGCTGTCTAGTGACCTTCACCTGGATCAGACAGGTATCTACTCGTAACACTTAGAGAATATGATACATCTGGTCGAGTACATAACATAGCGTACATGATAGACCCAATTGCTGAAGCATATGAAATCTTACTCATACGGTCTCGTTCATCGATAGTCGAAGGACATTGAATCTTGCTAAGACTTATTCCATGCGACATACGCAAGAACCCCTTCTTGGCATCTTGCATGTTGAATCGATTTAACACCTTGTTGATGTAAGTACTCTGGCTTAATCCAATTAGCCTTTTATCTCTATCTCTATAGATCTTTATGCCCAAGATATATGCTACTTCTCCTAAGTCCTTCATAGAAAAAATATTTTTTAGTGAGGGCTTAACAGATTCCAGCATAGAAATGTCATTCCTAATCAATAATATGTCATCCACATACAAGATTAGAATTACAAATGTGCTCCCACTAACCTTCTTGTAAACACAAGATTCTTCTACCTTCTTGATGAAGCCAAACCCTTTGACTACCTCATCAAAACAAATATTCTAACTCCGAGATGCTTGCTTCAACCCATAAATGGATTTTTAAAGTTTGCATATTTTACTAGCATTCTTTGGACCCTCAGGTTGTGTCATGTACATATCCTCACTTAGGTTTCCATTAAGAAAAGCTGTTTTGACATCCATTTGTCATATTTCATAATCAAAATATGCAACAATAGCTAGAAAGATCCGTACATATTTAAGCATCGCTACCGGCGAGAAAGTCTCGTCGTAGTCAATACCTTGAACTTGTCGAAAACCCTTTGAGACAAGTTTAGCTTTATAGATGTGAACATTTTCATCCATATTAATCTTCTTCTTATCGACCCATTTGCATTCAATGGTTTTTACATCATCAGGCGGATCGACCAGGTGTTAGTGTTATGCCCTTGAGGCAATCATTTAGATGATTGTAACATGACTATGTTTATGAATAATAATATGATTATTGGTCCAATGAATGTATATCATTGTGTTGATTAACAAGTATGTGACATGCTTATGAAGCTCTTTACTTATTGATGTAATTTGATAAATATCTCTGATCGGATATCATCGTATAGGACAACGATGAATAGATCATCACATGTAGTGATCGATGATCATGCTTCATAGATCATGGGATATGGAGATATCATCTATACATTGTGGACGCATGTTGAAGAATATGAGTTAGATAGACCCGCAATGGGACACTGCGAGAATGTTTCATTCTTATGTGTCATCAGTGTATCTCATACATAGTAGATGTAAGATCCTTAGACCTGAGATTGTCATATTCCCTACATGTGTAATAGTTTTCCTTGGGGCTATCAAACACTACTTCCTAAACAGATAGTTATAAAGGTAGCTTTCATGTTTACTATAAAACGTGCAGAGAAAAGTGATCAGTCAAGATGGAATCTGCCACTCCAATGAAACGGAGATATATGATAAGGCCACTCGTGTGATATGATTAAGGAAGTGCATGGCCATGCCGTGATTGAGGAGTCAATCACAACTTATTAATATATCACGGATACGAGAGATGGATTGAATCATCAAAGGATGACATGCTTCTCGCCTTGAGTTCAATCTTCATATACTTGGCAAAGGGATTATTACATGAGTACTTTTGATAGGTTCTGTCCGATTTGATCATAATATGTTTGGGGGTTGGCATACTTTGCAAGGAGCCGCTACCAACTATTGGATTGAAAAGGAGTTTTCCGATCCATGTCCAAACGTACGTGAACCTGCAGGGTCACACATTTAATGGGCTGAGACGCATTAATTTGGATTGGATCCGTAATTAATGGACCTCGTGGGCTTAGCACGCTAATGGGCCCTGGTTTAGGGTTTCATCTTGTGGCTATATAAGGAGGGGAGGAGGGTGGGCGCAGGGTGTCCTTTCCCACGGTTTAGAAGTGATTCACCCGAAACCCTAGCCTCCTCCTCTCGCTGCCCCTGCCGAGCGACCAGGTGCTTGCACACCGACGCACGACGTTCCATCCCTGAACGTGTGGACTACTGCGGTGACGTTGCTGCGACTACGGCGTGGGAGGACGATCCACGGCGAGGCGAGGACGATCCACTCCATCGACGCAACGACTGCGGCGAGGACGATCCACTACATCGACGCGTGAAGGATTCTACAACTGCGCGTCTAGTGGTAATCTAATCTGTGATCCCCTTCTTGCGAGTAGCTTTCTAGTTATGTGGTAGTTTTTTTTGTGCTAGTGTAGCATACCGTGTTCCTCTTCAGTGGTATCAGAGCCATCTCTATAGTTTTGTGATCTGGATGTTGCACATATGATGTATGAGGTTAGTAGATTGGATCTATTACATGTTCAGCCGGTTCATGTGATGAATTGGTGACAGCAGCCATCGATGAGATCGATCGGTTTAGGGTTTGAGGAAAGTGCAAACCGACTCAATCTTGATTTGGGTGAGTCCGTTCATGATACGACGTTGCCCTTACCGGTAGGGTTACCGCCATTAGGGTTTCTGAAACGTATCCATATGGGACCAAGCCAATCAGATTGAGTTGGATTGGGTCAATCTGGTTGATATATGGGAAGCGCAAACCGATTCAATATTGATTTGGGTGAGTCCGTCCATGGTACGACATTGCCCATACCGGTCGGGTTACCGCCATTAGGGTTTCTGAAATGTAACCATATGGGACCAAGCCAATCATATTAGATCGGATTGGGTCAATCTGGTTGATCCGTGGAAATTTTGAGGGTGTTTTCCCATGACAGAAGACATGCCTCTAAAAAAAATTTCCAAGGGCGCTGCTCTCGACCCGCCCGCTGACCAGGGGCTCTGCCCCTCGGACCCCGGAGTCGTAGGATTGCTTTGGTTTAACTCGTTTTTGCAGGGAATTATGTGAAATAGTATGGCCTATGTGTATGTGATGCATGTAATTTCCACATGGCCTGCGTGCCGTGTCAAGCCATAAGGCTATTTAAATTGTATAATGACACATCACGCATAACAATGGTAGATTTAATCAAGCTATCAAAACGGTTTTGGGCTTGAGGACATAAGTGGTTGCGATTTGATTTCAGTAATGAAGGAACCTATACAAGACAATTGGTGTCTAGGAAAACACACATGAGGCAGGTTTCTTAATTAGCACCCGAAAACGGGAAGTGCTCCCTTCCTCATGTGAGCCCTTGGGGCAGGTTAACCTGGCCATGAGTCAAGTTGACGGAGGTATTCATTACTTGTTTTCATACTCAACAAACAAGAGTTACATAAGATGTAATTAGCAAAGGTGTTGCTTACCTATGTCATTAAATTTCTAGCAGTGATGCCAAAGCTCACTAGTGTTTGATGAATATGGATCTTGAATACTCACTACGTGTCTATAAAAGGGACATAAAATAGGAGTGTCTTTTATTAAAATGTTTAATAAAATTTTTACATAAACATAGTGCTTAGAATCTTTGCATGTCTTTGCTGTAGTTCAATGGCACCTTCTCCTACTCCTGCTACACTTGGTTTTGCTTTGAGATCGGTTTTGGAACGGGAAAAACTTAATGGAACTAATTTTGTTGATTGGTATCGCAACCTGAGAATTGTTGTCAAGCATGAAAAGAAGGACTATGTTCTAGAGAATCCAATTCCTGATGAACCAGCCGAAAATGCTCCTCGCAATTTGAAGGTTGAATACGAAAAACATGTTAATGCTTCTGTAGAGGTCAGCTGTCTCATGCTTGTCACCATGGACTCTGAGCTCCAAAAGCAATATGAGGACCAAGATGCTTACAATATGATTGTGGGCTTGAAGGGCATGTTTGGGAATCAAGTAAGAGCTGAGAGGTATGGTATCTCAAAGCTTTTATTTGCATGTAATTTGGTCAAGGCGATCCAACATCGACCCTCATGTGATCAAGATGATTGGTTACATCGGAGATTGGAAAACTTGAGTTTCCCTTAGCCTCGGTTTGTCCACAGATGTTATTCTCCAGTCTCTGCCACAGAGCTTTGAGCCATTCATTATGAATTTTCATATGAATAGCATGGAGAAGAGCCTAACCGATCTACATGGGATGCTCAAGGCTGCCGAGGAAAGCATTAAGAAAAAACCCAATCAAGTGATGATGGTTCAGAAAACGACTGCGTTCAAAAAGAGGAAGGCTAAGGCTGGGTGAACGGGAAAGAGCAAGGGCAAGGCTCAAGATGAGATCGCAAGCCTCAAAACTAAGCTTCAGAAGCTTAAAGTTGGCCCTCAACTTGATACCCAATGCTTCTATTGCAAGAAATCAGGACATTGGAAACGGAACTGCGAAAAGTACCTGGCAGATAAGAAGAATGGAAATGTGGTTTCCACTTGAGATATTAATGTTATAGAAATTAATCTTGCTACTTCTTCACTCAGCTCATGGGTATATGATACCGGTTCGGTTGCTCACATTTGCAATTCGATACAGGGGCTGATAAAGAGTAGAGGCTTGGCTAAAGGAGAAGTGGATCTTCGCGTGGGGAATAAAGCAAGAGTTGCTGGTCTTGCCGTTGGCACATACCCATTGCATTTGCCTTCAGGATTAGTTTTAGAACTCAATAATTGCTATTTTGTTCCATCTTTGAGTAGAAATATTATTTCATCATCTTGTTTGGAACATGAAGGTTATGATTTCAGAATAAAGAACTTTGTTTGTTCAATATTTTTGAATGATATGTATTATGGTCATTGCCCCATGGTGGATGGGTTACACATCCTTGAACTCGAAGAGAAACATGTCCATAACATTAATGTAAAAAGGCATCGGCCTAATGATTTGAACCCTACCTTTTTATGGCATTGTCGCTTAGGTCATATAAATGAGAAGCGCATGAAGAAGCTCCATGGTGATGGACTTCTAACCTCATTTGATTTTGAATCATTTGAAACATGTGAATCTTGTTTACTTGGCAAGATGACAAAAGCCCCTTTCACAGGTTTTAGTGAGAGCGAGTGAATTATTGGCCCTAGTACATACAGATGTATGTGGACCAATGAGCTCGACTGCTAGGGGTGGGTTTCAGTACTTTGTAACTTTTATCGATTACTTTAGTAGATATGGATATATCTATTTAATGAGGCACAAATCTGAAACTTTTGAAAGGTTCAAAGAGTTTCAAAATGAATTACAAAAACAACTTGGCAAATCAATAAAACACTTACGATCAGATCGTGGTGGCGAATACTTGAGCCAAGAGTGATGGGGACGACGATCCCGATCTTTCGGTGAGATGATGATACGTCGATTTGGAGGTGTTGATGGCACCGAATTTAGGGCTTCCTACCAAACAGGTTGGGAGCTACGCAATCACAATGCCAAATCCACACAGATACAAGATCCAATGATCAGTAGTTCCTGCAAGAAAACGAGAACCCGCAAGAACAAAGTATGAAGCAAACTGAAAAGGTAGTATTCGAATCAAAGAAAGAGAACAAGTTGAGGTTCTGTTTCTCGGCTCGGGCGGTCTAGTCGACACGCGCAAACACGAGGAGGGACGCACACGAGGTCTACCAAAACACAACAAAACCTATAAACTGAAGAACAAGGGTGAGAACCCAATATAAAGGGGTACCCACACAAGGGGGGGCACCCAAGAGGTGTGTGGCAGCCAGGAAAGGGGCGCCGGCCAAAGGAGGGGTGGAACCCTAAAAGTACATGGGCCTTGGGCCCAAAAGAAAGGTGGCGCAGCACCTGGAATTACTATCCCGTGAGATTGTTCTGTGATTTCCCTTCGCTCCATGAGGAATTTGGCCTCGGGATTAGATCCATTGGAAAGGTTATCTCGATACCTTTCAAACGTGTTGTCGAACGTCGAAAACGGAGTTCGGATGTGGCCGTGGCGTCCGTTTGAAGTACGGCTGCTCCTGGATGGCCGAACCGGACTCGGCGACGAATTGGGCTTTATCTTGGGCCTTCCTTGGCGCGTGGGCTGTCCTCGGTGGATGTTCTTGGCATGCTGGTCCAGCAAAGGTGGATGGAAAGGACTTGCTTCCGGATTAAGTCCTCCAGACGTCGTGGACGAAGTAGCGGCCGAAACAGCGACGGTCGGGGACAAGTAGCAGTCGTAGAAGAAGAAGGGGCAGCGGTTGTATCCTTGGTTGGGATGTCCTCATCATCCTCCTCTTCTTGAATTGGAGTCTTCCTCGACTCCATTTCATTATCCTTCAAAGTATTAGTAATAACATAAGACAAAGCAACAGAGAATGGCAATGGTTCTATACTATCCATGTTATCTTGTGAGAGAACTTTTGCAGCCAACAATACCTTACCCTTCAATTTAAGATCAGGTTTTTGAGCAACTGGTGTAGTTGAATGGGTTGATTTACTAGCTACCTGGAGACCCTCCACCTCCTTCCGCGTGATCGCGAAGTCCTCAAGCGCGGACGACGCGATCCCATAGCTCTCCTCGTAGGCCATGAATGAGACCTCGAGGTGCTCTTGGAGCTCCTGTGACTCTTGCCGGGCAGCCTCCGCCCTCGAGCGAGCGCCAGAGAGCTCGAGCTCAAGGCTTTGGACCATCGCCGACGCGCTCGTGCGATTCTCATCATGGGTCGCCTGCGCTTTCTGCCGAACGCGGCCGAGGGCCTCCTCTGCCTTCTACCGATCCTCCTCGACGGCTTTTGAGAGCGTTGCGGCGTGGATGTCCCTGTCATGGTTCAGCTCCCGCACGACCTCTCGGGCCCCGCGCTCCCACTCGGCCTGGTCAGCCCGCGCGATCGCGAAGTCCTCAAGCACGGACGACGCGATCCCGTAGTTCTCCTCGTAGGCTTTGAATGAGACCTCGAGGCGCTCCCGGAGCTCCTGTGACTCTTGCCGGGTAGCCTCCGCCCTCGAGCGAGCGCCAGAGAGCTCGAGCTCGAGGCTCTGGACCATCGCCGACGCGCTCGTGCGATTCTCATCAAGGGTCGCCTGCGCTTTCTGCCGAACGCGGGCGAGGGCCTCCTCTGCCTTCTGCCGATCCTCCTCGACGGCTTTTGAGAGCGTTGCGGCGTGGATGTCCCTCTCAAGGTTCAGCTCCCACACGACCTCTCGGGCCCCGCGCTCTCGCTCGGCCTGGATAGCCCGCGCGAGCTCAAGAATTTGAGCCCCTTTTAGCCGCTCGACCTTCTCTCGCCCGCGCGCCGCGCTGGCCTCGAGTTCGGCGGCATCCCTCTGGTTGGCTTCGATTGCATCTTGGAGGGCTCGAAAGCTAAGCATGTGCCTGCAGGAATGAAGGAAGTGTCACCGAAGATCCAAGGGAAAAAGGATAAGAAAAAGGAAGGAATTTAAGACAAGCACACCTACCGCCGCCAGCCGGTGCTCCGGCACCTGCAGATCGACGGCGCCGTCAGGACCTCAGGGCAGAACCATAAAAGCCTCGTCCCCGGCAGCCCCCGTCGCCGTGGTGGCAGCGGCGCTCTTCGACGTCCCAGCATGGTCCCCTTGGGCTGGGAGAGGACCTTGCTCCGTCATAACCTCGCTTGGTGCCCCTTCGGGCACGACGGCGGCCTGCCTGGACTCGACCTCGTCCGCCGCAGCAGAACCCCCAAGGGTGATGTCTGGCTCATGGGCACCCTGGTCACCCTCGACCTCATCCCCCTCGGCCGCGTTGTCTTCCTCGAGAAGCGTGGTGAGTGGGACTGGCCGCGCCCTGGACCATGGGAAAGGTCGGTGCCCCTCGGAAGCTTGAGCACTGGGCAGAGTGACAGAAAATAGAAGAAGACCGTACTTGGCGCAGCGTCTCCACGGGGGCGGCAGGAAGGCTCCTTCCCCGGGTGCTTAGCGCCGGGGCGGCTGCCCGGTGCAGCATCTGGGCCCGCGGCGGCACCGCTTCTTCGCTAGTAGAAAAGCGAAACATCAGTAAACAAGTCAAGAGGAAATAGCAGGGAGGCGAGCGCGAGCTCGAGTGTTCCCGAGCCCAAGGTGTTCGGCTTACCATGGCCCGATCAGCCCACTCAATGTGGGGCTTCTTGGCGACCTGCTTCGGGGTTTCTGGGGCCGGCTTCTTGCTCCTCTTCTTGCCCTTGCTCAGCCCGGGTAGCGGCAGCATCCGCTTGGCCGTCTCGCAAAGCTCCTTGGTCTCCTGCACGAGCCCATCACAATCAGTGCCCGAACTCGAGCTCTCGGGGCCAAAAACAAAGCGGGATGCGTTACCTCGCTGCTCCATCTCAAGATGTTCTTGGGGACATCGCCGTCGAGGTCGTAAGCGGTGGCGGCCTTCCCGAAGATTTCCTGCATCCTCGCGGCAACCCAGACGCCTTCGGTGCTGCGAGGAATCAAAAGAAGACCGCTGAGAGCAAGTAAACTCGACCAGAACCGAAGAAGCTTGGGGTTGAGCGAGGCTTACCGTCATGACCTTCCCGGGTGGCATCATGCTCCCTGGTAATCTCGAAGAAGGGGTGTAACCTCTTTCGAAGAGGGAACACCCGAGTCTGTAGGTAATCGTAAACGACTGCCTGCCCCTTTAGTCCGCGCGTCGCGCGATGTGGACGAAGGCGGCAGCTGCCTGGTCGGTCGTCGAATCTTCAGGCTCTGGGGTCTCCCGCTTGCCATCGACCGTAGCACCGTGGTACGCGAGGCCGCTCCCCTCGCCCTTCTTCAAGTAAAACCATTTCTCCGACCACAGCCCGAGCGTGTCCCGGGTAGGGATCCTGAGAAAGGTGCAAGGAAGTCCCGCCCGCAGCCGGAAATAGAGACACCCGATGACGGGGTCCTTCGCGGTGCGGGACATGGAGTAGAAACGGAAAAACAAAGAGGGGGTGGGAAGGATGCACAGAAACCCCTCGCAAAGATGCGCGAAGATAGAGAGGTGGAGGAGAGAGTTTGGTACCAGATTCACGAGCTCGATCTCTCAGTACGCAAGGACCGCAGCCAAGAAGTTGCTCTCCGGGGTCCGCAGCCCGAAGAGCGTGTACTGCTCCGTGCTCACAATCTCGTCGTTCTCCCCGGTTGGAAGCCGCTAGGTGAACAGGTCCAGCAGCCCCAGGGTCTCCAAGTCCTTCATCCGGTCCACGGTGAGTGTGCTCTTCCCGAACTTCACCATGGAGCCGGAGGGGAGGATGGAATCGAGGGCGAAAGGACAGGTGCGTCGGCGCAAGGAGCAGAGAAGAAAGGGCAGAAAATACGAGCACTAAGGAAGAAGGGTCTAAAAAGGTAGCGCCTCCCGGTTTTAAAGGCGCCTCGACTGCCGACATTACTATCGCCTCAAAAGACGTGCCCGTAGCCAGCGGGACAAACCGAAGCATCAAGACCATTCAAAACCCTCGTGTGGACACGACTTTTCGACGTCCGCCAACCGTTCCCCCCGACTTCTTCGCTCGCGAGGCCCGAGCACTTCCGGACACCCCCTTCTTTGCGGTCGACGGTCCCGATCGTCGACACATACGGATATTAGTTATGGCGCATATGAAGTCCATTTGGGGTGTTTCTCACTCAGTTTCCCTCTATGACTTTTTTCGCACGAATGGAGTATGTAGGGCAAGTTGGGACACGTAGCGAGGAATTTTTAACAACGACTCGTATTGATTCAAAAAGCATACCGATATGAGTTAGGGCGCATATGAAGTCCATTCGGGGTGTTTGTCACTCAGTTTCACTCTGTGACTTTTTTCGCACAAATGTTGTCTGAAGTGCAAGTTGGGCCACGTTGTGAGGTATTTTTAAAACCGACTCGGATTGATTTGAAAAGTATACTGATATGAGTTATGGCGCATATGAAGTCCATTCGTGGTGTTTGTTACTCAGTTTCACTCTATGACTTTTTTCGCACAAATGGTGTCTGTAGTGCTAGTTGGGACACGTTGTGAAGAATTTTTAACACCGAACCGGATGGATTCGAAACGCATACGGATATTAGTTAGGGCGCATATGAAGTCCATTCGGGGTGTTTGTCACTCAGTTTCACTCTGTGGCTTCTTTCGCATGAATGGAGTCTGCAGAGCAAGTTGGGCCACGTTGTGGGGAATTTTTAACACCGACTCAGATTGATTCGTAAAGCATACTGATATGAGTTAGGGCGCATATGAAGTCCATTCGCGGTGTTTGTCACTCAGTTTCTCTCTTTGACTTTTTTTCGCACGAATAGAGCGGATGCAAGTTGGGACGCGTTGTGAGTTATTTTTAACAAGTTGGATAACGTTGTGAGGAATTTTTAACACCAACTCAGAAGTATTCGAAACGCATAACGATATGAGTTAGGGCTCATATGAAGTTCATTCGGGGTGTTTGTTATTCAGTTTCACTCTGTGACTTTTTTCTTCACGAATGGACTGTGAGTGCAAGTTGAGACAAGTTGTGTGGAATTTTTAACACCTACTCGGATTGATTTGAAAAACCATACCGATATGAGTTAGGGCGCATATGAAGTCCATTCGGGGTGTTTGTCACTCAGTTTCACTCTGTGGCTTTTTTTCGCACGAGTAGAGTCTACAGTGCAAGTTGGGGCATTTGTGAGGTATTTTTAATAGCAACTCTGATTGATTCAAAAAGTTTACCGATATGAGTTAGGGCGCATATGAAGTATATTCGGGGTGTTTGTCACTCAGTTTCACTGTGACTTTTTTTCTACAGTGCAAGTTGGAACACGCTGTGAGGTATTTTTAACAAGTAGGAAAATGTTGTGAGGAATCTTTAATACATGAACGTATTCGAAACGCATACCGATATGAGTTAGGGCTCATATGAAGTCCATTCGGGGTGTTTGTCACCTAGTTTCACTCTTTCAATTTTTTTCGCACGAATGGAGTCTGTAGTGCAAGTTGGGACACGTTGTGAAGAATTTTTTACACTGACTCGGACGAATTTGAAACGCATACCAAAATGAGTTAGGGCGCATATTTAGTCCAGTGGGGGTGTTTGTCACTCAGTTTCACTCTGTGACTTTTTTCGCACGAATGTTGTATGCATTGCAAGTTGGGACACGTTGTGAAGAATTTTTAAGACCGAACCAGACGGATTCGAAACACATACGGATATTAGTAATTGCGCATATGAAGTCCATTCGGGGTGTTTGTCACTCAGTTTCACTCTGTGACTTTTTTTGCACAAATGTTGTCTGAAGTGCAAGTTGGGCCACGTTGTGAGGTATTTTTAACACCGACTCGGATTGATTTGAAAAGTATACTGATATGAGTTAGAGCGCATATGAAGTCCATTCGTGGTGTTTGTTACTCAGTTTCACTCTATGACTTTTTTCTCACAAATGGTGTCTGTAGTGCTAGTTGGGACACGTTGTGAAGAAATTTTAACACCGAACCGGATGGATTCGAAACGCATACGGATATTAGTTAGGGCGCATATGAAGTCCATTCGGGGTGTTTATCACTCAGTTTCACTCTGTGACTTCTTTCGCATGAATGGAGTCTGCAGAGCAAGTTGGGCCACGTTTTGAGGAATTTTTAACACCGACTCAGATTGATTCGTAAAGCATACCGATATGAGTTAGGGCGCATATGAAGTCCATTCGTGGTGTTTGTCACTCAGTTTCACTCTTTGACTTTTTTTCGCACGAATAGAGCAGATGCAAGTTGGGACGCGTTGTGAGTTATTTTTAACAAGTTGGAAAACGTTGTGAGGAATTTTTAACACCAACTCAGAAGTATTCGAAACGCATAACAATATGAGTTAGGGCTCATATGAAGTCCATTCGGGGTGTTTGTTATTCAGTTTCACTCTGTGACTTTTTTTCGCTCGAATGGAGTCTGCAGTGCAATTTGGGACACGTTGTGAGGTATTTTTAACAAGTTGGAAAACGTTGTGAGGAATTTCTAACACCAACTCAGATGTATTGGAAACGCATACCGATATGAGTTAGGGCTCATATGAAGTCCATTAGTGGTGTTTGTCACTCAGTTTCACTCTATGACTTTTCGCTCGAATGGAGTCTGCCGTGCATGTTGGGACTCGTTGTTTGGTATTTATAACACCAACTCGGATTGATTCGAAAAGCATACCGATATGAGTTAGGGAACATTTGAAGTTCATTCGGGGTGTTTGTCAGTCAGTTTCACTCTGTGACTTTTTTCGCACGAATGGAGTCTGCAGTGCAAGTTGGGACACGTTGTGAGGTATTTTTAACAAGTTGGAAAACGTTGCAAGGAATTTTAACACCAACTCAGACCTATTAGAAATGCATACCGATATGAGTTAGGGCTCATTTGAAATCCATTCGCGGTGTTTGTCACTCAATTTCACTCTGTGAGTTTTTTTTCGCACGAAAGGAGTTTGTAGTGCAAGTTGGGACACGTTGTGAAGAATTTTTAACAGCGACTCGGACGGATTCGAAACGCATACCATTACGAGTTAAAGCTCATATGAGGTCCATTGGGGGTGTTTATCACTCTGTTTCACTCAATGACTTTTTTCGCACAAATGGTGTGTGTATTGTAGATGGGAAACGATGTGCAGAATTTTTAACACCGAACCAGACGGATTCGAAATGCACACGGATATTAGTTAGGGCGCATATGAAGTCCATTCTGGCTGTTTGTCACTCGGTTGCACTCTGTGACTTTTTTCGCACGAATGGAGTCTGTAGTGCAAGTTGGGACACGTTGTGATGAATTTTTAACACCGACTCGGATTGATTCGAAAAGCATACCGATATGAGTTAGGGCGCATATGAAGTCCATTCGGATTGTTTGTTACTCAGTTTCAGTCTGTGACTTTTTTTCGCTCGATGGAGTCTGAAGTGCAAGTTGGGACACGTTGTGAGGTTTTAACAAGACGGAAAACTTTGGCGGAGCATCAGGTACGCCGACTACCTTTGTCGATTGTTGTTTTTGCTCATCACTTTTGATGGGGGCAGCGATCCCGATCTTTCGGTGGTATGAGGATACGTCGATTTGGAGGTGTTGATGACACCGAATTTAGGGCTTCCTACCAAACAGGTTGGGAGCTTCACAATCGCAATGCCAAATCCACACAGATACAAGATCCAATGATTAGTAGTTCCCTGCAAGAAATCGAGAACCGCAAGAACAAAGTATGAAGCAAACCGAAAAGGTAGTATTGAAATCAAACAAAGAAAACAAGTTGAGGTTCTGTTTCTCGGCTCGGGCGGTCTAGTCGACACGCTCAAACACGAGGAGGGACGCACACGGGGTTTACCAAAACACAACAAAACCTAAAAAATGAAGAACAGGGGTGAGAACCCAATATAAAGGGGTACCCACACAAGGGGGGGCGCCCAGAGGGGTGCGGCAGCCAGGAGAGGGGCGCTGGCCAAAGGAGGGGTGGAACCCTAAAAGTACAGGGGCCTTGGGGCCAAAAGAAAGGTGGCGCAGCACTTGGAATTTCTGTCACGTGAGATTGTTCTATGATTTCCCTTCGCTCCTTGAGGAATTTGGCCTCGGTATTAGATCCATTTCAAAGGTTATCTCGATACCTTTCAAACGAGTTTTCGAACGTCGAAAATGGAGTTCGGATGTGGCCGTGGCGTCCGTTTGAAGTACTGCTGCTCCTGGATGGCCGAACCGGACTCGGCGACGAATTGGGCTTTATCTTGGGCCTTCCTTGGCGCGTGGGCTGTCCTCGGTGGATGTTCTTGGCATGCTGGTCCAGCGAAGGTGGATGGAAAGGACTTGCTTTTGGATTAAGCCCTCCAGACGTCGTAGACAAAGTAGCAGTCGTAGAGGAAGAAGGGGCAGCGGTTGTATCCTTGGTTGGGATGTCCTCATCATCCTCCCCTTCTTGAATTGGAGTCTTCCTCGACTCCATCTCATTATCCTTCAAAGTATTAGTAATAACAGTAGAAAAGCAACAGAGAATGGCAATGGTTCTATACTATCCATGTTATCTTGTGAGAGAACTTTTGCAGCCAACAATACTTTACCCTTGAACTTAAGATCAGGTTTTTGAGCAACTGGTGTAGTTGAATGGGTTGATTTACGAGCTACACTTTTAATTCCACTCTCTTCTTTTTCTCTTTGAGCTCTTTTAACATCAATGATTCTTAGTTCTGTAGGGCTCATGGGTTTAAATATAATTTTCTTTTCCTTATACAAGAAAGTATACTCATTGGTCCTACCATGATGTGTAGCATCCATATCATAGATCCACGGTCTACCAAATAAAAGAGAGCAAGCATCCATGGGTACAACATCGCAAACAATATTATCATGATAAGAACCAATCGAGATAGGTACTCGAACGGTTTTGGTTACCTGAACCTTACCAGTGGAATTGAGCCATTCAATTTCATACTGTTGAGGAAGTGGATTTGTGGTCAAGCCAAGCTTCTCGACCATGTCTACACTCGCAAAATTGTTGCAGCTACCTCCATCAACAACGACATGCACAGCGCGCTCATTCACCACACACCTTGTCTGAGAGATATTATGGCGTTGATTTTGTTCATCGCGTGCAGGCTGTGAAGTACACGTGCTACAACAAGAGCGGGATATTTCTCGGATGCTGCAGAAGTGATAATCTCTTCTGCTGGCTCTGCAGTGTTAGTGGCAACAAGAGCATATTCAGTTTCATCAATGTCACTATCACTAGTGTACTCACCATTTTCTCTGATTATTAGAGCACGTTGATTAGGACAGTCTCGCATCACATGCCCCATTCCTTTGCATCGAAAGCATTGTGTTTCCCGCGTTCGACCGGTGGAGGCCACTGAGGAAGCACTCTTGGCGGGTGCTTGAAGTGTGACTGAGTTGTTTTCCTCCGGAATGCGTGATGACGTCGAAGTAATTGGAACAGCGGGTATAGGTACACGTCCAGGTATGGAAGATGTTGCCTTGGTATGGATCTGGACCGACTTGGACGTGGAAGAACCTCCAATATTACCTCGCGTTGTCGATCGTCGACCCTGCACTTCCCTTTCTGCTTTCAAAGCTAGATGGTCAAACGATTGATAGAATTGTATTCTTTATAGTCAAGTATATCCTGTATCTCTCGGTTAAGCCCACCCAAGAACCTAGCCATTTTTGCATCTTCACTCTCTTCTAACCCACAGCGCAACATGCCAATTTGCAATTCCTGATAATATTCCTCAACCGTTTTATCACCTTGATTAAAGCACTGCATTTTATTCAATAAATCACGAGCATAGTATGTAGGAACAAATCTAGCCCTCATGACACGCTTCAACCCATCCCAAGTTGTAGGTACATCACGGTTGGCTCTACAAAGTTCTTTCCACCAAATAGATGCAAAACCTGTAAATTCACTAGTGGCAGCGTGAACCCTTCTACGCTCAGAGAAGTCATAGCAAGAAAATTTTTGATCTATCGCCAACTCCCAATCTAGATAAACATCAGGATTATAAGTACCATCAAAAGGAAGCATAGTAAATTTCAGTTTTGCCATAGATTCATCACGTTCTTCCCTTTGATCATGTTGATTTCTAGCCATATATACCTTGCCTGTTATTGCGGAGTCGACGATGAGGTCGGTCGTTGTTCACATTTACCTTGTAGTCGTCCTCGGTATCGGCGGCGTAGTTGTTCTCCTCTTGATCCACCCCGTTTAAATTTACAGGGACAACCGGTGGAGAGCCGTGTTGGCCCAAAGCATGACCAGCGGTACCATTGTTGGGGGCAGCACCTTGGAGAAGTTGTGCTAGCTGTGCTTGAAGCTCAGTGAGGGGTGCCAATTGCGCCTGAATCGCATCAAGCGTGTCACGAGTTCGCATCTCATGCTGATTGTGCATCCTCTCGAAATGAGTGACCCAACGCCATTCTTTTGGCGTGAGGCGGTCCTCATGTTCACTCCCACTGCCGACGTTACTCCCACGATTGCTTGGACTACCGGCCATAGTTAGTAGAAACAAAGAAACTTCACACAGATATGCAAGCTCCAATAAACTACTAGGTCGTATGAAGTGGTAAGCCTCACACACGCTCACACTTCTACCAAGTTCTTACAAGTCCTCGATGTGGCAAGCGATTGCAAATTCCGAAACCTGTGTGGTTTGTTAGTGTTATGCCCTTGAGGCAATCATTTAGATGATTGTAACATGACTATGTTTATGAATAATAATATGATTATTGGTCCAATGAATGTATATCATTGTATTGATCAACAAGTATGTGACTTGATTATGAAGCTCTTTACTTAATGATGTAATTCGATAAATATCTCTGATCGGATATCATCGTATAGGACTACGATGAATAGATCAGCACATGTAGTGATCGATGATCATGCTTCATAGATCATGGGATATGGAGATATCATCTCTACATTGTGGACCATGTTGAAGAACATGGGTTAGATAGACCCGCTATGGGACACTGCGAGAATGTTTCATTCTTATGTGTCATCAGTGTATCTCATATCTAGAAGATGTATGATCCTTAGACCTGAGATTGTCATATTCCCTACATGTGTAATAGTTTTCCTTGGGGCTATCAAACACTACTTCCTAACCGGATAGTTATAAAGGTAGCTTTCATGTTTACTATGAAACGTGCAGAGGGAAGTGAGCAAATCAAGATGGAATTTGCCACCCAATGAAACGGAGATATATGACAAGGCCACTCGTGTGATATTATTAAGAAAGTGCATGGCCATGCCGTGATTGAGGAGTCAATCACAACTAATTAATATATCACGGATACGAGAGATGGATTGAATCATCAAAGGATGACATGCTTCTCGCCTTGAGATCAATCTTCATATACTTGGCAAAGGGATTATTACATGAGTTCTTTTGATAGGTTCATTCGATTTGATCACAGTATGTTTGGGGTTGGCATACTTTGCAAGAAGCCGCTACCAACTATTGGATTGAAAAAGTGTTTTCCGAATCCATGTCCAAACGTATGTGAACCCGCAGGTCACACACTTAATGGTGGGACGCATTAATTTGGATTGGATCCGTAATTAATGAACCTCGTGGGCTTAGCATCTTTGGTGGGCCCTGGTTTAGGGTTTCATCTCGTGGCTATATAAGGAGGGAGGAGGGAGGCGCAGAGTGTGCTTTCCACGGTTTAGGTTTGATTCACTTGAAACCCTAGCCTCCTCCTCTCGCTGCCCCGCCGAGCGACTAGGTGCTTGCACACGACGCACGGCGTTCCATCTCGGACGTGTGGACTCATGCGGTGACACTGCTGCGATCGCACGGCGTGGGAGGACGATCCACGGCGAGGCGAGGACGATCCACTACATCGACGCAACGATCGCGGCGAGGACGAACCACTATATCGACGCACAAGGATTCCGCAATGCGCGCCTAGTGGTAATCTTATCTATGATCCCCTTCTTGCAGTAGCTTTACGGTTGCGCGGTAGTTTTTTTTTTGTGCTAGTGTAGCATACCGCGTTTCCCTACAGTGGTTAGAAGATGGTGGAGCTCTGATACCAACTTGATGGGGCAGCGATCCCGATCTTTCGGTGGGATGAGGATACGTCGATTTGGAGGTGTTGATGGCACCGAATTTAGGGCTTCCTACCAAACAGGTTGGGAGCTTCACAATCGCAATGCCAAATCCACACAGATACAAGATCCAATGATCAGTAGTTCCTGCAAGAAATCGAGAACCCGCAAGAACAAAGTATGAAGCAAACCGAAAAGGTAGTATTGAAATCAAACAAAGAAAACAAGTTGAGGTTCTGTTTCTCGGCTCGGGCGGTCTAGTCGACACGCGCAAACACGAGGAGGGACGCACACGGGGTCTACCAAAACACAACAAAACCAAAAAAATGAAGAACAGGGGTGAGAACCCAATATAAAGGGGTACCCATACAAGGGGGGGCACCCAAGAGGGGTGCGGCAGCCAGGAGAGGGGCGCTAGCCAAACGAGGGGTGGAACCCTAAAAGTACAGGGGCCTTGGGCCCAAAAGAAAGGTGGCGTAGCACCTGGAATTTCTGTCCTGTGAGATTGTTCTGGGATTTCGCTTCGCTCCATGAGGAATTTGGCCTCGGGATCAGATCCATTGGAAAGGTTATCTCGATACCTTTCAAACGAGTTGTCGAACGTCGAAAACGGAGTTGGGATGTGGCCGTGGCGTCCGTTTGAAGTACTGCTGCTCCTGGATGGCCGAACCGGACTCGGCGACGTATTGGGCTTTATCTTGGGCCTTTCTTGGCGCGTGGGCTGTCCTCGGTGGATGTTCTTGATGTGCTGGTCCAGAAAAGGTGGATGGAAAGGACTTGCTTCCAGATTAAGCCCTCCAGACGTCGTAGACGAAGTAGTGGTCGTAGCGGAAGAAGGGCAGCGGTTGTATCCTTGGTTGGGATGTCCTCATCAATACGGATATTAGATAGGGCGCATATAAAATCTATTCGAGGTGTTTGTCACTCAGTTTCACTCTGTTACTTTTTTTCTTCACGAATGGACTGTGAGTGCAAGTTGAGACAAGTTGTGAGGAATTTTTAACACCGAGTCGGATTGATTTGAAAAACCATACCGATATGAGTTAGGGCGCATATGTAGTCCATTCGGGGTGTTTGTCACTCAGTTTCACTCTGAGGTTTTTTTTCACACGAATAGAGTCTACAGTGCAAGTTGGGACATTTGTGAGGAATTTTTAATAGCAATTCGGATTGATTCGAAAAGTGTACCGATATGAGTTAGCGCGCATATGAAGTATATTCGTGGTGTTTGTCACTCAGTTTCACTCTGACTTTTTTTTCTACAGTCCAAGTTGGGACACGCTGTGAGGTATTTTTAACAAGTTGGAAAATGTTGTGAGGAATTTTTAATACATGAACGTATTCGAAACGCATACCGATATGAGTTAGGGCTCATATGAAGTCCATTCGGGGTGTTTGTCATCTAGTTTCACTCTGTCAATTTTTTTCGCACGAATGGGGTCTGTAGTGCAAGTTGGGACATGTTGTGATGAATTTTTACACCGACTGGATTTAATTTGAAACGCATACCAAAATGAGTTAGGTGCATATTTAGTCCGATGGGGTGTTTGTCACCAGTTTCACTCGACTTTTTTTCGCATTTAATGTTGTCCTGCATTGCAAGTTGGGACACGCTAGAAGAATTTTAACACCGAACCGGACGGATTCAAACACATACGGATATTAATAAGTGCGCATATGAAGTCCATTCGGCGTGTTTGTCACTCGCTTTCTTTACGTGACTTTTTTCGAGAGATGGAGTCAATCACAACTTATTAATATATCACGGATACGAGAGATGGATTGAATCATCAAAGGATGACATGCTTCTCGCCTTGAGATCAATCTTCATATACTTGGCAAAGGGATTATTACATGAGTTCTTTTGATAGGTTCTGCTCGATTTGATCACAAGATGTTTGGGGTTGGCATACTTTGCAAGAAGCCGCTACCAACTATTGGATTGAAAAGTGTTTTCCGAATCCATGTCCAAACGTATGTGAACCTGCAGGTCACACACTTAATGGGTGGGACGCATTAATTTGGATTGATCCGTAATTAATGAACCTCGTGGGCTTAGCATGTGGTGGGCCCTGGTTTAGGTTTCATCTCGTGGCTATATAAGGAGGGAGGAGGGAGGCGCAGAGTGTGCTTTCCACGGTTTAGGTTTGATTCACTTGAAACCCTAGCCTCCTCCTCTCACCGCCCCGCCGAGCGACTAGGTGCTTGCACACGACGCACGGCGTTCCATCTCTCGGACGTGTGGACTCATCGGTGACGACGCTGCGCGATCGGCGTGGGAGGACGATCCACGGCGAGGCGAGAACGATCCACTACATCGACGCAACGATCGCGGCGAGGACGAACCACTACATCGACGCAGCGAAGGATTCCGCAAGCTGCGCGTCTAGTGGTAATCTTATCTATGATCCCCTTCTTGCGAGTAGCTTTCGGTTGCGCGGTAGTTTTTTTGTGCTAGTGTAGCATACCGCGTTTCCCTCTGATGGTATCGAGCCATCTCGTATAGTTTTGTGATCTCGGATGTTGCACATATGATGTGTGAGGTTAGTAGATTGATCTATTACATGTTCACCAGTTCATGTGATGAATTGGTGATGGCGACCATCGATGAGATCGATCGATTTAGGGTTTGAGGAAAGTGCAAACCGACTCAATATTGATTTGGGTGAGTCCGCTCATGGTACGATGCGCGTTGCCCTTACGGTCGGGTTACCGCCATCGGGGTTTCTTAAACGATCCATATGGGACCAAGCCAATCAGATCGAGTTGGATTGGGTCAATCTGGTTGATCCATGGTAAGCGCAAACAGATTCAATCTGGTACCAAGCCAATTATATTAGATCGGATTGGGTCAATCTGGTTGATCCGTGGAAATTTTGAGGGTGTTTTCCCATGGCGGACCACCGCGTGGCTCTGCCTGATGGACCCGCGAGGCGCCGCCTCGGACCCGGGCCACGACGGCCGCCGAGGACCGCGTGGTGGGCGCCGCCTTGATTGGACCCGCCGTGGCGCGCGCCTCGGACCTGAGTCGAGGGTTGCTTTTGTTTAACCTGCTTTTGCAGGAATTATGTGAAATAGTATGGCCTATGTGTATGTGATGCATGTAATTTCCACATGGCTCTGCGTGCGTGTTAAGCCATAAGGCTATTTAAATTGTATAACGACTGCGTGTCGACTTGTGATGCTTCAAACCCTCATGTAAAATTCATTATCAAAAGTTGTAAGGAGTTGCATCCATAATGATGAAGACGATGGCTAGGTGAACAAATCAAGCAAGGTGGCTAGGTGAACAACCAAGCATGATGATGGAGATCTTAATGCTAAGGGCCATGCTATTTCACAGCTTATTTTGATTTTAAGTGGATGTGTGTTTTATCCTTGCTATTTTCTTTATGCTCATTGCATGTGATGCTATGTTCATAGTAATCTTTGTTCATCCTTATAGTTAAAAATCTTAAATCAAATTGTCCATCCAATTGTTGCACCTATCAAGAATTTAGATCGTTATTGATATGACTGCCAAAGTAGTATATCAATGGCTATCTCAATAGATGATAGGGATGTGTTGGACACATCACGCATAACAATGGCAGATTTAAACGAGCTATCAAAACGGTTTTGGGCTTGAGGACATAAGTGGTTGGGATTTGATTTCAGAATGAAGGAACCTATACAAGACAAGTGGTGTCTAGGAAAACACACATGAGGCAGGTTTCTTAATTGGCACCGAATACGGAAGTGCTCCTCCTCATGTGAGCCCTTGGGGCGAGTTGACTGGCCATGAGTCAAGTTGATGGAGGCATTCATTACTTGTTTTCATACTCAACAAACAAGAGTTACATATGATGTAATTAGCAAAGGTGTTGCTTACCTATGTCATTAAATTTCTAGCAGTGATGCCAAAGCTCACTAGTGTTTAATGAATATGGATCTTGAATACTCACTATGTGTCTATAAAAGGACATAAAATAGGAGTGTCTTTAATTAAAAAGTTTAATAAAAGTTTTACATAAACATAGTGCTTAGAATCTTTGCATATTTTTGTTGTAGTTCAATGGCACCTTCTCCTACTCTGCTACACCGGTTTTGCTTTGAGATCGGTTTTGGAAAGGGAAAACTGAATGGAACTAATTTTGTTGATTGGTATCGCAACCTCGAGAATTGTTCTCAAGCATGAAAAGAAGGACTATGTTCTAGAGAATCCAATTCTGATGAACCACCGAAAATGTCGCTCGCAATTTGAGGGTTGAATATGAAAAGCATGTTAATGCTTCAGAGGTCACTGTCTCATGCTAGTCACAATGGACTCGAGCTCCAAAAGCAATATGAGGACCAGGATGCTTACAATATGATTGTGGGCTTGAAGGGCATGTTTGGGAATCAAGCAAGAGCAGAGAGGTATGGTATCTCAAAGCTTTTATTTGCTTGTAAGTGGTCAAGGCAATCCGTCGATCCTCATGTGATCAAGATGATTGGTTACATTGGGAGATTGGAAAACTTGAGTTTCCCTTAGCCTCGGTTTGGCCACACGATGTTATTCTCAGTCTACGCCTCAGAGCTTTGAGCCATTCATTATGAATTTTCATATGAATAGCATGGAGAAGAGCCTAACCGAGCTACATGGGATGCTCAAGGTCTGCGGAGGAAAGCATTAAGAAAAACCCAATCATGTGATGATGGTTCGAAAACAACCGCTTTCAAAAAGAGAAAGGCTAAGGTGGGGAACGGAAAGAGCAAGGGCAAGGGCAAGGGCAAGGCTCAAGATGAGATCGCGAGCCTCAAAACTAAGCTTCGAAGTTTAAAGTTGGCCCTCAACTCGATACCCAATGCTTCTATTGCAAGAAATCGGGGCATTGGAAACGGAATGAAAAGTACTGGCAGATAAGAAGAATGGAAATGTGGTTTCCACTTCGTATTAATGTTATAGAAATTAATCTTGCTACTTCTTCACTCACTCATGGGTATATGATACCGGTTCGGTTGCTCACATTTGCAATTCGTTGCGGGGTGATAAAGAGTAGAGACTTGGCAAAAGGAGAAGTGGATCTTCGCGTGGGGAATAAAGCAAGAGTTTTTGGTCTTGCTGCTGGCACATACCCATTGCATTTGCCTCGTGATTAGTTTTAGAACTCAATAATTGTTATTTTGTTCCATCTTTGAGTAGAAACATTATTTCATCTTCTTGTTTGGAACATGAAGGTTATGATTTTAATAAAGAACTTTGTTTGTTCAATATTTTTGAATGATATGTATTATGGTCGTTGCCCCATGGTGGATGGGTTGTACGCCCTGAACTCAAGAAAACCTGTCTATAATATTAATGTAAAAAGGCACCGCCTAATGATTTGAACCCTACCTTTTGTGGCATTGTCGCTAGGTCATATAAATGAGAAGCGCATGAAGAAGCTCCATGGTGATGGACTTCTAACCTCATTTGATTTTGAATCATTTGAAACATGTGAATCTTGTTTACTTGGCAAGATGACAAAAGCCCTTTCACAGTGTTTTAGTGAGAGAGCAAGTGAATTATTGGCCCTAGTACATACAGATGTATGTGGACCAATGAGCTCGATTGCTAGGGGTGGGTTTCAGATTTTGTAACTTTTACCGATGACTTCAGAGATATGGATATATCTATTTAATGAGGCATAAATCTGAAACTTTTGAAAGGTTCAAAGAGTTTCGAACAAGTACAAAATCAACTTGGCAAAACAATAAAACACTTACGATCCGATCGTGGTGGCGAATACTTGAGCCAAGAGTTTGGTGATCATTTAAAGCAATGTGGAATCGTTCGCAACTTACTCCGCCAGAACGCCTCAATGGAATGGTGTGTCCGAACGACGAATCCGGACTTTATTAGATATGGTTCGGTCAATGATCACCAAACAGATCCGCCATTATCCTTTGGGGTTTCGCTCTAGAGACAATTGCGTTCACTTTGAATAGGGTCCCATCAAAATCTGTTGAGAAGACGCCATATGAGATATGGATGGAGAAGACCCATGTTGTCATTTCTCAAGATATGGGGATGTGAGGCTTATGTAAAACGCTTACAATCGATAAACTCGCACCTAAATCGGAAAAATGCTTTTTGTGGGGTATCCTAAAGAAACAAAAGGATATTACTTTTACAAAAGAAACGAGAACAAAGTTTTGTTGCTCAAATGGTGTCTTTTGGAGAAAGAGTTTCTTTCAAAAGAAATCAAGAGGAGTGATGTGTATCTTGATGAAGTTCGAGAATCACATGAATATGTTCAAGCTACCTCTGAACCTTCACAAGATGTACAAAGTGTTGTACAACCTGTAAGAGACTCCACCCCACATAGGTCGGGAGGCCACGCCATGTACCTATTAGATATAGGAATGACATATTATTGTTGGACAATGATGAGCCCACGACTTATGAAGAAGCAATGATGGACCCAAACTCAAAAATGGCTTGAAGCCATGAGATCCAAATTCAATCCATGCATGACAATCAAGTTTGGAACTTGGTCGATTCACTGATGGTGTAAAACCATTGAGTGCAAATGGATTTTCAAGAAAAGATAGACGAGATGGAAATATTCAGATCTATAAGGCACGGTTGGTGGCAAAGGGTTTCAAACAAGTTCAAGGAGTTGACTATGATGAAACTTTCTCACCGTAGCCATGCTCAAGTCTGTCAGGATCATTTTAGCTATTCTGCATATTTTGATTATGAAATATGGCGATGGATGTCAAAACAGCCTTCCTTAATGGGAATCTTTCCGAGGATGTATACATGATACAACCAAGGCTTTGTTGATCCTAAATATGCTAAAAGGGTATGCAAGCTTCAAAGATCCATTTATGGGTTAAAGCAAGCATCTAGGAGTTGGAACATTCGTTTTGATGAAGTAGTCAAAGGTTTTGACTTTATCAAAAATGAAGAAGAGCCTTGTGTTTACAAGAAGGCTAGTGGGAGCGCACTTGTATTTTCGATTTTGTATGTGGATGACATATTATTAATCGGGAATGACATTCCTATGCTTGAAGATGTTAAGACTTCATTGAAAAGGAGTTTTCAATGAAGGACTTGGGAGAAGCATGCTATATCTTGGGCATAAAAATCTATAGAGATAGATCAAAAGGTTAATTGGATTAAGTCAGAAACGTACATTGACAAGATATTGAAAAGGTTCAATATGCATGAATCCAAGAGAGGTTTCATGCCAATGTCACATGGCATCGATCTCGCAAGAATCGGTGTCCTTCGACATCCGATGAGCGAGACAGATGAGCAAGATTCCATATGCTTCACTATTGGGTCTATTATGTATGCCATGATCCGTACACGCCCGGATGTCTCATATGCTCTAAGTGTCACGAGCGGATACCAAGCGGATCTGGTGATGGTCATTGGATAGCCGTAAAAATATCTCAAGTACTTGAGAAGAACTAAGGGTATGTTCCTTGTTTTTGGAGGTGAGGAAGATCTGGTTGCAAAGGGTTACACCGATGCAAGCTTCCAAACCGACAAAGATGATTTTCGATCGCAATCCGGTTTGTGTTTACACTTAATGGAGGAGCGAAGTGGAAGAGTTCCAAGCAAAACACGGTGGCCGACTCTACGATGAAGCGGAGTACATTGCGCTTCGGAGGCCGCAAAGGAGGTGTGTGGATTAAGAAGTTTATCACAGAGCTTGGTGTGGTCGCTAGTGTCTCTAGTCCAATGGACATCTATTGTGATAATAGTGGTGCCATTGCACAAGCAAAAGAGCCTAGATCACATCAAAGTCTAAACACATACTCCGTCGCTTTCACCTTATTCGCGAGATTGTGGATAGAGGTGACGCTGAATATGCAAAGTACATACGAAGCCAATGTGGCCGATCCGTTGACAAAGCCAACGCCACACCTAAGCATGAGGCGCACACAAGGTCTATTGGTATTAGATACTTAATTGATTGACTCAAGTGCAAGTGGGAGATTGTTAGTGTTATGCCCTTGAGGCAATCATTTAGATGATTGTAACATGACTATGTTTATGAATAATAATATGATTATTGGTCCAATGAATGTATATCATTGTATTGATCAACAAGTATGTGACTTGATTATGAAGCTCTTTACTTAATGATGTAATTCGATAAATATCTCGATCGGATATCATCGTATAGGACTACGATGAATAGATCAAGACATGTAGTGATCGATGATCATGCTTCATAGATCATGGGATATGGAGATATCATCTCTACATTGTGGACCATGTTGAAGAACATGGGTTAGATAGACCCGCTATGGGACATCTTTGCGAGAATGTTTCATTCTTATGTGTCATCGATGTATCTCATACCTAGAAGATGTATGATCCTTAGACCTGAGATTGTCATATTCCCTACATGTGTAATAGTTTTCCTTGGGGCTATCAAACACTACTTCCTAACCGGATAGTTATAAAGGTAGCTTTCATGTTTACTATGAAACGTGCGAGAGGAAGTGAGCAATAAGATGGAATTTGCCACTCCAATGAAACGGAGATATATGACAAGGCCACTCGTGTGATATGATTAAGAAAGTGCATGGCCATGCCGTGATTGAGGAGTCAATCACAACTTATTAATATATCACGGATACGAGAGATGGATTGAATCATCAAAGGATGACATGCTTCTCGCCTTGAGATCAATCTTCATATACTTGGCAAAGGGATTATTACATGAGTTCTTTTGATAGGTTCTGCTCGATTTGATCACAAGATGTTTGGGGTTGGCATACTTTGCAAGAAGCCGCTACCAACTATTGGATTGAAAAGTGTTTTCGAATCCATGTCCAAACGTATGTGAACCCGCAGGTCACACACTTAATGGGTGGGACGCATTAATTTGGATTGATCCGTAATTAATGAACCTCGTGGGCTTAGCATCTTTGGTGGGCCCTGGTTTAGGTTTCATCTCGTGGCTATATAAGGGGGGAGGAGGAGGCGCAGAGTGTGCTTTCCACGGTTTAGGTTTGATTCACTTGAAACCCTAGCCTCCTCCTCTCGCTGCCCCTGCCGAGCGACTAGGTGCTTGCACACCGACGCACGGCGTTCCATCTCTGGACGTGTGGACTACTGCGGTGACGCTGCTGTGACTGCGGCGTGGGAGGACGATCCACGGCGAGGCGAGGACGATCCACTACATCGACGCAACGACTGCGGCGAGGACGAACCACTACATCGACGCGCGAAGGATTCCGCAACTGCGCGTCTAGTGGTAATCTTATCTATGATCCCCTTCTTGCGAGTAGCTTTCTGGTTGCGCGGTAGTTTTTTTTTTTGTGCTAGTGTAGCATACCGCGTTTCCCTACAGTGGTTAGAAGATGGTGGAGCTCTGATACCAACTTGATGGGGGCAGCGATCCCGATCTTTCGGTGGGATGAGGATACGTCGATTTGGAGGTGTTGATGGCACCGAATTTAGGGCTTCCTACCAAACAGGTTGGGAGCTTCACAATCGCAATGCCAAATCCACACAGATACAAGATCCAATGATCAGTAGTTCCTGCAAGAAATCGAGAACCCGCAAGAACAAAGTATGAAGCAAACCGAAAAGGTAGTATTGAAATCAAACAAAGAAAACAAGTTGAGGTTCTGTTTCTCGGCTCGGGCGGTCTAGTCGACACGCGCAAACACGAGGAGGGACGCACACGGGGTCTACCAAAACACAACAAAACCTAAAAAATGAAGAACAGGGGTGAGAACCCAATATAAAGGGGTACCCATACAAGGGGGGGCACCCAAGAGGGGTGCGGCAGCCAGGAGAGGGGCGCTAGCCAAAGGAGGGGTGGAACCCTAAAAGTACAGGGGCCTTGGGCCCAAAAGAAAGGTGGCGTAGCACCTGGAATTTCTGTCCTGTGAGATTGTTCTGGGATTTCGCTTCGCTCCATGAGGAATTTGGCCTCGGGATCAGATCCATTGGAAAGGTTATCTCGATACCTTTCAAACGAGTTGTCGAACGTCGAAAACGGAGTTGGGATGTGGCCGTGGCGTCCGTTTGAAGTACTGCTGCTCCTGGATGGCCGAACCGGACTCGGCGACGTATTGGGCTTTATCTTGGGCCTTTCTTGGCGCGTGGGCTGTCCTCGGTGGATGTTCTTGATGTGCTGGTCCAGAAAAGGTGGATGGAAAGGACTTGCTTCCAGATTAAGCCCTCCAGACGTCGTAGACGAAGTAGTGGTCGTAGCGGAAGAAGGGCAGCGGTTGTATCCTTGGTTGGGATGTCCTCATCAATACGGATATTAGATATGGCGCATATAAAGTCTATTCGAGGTGTTTGTCACTCAGTTTCACTCTGTTACTTTTTTTCTTCACGAATGGACTGTGAGTGCAAGTTGAGACAAGTTGTGAGGAATTTTTAACACCGAGTCGGATTGATTTGAAAAACCATACCGATATGAGTTAGGGCGCATATGAAGTCCATTCGGGGTGTTTGTCACTCAGTTTCACTCTGAGGTTTTTTTTCACACGAATAGAGTCTACAGTGCAAGTTGGGACATTTGTGAGGAATTTTTAATAGCAATTCGGATTGATTCGAAAAGTGTACCGATATGAGTTAGGGCGCATATGAAGTATATTCGTGGTGTTTGTCACTCAGTTTCACTCTGACTTTTTTTTCTACAGTCCAAGTTGGGACACGCTGTGAGGTATTTTTAACAAGTTGGAAAATGTTGTGAGGAATTTTTAATACATGAACGTATTCGAAACGCATACCGATATGAGTTAGGGCTCATATGAAGTCTATTCGGGGTGTTTGTCACCTAGTTTCACTCTGTCAATTTTTTTCGCACGAATGGGGTCTGTAGTGCAAGTTGGGACATGTTGTGATGAATTTTTTACACTGACTCGGACGAATTTGAAACGCATACCAAAATGAGTTAGGGTGCATATTTAGTCCAGTGGGGGTGTTTGTCACTCAGTTTCACTCTGTGACTTTTTTCGCACGAATGTTGTCTGCATTGCAAGTTGGGACACGTTGTGAAGAATTTTTAACACCGAACCGGACGGATTCGAAACACATACGGATATTAATAAGTGCGCATATGAAGTCCATTCGGCGTGTTTGTCACTCAGTTTCTTTCTGTGACTTTTTTCGAACAAATGGAGCCTGAAGTGCAAGTTGAGACACGTTGTGGGGAATTTTTAACACCGACTCGGATTGATTCGATAAGCATACCGATATGAGTTAGGGCGCATATGAAGTCCATTCGAGGTGTTTGTCACTCAGTTTCACTCTGTGCCTTTTTTTCCCACGAATGGAGTCTGCAATGCATGTTGGGACATGTTGTGAGGTATTTTTAACAAGTTGGAAAACATTGTGAGGAATTTTTAACACCAACTCACACGTATTCGAAACGCATACCGATATGAGTTAGGGCTCATATGATGTCCATTTGGGATGTTTGTCACTCAGTATAACTCTGTAACTTTTTCCGCACGAATGGAGTCTGTAGTGCAAGTTGGGACACGTTGTGAAGAATTTTTAACACCGAACCGGACGGATTCGAAATACATAGGTATATTAGTTATGGCGCATATGAAGTCAATTCGGGATTTTTGTCACACAGTTTCACTCTGTGACTTTTTTCGCACAAATGTTGTCTGCAGTGCAAGTTGGGATACGTTGTGTAGAATTTTAACACCTAACCGGAGGGATTTGAAACGCATACGGATATTAGTTATGGTAGATATGATGTCCATTCGAGGTGTTTGTCACTCAGTTTCACTCTGTGAATTTTTTTCGCACGAATGGACTGTGAGTGCTAGTTGAGACTCGTTGTGAGGAATTTTTAACACCGACTCGGATTGATTCGAAAAGCATACCGATATGAGTTAGGGCGGATGTGAAGTCCATTCGAGGTGTTTGTCACTCAGTTTCACTCTGTGACTTTTTTCGCACGAATAGAGTCTACCGTGCAAGTTGGGACTCGTTGTGAGGAGTTTTTAACACCGACTCGGATTGATTCGAAAAGCATACCGATATGAGTAGGGCACATATGAAGTCCATTCGGGGTGTTTGTCACTCAGTTTCACTCTGTGACTTTTTTCGGCCGAATGGAGTCTGCAGTGCAAATTGGGACACATTGTGAGGTATTTTTAACAAGTTGGAAATCGTTGCGAGGAATTTTTAGCACCAACTCAGACGTATTCAAAACACATACCGATATGAGATAGGGCTCATATAAAGTCCATTCGCGGTGTTTGTCACTCAGTTTCACTCTGTGAGTTTTTTTCGCACGAAAGGATTCTGCAGTGCAAGTTGTGACACGTTGTGAAGAATTTTTAACACCGACTCGGATGGATTCAACGCATACCAATATGAGTTAAGGCTCGTATGAGATCCATTCGGAGTGTTTGTAGTGCTGTTTGATGGGAAACTGATGGGGACGGCGATCCTGATCTTTCGGTGAGATGATGATACGTCGATTTGGAGGTGTTGAGGGCACCGAATTTAGGGCTTCCTACCAAACAGGTTGGGAGCTTCGCAATCACAATGCCAAATCCACATAGGTACAAGATCCAATGATCAGTAGTTCCTGCAAAAAACGAGAACCCACAAGAACAAATTATGAAGCAAACCGAAATGTTAGTATTGAAATCAAATAAAGAGAACAAGTTGAGGTTCTGTTTCTCGGCTCGGGCGGTCTAGTCGACACGCGCAAACACAAGGAGGGACGCACACGGGGTCTACCAAAACACAACAAAACCTAAAAACTGAAGAACAGGGCTGAGAACCCAATATAAAGGGGTACCCATACAAGGGGGGGCACCCAAGAGGGGTGCAGCAGCAAGGAAAGGGGCGCCGACAAAAGGAGGGGTGGAACCCTAAAAGTACATGGGCCTTGGGCCCAAAAGAAAGGTGGCGCAGCACCTGGAATTTCTATCCCGTCAGATTCTTCTATGATTTCCCTTCGCTGCATGAGGAATTTGGCCACGGGATTAGTTCCGTTGGAAAGGCTATCTCGATACCTTTCAAACGAGTTGTCGAACGTCGAAAACGGAGTTCGGATGTGGCCGTGGCGTCCGTTTGAAGTACTGCTGCTCCTGGATGGCCGAACCGGACTCGGTGACGAATTGGGCTTTATCTTGGGCCTTCCTTGGCGCGTGGGCTGTCCTCGGTGGATGTTCTTGGCGTGCTAGTCCAGCAAAGGTGGATGGAAAGGACTTGCTTCCGGATTAAGCCCTCCAGACGTCGTAGATGAAACTAGCGGCCGAAACAGGGACGAAGTAGCGGTCGTAGAAGAACAAGGGGCAGCGGTTGTATCCTTGGTTGGGATGTCCTCATCATAAACGTTGTGCAAAATTTTTAACACCGAACCGGATAGATTCAAAATGCATACGGATATTAGTTAGGGCGCATATGAAGTCCATTCGGGGTGTTTGTCACTCAATTTCACTCTGTGACTTTTTTTCGCACGAATGGAGTCTGGAGTGCAAGTTGGGACACGTTTTGAGGTATTTTTAACACCGACTCGGATTGATTCGAAAAGCATACCGATATGATTTAGGGCGCATATGAAGTCCATTCGGTGTGTTTGTCACTCAGTTTCAGTCTGTGACTTTTTTTCGCTTGCAGTGCACGTTGGGACACGTTGTGAGGTATTTTTAACAAGTTGGAAAACGTTGTAAGGAATTTTTAACACCATCTCGGACGAATTCGAAATGCAAACCAATATGAGTTAGGGCGCATATGAAGTCCTGTCGTTGTATTTGTCACTCAGTTTGACTCTGTGACTTTTTTCGCACAAATGTTGTCTGCAATGCAAGTTGGGACACGTTGTGAAGAATTTTTAACACCGAACCAGACGGATTCGAAACGTATACGGATATTAGTTAGGTCGCATATGAAGTCCATTCGGGATGTTTGTCACTTAGTTTCTCTCTGTGACTTTTTTCGCACGAATGGAGCTTGTAGTACAAGTTGAGACACGTTGTGGGAATTTTTAACTCCGACTCGGATTGATTCGAAAAGCATACCGATATGAGTTAAGGCGCATATGAAGTTCATTCGAGGTGTTTGTCACTCAGTTTCACTCTGTTACTTTTTTCGCACGAATGGAGTCTGCAGTGCAAGTTGGGACACATTGTGAGGTATTTTTAACACCGACTCGGATTGATTCAAAAAGCATAACGATATGAGTTTTGGCGCATATGAAGTTGTCGACGATCGGGACCGTCGACCGCAAAGAAGGGGGAAGAATTGTGCAAGGGGACGAGGCCCAAGGTCGTGCTCGTCCGGGAAGGAGGGAGCGTTGTTGGGTGCATAGCTCGGGGAAGAAGAACAATCGGACAGAAGACACAACGCTTATACTGGTTCGAGCCCGCTAGGTCGGGTAATAGCTCTACTCCAGTCTTGCCCGTAGGCGAAAGGTGACTAAAAGCTCCTCGGGGGAGAACAAAGGGGGAGCTCGACCTCGAAGTCGTTCGGAAGTGACGACCGAGGGGAGCTTGATGGATGGTGTGGTGTACAAGTATGTCTACAGATGTGTCTGCGCATCCCCTTCTATTCTTGCTGTGTCGTTCTTGACCGGGGTAGTCTGGCGCTTTTATAGACCCTTGGCGCTGATCTCGAGGCTGACATTGGGTGGTTGTCCGTGAGTTGACGGAGCAGTTGACCCTAGTTCCCACGCAGGGGAACTGACAGGAGTTGCTGACCCTAGTTCCGACGTAGGGGAGAGAGGTCACATAAGAAGGAGATTACTATGCTAGAGACTGGGTCGAGGGCGTTGAGGTCGAAGAGGTCGCGGGAGTCAGCACGAGCTCGGGAACCGTCCTCCGAGTTCCGAAAAACCCCCGCCCGAGCTCGAGAACAGTCCTCCGAGCTCGGGGGAGAACGGCCTAAAGCCCCTGGGGGGGCCTGGACATGTGTCAGGACGACCGATCCCCGACAACCAGCCCCCGAGGCTCAAGAAATGGTCTGAGGCTCTAGGTGTTCTTGAGTCTGATGTTCTTCGAGTAGGGATCACCCCATTGGTTGAGCTCGGGAACTCTCGAGCTCCTCTTAGGGCCCGGGGGAGGCCCCCCGTGGATGCTTTCGATATGGTCGCGCTCGGAAACACTTGAGCTTTAATGCTTTCGATATGGTTAGCGGACTTTTTTCGCTTGCAGTGCAAGTTGGGACACGTTGTGAGGTATTTTTAACAAGTTGCAAAACGTTGTGAGAAATTTTTAACACCAACTCAGACGTATTCGAAACGCATACCGATATGAGTTAGGACTCATATGAAGTCCATTCGGGGTGTTTGTCACTCATTTTCACTCTGTGACTTTTTTCGCACGAATGGAGTCTACGGTGCAAGTTGGGACACATTGTGAAGAATTTATATCACCGAACTGGACGGATTTGAAACGCATACGTATATTAGTTAGGGTGCATATGAAGTCAATTCGGGGTGTTTGTCACTCAGTTTCACTTTTTGACTTTTTTCGCATAAATGTTGTCTGTAGTACAAGTTGGGACACGTTGTGAAGAAATTTTAATACCGAACCGGACGGATTCGAAACGCATACGGATACTAGTTAGGGCACATATGAAGTCCATTCGGGGTGTTTGTCACTCAGTTTCACAAAGTGACTTTTTCGCACGAATGGACTGTGAGTGCAAGTTGAGACACGTTTTGAGAAATTTTTAACACCGAATCGGATTGATTCGAAAAGCATACCGTTATGAGTTAGGGCGCATATGAAGTCCATTCAGGGTGTTTGTCACTCAGTTTCACTCTGTGACTTTTTTTGCATAAATGGAGTCTAGAGTGCAAGTTGGGACACGTTGTGATGTATTTTTAACAAGTTGGGAAACGTTGTGAGGAATTTTTAACACCAACTCAAACGTATTTGAAACGCATACCAATATGAGTTACGGCTCATATAAAGTCCATTCGGAGTGTTTGTCACTCAGTTTCACCCTGTGACTTTTTTTTCGCCCGAATGGAGTCTCCAGTGCAAGTTGGGACACGTTGTGAAGAATTTTTTCCACCGACTCCGACGGATTCGAAACGCATACCAATATGAGTTTGGGCGCATATGAAGTCCAGTCGGGGTTTTTGTCACTCAGTTTCACTTTGTGACTTTTTTCGCACGAATGGAGTCTCAAGTGCAAGTTGTGACACGTTGTGAAGAATGTTTAACACCGAACCGGACAGATTTGAAACGCATACGGATATTAGTTAGGTCAGCTCTCTTTCGCCGGTCCCTTATTGAGGAGCTCGACAGGGCGGCCGACGAGGTCGTGCCCCCACAGCAGGAGCGGCGCCGGCAGTTCGTCGCGCGGCCACCGCCACTCTCGCCGGCCGACTCCTGATCCGCGGGTCCGGAGCCCACCTCACCAGGACCCAGGTCCGGCGTACGGGCATCCCCGCGGTTCGCAGAGTGGCGGCAACACTCGCTAGGATAGCGAAGCTTCCGGAGGCCTGTCTCCGTACCTCCAAACCAGGCATCAGAAGGATCACGACCAGCGTCGCCCTTACGACGTCCTCCTTAACCGCCAAGACCGTCGCGGGGTGTGCCGTTGGCACGAGTTCGATCACCTCACCAATGACCACTCCGACCATAACAATGGGCAAGAAGCGCTGCCTAACATACGATCGCCTCAACAGACTCGGCGGCCTTTTGTCGTATGCGCTATCCATTCAGTTCAAACCCGCCGCAATGGAGCGGTTCGACGGGACCAAGAACCCCGACGAGTTTCTCTCGATCTACTCCACCGCAATCCTGGCGGCCGACGGGGACGAGGCTGTAATGGCCAACTACCTCCCTACCGTTCTAGATGGCACTGCTCGCACCTGGCTCTTCAACCAGGCTCCAGGCGCCTTCCAGTCATGGCGCCAGGTGCAGAGCGCACTCCAGTCAAACTTCCAGAGCTACTACGAGTGCCCTGGACAAGAAAGGGACCTGGATCGCGTCATCCAAGGCAAAGGTGAACCTCTTCGCAACTTTGTTTGCCGATTCACCCGTGCAAGAAACTCAATCCTGAACGTCTCCGACGAGGCCATCGTCAAGGCCTTCGAGTTCGTTGTTTGGGACAGGCGCCTCACCGAAGACCTGGAGATCGCCGTCGACCTCAGCGTCAACAGGTTCTTCCGGATGGCGGTGCGTTACGCGGACACGGACGACGTCGTCCGTTGGAAACGTGACTACGACCAAGGCAAGCTCGGACGCATCCCTAGCAAGGCCGTGCCGTCAGGCGCCAAGGACGCTGGCCCAGACCCGCACAGCAAGAAGCGAGGGCCAGGTCACCGCGATGGCGGCAGTCAGTTGCGCGTGGTCGCCGTTGCGGATGTGGGTCGTGAGGTTTGGAGGTGCGGTGGCCCGACCGCATTGAGCCTCGCCCTCAGTGCGGCCAACCGCGACATCCACAAGCACAGCGACAACCCTAACAAGGGCAGCGTCGTGCCGCGCCTCAGCAAGGACAGCAACGGGGTGTCACCCGACCTAACGCCAACGGCTGTGACCGCACGACCGAACAAGTTCTCACATCGCTCCACAGGGCCCACGGCCACGACCTGCGGAGCTGCAGAATGTGGCAGTTCAAGATGGACGCCTTCTACGACGGGCACGGAGAGATGCCCACACTCCAGAAGGCGGATGAGCTGCCCAACACAGATGATGCTCGTGAGGGCCCAGAGGGCCTCGACCTACAATTCAAGCAGGGCGACCGCCGCCTCGATATGATCTTCAGCAGTTCGTCCGCATACCAGTCCCAGCGAGAGCTTAAAAACACCGCGCGCACCGTGTATCAAGCTTCGGTTGGGAAGCCCGACGACTAGCCTTGTAATTGGGCTGGTGTTCTGATCACCTTCTCTTGGGACCATGTTTCCCCGGGAATGTCCAAGGACCTTAAGACCGCCATGGTCGTGTCTCTGACCATGAGAAACACCATGGTCGGTAGGGTTATGATTAACGGGGGGAGCTCCATCAACTTGCTCTTGGCTAGCACGCTTGACCGGATGCAGATTCCCTGGTGGAAGATCAGAAGCATAGCAGTCCCCTTCATCAGCATCGTGCCAGGAAGCTCGACCACCCCGCTCAGGCAGGTGGTCCTGCCCGTCACCTTCGGCGACTCGGCAAACTTTCGCATAGAGCTGGTCAGCTTCGAAGTAGTGGACGGGGATCTCCCCTACAACGCCATCCTCGGGCGGCCGGCTTTGATCAAATTCATGGCAGCAAACCATTACGGCCACCGCTGCATGAAGCTCCCTGGGCCCCAAGGCGTCATAACCGTCTGTGGTGACCTCAAAGTGGCGCACTACTACGAGGAGAAGGCCCTGGCGGTTGCTGGCCTACTCCCCTAGCGAGGCCGCGAGGTAACGCCAAAAGACGCCCGTCGAATGGCGGTGATCCAACCCGGTGGCCCGACCAAGGCCATCCAGGTCAAAGAAGGCGACCCGAACAAGCGCGTCCACCTCGCCGCCCAGCTAGACCCGAAATAGGAGATCGAGCTTGTCGACGATCGGGACCGTCGACTGCAGAAGAAAACGGGGTGCAAGAAGATCGTTCGGGAGCAGGGCCCGAAGTCGTGCTCGTTCAGAGGCGCCTAGCATCAGAGGGAAGTCGTTGAGGAAGAGACACCAGACACGAGGTTTATACTGGTTAGAGCCCCAAGGTCGGGTAATAGCTCTACTCCAGTCTTGCCCTGAGGTGAAGGGTGTATTAGCGATTCTGAGGGAGAATACATGAATAGAGCACGAGCAAGGGGCGGTGCTGTGCTGCTCTTCTCGGTGGGTCTTGCGTGCCTTCTTGTTGTCTTGTGTTTCATGCGTGTCTTGCCTCTTCTTCGTCTCTGTGTGTCCCGTGGTTGGGGCGACCTATTGCTTTTGTAGCCCTTTGGGAACCTTGCTGCTTGGTCCCGAGGCCGACGTCAGGAGCTCGTGGCGATTTGACGGGGGCTGATGAAAGTCGTCGCTAGCCGTTGGGATCCTGACGGGAGCTGTTGAGATCTTGATAGGGGCTATTGAACCCTGGTTCGCACGCAGTGGCAGGTAGAGCGCTGATTCCCACGCAGGGAGAGCTTTACACGAGATAAAATAAAAATGTTACAGATGTCCTTTTCACTGGCGGCCGCGGGGGCGTCGAGGTCGATGCTGAGGCCGAGGGTGCTTGACCCCGCGGCGGTGCCCGAGCTCGCTGGTCCCGAGGCCGAGCATCGGGAGAACACCTCCTAGGTCGGAGACGAGCCCCCAGGCCTGTGGAAAGCCGCCATGAGGCCACGGGGGATGCTTACATGTGGCGAGGGAACCGATCCCTGAAAGCTAGCCCCCGAGGCTCAAGGGACGGCACTATAGTTCGGGGCGCCCTTGAGTCTAATTGTTTCTTAGGAAGGGATCGACCCTTTGGTCGAGCTCGGTAGCCCCCGAGGTCGACCTTGCATGCCAAAAACCCTCTAAGGTCATTTTTCGTGCTCGCTTTAAATATGCCCTTGCGCCATTGCGACATTAAATTGGGAACCGTGTCTGGGGGCATCTGATTTTCGCCGCCTCGGCTCCCCGTGGGGGATTCGAGGAGGCAGCCTGCGACGCCTCGTGTCCTGACATGAAGGGCGGCGGACACGGGATGCGACTCCTTGGGTCTCTAGGGGGAGATTTGAGGAGGCGCGACCGTGGCGCTTCACGTTCTCCACCCGAAAGTCCCGACGCATCTTTTGAGGAGTAACTGATGCAAGCTGTCAGAGAACGGGCTCCTTTAAAAAATCGAAGCCACATATCTCTGATGTTCTCCACTCTCATGCTGTGCCTTAGCCTCTCTGCCTGTCGCCTTTTTCTCCTCCCTGACCCGTCTTGATTTCTCCGAGCAACATGGCCATGTTTGGGAAAAGCACCTTGACCGCCGAGAGGATGAAGGAGCTCGCGTCGCTGGGACTCCTGGACCCAACGACCTGGTTACTTCCAGTGGTCGGGGATGTCGAACCGCGTCCCCGGGATGACGAGATTGTGTGTACAGAGCAGTACACACTGTTCGGGCTGCGAACCCCGGAGAGCGGTTTCTTTGCGGCCGTCCTCGCGCAATGCGAGATCGAACTCGTCAACCTGGTTCCGAACTCCATCCTCCTTCTTTCCATCTTCTCCCATCTCTGCGAGGGGTTCTTAGGGATCCTTCCGACCCCCTCTCTTTTCTTTCACTTTTATTCTTTTTTCCGCACCTCGAAGGATCCCGTCGTCGGGTGCCTTTACTTCCGGCTGCAGACCGGGCTTCCTTGCACCTCTCTTCATGTCCCGACCTGGGACTCCCTCGGGCCGTGGATGGAGAGGTGGTTCTATCTGAAGAAAGGCGAGGGGGTGAGCTCGAGTATAACAGCGTCGCCATGGATAGCAAGCACGAGACCCCAAATCCTGAGGACTCGGTGGCCGATCAAGAGGCCGTCGTCACCATCAACGTCTGCGCGACGCACGGCCTGACCGGTCAGGCTGTGGTCAGGAACTACCTGCGAGGTCGGTTGTCCCCTTTGCGGAAGAGGGTGCACCCTTTCTTCGAGATCCGAGGAAGGGATGACGCCACCCGGGAAAGCGCCAAAGGCAAGATCACCTTTCCCCGAGCTCGGGCGAGTCCCTTCTTCTGATTGCCTTCTAACCTTGTTTCGTTTCTCCGCAGTCCCGGCGGAGTTGTGGGTGGCGGCACGCATGCAAGAGATGTTCGGGAAGGCAACCCACCTACAGCCTCGATGACCCCGTCCCAAGGACATCCTGAGGCGGAGTAGCGAGGTAACTTCTTTCAACACCCTCCTTTGTTGAGTTCAGCTCGGGCTCAGGCCTGTTTTGACCACACCGGGCCGCGCAGGAGAGCTAGGAGCTGCGGGAGACGGCACGAGACCTGCTACCGCTACCCGGGCTGGGCAAGGGCAAGAAGGACACCAAGAGGCCTGCCCCGGACGCCCTTGGCCAGGTCGCCAAAAGGCCCCACGTCGAGTGGGGCGACCGCATGATGGTAAGTTGCTTTTCGTCGAGCCCAGGGACACCCGGGCTCGACCTCAAACTCTTGTCGTCCCCGATCGTCTTCTTTTCTGTCAGGTATCGGTCGTCCTGACACGTGTCCAGGACCCCCCGGGGGCTTTAGGCCATCCCCTCGAGCTCGTGTGGACCGTTCCCGAGCTCGTGCTGGGGGTCTCCACGAGCTCGGAGGACTGTTCCCGAGCTCGGGCGAGGGTTTTCCTGAGCCCGTGTTGACTCCCACGACCTATCCGACCTCAACCCGGCTTCCAGTATAATAATCTCTTTTTGATGTATATGACCTTTCTCCCCTGCGTGGGAACTAGGGTCACCTACCCCTGTCAGTTCTCCTACGTGGGAACTAGGGTCATCTGCTCCCAGCTACTCCTGTCGATCCCCCTGCGTTGGAACTAGGGACACCTGCCCCCGTCAACTCACAGACAATCACCCGACTTCAGCCTAGAGATCGGCGCCAAGGGCCTATAAAAGTGCCAGGCTATCTCGGTCAGAAAGGAGAACACAGCAAGAACCTAAGGGGACGCGCAGACGCCCCTGTCGCTCGGCTTGGCGTGGTCTGGATGGACCAGACGACGGTGTGGAGCTCGTCCACCCAGGCCCGGCCCCGCCGCTCGAGCTCGTCGAAGACTCGCCTCTTCACGCCTTGGACGATTTGCCAATTGGCGCACTAGACCACCCCGTTGCTCTGGGGATGACTTACCGAGGCGTAGCAGAGTTTGGTTCCTCTGTCTTCACAGTACTCTTGGTGTCTCGCTCGTGAACTGTGTCCCGTTGTCGGTGATGATCCTGCAAGGGACCCCATAACTTGAGACTATAAATGAGCGGAAGAATCTCACTGCGACCTGGGCCGTGCTGGCTGAGACTAGTTCGGCCTCGACCCATTTCGTAAAGGTGTCGATGGCGATGAACAGGAACTTCTTTCCCCCGATCGCCCGGGGGAAAGTGAAGAGGAACGCGGTATGCTACACTAGCACAAAAAAAAAACTACCACGAAACCAGAAAGCTACTCGCAAGAAGGGGATCATAGATAAGATTACCACTAGATGCGCAGTTGCGGAATCCTTCGCGCGTCGATGTAGTGGATCGTCCTCGCCGCAGTCGTTGCGTCGATGTAGTGGATCATCCTCGCCTTGCCGTGGATCGTCCTCCCACGCCGCAGTCGCAGCAGCGTCACCGCAGTAGTCCACACGTCCAGAGATGGAACGCCGTGCATCGGTGTGCATGCACCTGGTCGCTCGGCAGGGGCAGCGAGAGGAGTAGGCTAGGGTTTCGAGTGAATCACTCCTAAACCGTGGGAAAGCACACCCTGCGCCCTCCCTCCTCCCCTCCTTAAATAGCCACGAGATGAAACCTAAACTAGGGCCCATCGTGCTAAGCCCACGAGGTTCATTAATTACGGATCCAATCCAAATTAATGCGCCCGATCCATTAAGTGTGTGACCTGCAGGTTCACGTCGTTTGGACATGGATTGGAAAACTCCTTTTCAATCCAATAGTTGGTAGTGGCTTCTTGCAAAGTATGCCAACTCCCAAACATACTATGATCAAATCGGACATAACCTATCAAAAGTACTCATGTAATAATCCCTTTGCCAAGTATATGAAGATTGATCTCAAGGCGAGAAGCATGTCATCCTTTGATGATTCAATCCATCTCTCGATCCGTGATATATTAATAAGTTGTGATTGACTCCTCAATCACGGCATGGCCATGCACTTCCTTAATCATATCACACGAGTGGCCTTGTCATATATCTCCGTTTCATTGGAGTGGCAAATTCCATCTTGACTGCTCACTTCCCTCTGCACGTTTCATAGTAAACATGAAAGCTACCTTTATAACTATCCGGTTAGGAAGTAGTGTTTGATAGCCCCAAGGAAAACTATTACACATGTAGGGAATATGACAATCTCAGGTCTAAGGATCATACATCTACTAGGTATGAGATACATCGATGACACATAAGAATGAAACATTCTCGCAGTGTCCCATTCTTGGTCTATCTAACCCATGTTCTTCAACATGCGTCCACAATGTATAGATGATATCTCCATATCCCATGATCTATGAAGCATGATCATCGATCACTACATGTCTTGATCTATTCATCGTTGTCCTATACGATGATATCCGATCGAGATATTTATCGAATTACATCATTAAGTAAAGAGCTTCATAAGCAAGTCACATACTTGTTGATCAATACAATGATATACATTCATTGGACCAATAATCATATTATTATTCATAAACATAGTCATGTTACAATCATCTAAATGATTGCCTCAAGGGCATAACACTAACAATCTCTCACTTGCACTTGAGTCAATCAATTAAGTATCTAATACCAATAGACCTTGTGTGCGCCTCATGCTTAGGCTGTGGCAGTGGCTTTGTCAACGGATCGGCCACATTGGCTTAGTATGTACTTTGCATATTCTCACGTCACCTCTATCCACAATCTCGCGAATAAGGTGAAAGCGACGGAGCATGTGTTTAGACTTCTGATGTGATCTAGGCTCTTTTGCTTGTGCAATGGCACCACTATTATCACAATAGATGTCCATTGGACTAGAGGCACTAGCGACCACACCAAGCTCTGTGATAAACTTCTTAATCCACACAGCTTCTTTTGCGGCCTCCGAAGCCGCAATGTACTCCGCTTCTGTCGTAGAGTCGGCCACCGTGTTTTGCTTACTGCTCCTCCATAAAGTTTAAACACAAACCCGGATTGCGATCGAAAATCATCTTTGTCAGTTTGGAAGCTTGCATCGGTGTAACCCTTTGCAACCAGATCTTCCTCACCTCCAAAAACAAGGAACATACCCTTAGTTCTTCTCAAGTACTTGAGGATATTTTTTACGGCTATCCAATGACCATCACCAGGATCCGCTTGGTATCTGCTCGTGACACTTAGAGCATATGAGACATCTGGGCGTGTACAGATCATGGCATACATAATAGACCCAATAGCTGAAGCATATGGAATCTTGCTCATCCTGTCTCGCTCATCAGATGTCGAAGGACACTGATTCTTGCAGAGACTGATGCCATGTGACATTGGCATGAAACCTCTCTTGGATTCATGCATATTGAATCTTTTCAATATCTTGTCAATGTACGTTTCCTGACTTAATCCAATTAACCTTTTTGATCTATCTCTATAGATTTTTATGCCCAAGATATAGCATGCTTCTCCCAAGTCCTTCATTGAAACTCCTTTTCAAAGATGTCTTAACATCTTCAAGCATATGAATGTCATTCCCGATCAATAATATGTCATCCACATACAAAATCAGAAATACAAGTGCGCTCCCACTAGCCTTCTTGTAAACACAAGGCTCTTCTTCATTTTTGATAAAGTCAAAACCTTTGACTACTTCATCAAAATGAATGTTCCAACTCCGAGATGCTTGCTTTAACCCATAAATGGATCTTTGAAGCTTGCATACCCTTTTAGCATATTTAGGATCAACAAAACCTTGAGTTGTATCATGTATACATCCTCGAAAGATTCCCATTAAGGAATCTGTTTTGACATCCATCCGCCATATTTCATAATCAAAATATGCAACAATAGCTAAAATGATCCGGACAGACTTGAGCATGGCTACCGGTGAGAAAGTTTCATCATAGTCAACTCCTTGAACTTGTTTGAAACCCTTTGCCACCAACCGTGCCTTATAGATCTGAACATTTCCATCTCGTCTATCTTTTCTTGAAAATCCATTTGCACTCAATGGTTTTACACCATCGGGAGAGTCGACCAAGTTCCAAACTTGATTGTCATGCATGGATTGAATTTGGATCTCATGGCTTCAAGCCATTTTTCGAGTTTGGGTCCATCATTGCTTCTTCATAAGTCGTGGGCTCATCATTGTCCAACAATAATATGTCACTCTCATATCTTATAGGTACATGGCGTGGCCTCCCGACCTACGTGGGTGGAGTCTCTTCCACAGGTTGTACAACACTTTGTACATCTTGTGAAGGTTCGATGGTAGCTTGAACATATTCATGTGATTCTCGAACTTCATCAAGATACACATCACTCCTCTGATTTCTTTTGAAAGAAACTCTTTCTCCAAAAGACACCATTTGAGCAACAAAAACTTTGTTCTCGTTTCTTTTGTAAAAGTAATATCCTTTTGTTTCTTTAGGATACCCCACAAAAAGCATTTTTGATTTAGGTGCGAGTTTATCGATTGTAAACGTTTTACATAAGCCTCACATCCCCATATCTTGAGAAATGACAACATGGGTCTTCTCGATCCATATCTCATATGGCGTCTTCTCACGGATTTTGATGGGACCCTATTCAAAGTGAACGGTGTCTCTAGAGCGAAACCCGGAAGGATAATGGCAGATCTGTTTGGTGATCATTGACCGAACCATATCTAATAAAGTTGATTCGTCGTTCGGACACGCCATTCCATTGAGGCGTTCTGGCGGAGTAAGTTGCGAACGATTCCACATTGCTTTAGATGATCACCAAACTCTTGGCTCAAGTATTCGCCACCACGATCGGATCGTAAGTGTTTTATTGTTTTGCCAAGTTGATTTTGTACTTCGTTCGAAACTCTTTGAACCTTTCAAAAGTTTTGATTTATGCCTCATTAAATAGATATATCCATATCAACTCAAGTCATCGGTAAAAGTTACAAAGCATCTGAAACCCACCCCTAGCAATCGAGCTCATTGGTCCACATACATCTGTATGTACTAGGGCCAATAATTCACTTCTCTCTCACTAAAACACGTGAAAGGGCTTTTGTCATCTTGCCAAGTAAACAAGATTCACATGTTTCAAATGATTCAAAATCAAATGAGGTTAGAAGTCCATCACCATGGAGCTTCTTCATGCGCTTCTCATTTATATGACCTAGCGACAATGCCACAAAAGGTAGGGTTCAAATCATTAGGCGATGCCTTTTACATTAATATTATAGACAGGTTTTTCTTGAGTTCAGGGCGTACAACCCATCCACCATGGGGCAACGACCATAATACATATCATTCAAAAATATTGAACAAACAAAGTTCTTTATTCGAAATCATAACCTTCATGTTCCAAACAAGAAGATGAAATAATGTTTCTACTCAAAGATGGAACAAAATAACAATTATTAAGTTCTAAAACTAATCACGAAGGCAAATGCAATGGGTATGTGCCAGCAGGCAAGACCAAACAACTCTTGCTTTATTCCCCACGCAAAGATCCACTTCTCCTTTTTCCAAGTCTCTACTCTTTATCACCCGCAACGAATTGCAAATGTGAGCAACCGAACCGGTATCATATACCCATGAGTGAGTGAAGAAGTAGCAAGATTAATTTCTATAACATTAATACTCAAGTGGAAACCACATTTCCATTCTTCTTATCCGCTGTACTTTTCAGATTCCATTTCCAATGCCCTGATTTCTTGCAATAGAAGCATTGGGTATCAGGTTGAGGGCCAACTTTAAGCTTCTGAAGCTTAGTTTTGAGGCTTGCGATCTCATCTTGAGCCTTGCCCTTGACCTTGCCCTTGCTCTTTCCCGTTCCCCCAGCCTTAGCCTTCCTCTTTTTGAAAGCAATTGTTTTCTGAACCATCATCACATGATTGGGTTTTTTCTTAATGCTTTCCTCTGCAGCCTTGAGCATCCCATATAGCTCGGTTAGGCTCTTCTCCATGCTATTCATATGAAAATTCATAATGAATGGCTCAAAGCTCTGAGGCAGAGACTGGAGAATAACATATGTGGCCAAACCGAGGCTAAGGGAAACTCAAGTTTTCCAATCTCCCAATGTAACCAATCATCTTGATCACATGAGGACTGACCGGACTGCCTTGACCGACTTACAAGCAAATAAAAGCTTTGAGATACCATACCTCTCTGCTCTTGCTTGATTCCCAAACATGCCCTTCAAGCCCACAATCATATTGTAAGCATCCTGGTCCTCATATTGCTTTTGGAGCTCAGAGTCCATGGTGACTAGCATGAGACAGCTGACCTCTACAGAAGCATTAACATGCTTTTCATATTCAACCTTCAAATTGCGAGCAACAATTTCGGCTGGTTCACCAGGAATTGGATTCTCTAGAACATAGTCCTTCTTTTCATGCTTGAGAACAATTCTCAGGTTGCGATACCAATCAACAAAATTAGTTCCATTCAGTTTTTCCCTTTCCAAAACCGATCTCAAAGCAAAACCAGGTGTAGCAGGAGTAGGAGAAGGTGCCATTGAACTACAACAAAGACATGCAAAGATTCTAAGCACTATGTTTATGTAAAACTTTTATTAAACTTTTTAATTAAAGACACTTCTATTTTATGTCCCTTCTATAGACACATAGTGAGTATTCAAGATCCATATTCATCAAACACTAGTGAGCTTTGGCATCACTTGCTAGAAATTTAATGACATAGGTAAGCAACACCTTTGCTAATTACATCATATGTAACTCTTGTTTGTTGAGTATGAAAACAAGTAATGAATGCCTCCATCAACTTGACTCATGGCCAGGTCAACCTGCCCCAAGGGCTCACATGAGGGAGGGAGCACTTCCCGTATTCGGGTGCCAATTAAGAAACCTGCCTCATGTGTGTTTTCCTAGACACCACTTGTCTTGTATAGGTTCCTTCATTACTGAAATCAAATCCCAACCACTTATGTCCTCAAGCCCAAAACCGTTTTGATAGCTTGATTAAATCTACCATTGTTATGCGTGATGTGTCCAACACATCCCTATCATCTATTGAGATAGCCATTGATATACTACTTTGGCAGTCATATCAATAACGATCTAAATTCTTGATAGGTGCAACAATTGGATGGACAATTTGATTTAAAATTTTTAACTATAGGGATGAACAAAGATTACTATGAACATGTCATCACATGCAATGAGCATAAAGAAAATAGCAAGGTTTAAACACACATCCACAGAAAATCAAAATAAGCAGTGAAATAGCATGGCCCTTAGCATTAAGATCTCCATCATCATGCTTGTTTGTTCACCTATCCACCTTGCTTGATACCATCGTCTTCATCATTATGGATGCAACTCCTTACAACTTTTGATAATGAATTTTACATGAGGGTTTGAAGCATCACAAGTCGACACGTAGGTCGTTATACAATTTAAATAGCCTTATGGCTTGACACGGCACACAGGCCATGTGGAAATTACATGCATCACATACACATAGGCCATACCATTTCACATAATTCCCTGCAAAAACGAGTTAAACAAAAGCAACCCTACGACTCCGGGGTCCACGGATCAACCAGATTGACCCAATCCGATCTAACATGATTGGCTTGGTCCCATATGGATACGTTTCAGAAACCCTGATGGCGGTAACCCGAACGGTAAGGGTAACGTCGTACCATGAACGGACTCACCCAAATCAATATTGAATCTGTTTGCGCTTACCATGGATCAACCAGATTGACCCAATCCAACTCAATCTGATTGGCTTGGTCCCATATGGATACGTTTCAGATACCCTAATGGCGATAACCCGACCGGTAAGGGTAACGTCGTACCATGAACAGACTCACCCAAATCAAGATTGAGTCGGTTTGCACTTTCCTCAAACCCTAAACCGATCGATCTCATCGATGGCTGCCGTCACCAATTCATCACATGAACTGGCTGAACATGTAATAGATCCAATCTACTAACCTTACACACCATATGTGCAACATCCAGATCACAAAACTATACGAGATGGCTCTGATACCACTGAAGAGGAACGCGGTATGCTACACTAGCACAAAAAAAACTACCGCAAAACCAGAAAGCTACTTGCAAGAAGGGGATCATAAATAAGATTACCACTAGACGCGCAGTTGCGGAATCCTTCGCGCGTCGATGTAGTGGATCGTCCTCGCCGCAGTCGTTGCGTCGATGTAGTGGATCGTCCTCACCTTGCTGTGGATCGTCCTCCCACGCCGCAGTCGCAGCAGCGTCACCGCAGTAATCCACACGTCCAGAGATGGAAGCGCGTGCGTCGTGTGCATGCACACAGTCGCTCGGCGAGGCGGCGAGAGGAGTAGGCTAGGGTTTCGAGTGAATCACTCCTAAACCGTGGAAAGCACACCTGCGCCTCCTCCTCCCCTCCTTATATAGCGAGATGAAACCTAAACTAGGGCCCATCAGCGTGCTAAGCCCACGAGGTTCATTAATTACGGATCCAATCCAAATTAATGCGTCCCAGCCCATTAAGTGTGTGACCCTGCAGGTTCACGTACATTTGGACATGGATTCGGAAAACTCCTTTTCAATCCAATAGTTGGTAGTGGCTTCATGCAAAGTATGCCAACTCCCAAACATACTATGATCAAATCGGACAGAACCTATCAAAAGTACTCATGTAATAATCCCTTTGCCAAGTATATGAAGATTGATCTCAAGGCGAGAAGCATGTCATCCTTTGATGATTCAATACATCTCTCGTATCCGTGATATATTAATAAGTTGTGATTGACTCCTCAATCACGGCATGGCCATGCACTTCCTTAATCATATCACACGAGTGGCCTTGTCATATATCTCCGTTTCATTGGAGTGGCAAATTCCATCTTGACTGCTCACTTCCCTCTGCACGTTTCATAGTAAACATGAAAGCTACCTTTATAACTATCCGGTTAGGAAGTAGTGTTTGATAGCCCCAAGGAAAACTATTACACATGTAGGGAATATGACAATCTCAGGTCTAAGGATCATACATCTACTAGGTATGAGATACTCGATGACACATAAGAATGAAACATTCTCGCGATGTCCCATTGCGGGTCTATCTAACCCATGTTCTTCAACATGCGTCCACAATGTATAGATGATATCTCCATATCCCATGATCTATGAAGCATGATCATCGATCACTACATGTGCTGATCTATTCATCGTTGTCCTATACGATGATATCCGATCAGAGATATTTATCGAATTACATCATTAAGTAAAGAGCTTCATAAGCAAGTCACATACTTGTTGATCAATACAATGATATACATTCATTGGACCAATAATCATATTATTATTCATAAACATAGTCTTGTTACAATCATCTAAATGATTGCCTCAAGGGCATAACACTAACAGAAAGGGCCGAGGATGTCGAGGCCCCTGGTCGATAATGGCCAAGCGATGGGGATGGGCTAGAGGGCGTAGGCCGACTGGTGTTCCTTTCAAGCGTGGAACTGGAAAGCTCGACTGGCGCGAACGATGTCCCGAGCATCCTGGAGCGCCGTTGGCCAATAGAAGCCCATTCGGAACGCCTTCCCGACCATTGTCTTGAAAGAAGAGTGAGCACCGCAGAGGCCCGAATGGATGTCATTGAGCAAGTATTAACCTTACTACGGGGTGATACTCTTGGCGAGGATGCCCAAGATGCCCCGCCGATATAACTGTCCGCCCATGAGCTCGTACGAGCCCGCGTGGCGCTTGAGTCTGCTGCTTTCGGCCGGGTCAGGCGGGAGCTCGCCGAGGTTGAGGAACTTGATGAACGGGTCCATCCACGAGGGAACACTCTCAAGGAGGGCCAGCGAAGCCTCCAGGTCGACGACGGTCGGGGTCGACAGGGTCTCGAGGATGACGTTCGACGGGATCTCGTCGTCGGCTGACCCGAGCTTGGACAGGAGATCGGCGCCAGAGTTGTCCTTCCTGGGAACATACCCGACCTCAAGGTTCTTGAACCATTTCTCCATCTGCGCACCTCGATGATGTACTTCGCCATTGACGGCTCCGAGCATTGGTAGTCTTTGTTCAACTGGTTGATGACGAGTTGAGAATCTCCTCTCACGACCAGCCAGCGCAGGCCCAGCGATTTGCATGCCCGAAGGCCAACCAAGAGAGCTCGTACTCCACGACATTGTAAGTCGCGGAAAAGCCGAAGTGAATTACATATTTCAGATGATCTCCCTGGGGGTGATGATGAGGATGCCAGCGCCCCGAGCGCTTGAACGACCTTGAGCCGTCGAAGAACATGGTCCAGGGACCTTCATCCTCGGCCTCGGGTTCAGGGGCGGGATCCGCCGTCTGTTCGATCACAAAGTCGGCGAGCGCCTGTGACTTGATGGTGGAGCGTGCCACAAACCGAATATCGAATTCGACTAACTCCATGGCCCATTTGGTGACGCGGCCTTCTGCTTCCGGGTTCATTAGGAACTCGCTGAGCGGGAACCCGCTCGGGATGACCATGGCGTGCACCTGAAAGTAATGCCAGAGCTTGCGCGAGCCATGAAGAGATCATAGATTAGTTTCTGGACCTGGGGGTAACGCTCCTTCGACCCGTGAAGCACTTCGCTGGCGTACTAGATCGACTGCTGCTGACCATCTCGTTCGGCCACCAGGATAGCGCTGACAGCCTGCACCGCGGCCGCCAAGTAGTGCAGTAGCACCTCACCCGGTTGCGAGGTCATGAGTAGTGGGCAGCTCGAAAGATACGATTTCAGCTCGTCAAAGGACCGTTGGGCTTCCGGGGTCCATTCGAAACCCTGATGTTGGCCCAAGGCCTAGAAGAACGGCAGCCCGTGCTCCCCGAGCCTTGAGATGAATCAGCTGAGGGCGGCCACGCGGTTGGCGAGGTATTGAACCTGTTTTGTTGACCTTGTTGAGGCCATCCTCTCGATCGCCTCGATTTTCTTCGGGTTTGGGCCAACCCCGTAGCCCCAGATCATGTAACCGAGCACCTTTCCCGAGGTCGCACCGAAGGCGCACTTCTCGGGGTTGAGCTTGATTCCATGCTTGCTCAGGTTGGCGAAGGTCTCCGCGAGGTCATTGTTGTGGTTAGCTTCGAAAGAGCTCTTGACGATGATATAATCGACATAGACCTCAAGATTCCGCCCGATCTGGGGGTCAAAGGTCCGGGACATCAGCCGCTGGAACGTTGCTCCAGCGTTGCGGAGGCCGAACGGCATAGTTGTGAAGCAGAATGTTTTGAACGGTGCGATGAAGGCCATCTTGTCCTCGTCGCCTGCCGCGAGCTTGATCTGATGGTAGCCGGAGTAGCCATCGAGGAAACTTAGCTTCTTAGCGTTGGCAGTGAAGTCCACGATCTGGTCTATGCACGGAAGGGGAAAGTTATCCTTCGGGCATGCTGAATTCAAACCCGTGTGGTCGACACACATCCTCCACTTCCCGCCTTTCTTCTGTACAATTACAGGGTTGGCCAGCCATTCGAAGTAATTAATCTCATGAACGAAGCTGGCCCTCAGAGCTGGTCGAGGTGCTCTCTGCTTATCGCCACCTTCTGGGGGGAAAAACGTCGCAGCTTCTGGCGCACGGGCCTGCAGCCAGGCCTTGTTTGCAATTGGTGCTCGATCACCTCCCTCGGGACCCCCGACATGTCTACCGATTCGCACGCGAATATGCTCTTATTAGCGCGGAGGAAGGTGATGAGCTCTGCCGGGGATAGGTACCCTCACTACGTGTAAGCATCCCTCGTGGCCTTGTGGCGGCTTTCCGCAGGCCCGGGGGCTCATCTCCGACCTTGGAGGTGCTCTCCCGATGCTCAGGCTCGGGACCAGCGAGCTCGGGCACCACCGTAGGGTCAAGCACCCTCGGCCTCGACGTAAGGAGCTCGTGGCGATTTGATGGGGGCTGATGAAAGTCGTTGCTAGCCGGTTGGAGCCTGACGGGAGCTGTTGAGATCTTGACGGGTGCTGTTGAACCCTAGTTCCCACGCACGGGAGAGCTTTACATGAGATAAAATAAAAACGTTATAGATGTCCTTTTCACTAGCGGCCATGGGGGTGTCAAGGTCTTGTCGAGGCATCGAGGTCGAGGTGGAGGCCGAGGGTGCTTGACACCACGGTGGTGCCCGAGCTTGCTGGTCCCGAGCCTGAGCATCGGGAGAGCACCTCCTAGGTCGGAGATGAGCCCCCGGGCCCGCGAAAAGCCGCCACGAGGCCACGAGGGTTGCTTAACCATGGCGAGGGTACCTATCCCCGACAGAGCTCGTCACCTTCCTCCGCGCCAATAAGAGCATATTCGCGTGGGAACTGACAGACATGCTGGGGGTCCCGAGGGAGGTGATCGAGCACCAATTGCAAACAAGTCCTGGCTGCAGGCCCTGCGCCAAAAGCTGCGACGTTTTCCCCCGAGAAGGTGGCGATAATCAGAGAGCACCTCGACCAGCTCCTGAGGGCCGGCTTCGTTCGTGAGATTAATTACTCCGAATGGCTGGCCAACACGGTGATCGTGCAAAAGAAAGGTGGGAAGTGGAGGATGTGTGTCGACCACACGGGTTTGAATTCGGCATGCCCGAAGGATAACTTTCCCCTTCCGCGCATAGACCAGATTGTGGACTCCACTGCCAATGCTAAGATGCTAAGTATCCTCGATGCCTACTTCGGCTACCATCAGATCAAGCTCGTGGCAGGTGACGAGGACAAGACAGCTTTCATCATGCCTTTCGGAACATTCTGCTTCACCACTATGTCGTTCGGCCTCCGCAGCGGCTGGGTAGCGTTCGGTGATGATGTCGGACCATCGACCCCCAGATCTGGTGAAATCTCGAGGTCTATGTCGATGACATCATCGTCAAGAGCTCTTCCGAAGCTGACCACGTCAACGACCTCGTGGAGACCTTCGCCAACCTGAACAAGCATGGAATCAAGCTCAACCCCGAGAAGTGCGTCTTCGGCGTGACCTCGGGAAAGGTACTCGGCTACATGATCGGGGGTTCCGGGGTGGGCCCAAACCCGAAGAAGATCGAGGCGATCGAGATGATGGCCGCCCCAACATCTACAAAGTAGGTTCAATGCCTCGTCGGCCGTGTGGCCGCCCTCAGCCGATTCATCTCAAGGCTCGGGGAGCGTGGGCTGCCGTTCTTCAAGGCCTTGCACCAACATCGGGGTTTCGAATGGACCCTGGAAGCCCAGCGGTCCTTCGACGAGCTGAAATCGTATCTCTCGAGCCGCCCGCTGCTCACGACCCCGCAGCCGGGTGAGGCGCTGCTACTCTACCTGGCGGCCGTGGCGCAAGCCGTCAGCGCCGTCCTGGTGGCCAAACGAGATGGTCGGTAGTAGCCGATCTACTACGTCAGCGATGTGCTTCACGGGCCGAAGGAGCGTTACCCCCAGGTCCAGAAACTACTCTATGCTCTCTTCATGGCCTCGCGCAAGCTCCAGCATTACTTTCAGGCGCACGCCGTGGTCGTCCTGAGCGGGTTCCCGCTCGGCGAGATCCTAAAGAACCTAGAAGCAGGAGGCCGTGTCGCCAATGGGCCATGGATTAGCCGAATTCGATATTCGGTTTGTGGCACGCTCCACCATCAAGTCACAGGCGCTCGCCGACTTTGTGGTCGAGTAGACGGCTCATGTTCTTCGACAGCTCAAGGTCGTTCAACCGCTCGGGGGCTGGCATCCTCATCATCACCCCCAGGGAGATCATCTGAAGTATGTAATTCGCTTCGGCTTTCACGCGTCCAACAATGTCGCGGAGTACGAGGGTCTCTTGGCTGGCCTTCGAGCATGCAAATCGCTGGGCATACGCCAGTTGGTTTTGAGTGGAGATTCTCAACTCGTCATCAACCAGTACAACAAAGACTACCAATGCTCGAAGCCGTCAATGGCGAAGTACCTCGTCGAGGTACGCAAGATGGAGAAATGGTTCAAGAACCTCGAGGTCCGGTATGTTCCCAGAAAGGACAACTCTGGCGCCGATCTCCTATCCAAGCTCGGGTCATCCGACGACGAGATCCAACAGGACGTCATCCTCGAGACCCTGTCGACCCCGACCGTTGTCAACCTGGAGGCTTCATTAGCCCTCCTCGAGAGTGCTCCCTCGTGGATGGACCCGTTCATCAAGTTCCTCAACCTCGGCGAGCTCCCGCATGACCCGGTCGAAAGTTGCAGACTCAACCGCCGCGCGGGCTTGTACGAGCTCATCGGTGGACAGTTATATTTGCGGAGTATCTTGGGTGTCCTCACCAAGTGTATCACCCCGGAGGAAGGTAAATACTTACTCAATGACTGACAGGGCCACAAATTCGATTTCGGTTTGTGCGGCTAAAATTAGCGCCAACCAAAATTTTGGCCGTAATTATTATTAACTTCCGACTGCAACGACTATCGTAAACTGCCACTTAGAATTTTTCAAACTTAACCAAAACATTTTGAACTAGAAACTTTCTCTAAGTCAGGGTTGAATTTCGATCCCAATCCAAAATCAAACACTAGTTTTAAATATGACTCAAAAATTGAATCGATTCAAGCAAACAAATAACTTCTCCTAGCCATATTACTAAATAAACCTTGTCATGCCCACACGCATGGGGGCAAAATAGTCAAACCACCAAAGCCAACAAATATCTAGCCACATGTGTGCATTAGAGCTCATTTTTTTTTCCCATCCTCATTTCTTCCCAAGCCAAGAAATCAGCCAGGGGGCAGCTCCTCCCTAAGTCTCTCCTCCACGCCTCCTACCTCCTCCCTTGGCGCCCTTGGAGCTCCTCCTGCAGCCCTCCCTCCATTGGTGGCGCCTCCCCAAGCTCCCCAAGCAGCAGCTCCTTCCTCCCTCCCCAAGCAGCTCATCTCCTTCCTCTCCCACCTCCTTCTAGGTAATTTCTCTCCTAGGGTTTTGATGATTGGGTGTGGATGGTATAAATGAGGTAGATGTATGGATTACATGCTTTGGATTGAAGTTTCATTGGTGGATTTGAGGAAAATCAATTTAGGGTTTGGTACAATGTTCTGTCATTTTCGAGCAGGAAATTGTGCTGCTGTGTTTCGTGTTTTAGAGCTAGTTCCCAGCATTTCCTGCTTGGTCCACTGAAGAAGAAGATGTAGGCAAATGAGTTACCTTTATTTTCCAACCGGAATCACTTGATTCCATCCATCCAAACGAAAGTTATGATGATTTTGGTACCTGCTGCACTGAGATGCTGAATCTGTGAAAGCTGAAACTTGGACTGTAGTTTAAAAATAGTTAGAGGCCGAATTAGCTTTGAGTTTTTCCTGAGAAGTTGTAGGAAATTTTTGTGTAGATTCCAAAACTGTCATCAATTGCTCAATTCCATTAGGTATAGCATTTTTTATGGCAAAAATGGTGCATGCTGTCCAGAAAGACTATAAATTCTGAACCCAAAAATCCACCCTCTGTTCATGGGCAAACTGGGCATTACTCAAGCAATAAATGAGAAATCGGCTAAAACTAAGTTGTAGATATATCTCTTAAGTTTCATTAGGACTTGGAATCACTCAATTTCATGTAACCATGTAGAAGTTATGCCTAAAATGGTGAAGTCGGTCTAGAAGGGCTAAAATCTGTCCAAATTTCAAAATGAAGGTTAGGATTTTGGTTGGAGTTGTGTAAAGCATATCAAAGTATTGTTTAGCTATTGATACGTAGTGTCAACGTTTTTGCTTTTCGTTTTGTTGTAGAAGGATTGCATTTTGGAATTTTGTTAAAACTTCGAATTGCATTTCCTTTACATATGCATTTCATGCATCTCATGCATCTCATTTTGCATCCATACATCGTGTAGAGAACGATCCCGCGGCGGGTGACGATCCGTGGGAGTTGAAGAGCCATGGCTACTGAAAATCCAATTGAAGCACAAGGCAAGCACCTAAGCATCATTGATCCTTATATATTCTATCTTTGTGAATGAATTGCTTAACGGGTGTTTTAAGTAGTGCATTAGGAGTTGAATTGTGGGTAGAATGTTAGAACCTATTTAATGCATATGTCATCCTTGTTAATTGTTGAATTGTCATTTGGAACCTAACATGGGTAATATTTTATGTCACGCTTAAATTGCTTAGCGGTCGGGTTCGGGCCAAGTGGTGGATGGTTCCATCACTTGTGATGTACTACTTCACACTTATGAACTACATGGTTTGGAAATGGGAGTAGGTTGAAAATGTAAATGTGAATTGGAGACCGGGCGAGAGGGTTGGGACATGAGAGTGTGTAGACTCGAATGTGTAGCTCTCGCCTGTGTCGATTGAGGACCGTTCGAGTTTGACCTTTGATTGAGCAACCCTTGTTGATCACATGCCGTGATATGGGCGCGGTAAGCCACTCTTTCACCATTCCCTAGTCGATGGGGTGCAACTTCATGCGATGGTTGGGGTGGAGTTCGAGGCCTAGGTCTCCTCGGGAGGGCCAAGTTGGACTTGTGTCGCTCAGGGGAGGTTGCTAGGTGCTCGTGCCGCATGAGGGCGGTTCATCGGATAGATATGGTGGGAGGGGCGGTTGATGCGGATTCTGTGTGGGATTGATTGTCGTGTGATTGATGATCCTGCAGTGAATAAACGATTTGAATCGCGGCTCGCGGATAAGAGCACGCCTCTCATCGCTTCGATTCATCGTAGTAACAACTTAAAAGCGTAAAAGAAATGTGAGATGTTGATGAATTTGTTGTGAATGGTGGTGATACTTGTGTTACTTCATGTACTTAATTGCAAACCTTCAATGTAGTAGTAGATGCTTGTTATAACCGCTTTAAAACTTGTGAATTGAGTAGTGTAGGCGAATCTACTACAAAGTTAAGCTTTTCGCACTTATTACGTGGCTTATTCCATTGTTTTATCCAATGCATATTCCTTTGTGAGTCGGTCATATATGGACCACGGGTAAGACTTGCAGTACCTTACGTACTCATGCTTCGCTTGTGGTTTTCGGTGAGGGCGATGCAGTTGTGAGTTCTGTCCTTATTGTCTCTCGGTTGTCGGGCGGGACACCGAGTAGAGGCTTAGCTCACGATGCAAGCGCCGGAAGTGTTCAATGGCGGGACACTTCCGGATGAGTCTTAATTTTATTTACCTTGGGGTTTGGATAACTTTTGTTGTATATGTATGGGTTGTGTTTGTAGCATGTGGAGGCTTTAACTTTTGATACTTGATGTGGTTGTTATATGATGGTTGATGATCGTAGATGCGTAGTTGGTCGTAGATATTTAGTTGTTATTGTTGATATATATATATATATGCAAATTGTCTCTCTTGTCTGCTGGGTGGATGTCCTCTGTTCTAGAGGCATCATGCCCAATTTTAAATGCTTTTGTTAGTCTTGTGGGTTTTGGTTTTTCGTCGGGTCGTCTTTGTGCCGGGTTGGGTTTTGTTTTGTTTTGCTTCCGCTTTGCGTGTCTGGTTGTGGGGTTTCGAGTTCGTTGCCCCCTTTATGCAAATTGAGTTGGTATGACTTTGAAATCCGGTATGTGGGGATCCTGGGCGAGTTTTCGGATCGCATACCGGGGGAATACCGGGATCGGGTTCGAGTTATTTGGGTGTTTCGCCGTTGTCTCATTTGGGCTTGGGTGTTAGCAATGCGAGCACCATCGGTGATCCTTTGCTAACCTCCAAATCCGATGTGGCGATAGCGTATCCAACTAGCCCGAGTACGGTCTGGGCGGCTCCCGCGACAAGGTGGTATCGAGCAAGGTGCATAAAGGCGAACCCAAAACTTGACATCCACTTAGGCGCCTTGAGTCGGGTTTATATTAACCCCTTAGTAGTAGTAAATCTTGTATTACCGCCCTATGTCTATAATTGTGATAGTACCGGTTAGATGGTGGGAATGGAAGAAGTGTTGACGTTGGTAACGTACATTTTATATCATGCATGCATGTAGTTGCACAAGGGCCATTGCATCTTACTTTATTAAAAATTGTAGACTTTAATTATTGTTGAGTGTTATTCGTTAAATCGGTGTTGACCCGATTTTAACCAAGTCTAATGTCTTGTTCCTTTCTTGTGGAGTCTAGAATGAGGACCCGTGGTGGAGCGGGAGATGATGATGGTGCGGGGCGATCACAGCCCCAAGGCAATGACCCGCCTCCTCCTCCCAACTTCTTTGGATGTTACGATGAGGTCGAGCAAAATCGCGAGCAACCAACAGGATTCTGGAGATGTTGGTCCAGAATCAGGCTCCTCGAGGCGGTCGTGATGGGCGGGACCGGCCCAATGGGTACTTGGACTTCCTCCATACCCAGCCGCCTACATTTTCTCGTGCTAGTGAGCCACTTGAGGCGGATGACTGGCTGCGAACGATAGAGCAGAAATTTGCCCTAATCCGCTGTGAAGATCATGAGAAGGCGCTCTACGCCGCTCAGCAGCTTCAAGGTTCCGTCGGTGCTTGGTGGTCCAACTTCTTGGTGATGCAGCCCGCCGATCACCGTGTGTCATGGGCGGAATTCCGTGAGGCCTTCCGGGCATACCATATCCCGAAGGGGCTCATGGATATTAAGAAGCAGGAGTTTCTCTCCCTGAAGCAATTGAACAAGTCCATGATGGACTACTCACAGGAGTTCAATTCCTTGGCTCAATATGCACCGGAAGAGGTGGACAGCGATGCAAAGAAGCAATACCGGTTCATGAATGGTATGTCAGCCAAGATGCAAGACAAACTCTCAGTCTGTGACTTCCCTGACTTCAACACCTTGGTGAGTCGGGCTATCACAGTGGAGCACAAAATGAAGAGCCATCAAGAGGAGAAGAAGAGGAAGAGGGGTGCTCAGTACTCAGTTGGCGGCGATTCACGGCGTGCTCGCAGCGATTTTCCATCTGCGCCGAGGGCACCTACTCCGGCCCCTTTCCGTCCGATGGGTTTTGTTCGCCCACCTATCGTTGCTCCCGGCCCACACCGCGGCGGGTTTGAGTGTGGGGATGATTGCGGTCCGGGCCGTGCTTCAAGCTGGGCGGCGGGTCACTTCATCCATGATCGTCCGTTCGGGCGGGCACCAACTTTAACGCCCCACGGCCTCAAGGCGCAGTTGCACTACCTCCGCGTCCCAATGGAAGGCCTCCTCAAGCGGCAAGTCACGGGCAAGTCAACTACACAAGCGCTGAGGAGATCCGGAGGGTGATCAAGTGCTTCTTGGTATGTTATGCATTAATGGGCATCTTTGCTAGGGTGTTGTTTGACTCAGGGGCTTCTCATTCTTTTATTCGTAAGGAGTTTGCCCTACATCATGGAATGAAGGTTAATTGTAGCCATACCTCTTTCCTCATTGAAGCACCGGGTTCGAAAGTTGTAGCTGACCAGTTAGTCTAGGAGCCTCGTGATGATTCAAGGGTTCCATTCGTTGTCGACTTGCTACTCCTTGATCTTCGTGGGATGGATGTCATTCAGGCATGAATTGGCTAACCAAGCAGCGAGCCGTTCTAGGCTGTGCGATCGCTCCATCTCACTCAAAGAACCAAAAGGCGACCGGTTGACTTTCCTTCTCGATAAGGGCAAGGCTGCTCTATATTCCTTAAATGGTGTTGAAATTAGAGAGTTGGAGTCCATTCGGTGGTGTCTAAATACCGGATGTGTTCCCAGAGGGCTGCGAGGATGCCTCGATAGGGATATCGAGTTCGTAGTTGACCTCCAACCCGGGGCTGCTCCAGTTTCGAAGCAGCCGTATAGAATGCCGCCAAATGAGCTGGCTGAACTGAAGAAACAGTTGAAGGAACTGATGGACAAGGGGTTTATTCGCCCGAGCTCCTCGCCTTGGGGTTGCTCGGCTCTATTTGTGACCAAGAAGGACGGGTCCCTTCGCCTTTGCGTTGACTATCGTCCTTTGAACGCAGTCACCATCAAGAACAAGTACCCCCTTCCTAGGATTGACATCCTTTTTGATCAGCTTGCTGGTGCACGGGTGTTCTCCAAGATTGACCTGAGGCTGGGTTATCATCAAATCAAGATTCGAGCGGAGGATATCCCGAAGACAGCCTTCTCCACTCGTTATGGATTGTACGAGTATACCGTCATGTCTTTTGGGTGCGAATGCACCGGCATACTTCACCTACATGATGAATTCAGTCTTCATGGAGGAACTTGACTCATTCGTAGTCATATTCATTGATGACATCCTCATATACTCAAAGAATGAGGAGGAGCATGCCGAACATCTTCGCATTGTTCTCGAGAGACTTCGGGAGCATCGCTTGCGAAGTTCAGCAAATGCGAGTTCTGGCTGACCGAAGTGTCGTTTCGGGCATGTCCTTTACGGCGCGGTGTATTTGTTGACCCGAGAAAGGTACAAGATGTCCTCAATGGGAACAACCCAAGCATCACAGAGATCCGCAGATTTTCTTGGGCTTGCGGGCTATTACCGTCGATTCATCCAGACTTCTCCAAGATTGCCAAACCGATGTGAGTTCTTTGAAGAAGGGTTCGAATTCAAATGGTCAAGCTGGCTGTGGCGGGCATTTGGACATTGAAACAACGGCTTACTACCGCTCTGCCCTCACACACCGATATTCACAAGCCTTTCGATGTCTATTGCGATGCATCGGGCGTTGGTCTTGGGCGTGTCTCGATGCAAGAAGGCCGAGTGGTCGCCTATGCATCTCGGCGATTGAAGCGCCATGAAGAGCACTACCCGACGCATGACTTGGAACTTCTGCGGTGGTGCATGCTCTAAAGATTTGGCGCCATTACCTATTGGGCAACAAATGCAATATTTACACAGATCACAAGAGCCTCAAGTACATTTTCACTCGATCGAGTTGAATATGAGGCAACGAAGATGGCTTGAGCTCATCAAAGATTACGACCGAGGTACACTACCACCCGGGAAAGCCAATGTGGTGGCAGACGCGTTAAGTCGCAAAGCACAATGCAAGCTGTCTCGATGTGCAAACCGCGATGCCACTCTTTGTCTTTGAGTTTGAAGCTCGGCATCGAAATGGTTGAAGATGGGTTCTTGGCCAATCTGGAGTTGAATTCCACTTTGCTGGACCAGATCGAGAGAGCTGTGATCGGCGTGGGTGTTGCCCACATACGAGGCGGCATGGCGCCGACCAAGCTACACGCTTCGTCTCGATGATCATGGTGTTCGTGGTTCGGCGTGCGCCTCGTCGTTCCTAAGGACCATGAGTTAAGGAGAAAGATTCTCGATGAGGCCCACAATTCCTTACTCACGATCCATCCGGCAGCAACAAGATGTACCAAGATCGAAGCCGTGGTTTTGGTGGACTCGCATGAAGCGGGAGATTGCTCGCTATGTGGCGAGTGCGATGTGCGCAAAGGGTAAAGGCCGAGCATCTCGGGCCGGTGGCACTCTTGACCCTTGCCTATTCCGAGTTGGAAGTGGGAAGATATCGGCATGGACTTCATTATCGGGCTGCCCACGACCTCTTGATCACGACTCGATATGGGTTATAGTCGACCGGTTTGACGGTGCACATTTCTGGCGGTTCGCACCAACTATCGATCCATGAAATATGCGGAGTTGTATATATCTCGGATCTTGTGCCCGCATGGAGTGCCCAAGCGGATAGTGTCGGATCGGGCTCACGTTTGTTTCGCACTGCGAGAAGCCTACATGAGGCCTTGGGCACTAAGGCGCTTCACGGCTCAAACATATCATCCTCAAGCAGGCGGTCGGACCGAGAGGGTCAATCGATTCTTGAGGATATCTTTGAGAGCGTGTGTCTTGTCATATGGGAAGAAATGGGATGAATGCCTTCCATATGCAGAGTTCGCTTACAACAACAGCTATCAGACCAGTATCAGAATGTCTCCTTTTGAAGCTTTGTATGGTCGAAGCTGTCGAACTCCCCTGAACTGGTCGGAGAGTGGTGAACGACCGTTCTTTGGGCCTGACTTAGTCATGGAAGCAGAAAAGAAGGTAAAGGCTGTTCAAGATAACCTGAGGATAGCACAATCACGACAAAAGAGTTATGCTGATCGTCGTAGGAGACCCCTCTCCTTCGACGTTGGTGATCATGTCTATCCGAAGGTATCTCCATTCCGGGGCACCCGTCGATTCGGAGTCAGAGGGAAGCTAGCACCTCGCTATATCGGACCTTTCCGGATCCTGGTGAAGCGTGGTAAAGTGGCATACAAGTTAGAGCTTCCTCCTTCACTTGCGGCAATCCACGATGTTTTCCACGTGTCGCAATTGAAGCAATGCCTCCGCACTCCATTTGAGCAGTTTGATGTGGATGACCTAGAAGTTCAACCGGACTTATCTTATCAAGAGCATCCAATTCGGGTTTTGGAAGAAGCGGAACGCAAGACTCGCCGGAAGTCAATTAAATTCTTCAAAGTGCAGTGGAGCAACCACACTGAAGATGAAGCTACGTGGGAACGAGAAGACCGTTTGAAGGTCGACTACCCCGATTTCTTCCCTAGTATGTAAGTGTTGCAGTCTATAGCTGTCTTATCGCATTTTTGAGTCATCTTGTGAGATTATGACTCCTTTATCCAATTTGGGTTCTATTCGTCCATTCTCTCGTTTCCGAATCTCGGGACGAGATTCTTTTATGGGGGGAGGATTTGACAGGGCCCCAAATTCGATTTCGGTTTGTGCGGCTAAAATTAGCGCCAACCAAAATTTTGGCCGTAATTATTATTAACTTCCGACTGCAACGACTATCGTAAATAAGCGCCACTTAGAATTTTTCAAACTTAACCAAAACATTTTGAACTAGAAACTTTCTCTAAGTCAGGGTTGAATTTTGATCCCAATCCAAAATCAAACACTAGTTTTAAATATGACTCAAAAATTGAATCGATTCAAGCAAACAAATAACTTCTCCTAGCCATATTACTAAATAAACCTTGTCATGCCCACACCCATGGGGGCAAAATAGTCAAACCACCAAAGCCAACAAATATCTAGCCACATGTGTGCATTAGAGCTCATTTTTTTCCCATCCTCATTTCTTCCCAAGCCAAGAAATCAGCCAGGGGGCAGCTCCTCCCCTAAGTCTCTCCTCCACGCCTCCTACCTCCTCCTTGGCGCCCTTGGAGCTCCTCCTGCAGCCCTCCCTCCATTGGTGGCGCCTCCCCCAAGCTCCCAAGCAGCAGCTCCTTCCTCCCCTCCCCAAGCAGCTCATCTCCTTCCTCTCCCACCTCCTTCTAGGTAATTTCTCTCCTAGGGTTTTGATGATTGGGTGTGGATGGTATAAATGAGGTAGATGTATGGATTACATGCTTTGGATTGAAGTTTCATTGGTGGATTTGAGGAAAATCAATTTAGGGTTTGGTACAATGTTCTGTCATTTTCGAGCAGGAAATTGTGCTGCTGTGTTTCGTGTTTTAGAGCTAGTTCCCAGCATTTCCTGCTTGGTCCACTGAAGAAGAAGATGTAGGCAAATGAGTTACCTTTATTTTCCAACCGGAATCACTTGATTCCATCCATCCAAACGAAAGTTATGATGATTTTGGTACCTGCTGCACTGAGATGCTGAATCTGTGAAAGCTGAAACTTGGACTGTAGTTTAAAAATAGTTAGAGGCCGAATTAGCTTTGAGTTTTCCTGAGAAGTTGTAGGAAATTTTGTGTAGATTCCAAAACTGTCATCAATTGCTCAATTCCATTAGGTATAGCATTTTTATGGCAAAATGGTGCATGCTGTCCAGAAAGACTATAAATTCTGAACCCAAAATCCACCCTCTGTTCATGGGCAAACTGGGCATTACTCAAGCAATAAATGAGAAATCGGCTAAAACTAAGTTGTAGATATATCTCTTAAGTTTCATTAGGACTTGGAATCACTCAATTTCATGTAACCATGTAGAAGTTATGCCTAAAATGGTGAAGTCGGTCTAGAAGGGCTAAAATCTGTCCAAATTTCAAAATGAAGGTTAGGATTTTGGTTGGAGTTGTGTAAAGCATATCAAAGTATTGTTTAGCTATTGATACGTAGTGTCAAGCGTTTTTGCTTTTCGTTTTGTTGTAGAAGGATTGCATTTTGGAATTTTGTTAAAACTTGAATTGCATTTCCTTTACATATGCATTTCATGCATCTCATTTTGCATCCATACATCGTGTGAGAACGATCCTTGGCGGGTGACGTATCCGTGGGAGTTGAAGAGCCGATGGCTCTGAAAATCAATTGAAGCACAAGGCAAGCACCTAAGCATCATTGATCCTTATATATTCTATCTTTGTGAATGAATTGCTTACGGGTGTTTTAAGTAGTGCATTAGGAGTTGAATTGTGGGTAGAATGTTAGAACCTATTTCTGCATATGTCATCCTTGTTAATTGTTGAATTGTCATTTGGAACCTAACATGGGTAATATTTTATGTCACGCTTAAATTGCTTAGCGGTCGGGTTCGGGCCAAGTGGTGGATGGTTCCATCACTTGTGATGTACTACTTCACACTTATGAACTACATGGTTTGGAAATGGGAGTAGGTTGAAAATGTAAATGTGAATTGGAGACAGGCGAGAGGGTTGGGACATGAGAGTGTGTAGACTGAATGTGTAGCTCTACTTTGTGTCGATTGAGGACCGTTCGAGTTTGACCTTTGATTGAGCAACCCTTGTTGATCACATGCCGTGATATGGGCGCGGTAAGCCACTCTTTCACCATTCCCTAGTCGATGGGGTGCAACTTCATGCGATGGTTGGGGTGGAGTTCGAGGCCTAGGTCTCCTCGGGAGGGCCAAGTTGGACTTGTGTCGCTCAGGGGAGGTTGCTAGGTGCTCGTGCCGCATGAGGCGGTTCATCGGATAGATATGGTGGGAGGCGGTTGATGCGGGATTCTGTGTGGGATTGATGTCGTGTGATTGATGATCCTGCGGTGAATAAGCGATTTGAATCGCGGCTCGCGGATAAGAGCACGCTCTCTCATCGCTCGATTCATCGTAGTAACAACTTAAAACTGTAAAAGAAATGTGAGATGTTGATGAATTTGTTGTGAATGGTGGTGATACTTGTGTTACTTCATGTACTTAATTGCAAACCTTCAATGTAGTAGTAGATGCTTGTTATAAGCGCTTTAAAACTTGTGAATTGAGTAGTGTAGGCGAATCTACTACAAAGTTAAGCTTTTCGCACTTATTACCGTGGCTTATTCCATTGTTTTATCAATGCATATTCCTTTGTGAGTCGGTCATATATGGACCACGGGTAAGACTTGCAGTACCTTACATACTCATGTACGCTTTGTGGTTTTGGTGAGGCGATGCAGGTTGTGAGTTCTATCCTTATTGTCTCTCGGTTGTCAGGCGGGACACCGAGTAGAGGCTTCTTCATTGATACAAGCGCCGGAAGTGTTTAGTGGCAGGACACTTCGGATGAGTCTTAATTTTATTTACCTTGGGGTTTGGATAACTTTTGTTGTATATGTATGGGTTGTGTTTGTAGCATGTGGAGGCTTTAACTTTTGATGCTTGATGTGGTTGTTATATGATGGTTGATGATCGTAGATCGTAGTTGGTCGTAGATATTTAGTTGTTATTGTTGATATATATATATATGCAAATTGTCTCTCTTGTCTCTTGGGTGGATGTCCTCTGTTCTAGAGGCATCATGCCCAATTTTTAAATGCTTTTGTTAGTCTTGTGGGTTTTGGTTTTTAGTCGGGTCATCTTTGTGCGGGTTGGGTTTTGTTTTGTTTTGCTTCCGCTTTGCGTGTCTGGTTGTGGGGTTTGAGTTCGTTGCCCCTTTATGCAAATTGAGTTGGTATGACTTTGAAATCCGGTATGTGGGGATCTGGCGAGTTTTGGATCGCATATCGGGGAATACCGGGATCCGGTTCGAGTTATTTGGGTGTTTCGCCGTTGTCTCATTTGGGCTTGGGTGTTAGCAATGCGAGCACCATCGGTGATCCTTTGCTAACCTCCAAATCCGATGTGGCGATAGCGTATCCAACTAGCCCGAGTACGGTCTGGGCGGCTCCCGCGTCAATGACATCCATTCGGGCCTCTACGGCGCTCACTCTTCGTTCAGGACAATGGTCGGGAAGGCGTTCTGAATGGGCTTCTATTGGCCGACAACGCTCCAAGATCTCGGGACATCGTTCGCGCCTGTCGAGCTTGCCAGTTCCACGCTCGGAAGGAACACCAACCGGCCTACGCCCTCTAGACCATCCCCCTCGCTTGGCCATTCTCGACCTGGGGCCTCGACATCCTTGGCCCTTTCCCCCGGGCGGTCGGGGGAAAGAAGTTCTTGTTTGTCACCATCGACACCTTCACGAAATGGGTCGAGGCCGAGCCAGTCTCGGCCATCACGGGCCAGGCCGGGGTGAGATTCTTTCGCTCATTTATAGTCTCAAGGTATGGGGTCCCTTGCAGGATCATCACCGACAACGGGACACAGTTCACCACTGAGTTGTTCCAAGAGTACTGTGAAGACAGAGGAACCAAACTCTGCTATGCCTCGGTAAGTCATCCCCAGAGAAACGAGGCGGTCGAGCGCGCCAATGGGCAAATTGTCCAAGGCGTCAAGAGGAGAGTCTTCGATGAGCTCGAGCGACGGGGCCGGGCTTGGGTGGACGAGCTCCACACCGTCCTGTGGTCCATCTGGACCACGCCAAGCCGAGCGACAGGGGCAACCCCCTTTTAGCTTGTCTTTGGTACCGAGGCCGTCCTGCCGCCCGAAGTCGCGCTGGGCTCCGCTAGGGTTGGCTCGGTCGACCAGGTCGACCTCGAGCAAGAGCGGTACCTCAACCTCACCCTGGCGAAGGAAGTAAGATGTCCTACACTGCTTCGATCGGCGCATTACCTGCAAGCACTCCGCAGGCATGCTTCTCGATCGGTGTGACCCAGGGGGCTCCTGGTTGGGGACCTGGTCCTAAAGTGGATTCAGGACAGGTCCGGCACCAACAAGTTATTCCCGCCGTGGGAGGGCCCTCTAGTGTCATTTCAAATTGGTCGCGCAGTGCTTACCACCGCCATGCCCGACAGCCGAGAGCTCGCGAACTCGTGGAACATTGACCAGCTCCAGAAGTTCTATGTTTAAATGCTCTGCCTTTCGCTTTGATGATAAAATGCTTCTGTTTTATCGACCATGTTTGTGCCATCTCTTTATGCCCGTTTTATGTCTCGAGCAAATGCGCTTCTGGGTCGTGATCCTAGGGCTCAACTCTGGAGGGTCGAGCCAGCAGTAAGCTGATTCTCATCGCATCACGACTCCCCTACGCGATACGGCTCGCTCTAGCGGTCTCACTCGCGAAGCCATCCACCTCGAGACACTCGGGCCTTGGTCTGACTCCCCATTTGCTCGAGCAAAGTCGTGGTTCCGAGATACGCCTCCAGAGGTCACGTCCGCAGTAAGCCAACTCTCATCGCGGTAACCGACTATCCCCCTGTTACAGGGCTCGCACCCGGAACTGCCCTTGGTAAGTGTTCCGAGCTAGGGGTCAACCCAGCATTAGCTTTCTGAAAGCATGTTTTAATCTGTCATTCATACTAATAATGCTTTACCTACTCCCTTGCGCCTGGGACCACCCTTGGTCCACCACCTCGAGCATGGCCTGCGATCGCACTCCACGGGGATAAAGCCCGGCATAAGTATTTGCCCGGAATAAGAAATTCCTCCCCTATCTGTACTAACGTCTCTTTGCGTCTCAGGGACCGCGACGTCAGGTCGCATTCTCAAGATCCACCGATGGGGAGTCAAGCCCACGGTAAGACAACTCCCGTCGCGGTAAGCCGACTACTCCCCTTAGCCGGGGTCTTGGCCTTGTGCCTTCCTTGCAACTTAAATTTATTCCTTATTGTTGCCCGCATTTACGTCTCCTTGCACCTCGAGCGACATGGGTACGAGGCGTGACCATAAGGACCGCCTCCAGGGGGTCACGCCCAGCTGTAAGCCGATTCTCATGCATCTCGGCGTCCACCCTGTAGCAGGGCTCGGACCAGAGGTCACGCCGACAACCTCTTGACCTCGAGGTGCCCGGGGGATTTTTTCTTTATTACCTATGTCTATGAATCTTTTCCCTGCACTCCGCGTGCCTTGGCCTCAGGTCGCACTCCCTAGGTTCGCCTCGGGGATGTCCCAGTCGCCGTAAATTGATCTTTATCGGGCTAAGCCGACCATCCCCCGACAAGCCAACCAAGGACCGTCCTCAGCGGGCACCCCAAGCCTGATGATGATTCTCGGGCTTGGCGAACATTGACTCTAGATTCACCTCTGGGGAAGCTTCGGTCACAGTAAGACGATCCATATCGTAGAAAGCCGACTATTCCCCCGCAGTAAGTTTGAATCAGAGGCCGCCCTCGGGGGGTGCCCCGGACTCAATGCATTCCCGAGTTCGGCTGTCTCGACCTGACGCCCCATAGCTCGGCCCGAGCCCGAACATTTTTGGGCTCAGCTGTTTCGACCTAACAACGAGCCTGAAGCACTCCCAGGATCTGAGGTCGCGGATTTCTAAAAATATCCTCCAAGGTTGCTTTATTCCCCCGTCGAGTGATTTTAATGGGAGGTCACCTCGCCGAGGGAGCCCCCGAACTCGGGTATCATGCACTCAGCTATCTTGGCCTAACACTGAGCCTGAAGCCTTCCCAGGCTCGGAGGTCGCAGATTTCTAAGAATATCCTCCGGGGTGGCTCTATTCCCACGTCGAGTGATTTTAACGGCTATTCCCCCGTCGAGTGGTTTTAATGGCAATTCCTCTGGGGATGTTCTAACTACAGGCTTGGTCATCCTGACCTAAGCACCGCGGATTCAGGTTTATCCTCGATCAAAGGCATATCTAGCAACCTGACCCCGTCGCGGGCTCTCTCTTTTCAGGTCAACATATTGGCTAATTCCCAGGCCCCAGCGACTAGCGCCGACGCCTCGGGACCTACAACAAGGGCACAGCAATGGGCCAGGACCGAATGTTTCTAGACTTGGCCGCCTCGACCTAACGCCACGATCAAGGTTCGCCCCCGACCATTGGTATGTCCGGTGACCTAATTCTGTCGTGGGCTCCTTTTCCAGGTCGAGAATGTCGGTTGGACTCCGGGTCCAAACGGCCAACTCAAACACCCCGAGCCGCCGGCTAAGGCGTGGTGGCAAGGCAAGGGCCAAAGTCTCGAGCTGGGTTTCGGATTTCTGGCTAAGTCCTGGATTTCTTGCCAAGTCTCGAATTTCGGGCTAAGCCTTGGATTTCTGGCTATGTCCTGAATTTCTGGCTAAATCTTGAAAGGCATTCGACCTCGAGCAAATATTGCTAGCTAAGTCTCGAAGAAGACATTCAAGCAAGACGCATTCAATTTCAGACATACAGGGAGTTTTATTCCTCCTAATCAAAACTTACATAAACTACATTTACAAAGGGCTCGAGTCCCCTCGCCCCTTTTTCCTATCTGCTAACCTATCTACAGGTCGACCATCTCCACGCGAGCTTCTCCGCTCGGCGTGGCGATTTTGGCCCTTATAGCCGCGTCTCGGCCTCGGCGTTGGCGACGTGGCTCCGCTCCACCGGAGCTGGGCTAAGGCACTCTTCCCCGCCCGAGACGCTCGCCCGAGCTTCTCCTCGAGCTCGACCACCTTCGCTTCGAGCTCGGTGGAAACCTTCGGGGGAGCAGCAGAGAGCTCCGCGACTTGTTTGCGGAGCGCCTCTACCTCTGCGCGAGCAGCTTCAACGATCCCCGTGGCCATCGCGCGATCACCCGCGAGAGCTTTCTCGGCCTTCTCGCTGATACTCGCGAGGGTCTTGGCCGACCATTTCTGCTCGGCTTCGATGGCCCTTGAGATCTCAATGGCGTGCTCGGCCTTTAGCTGCTCGACCTCCTCCTCCTTCTGCGCTATGCTCTCCTCGAGGCTGAGGATGTACTCCTCTCATTCCTTGACCAGGGAGCACAGCGCCCGGAAGCAGTTGGCATGGGTGCGCAGGGTCCCGAGCACTTGGGCGACCTGGTCCAAGCCCTGAAAAGGCGCGAGAAACTTCACAATGGTCTCATTGACATGAAGCAAACCAAAAAGAAGGGAGACGGGCTTGAAATCAGCTAACCTCCTTGAGGTTCCTTCTGAGCCTCGCGCGGGCGGAACTCAGAGATGACACACGCTCCCCTGTAGCCCCCTCCGGCGCTGGGTCGGCGGCGCCGACAGGGGCATCAGCCAGAGTTGCCTCGTGCGAAGCGCTGAACGACATCGGTGGAGACGAGCCTGCCAGGAAGGACGAAGTCACGAAGAAAGCCAAAGTGCCGAGCAAAAACAACAATCGACAAAGGTAGTCGGTGTACCTGATGCTCCGCCAAGGTCGGTGGCGACCGCTAGTGCCGCCTCGATCTCGGTTGCGTCGGGCCCAGCGCCGTCGATTTTCGCCGTGGCCCTGGCGACGTCGGCCTCCGCAGCGGCCCCGCCCGTGCCAGTGTCCAAGCCAGGGGCCCTGGTCGGGCCCACAAGTCGTGCCGCCCTCCACGGCCTTGCTGCGGCCTTGCTCAGGGGACTAGGAGGTAGTCCCCCGCATCCTCCTTCTCCTTGTCCTCGGACTCGCCCTGCAGAATAGTCAGAGTCTGTAACACAGAGGGCCTTTAAGACTTGTAAAAGAGGAAACCTACGCTCGTGACTTCGGGCAAGGGATGGGCGCAAACCTGAGTGACGAGTCTCCGCCTCCTGGGTGGTGGGGGCGTGGCGCGACGCCCCGCCCCCGCGGTGGCAGGGCAAGTGTCTTCTCCCAGGGCGCCGTGCATCCGCGATGCCAGGCGCGGGCTCGACGGCTTGACGGCCGCCTCCGCCCATTATTGCTGCGGGAAGAAGAAAAGAAGGTCAAAGAAAAGAAGACGATCGGGGACGACAAGAGTTTGAGGTCGAGCACGGGTGTCCCCGGGCTCGGCGAAAAGCAACTTACCATCACGCGGTCGCCCCACTCGACGTGGGGCCTTTGGCGACCTGGCCAAGGGAGTCCAGTGCATTCCTCTTGGCGGCCTTCTTGCCCTTGCCCAGCCCGGGCAGCGGTAGCAGGCCTCGTGCCATCTCCCACAGCTCCTAGCTCTCCTGCACAGTCCGGTGAGGTCAAAACAGGCCTGAGCCCGAGCCAAACTCAACAAAGAAGGGTGGAGAAAGAAGTTACCTCGCTACCCCGCCTCAAGATGTCCTTGGGGACGGGGTCGTCGAGGCTGTAGGCGTGGGCTGCCTTCCCGAACATCTCTTGCATGCGCGTCGCCACCCACGACTCCGTCTGGGATACGGAGAAACGAAACAAGGTTAGAAGGCGATGAGAAGAAGGGACTCGCCCGAGCTCCGGGAAGGGTGATCTTACCTTTGGCGCTTCCCAGGTGGGGTCATCCCTCCCTCGGATCTCGAAGAAAGGGTGCACCCTCTTCCGCAGAGGGGACACCCGTGCTCGCAGTTAGTTCGCGACCACGGCCTAACCGGTCAGGCCGCGTGTCGCGCAGATGTGGATGGTGGCGACGGCCTCTTGATCAGCCGCCGAGTCCTCAGGCTCTGGGGTCTCGCGCTTGCTGTCCACGGCGATGCCGTTATACGCGAGCTCGCCCCCTCGCCTTTCTTCAAATAAAACCACCTCTCCATCCACGGCCCGAGGGAGTCCCTGGTCGGGACTTGAAGAAAGGTGCAAGGAAGCTCGGTCCGCAGCCGAAAGTAAAGGCACTTGACGACGGGGTCCTTCGAGGTGCGGAACAAAGAATAAAAGCGAAAGAAAAGAGAGGGGTCGGATGGATCCCTAAGAATCCCTCATAGAGATGGGAGAAGATGGAAAGGAGGATGGAGTTTGGAATCCTGTTGACGAGCTCGATCTCGCATTGTGCGAGGATGGCCTCCAAGAAACCGCTCTCCGTGGTCCTCAGCCCGAAGAGTGTGTACTGCTCCGTACACACAATCTCGTCATCTTGGGGACGCGGCTCGACCTCCCCGACCGCTAGAAGTCGCCAGGTCGTTGGATCCAGAAGTCCCAGTGACTCGAGCTTCTTCATCCTCTCGGTGGTCAAGGTGCTTTTCCCAAACTTGGCCATGGCGCTCGGAGAAATCAAGATGGGTCAAGAAGGAGAAAAAAGCAACAAGCAGAGAGGCTAAGACGCAGCGCGAGAGTGGAGAACTTCAGAGGTATGCGGCTTCGAGCTTTTAAAGGAGCCCGATATCTGATAGCTTGCAACAATTACTCCTCAAAAGACGTGCCGGGACTTTCGGGTGGAGAACGTGAAGCGCCATGGTCGCGTCTCCTCGAATCCCCCTGGAGACCCGAGGCTCGCATCCCGTGTCTGCCGCCCTTCATGTGAGTACACGAGGCGTTGCAGGCCGCCTCCTCGAATCCCCCGCAGGGAGCCGAGGCAGCAAAAATGAGACACCCCCCAGACACGATTCCCAATTTAATGTCGCAAAGGCGCAAGGGCATGTTTAAATGTGACCACGACAAAAGCCCTTGGAGGGTTTCGGCATGCAAGGTCTGCCTTGGGGGCTACCGACCTCGACCAAAGGGCCGATCAGACTCAAGGGCGCCCCGAACTTTAGGGCCGTCCCTTGAGCCTCGGGGGCTAGCTGTCGGGGATCGGTACCCTAGCCACATGTAAGCATCCACCGTGGCCTCATGGTAGCTTTCCGTGGGCCCAGGGCCACATCTCCAGCCTAGGAGGAGCTCTCCTGATGATCGGGCTCAGGACCAGCGAGGTCAAGCATCGTCGCAGGGGCAAGCGACCTCGACGCCTTGACCTCGATCTCGACGCCTCGGCCTCGACCTCAACGCCCGAACCACGGGGGGACACAGACGAAGAAGAGGCAAGACACGCAACGCAACACAAGGCAACCAAAAGACACGCAACATCCAACGAGAAGAGCGGCAAAGCACCGCCCCTTGCTCGGGATCTATTCTTGTATTCTCCAACAGAATCGCTAATACACCCTTCGCCTCAGGGCAAGACTGGAGTAGAACTATTACCCGACCTTGGGGGCTCGAACCAGTATAAACCTCGTGTCCGATGTCTCTTCCTCGACGAATTCCCTGCGACGCTAGGCGTATCCGAACGATCACGACTTCGGGCCCTGCTCCCGAACGATCTTCTTGCATCCCCCTTTTTCTTCTACGGTCTACGGTCCTAATCGTCGACAGATTCAAAAAGCATACCGATATGAGTTAGGGCGCATTTGAAGTCCATTCGGGGTGTTTGTCACTCAGTTTCACTCTATGACTTTTTTCGCACGAATGGAGTCTGCAGTGCAACTTGGGACACGTTGTGACGTATTTTTAACACCGACTCGGATTGATTCAAAAAGCATACCGATATGAGTTAGGGTGCATATGAAGTCCATTCGGGGTGTTTGTCACTCAGTTTCACTCTGTGACCTTTTCCCCCCCGAATGGAGTCTACACAGCAAGTTGGGACACGATATGAGGAATTTTTAACACCGACTCGGATTGATTCGAAAAGCATACCGGTATGAGTTAGGGCACATATGAAATCCATTCGGGGTGTTTGTCACTTAGTTTCGCTCTGTAACTTTTTACCGCACGAATGGAGTCTGCAGTGCAAGGTTGGACACGTTGTGAGGAATTTTTAACACCGACTCAGATTGATTCGGAAAGCATACCGGTATGAATTAGGGCGCATATGAAGTCCATTCGGGGTGTTTGTCACTTAGTATCGCACTGTGACTTTTTTCGCACGAATGGATTCTGCAGTACAAGTTGGGACACGTTGTGAGGTATTTTTAACAAGTTGGAAAACGTTGTGAGGAATTTTTAACACCAACTCAAACGTATTCGAAACACATACTGATATGAGTAAGGGTGCAAATGAAGTCCATTCGGGGTGTTTGTCACTTAGTATCGCTCTGTGACTTTTTTTCCGCACGAATGGAGTCTACAGTGCAAGTTTGACACGTTGTGAGGATTTTTTAACTCCGACTCGGATTGATTCGAAAAGCATACCGATCTGAGTTAAGGCGTACATGAAGTCCTTTCGGGGTGTTAGTCACTCAGTTTTAATCTGTGACTTTTTTTTGCACGAATAGAGTCTGCAGTGCAAGTTGGGACACATTGTGAGCTATTTTTAACGAGTTGGAAAACTTTGTGAGTAATATTTAAAACCAACTCAGACGTATTCGAAACGCATACCGATATGAGTTAGGGATCATATGAAGTCCATTCGGGGTGTTTGTCACTCAGTTTCACTCTGTATCTTTTTTCGCACTAATGGAGTCTGAAGTGTAAGTTATGACACGTTGTGAGGTATTTTTAACACCGACTCGGATTGATTCGAAAAGCATACCGATATTAGTTAGGGCGCATATGAAGTCCATTGGGGGTGTTTGTCACTCAGTTTCACTCTATGACTTTTTTGCACGAATGGAGTCTGCAGTGCAATTTGGGACACATTGTGAGGTATTTTTAACACCGAATCAGATTGAATCGAAAGGCATACCGATATGAGTTACGGCGCATATGAAGTCTATTCAGGGTGTTTGTCACACAGTTTCACTATGTGACTTTTTTTGCATGAATGGAGTCTGCAGTGCAAGTTGGGACACGTTGTGAGGTATTTTTAACACCGACTCGGATTGATTCGAAATGCATACCGATATGAGTTAGGTCGCATATCAAGTCCATTCGGGGTGTTTTTCACTCAGATTTACTTTGTGACTTTTTTTCACACGAATGGAGTCAGCAGTGCAAGTTGGAACACGTTGTGAGGTATTTTAACAAGTTGGGAAACGTTGTGAGCAATTTTTAACACCAACACAGATGTATTCGAAATGCATACCGATATGAGTTAGGGCACATATGAAGTCCATTCGGGGTTTTTGTCACTCAGTTTCACTCTGTGACTTTTTTTCGCACGAATGGAGTCTAGAGTGCAAGTTGGGACACGTTGAGAAGAATTTTTAACACCGACTCGGACGGATTCAAAACGCATACCAATATGAGTTAGGGCGCATATGAAGTTCATTCGGGGTGTTTGTCACTCAGTTTCACTCTGTATCTTTTTTCGCACTAATGGAGTCTGAAGTGTAAGTTATGACACGATGTGAGGTATTTTTAACACCGACTCGGATTGATTCGAAAAGCATACCGAAATTAATTAGGGCGCATATGAAGTCCATTGGGGGTGTTTGTCACTCAGTTTCACTCTATGACTTTTTTGCACGAATGGAGTCTGCAGTACAAGTTGGGACACATTGTGAGGTATTTTTAACACCGACTCAGATTAAATCGAAAGGCATACCGATATGAGTTACGGCGCATATGGAGTCCATTCAGGGTGTTTGTCACACAGTTTCACTATGTGACTTTTTTTGCATGAATGGAGTCTGTAGTGCAAGCTGGGACACGTTATGAGTTATTTTTAACACCGACTCGGATTGATTCGAAATGCATACCGATATGAGTTAGGGCGCATATCAAGCCCATTCGGGGTGTTTTTCACTCAGATTCACTCTGTGACTTTTTTTCACACGAATGGAGTCAGCAGTGCAAGTTGGAACACGTTGTGAGGTATTTTAACAAGTTGGGAAACGTTGTGAGGAATTTTCAAGACCAACACAAATGTATTCGAAATGCATACCGATATGAGTTAGGGCACATATGAAGTCCATTCGGGGTGTTTGTCACTCAGTAAAACTCTGTGACTTTTTTTCGCACGAATGGAGTCTACAGTGCAAGTTGGGACAAGTTAGGAAGAATTTTTAACACCGACTCAGACGGATTCGAAACGCATACCAATATGAGTTAGGGCGCATATGAAGTTCATTCGGGGTGTTTGTCACTCAGTTTCACTCTGTGACTTTTTTCGCACAAATGGTGTCTGAAGTGCTAGTTTGGACACGTTGTGAAGAATTTTTAACACTGAACCGGACGGATTCGAAATGCATACGGATATTAGTTAGGGCGCATATGACGTCAATTCGGGTTGTTTGTCACTCAGTTTCACTCTGTGACTTTTTTCACACAAATGTTGTTTGCACTACAACTTGCGACACGTTGTGAAGAATTTTTAACACCGAACCGGATGGATTCGAATCGTATATGGATATTAGTTAGGGCGCATATGAAGTCCATTCGGGGTGTTTGTCTCTCAGTTTCATTATGTGACTTTTTTCGCACGAATGGACTGTGAGTGTAATTTGAGACATGTTGTGAGGAATTTTTAACACCGACTAGGATTGATTCAAAAAAGCATAACGATATGAGTTAGGGCACATATGAAGTCCATTCGGGGTGTTTGTCACTCAGTTTCACTGTGTCTTTTTTCTCACGAATGTAGTCTGCAGTGCAAGTTGGGACAGGTTGTGAGGTATTTTTAACAAGTCGGAAAACGTTGTGAGGAATTTTTAACACCAACTCAGACGTATTCGAAGCGCATGCCGATATGAGTTGGGGCTCATATGAAGTCCATTCGGGATGTTTGTCACTCAGTTTCAATCTGTGAATATTTTCGCACGAATGGATTCTGCCGTGCAAGTTGGGACATGTTGTGATGAATTTTTAACACCGACTCGGATGGATTTGAAACGCATACCAATATGAGTTAGGGCGCATATGAATTCCATTCGGGGTGTTTGTCACTCAGTTTCATTCTGTTTACTTGGCAAGATGACAAAAGCCCCTTTCACAGGTTTTAGTGAGAGAGCAAGTGAATTATTGGCCCTAGTACATACAGATGTATGTGGACCAATGAGCTCATCGCTAGGGTGGGTTTGAAGATTTGTAACTTTTACCGATGACTTCAGAGATATGGATATATCTATTTAATGAGGCATAAATCTGAAACTTTTGAAAGGTTCAAAGAGTTTCAGAACGAAGTACAAAATCAACTTGGCAAAACAATAAAACACTTACGATCCGATCGTGGTGGCGAATACTTGAGCCAAGAGTTTGGTGATCATTTAAAGCAATGTGGAATCGTTCGCAACTTACTCCGCCAGAACGCCTCAATGGAATGGTGTGTCCGAACGACGAACCGGACTTTATTAGATATGGTTCGGTCAATGATCACCAAACAGATCTCGCCATTATCCTTTTGGGGTTTCGCTCTAGAGACAAACATTGCGTTCACTTTGAATAGGGTCCCATCAAAATCCGTTGAGAAGACGCCATATGAGATATGGATCGAGAAGACCCATGTTGTCATTTCTCAAGATATGGGGATGTGAGGCTTATGTAAAACGCTTACAATCGATAAACTCACACCTAAATCGAGAAAAATGCTTTTTGTGGGGTATCCTAAAGAAACAAAAGGATATTACTTTTATAAAAGAAACGAGAACAAAGTTTTGTTGCTCGAAATGGTGTCTTTTGGAGAAAGAGTTTCTTTCAAAAGAAATCAGAGGAGTGATGTGTATCTTGATGAAGTTCGAGAATCACATGAATATGTTCAAGCTACCTCTGAACCTTCACAAGATGTACAAAGTGTTGTACAACTGTGGAAGAGACTCCACCCACGTAGGTCGGGAGGCCACGCCATGTACCTATTAGATATGGGAATGACATATTATTGTTGGACAATGATGAGCCCACGACTTATGAAGAAGCAATGATGGACCCAAACTCCAAAAATGGCTTGAAGCCATGAGATCCGAAATTCAATCCATGCATGACAATCAAGTTTGGAACTTGGTCGATTCATTGATGGTGTAAAAACCATTGAGTGCAAATGGATTTTTAAGAAAAAGATAGACGAGATGGAAATGTTCAGATCTATAAGGCACGGTTGGTGGCAAAGGGTTTCAAACAAGTTCAAGGAGTTGACTATGATGAAACTTTCTCACCGGTAGCCGTGCTCAAGTCTGTCCGGATCATTTTAGCTATTCTTTGCATATTTTGATTATGAAATATGGCGATGGATGTCAAAACAGCCTTCCTTAATGGGAATCTTTTCGAGGATGTATACATGATACAACTCAAGGCTTTGTTGATCCTAAATATGCTAAAAGGGTATGCAAGCTTCAAAGATCCATTTATGGGTTAAAGCAAGCATCTAGGAGTTGGAACATTCGCTTTGATGAAGTAGTCAAAGGTTTTGACTTTATCAAAAATGAAGAAGAGCCTTGTGTTTACAAGAAGGCTAGTGGAGCGCACTTGTATTTACGATTTTGTATGTGGATGACATATTATTAATCGGGAATGACATTCCTATGCTTGAAGATGTTAAGACTTCATTGAAAAGGAGTTTCTCAATGAAGGACTTGGGAGAAGCATGCTATATCTTGGGCATAAAAATCTATAGAGATAGATCAAAAGGTTAATTGGATTAAGTCAGAAACGTACATTGACAAGATATTGAAAAGGTTCAATATGCATGAATCCAAGAGAGGTTTCATGCCAATGTCACATGGCATCGATCTCTGCAAGAATCGGTGTCCTTCGACATCCGATGAGCGAGACAGATGAGCAAGATTCCATATGCTTGACTATTGGGTCTATTATGTATGCCATGATCCGTACACGCCTGATGTCTCATATGCTCTAAGTGTCACGAGCGGATACCAAGCGGATCCCGTGATGGTCATTGGATAGCCGTAAAAATATCCTCAAGTACTTGAGAAGAACTAAGGGTATGTTCCTTGTTTTTGGAGGTGAGGAAGATCTGGTTGCAAAGGGTTACACCGATGCAAGCTTCCAAAGCGACAAAGATGATTTTCGATCGCAATCCGGGTTTGTGTTTACACTTAATGGAGGAGCGAGTGGAAGAGTTCCAAGCAAAACACGGTGGCCGACTCTACGACGAAGCGGAGTACATTGCGGCCGGAGGCCGCAAAGGAGGCTGTGTGGATTAAGAAGTTTATCACAGAGCTTGGTGTGGTCGCTAGTGTCTCTAGTCCAATGGATATCTATTGTGATAATAGTGGTGCCATTGCACAAGCAAAAGAGCCTAGATCACATCAAAAGTCTAAACACATACCCGTCGCTTTCACCTTATTCGCGAGATTGTGGATAGAGGTGACGCCGTAATATGCAAAGTACATACGGAAGCCAATGTGGCCGATCCGCTGACAAAGCCAACGCCATGACCTAAGCATGAGGCGCACACAAGGTCTATTGGTATTAGATACTTAATTGATTGACTCAAGTGCAAGTGGGAGATTGTTAGTGTTATGCCCTTGAGGCAATCATTTAGATGATTGTAACATGACTATGTTTATGAATAATAATATGATTATTGGTCCAATGAATGTATATCATTGTATTGATCAACAAGTATGTGACTTGATTATGAAGCTCTTTACTTAATGATGTAATTCGATAAATATCTCGATCGGATATCATCGTATAGGACTACGATGAATAGATCAAGACATGTAGTGATCGATGATCATGCTTCATAGATCATGGGATATGGAGATATCATCTCTACATTGTGGACCATGTTGAAGAACATGGGTTAGATAGACCCGCTATGGGACATGCGAGAATGTTTCATTCTTATGTGTCATCAGTGTATCTCATACCTAGAAGATGTATGATCCTTAGACCTGAGATTGTCATATTCCCTACATGTGTAATAGTTTTCCTTGGGGCTATCAAACACTACTTCCTAACCGGATAGTTATAAATGTAGCTTTCATGTTTACTATGAAACGTGCAGAGGGAAGTGAGCAGTCAAGATGGAATTTGCCATTCCAATGAAACGGAGATATATGACAAGGCCACTCGTGTGATATGATTAAGAAAGTGCATGGCCATGCCGTGATTGAGGAGTCAATCACAACTTATTAATATATCACGGATACGAGAGATGGATTGAATCATCAAAGGATGACATGCTTCTCGCCTTGAGATCAATCTTCATATACTTGGCAAAGGGATTATTACATGAGTTCTTTTGATAGGTTACATTCGATTTGATCACAAGATGTTTGGGAGTTGGTATACTTTGCAAGAAGCCGCTACCAACTATTGGATTGAAAAGGAGTTTTCCAATCCATGTCCAAACATATGTGAACCTCGCAGGTCACACACTTAATGGTGGGACGACATTAATTTGGATTGGATCCGTAATTAATGAACCTCGTGGGCTTAGCATCTTTGGTGGGCCTGGTTTAGGGTTTCATCTCGTGGCTATATAAGGAGGGAGGAGGAGGCGCAGGTGTGCTTTCCACGGTTTAGGTTTGATTCACTTGAAACCCTAGCCTCCTCCTCTCGCTGCCCCTGCCGAGCGACTAGGTGCTTGCACACCGACGCACGGCGTTCCATCTCTGGACGTGTAGACTACTGCGGTGACGCTGCTGCGACTGCGGCGTGGGAGGACGATCCACGGCGAGGCGAGGACGATCCACTACATCGACGCAACGACTGCGGCGAGGACGAACCACTACATCGACGCGCGAAGGATTCGCAATGGCTGCGCGTCTAGTGGTAATCTTATCTATGATCCCCTTCTTGCGAGTAGCTTTCTGGTTGCGCGGTTTTTTTTTGTGCTAGCGTAGCATACCGCGTTTCCCTTCATTTGTAACACCGAACCAGATGGATTTGACGTATATTAGTTAGGGTGCATATAAAGTCTATTCGTGTTGTTTGTCACTCAGTTTCACTCTGTGAGTTTTTTCGCACAAATGTTGTCGCACAGCAAATTGCGACACGTTGTGAAGAATTTTTAACACCGAACCGGATGGATTCGAAATGCATATGGATATTAGTTAGGGCGTATATGAAGTCCATTCGTGGTGTTTGTCTCTCGCCACTATGTGACTCTTTTCGCACGAATGGACTGGGAGTGCAAGTTGAGACACGTTGTGCGGAATTTTTAACACCGACTAGGATTGATTCGAAAAAGCATAACGATATGAGTTAGGGAGCATATGAAGTCCATTCGGGGTGTTTGTCACTCAGTTTCACTCTGTGTCTTTTTTCACACGAATGGAGTCTGCAGTGCAAGTTGGGACACGTTGTGAGGTATTTTTACCAAGTTGGAAAATGTTGTGAGGAATTTTTAACACCAACTCAGACGTATTCGAAGCGCATACCGATATGAGTTAGGGCTCATATGAAGTCCATTCGGGGTGTTTGTCACTCAGTTTCACTCTCTGATTTTTTTCGCACGAATGGATTCTACAGTGCAAGTTGGGACACGTTGTGATGAATTTTTAACACCGACTCAGACGGATTCGAAACGCATACCGATATGAGTTTGGGCGCATATGAAGTCCATTCGGGGTGTTTGTCACTCAGTTTCACTCTTTGACTTTTTTCGCACAAATGGTGTTTGAAGTGCTAGTTGGGACACGTTGTGATGAATTTTTAACACCGAACCGAACGGATTCGAAACGCATATGGATTTTAGTTAGGGCGCATATGAAGTCCATTCAGGATGTTTGTCACTCAGTTTCACTCTGTGACTTTTTTCGCACGAATGAAGTCTGCGGTGCCAGTTGGGACACGTTCTGAAGAATTTTTAACACCGAACCGGACGGATTTGAAACGCATACGTAGCATATGAAGTCCATTTGGGGTGTTTGTCACTCAGTTTCACTCTGTGACTTTTTTCGCACAAATGTTGTCTGCAGTGCAAGTTGGGACACGTTGTGAAGAATTTTTAACACCGAACTGGACAGATTCGAAACGCATACGAATATTACCTTTTTACCCCTGGTTTGCCTGAAAGTCAATTGTGCAGATTTCAATCTTAGGGTCTCCTGAGGTCATCTAAGCGGGTTTTGAGACGCACGCATAAAAAAGCTTGCTGTTTTGGGTGTTTCGGTGACGACGTTTGTGTCTCGGCTCGCATCTCTAGTATGGTTTGGGACTAGGACTAGCACGGTACCGTCGTAGAATGTTTATTCAGCTTGCTTTGACAAACGTGGTGAAGGTTACTACTTGTGCTATTTCAGCCACCTATAGCTCCACATATTGTCTCCTACTCTCTGAAGTTGTTTGTCTTCCGGGTTGCCATCACCTCCTTGCTGAGCTTGGTAAGAACAGGTAAGAACTTGTTTGAACCGGTTGAGAGTGAGGGACTTGGCACTAGTCCACCCTTGTACATAGGGACAATCTTGTTACTTTGTTGTACCTATTTTTCTGTTTTCTCTAACCATGGCAGGATCGGAAGCCGATAAAGTGGAACAACATTCACCTCGCACACGGGGAATCATACAGCACTTCGAACGCCAAATGAGGCTGCACACCGATGCGCTTGATGAGGACGTTCGTGTTACCAATGACCGCCTTGGTCAATTGGAGGCAGTTCAAATTGACACCAACACCAAAATCACCGCATTGGAAGCTTCTGTGGGAGCAATCAACACCTCTCTTGCAGCATTCTTGTAGCGACTTGAGTAGAGGGATCGTGGACGCCCAGCTGATGGACATGTGAGCAGCGTTGCAGGTGACAATGAATAGGACTATGCAGCGGACACCGAAGTTGAGGAAGAGGAGGATGATAGACTATGACGACAGCTACACCGCAACCGTCATGGTATGGGTTTTCGACCACCACGACGACAGGTACGTGAACATGATGACTCACTAGGATCAATCAAATTCAGCATGCCACCATTTGATCGGAAATATGACCCTGATGCATACCTCACTTGGGAACTAGCTGTAGATCAGAAATTTGCTTGCTATGATTTTCCTGAACACAAAAGGGTTAGGGCAGAAACTAGTGAGTTTACTGATTTTACTTCCGTTTGGTGGCGGTAGTATCATAGTAAGACCCCAAATAATGTGCCGCAAACTTGGGATGCTTTGAAAAGGATCATGCGAGCTAGATTTGTTCCTTCATATCATGCACGTGATTTGTTACATAAACTGCAGCAATTGAGAAAAGGTAGCAAATTTGTAGAAGAGTATTATCAGGAACTACAAATAGGCATGTTGCGCTGTGGGTTAGTGGAAGAAGAGGAAGCTGCTATGGCTAGATTTATGGGAGGGCTAAACCGTGAAATTCAGGACATTAGCTTACAAGGAATACAATTCTATCACTCGTTTATTCCATCTTGCTTGTAAAGATGAAAGGGAAGTGTAGGGCCATCGTACCAGGACTAATGTTTCTGCAAGTCGGACTACATCATGGCAACCACGTACCTCAGCTGCTGCTCCAAACCGTGCATCTCCACAGGGTGCCACTAGCAGCCTGCCAAGAGTGTTTCTGAGGCAACAAAGGGGTCAGTACCAACACCAGCCTAGAGTGTTTCATCCGTTGCATCCACTGGAAGAACAAGTCATATTCAGTGCCTACAATGCAAAGGGTTTGGGCATGTGAGGAAAGATTGCCCAAGCAAATGTGTGCTAATTGTACGGGATAATGGTGAGTATTCTTTTGCTAGTGATTTGGATAATGAGACATATGCTATGCTTGCCGCTTACCATGCAGGTAGTGGAGATGATAAGGAAGAAGAACCATTGGTGCTGAAGATGCAGAACATTATGAGAGCCTTGTTGTGAGGCGTGTGTTGAGTGCCCAAATGGGGAAGGCCGAATAGAACCAACGACATAATTTGTTTCAAACCAAGTGTGTGGTCATGGAGCGCTCATGCTGTGTCATCATTAATGGGGGTAGCTGCAACAACTTAGCAAGTTCTGAGATGGTTCAAAAGCTTGAGTTGAAAACAAGCCCTCATCCACAACCGTACTACATCCAATGGTTTAATAACAGTGGTCAGATAAAGGTAACACGACTGGTGAGAGTGCACTTCGCCATTGGTTCATATATGACTTGACTGCGATGTTGTGCCAATGCAAGCATGTCCTATGTTGTTCGGTAGGCCATGGTAGTATGATAAAGACACCTTGCATCATGGTAGAACTAATCAGTACTCTTTTGAGCATAAAGAGAAGAAAATTGTATTACATCCTATGTCTCCTGAAGCCACCCAGCAAAGAAAAAATATGAAACATGCGAAGAGTGGAAATCAGATTGTAGCAAAGGACTTTGAACAACATAAAGAGGGCAAATCTAAATCTGTTCATGAGAGGAAAGATGAGATTAAACTAAAGGGTGCTTGTTTACTTGCTTCCAAATCTGATTTAAATGGGTTGAATGATAGCTCTGTCGTTTGCTATGCTTTGGTTTGCAAGGAAGCTTTATTTTCATTTGAAGATACATCCTCTTCTTTGCCTCCTGCTGTCATTAATCTTTTGCAGGAGAACATCGATGTTTTTCCAAAAGGAGGTGCCACCGGGACTGCCACCAATCCGTGGAATTGAGCATCAAATTGACATCATCCCCGCGGCCTCCTTGCCAAACCGTGCGCCATACAGAACCAATCCAGAAGAAACCAAGGAGATACAACGCCAGGTGCAAGAATTGCTTGACAAAGGGTATGTGCGCGAATCTCTTAGTCCATGTGCTGTTCCAGTACTTTTAGTGCCTAAGAAAGATGGATCGTGGTGCATGTGTGTGGATTGTAGAGCAATTAACAACATTACAATCATATATCGTCATCCTATTCCTAGGTTAGATGATATGCTTGATGAATTGAGTGGCTCTATTGTGTTCTCTAAGATCGATTTGTGTAGTGGATACCACCACATTCGCATGAAATTGGGGGATGAATGGAAAACAGCTTTTAAAACAAAATTTGGGTTGTATGAGTGGTTCGTAATGCCCTTTGGACTGACTAATGCACCCAACACTTTTATGAGATTAACGAATGAGGTTCTGCACCATTTCATTGGAAAATTTGTGGTGGTCTACTTTGATGATATTCTGATTTATAGCAGAACTCTTGAACAACATCTTGATCATTTGCATGCTGTTTTTCATGCTTTACGTGATGCTCGTTTATTTGGTAACCTTGAGAAGTGCACCTTTTGCACGGATTGAGTCTCTTTTCTTGGCTATGTTGTTACTCTGCAGGGGATTGAAGTTGATCAAGCCTAGGTTGAAGCAATACACAGCTGGCCGATTCCAACAACGGTCACACAGGTCCGAAGTTTCTTAGGACTTGCTGGATTCTATCGTCGCTTTGTGAAGAATTTCAGCACCATCGCTGCACCATTACACGAGCTCACTAAGAAGGGAGTGCCATTTTCTTGGGGCAAAGCACAAGAGAACGCTTTCAGCATGTTGAAAGATAAGTTGATGAAGAGGAATGCGGTATCCTACACTAGCACAAAAAAAATCTACCGCATAACCAGAAAGCTACTCGCAAGAAGGGGATCACAGATTAGATTACCACTAGACGCGCAGTTGCGGAAACCTTCGCGCGTCGATGTAGTGGATCGTCCTCGCCGCAGCGTTGCGCCGATGGAGTGGATCGCCCTGCCTCGTAGTAGATCATCCTCCCACACCGCAGCCGCAGGCGTCACACCGCAGAGTCCACACGCCGAGGATGGAACGCCGTGTGTCGGTGTGCAAGCACCGGTCGCTTCGGTAGGGGTAGCGAGAGGAGGAGGCTAGGGTTTGGGTGAATCACTTCTAAACCGTGGAAAGCACACCTGTGCCCACCCTCCTCCCCTCCTTATATAGCCACGAGATGAAACCCTAAAACAGGGCCCATCAGCGTGCTAAGCCCACGAGGTCCATTAATTACGGATCCAATTCAAATTAATGCGCCCCAGCCCATTAAGTGTGTGACCGCAGTTCACGACGCTTGGACATGGATTGTAAAACTCCTTTTCAATCCAATAGTTGGTAGCGGCTCCTTGTAAAGAATGCCAACTCCCAAACATACTATGATCAAATCGACGTAACCTATCAAAAGTACTCATGTAATAATCCCTTTGCCAAGTATATGAAGATTGAACTCAAGGCGAGAAGCATGTCATCCTTTGATGATTCAATTCATCTCTCGTATCCGTGATATATTAATAAGTTGTGATTGACTCCTCAATCACGGCATGGCCATGCACTTCCTTAATCATATCACACGAGTGGCCTTGTCATATATCTCCATTTCATTGGAGTGGCAAATTCCATCTTGACTGCTCACTTCCCTCTACATGTTTCATAGTAAACATGAAAGCTACCTTTATAACTATCCGGTTAGGAAGTAGTGTTTGATAGCCCCAAGGAAAACTATTACACATGTAGGGAATATGACAATCTCATGTCTAAGGATCATACATCTACTATGTATGAGATACACTGATGACACATAAGAATAAAACATTCTCGCAGTGTCCCATGGCGGGTCTATCTAACCCATGTTCTTCAACATGCGTCAACAATGTATAGATGATATCTCCATATCCCATGATCTATGAAGCATGATCATCGATCACTACTTGTGCTGATCTATTCATCGTTGTCCTATACGATGATATCCGATCAGAGATATTTATTGAATTATATCAATAAGTAAAAAGCTTCATAAGCAAGTCACATACTTGTTGATCAATACAATGATATACATTCATTGGACCAATAATCATATTATTATTCATAAACATAGTCATGTTACAATCATCTAAATGATTGCCTCAAGGGCATAACACTAACAGTTGACACATGCACCACTTCTCCAATTGCCAGATTTCAATAAAACCTTTGAACTCGAGTGTGATGCTAGTGGAATTGGGTTGGGAGGTGTGTTGTTGCAAGAAGGAAAACCTGTTGCTTATTTTAGTGAGAAATTGAGTGGGTCTAGTTTGAACTATTCCACTTATGATAAGGAGTTATATGCGCTAGTTCGAACTTTGGAAACATGGCAACATTATTTATGGCCCAAGGAATTTGTTATACATTCTGATCATGAGTCACTAAAGCATATTCGAAGTCAAGGGAAACTAAACCGTATGCATGCTAAGTGGGTTGAATTCATTGAATTTTTTCCTTATGTCATTAAACACAAAAGGGGAAAGGAGAATGTTATTGCTGATGTTTTGTCTAGGCGATATGCTATGCTGTCCCAACTTGACTTCAAAATTTTTTGGCTGGAAACGATTAAAGGGCAATATGAGCATGATGCTGATTTTAAAGATGTATTGTTGAATTGTAAAGAGGGAAAAATGTGGAATAAATTTGTCCTCAATAATGGGTTTGTGTATAGAGATAAAAGCTATGCATTCAAGCTAGCTCCGTTCGTTCGTTGTAGCTGCAGGAAGCGCATGGAGGTGGGTTGATGGGACATTTTGGTGTGAAGAAGACGGAGGACATACATGCTAGCCATTCCTTTTGGCGAAGATGAGGCGGGATGTGGAATGCTTCGTCGCTCGCTGCACAACATGTCAGAAAGCTAAGTCACGACTTAACCCCATGGTTTGTACATGCCCCTTCTTGTTCCTAGTGTGTCTTGGGAGGATATCTCTATGGACTTTGTTTTAGGATTGCCTAGAACAAAGAAGGGGAGGGATAGCATTTTTGTGGTAGTGGATAGATTTTCTAAGATGGCACACTTCATACCTTGTTATAAGAGTGATGATGCTACCCATGTTGCTGATTTGTTTTTCCGTGAAATTGTTCGATTGCATGGTGTGACGAACACAATAGTCTCAGATCGTGATGGTAAATTTCTTAGCCACTTTTGGAGAACTTTATGGGCAAAATTGGGGACTAAGCTATTGTTTTCTACTACTTGTTACCCCAAACTGATGGTCAAACTGAAGTTGTCAATAGAACATTGTCTACCATGCTTAGGGCTGTCTTAAAACAAAACATTAAGATGTAGGAAGAATGCTCGCCTCATATTGAGTTTGCGTATAATCGTTCGCTACATTCTACTACTAAGTTGTGCCTTTTTGAGATTGTGTATGGCTTTGTTCCTCGTGCTCCCATTGATTTATTGCCTATTCCACCTTCGGAGAAGTTGAATTTTCACGCTACACAGCGTGCCAAACTGATGTTAAAAATGCATGAGACAACTAAAGCAAACATTGAGGCTATGAATGAGAAATATAAGCTTGCTGGTAGTAAAGGATCGTTTGGTTGCACTTGAGGAAGGATCGTTTTCCTGAGTTAAGAAAGTCTAAATTGACGCCTAGAGCTGATGGTCCATTTAAAGTATTGGAAAAAGTTAACGATAATGCATATAAACTTGAGTTGCCTGCAGATTTTAGGGTCACTCCCACATTTAACATTGCAGATTTAAAGCCATACTTGGGAGACAAGAACGAACTTGAGTCTAGGACAACTCCAATGCAACAAGGGGAGGATGTTGGGAGACAAGGACAAACTTGAGTCTAGGACAACTCCAATGCAACAAGAGGAGGATGATGAGGACATCACTTCTATGGATATAGCCACAACTGCAAATCCATCACCTACACATCAATCGGTCCCCACAGCTGTAATACAAGGACCGATTACTCGAGCTCGCGCATGTCAACTCAATTACCAGGTGAATGCATTCCTTGGGTGATGCGCACAAGACAGCCCGATCTTCCGGTGAGGGGATAATTTCGATTAGGCAGAGGATGACTTTGACGATCCGGCTACGAACCACACAAGGATAAGCGGCCGCAATCGCTAAACCACACTCCTAGTTGTTATCAACCGTGCCGAAGCCCGGATGACCTGACCACGAAGGTCTATTCTTGCAAGCAATCGAAGAACCAGCAAGAACAAGGATAAAGCAAACACACGAACTGAGGTTATGAACTTGTTTACTGTTGCTCTAGCCGAGTCCGGAGAACAAGGTTAAAGTTCCACACATGGGGCAACTTGATAGAACTAGGCGTCCCGATCTTTCGATGAGAGGAGGTAGCGTCGATCTGGTGGAGGGCGAAGTTGGCGGCCCGACTACAACGAACCCGACGTTGCGCCTTAGCGACCGGTACACCACCCTCCTGAAGGTTATTGATCCGCGGAAGCGCGACCAACCTGACCACGAAGGTCTTTGTTCCTGCGAGCAATCGAAGAACCAACAAGAACAAGGGATTACAAGCAACTCAATTGTGAATATGAATTCAGATCGGTTCTGAAACAAAAACACTCGAAGTTGGGGTTCCGATGAACAAGTAGACGGGCGGCCTAGTCGGCACGCGCGAGTACAAGCAGTAGCAATGGCTAACTGAATTAAACAATATCCAAAACCCTAACTATGGTGGCGGCTGGCTAATTATAGGCAAAGGGCGTGCAGCACTGGGTCTTAACATGGGTCTACTGATTACAACTCGAAATAAAGACTAGAGCCCAATTAGACTCTGACTGGAAAAGTGTTCTGGATTGTTTTGCGTATTCCTGTTGACTCAGAAGGAATTTGGAGGTGATCTCGGATCGGTTGGAAAGAGGACGACCAGAGCTTTCGTTCTTGTACTCGTAGACCTCCAGAAGCCTTCTGGATCAAAAGTTATGGCCATTTGAATTTGACCATCTCTGGAAGTCCGAATCTGATTCCAATTTGCTCTTCCCTCTGGACGCGAAACTCCTTTGTGCGTTGTGGGTCTTCTCCATGGTTCCTAAGAATAATCACATCATCACAAAAATTAAATAGCATCCCATTCATTGTATCATTAATTGGAATACTTAGGAACGCCTTCACCTGATAATTTAGTTGACGTGCACGGGCTCGAGTGAGTGGTCCTTGAAGTGGTGGTTCATCCTGGTGAGTGGAGTTAGAGCTGGTTGTATCCATTGTGGAGATGTCCTCATCACAACTAAACTTAACAAAACCTAAGGAGATAGATAGTGTGCTTGTCCAATATATATAGCCAAGGATGGCAGCTAGGAACTCAGCCCAAAATTATGGTGGCACAGAACCCTAAAAGACTGAGACCGTCGCACCGTTTTGACTGTTGTGGCCAGCTCGAGTGGAATTTGATGATGAGGTTGGATTCGCACGAAAGAGTCTGCAGTGCAAGTTGGGACACGTTGTGAGGTATTTTTATCAATTTGGAAAACGTTGTGAGGGATTTTTAACACCAACTCAGATGATGCGGATATGCACACGCCATGTACCTTCCGATTTAATATTTCAATTAATTGGAAAGAATTACTAAGCCGCATCAAATATCAGCAGGTGAATCATTTCCTTAAGCAATATTTGTTATATTTCCACAAGAATTTTATACTACCTAATAGTGGGTGCTTGTTTGTTATTCGTTATGAAGATTGCACAAAAATCAGTATTGGAGCCAAATTGCGCGAATGTATTACGGTGGACCCTAATGGAAGGCGAGGGAGGACGGGAGCCAAATGAAAAATACTATTCACATGCACTGTTCATATAACCCTCCATCTCCTTCCATATATGCCATCAAAGAAGAAAGGAAAGAAACAAGAAAGAAGAAAGGAGAAGAAAGAAAGGAAGGAGAAAATTCAGCCAACTTCAAATAAAGGAAGAGATCACCATGACATGGAGAGAAGAGATTGTTTCCAACTAGATGAGCACTCCATATGGTATTCTTTTGTCCGAGTACTGTAGCACGTGTACTGTACATGATGAGGACATCAATACCAACGATACATCCATGCCTACACAAGATACATCCACGCCTACACAAGTACCACTTGTTACTGGTCCTATTACTCGTGCCCGTGCTCGTCAACTTAATCATCAGGTGAGTTCAATCTTGAGTTCATGTCCATCATGTTTAGACCGTGGAGACGTGTGCACTCTTGTCTTGCTTAGGAACCAAGGAGAGGACCGAAAGGGAAACGGATTCGCGCAGGCTGGATTCGGACTGCAGCACAGCACCAACTTGTGATGGATGCCACGGTCGCATATGGACTCGGATTGGGGCGTTCAAGTACTTCGAGGATTTCTGATGAAGTCTACTTTCATATGGATCCGGACTCATGTCCATATCTGTTCTGAGGCGACCGCAATCGTCAAATTACTACCGAGAGGTTTTTACATCTGTGGTCTTTGCGCCACCATATTTTGGCCCAATGGGCGTGTATCAAGTTGGGTCCATTAGGGACGCGCGTCCTAGGGTTGGAGCTCGACCCCAGCACCCTTGTGGTCGACCCTTCTACGTTCATATACCCTTAGCCGCCACCGGGAACACTTGGGTTTTGTTTAGATCAAGTTTAGCTTTCGCTACTTGCTTGTAGTAGCGTCTTTGGATTAGCCGCCCGCCTTCTTGTCTTCGGAACCCCACCTTATTGGAGATTGAGTTTGAAACCTTCAATTACATCTAGTAATTCAGTACTTATTCTACTTGTTCTTGCTAGTTCTTCGATTGCTTGCAGGACGAGTGCCCTAGTGGCCGGGGTGCCACGCTCCACAAGATCGCGGCAGCCATAGGAGGTGGTGTATTGGTTGCTAAGGCGCAGCGTCCTTGGAAGGTTGTAGTCGGGCCGTGAACGTCATCTCCTCTACCAATCGAGTTATCCCACGCCCTCTCATCGAAAGATCGGGAATTCACCCAACAGGTTCACATCAGTTGGTAATCAGAGCAAGGTTTATCGGTGAGAGACTTCCAATCATTCGCTGTTTTTATTTTTACCTATAGTACAGAAAAGCCAAAAGAAAAAGTAGATTAGTTCTCTCCCGCAATCCTACAAACCTTTTTGAGCCTTTACTAGTACTGCTTAGTTATGGCTTGTTGAGTTTTCGGTTGCATCGGTTGTGTCGAGTTACTGGTCGTAATCCTAGTTTATTAGAGTTTCGAGTTCTTGTCACGTTCTAGTCACAGCCGTGCACTACCATATAAACTTTCTGTTGGCCGAATCTGAGTACATATTGGTGTTCAAGTCCGACTAGGAACCCACGCTCGTGGTGTTGAAGCTTGAATTGGAATCGGTTTTTGAGTCCGAATTGAATCTGGTGGCTGGTGTATAGCCAAGTTGTAATCGGTTAACATCTCAAGTCCGAATTGCTTTCGTGGCCGTGCCTGCTGTTGCCCTATTTTATATATCAAGTATTCACGTAGCAGTATGTCATATCCATAGACGCGGCTTACGTCATATATTCAGTTTTGAGGATCCCCTGAAAAAAAGGAAGAAGAAGAAAAGGAAAGGGGCCGTTCGTTTGTGCTTCTCTCTTGTTTCCGGTGGGGCGTTGTGACTTCCTTTGTGTCCAGGCTCGCGTCTCTAGCACGGTCTAGGCTAGGACAAGCCGCATACCACCGTTGAGCGATTATTGACTTGCTTTTGTAACTAACGTGGTGCTAGTGTATTCCTTGCTTGACCCACCTCTGACTCCACATAGTCGACTACTGACTGCGAGTCTTGTTGCTGCGGCACCGATACACTTCATTCCACGGTTGCAGACTTGTTGGTTGCCGTCCCCTCCTGTTGAGCAAGGTAAGAATTGGTAAGAGCTTGTGTGACAGGTTGAGAGTGAGCGCCTTGCAGTAGCTACATCCTAATAGCTGTTGGGTTTTTATTCTTTCACTTGTTTTTCTTGTTGCCTCTGTTCGACTAACCATGGCAGGATCAGATGATGATGATGCTTCTCAGAATATGGCACGTTCTCCTCGTACCAAGGGCATCATACAACACATTGAAAAGCTGGTGAAGACGCACACGGAAGGTCTTGATAATGACTTGCGGTGACGAATGAAAGATGCGCAATTGGAGGCCACGGATCGACACCAACACCAAGCTTACGGGGTGGAGGTGTCGGTTGCTTGTATTGACAAGAGTCTTCTTTGCACTCTGAGGCGATTTGACGAGATACATGATAATACCACCGTGGGCGTGATGAGGGTGTTGAAGATAATTGGGATGAGTATGTTCGCATCTTGAACAAGATGACCAAGAAGCTCCTAATCGCCGTGACTCGTACTAATCGTAGAGGTATGGGTGGTTTTCACGGCATGAGGTACATGGTAATGATGATGCTTTTAGTAAGATTAAATTTAAGATACCTCCTTTTGATGGTAAATAAGATCCCGATGCTTACATTACTTGGGAGATTCTTTGTTGATCAAAAGTTTGCATGTCATGAATTTCCTGAGAATACACGTGTTAGGGCTGCTACTAGTGAGTTTACTGAATTCGCTTCTGTTTGGTGGATAGAACATGGTAAGAAGAATCCTAATAACATGCCACAAACTTGGGATGCTTTGAAACGGGTCATGCGAGCTAGATTTGTTCCTTCTTATTATGCACGTGATCTGTTAAACAAGTTGCAACAATTGAGACAGGGTGCTAAAAGTGTAGAAGAATATTATCAGGAATTACAAATGGGTATGTTGCGTTGTAACTTAGAGGAGGGAGAGGAACCTACTATGGCTAGATTTTTGGGCGGGTTAAATAGAGAAATTCAGGACATCCTTGCTTATAAAGATTATGGTAACGTAACCCGTTTGTTTCATCTTGCATGTAAAGCTGAAAGGGAAGTGCAGGGACGACGTGCTAGTGCAAGGTCTAACGTTTCTGCAGGAAAATCTACACCATGGCAGCAGCGCACGACTAATTCTATGACCGGGCGTGCACCTCCACCAACTCCCTCGCCGAGTCGACCAGCACCACCGCCGTTCTCCAGCGACAAACCACGTGCTTCACCAACAAATTCAGCAACCAAATCTGCCCAGAAACTAGCCAGTAGTGCCTCTTCGGTTACCTCCACGGGTAGAACAAGAGATGTTCAGTGTCATCGATGCAAGGGCTATGGACACGTGCAGTGTGACTGTCCTAGCAAGCGTGTTTTGGTGGTCAAAGGCGATGGTGGGTACTCCTCTGCTAGTGATTTGGATGAAGCTACACTTGCTTTGCTTGCGGTGGACGACGCAGTAGTGAGGAACAACGGAAGAACAAATTGGTGCGGATGATGCGAGCATTACGAGAGCCTCATTGTGCAGCGTGTGCTTAGTGCACAAATGGAGAAGGCGGAGCGAGAATCAGCGACATCGTTGTTTCAAACAAAGTGTGTCATTAAGGAGCGTTTGTGCCATTTGATCATTGATGGAGGTAGCTGCAACAACTTGGCTAGCAGCGATATGGTGGAGAAGCTTGCACTTACAACCAAACCGCACCCACATCCATATCACATTCGATGGCATAACAACAGTGGTAAGGTCAAGGTAACCAAGCTGGTACAAATTAATTTTGCAATTGGTTCATATCGTGATGTTGTTGAATGTGACGTTGTGCCTATGGAAGCTTGTAATATTCTGCTAGGTAGACCATGGCAATTTGATACAGATTGTATGCATCATGGTAGATGAAATCAGTATTCTCTCATACACCATGATAAGAAAATTGTTTTGCTTCCCATGTCCCCTGAGGCTATTGTGCGTGATGATGTTGCTAAAGCTACAAAAGCTAAAGCGAGAACAACAAAATATTAAATCTGTTGGTAATAAGAAAGATGGGATAAAATTGAAAGGACATTGCTTGCTTGCGACTAAATCTAATGTTAATGAATTAATTGCTTCCACTTCTATTGCCTACGCTTTGGTATGCAAGGATGCTTTGATTTCAATTCAAGATATGCAGCATTCTTTGCCTCCTGCGGTTGCTAACGTTTTGCGTGAGTATTCGATGTATTTCAAGTGAGATACCGGTGGGCTGCCACCTATACGAGGATTGAGCATCAAATTGATCTTATTCCTGGTGCATCTTTGCCAAACCATGCGCCATACAGGACAAATCCGGAGGAAACTGAAGGACCATGTGGAGGTCCATCCATGTTTGTGATGAGTATTTGACTTTATTTGAGCAAGGTGTGCTCAAGTTTGAGTTTGATTTGGATTGATTTTCAAAATGAAGCAATTTGAGTTGTCTCTGCCAGAGTGGCGATCTGGCCGTCGTATGGACGCGGTAGTGATGAGTTGGATGGTTTATTGCACATCTTTGTGGGCATTGCTATGTGAGGAGTTTCCTTGTCTTTGATGGTTGCAGGCGACGGTGCTAGGTCATGGTGAGGTGAAGGATGACCGGGACTAGGTGAGGAGTCGGAGGTCGGATGGTTGGGAGATCGCGGAAGATGATCGGAGGCGGAGTCCGGGAAGTCAAGAAGACAAGGAAAGGAGTTGATGCTAGCTAGATGCCGCGTGGATCAATGAGGGCCGTCGGATTGAGGTCTAGTTGATAGGTTAGCGGGTCTAGGTAGTATGCTTTGAAAACCGTGCAAGAAAACCCGGTATGTGTGTGGGTTTTGGGTTAGCCCTTGCATGGCTGTGTGTGTGGGTTAATCCTAGCCCTTAGATGAGTGCTCTAGGGTTGAGGGACTCATCCAAGGGTGGTAGGTGGCCCAAAAGTAGTATAAATAGGGGTGGAGGGGTAGCCTCCTTCCCTTGAAGGTGTTGAGGTTTTTGATGCTCATTTGAGCTTTGCCCACATGAATGTGAGGCTTTATAACCTCCCCTTCCAGAAATGAAAGTTTTATCCATCCACCTCTGAATTTATTTTGCGCATTTACATTATGTCTTTACTTTACGCAATTTAAATTCAGCATTTACTTTCCCGCAATTACATTCCCGCAATTTACTTTCAAGTAATTTGGATTTGCCTCCCCTCCTTCTAAATGCTGCTGATCTTGGATGTTTTGAGTGTGTTCATATGGTTTTACATCTCTTTTGCACTCTTGGATTGAGTATAGAACATCTTTTCTTTCAAGTTCCAACTTTGTTCAGAACTTGTTCTTCGCGCAGCAGTCAGTGTTTGGTTTTTGTAAAAAGCTAGAAAAATCTTTTTTGAGTTATTCTTGATGGAGGAGGTGCGGGACTCTGATATACACCTATAGAAAAATTTTGGAGTTCACCTGTTGCACCGTTTGGGCGCCATGAGGTGAAAACCGAGCCCCAAACTTTCTGCTCGAAGTTCTTGAGCATACTGTGTTCTTAGATTTTTCCTGTTTTTTCTGTTAGGGTTTTTGAGGATAAATTTGGTGGAGTTCTTCACGACTCTGATGCTCATTGGGAACAAAATTCTCAGAATTTTGTGAGCTACAGAAACCCACCAACCTCCTGTGCAAATTGAGGACAAGTTCTGGAAATTCTGCTTTTGCTTTTCTGAAAGTGACTTTTGTGATTTGAATTGATGTCCTTTCTAAAAGCAAGAGTTTGAATTGATTCCTCTTTATCTTGGATACTAGACAACCAGGATTGTGACCAAAAAATCCCCACATATTTTATGGTACTTATCCATGCAAGCTTGGGGTACACATAGTTGTCTAGTTTTTCGAGTTTTTCACAATTTCCTTTGAGCGATCTTGTCGAGGTTTTTGTTGGAGTATTTTGGGGGAATTTTTATTTGCGACCATTCACCCCCCCTGTTCGCCATCTTGGTCCTTCAATTGGTATGAGAGCCGGTTCTGCTCTTTCTAGATCTTGACCGGTCTCAAGAGCCATGGCGACGGACAAATATTTCACCAAGCCTCCCATCTTTAATGGAGTTGATTTTCCTTTTTGGAAGTCTCGAATGGAGTCATACATCACTGCCCAGGGCTACCTGATATGGCAGAAGGTGAAACTCCCGTATGAGGTTCCTGCTGATGAAAATGTCACGGCCATCAATATGGTTGACTTTGAGGCGAATGCTAAGGCAAGGAACATTCTCATCTGAGGTCTTAGCCATGTGAGTATGATAAGATTTCTCACCTTCGCTCCGCTCACGAGATTTGGGTAACCCTCGATGCTTACCATGAGGGCTCTACTCAAATCAAGGCGTGAGGCAGATTCAGTTCAAGCGCGAGTACAACAAGTTTGATCAACGCTTATTGGTGAGAGTCTCGGCGAGTGTTTTGGTCGGTTTACAAAGATTTTGAGCGACCTCCGGCGATTGGTTGCATATACCCGACTCGGACAATGCTCGGCATTTCTTGACCGCACTCGACCTTCTGGTTTGGGAGATGAAGGTGACCACCATCAAGGACACCACCGACTTATCGACTCGACTCTTGACGGGCTTTATTCCCGCCTCAAGACTCATGAGATCGATGTCGTCTCTCGGAAGACGAAATCTCATCGATGGCTTTGGTCACCGATCCCATTGGATCCTTTTCTTGATCCTTCTATTGGTTTCTCTCTTTCCGCCTTTGCGAGCTAGCGATGACCAACTGGAAAAATTTCCAGAAAATGAGCTTGCTCTTCTCGCCGCAAGTTTTCTCATACATACAAGAGGGTGAGAGAGAAGAGAGGTGGCATGATCACCGCTTGAGTGTGGTGGCCCCAACCACATTGGCGAACTATCCCAAGCTGGAGAAGGGCAAGAACGGCGTTGGTGGTTCGGGCAAGAACGACTACACCGACAAGAACCGCAACAAGAAGCCTCGGTTCGTGAACCGGCGCGACGAGAAGAAGTACCGCAACTTCTCCAAGAACAAGAAGCTCTTCCACGGCGTCCTCGCGCGGCAGCGACATCAACCTCTCCGACACGGAGACATGGAGCGACGAGGCGAGGATGATCCGCAAGAGAAGAAGGGCGGCGATGACTTCTCGGCATGTGCTTCATGGCCGACACCAGCGACATCGGCGACTCGAGAGCTCAATGACTCGGGTGAGGTACCCTCCTATGACCACTCAACGAAGCTTTACGCAAATTAGGAAAATTTCATGCTAGAGCTAGAGCTAGGTGTACAGAGCTTGAGAAGGAAGTAGGTACCTTGACTCGGGAGTTAGCTTCACTTAGATCTTCTCCTCCCGAGTCACCGATGATTGCTCTTTGTGTGATGCTATTCTTGTGGAGTTGGAGAACCTAAGGACCATACATGAGATAGTGTGCTTCTTGAACTTGATGGTCTTAGGTTGAAGAATGCTAGCACTAGTTCTATTGATGCTATTCTGTTGAGGCTAGTTTTCTTCATGCTCACTCCACTCCATCATGTGCTAATTGCCCTAAATTGCTTGCGAAATTGATGCCATGGCGAACACCTTAGAAAGCTTTACGCTAGAAATGATGAACTTGAATTACATGCTTCTAAGGACCCAGTCAGCTCATGTGAGGGCTGTAAGCAACTAAAACTTGACAATGATGCTTTGAATGTCAAGTGTGATCAACTTGCTAAGGATTTACTAGTTAAGTCACAAACTAGTTGCTTGCTGTGTGTTGGGGTTAAGGATGATATGGATCAAATCCATGTCGAGCTTAAGAAGTTAAAAGACCAAACCCTTAGGATTAGAGATGCTCCTTGCGTTTCTTATGAGGCCCTCAAGATTGAGGCAGCCGTGCTAAGGGAACAAAAGCACGTCTTTGAGAGATCTTCTCTTTCTGGTTCTTCTTCTTCCTCTCCTTCCCCTGTTCTTCTTGTGCTTCTTTCTTCCGAGATTGCCAGTATCTTATGAGCACTCTCGAGAAGTTTGTTGGAGGCAAGAAGAAGCTCAATCTTATTCTAGACCAATCCAAGATTAGTAGATTCAATCAAGGTCTAGGATTTGATCCCTTGAGCACGCCGGGCGCATCCTCCCACCATTGTGCGCGGCTCCAAGAGTGGTGAGATTGTGGTAGCTCCTGAGTGAGCACCACCGTGTTTAGGTCTCTTTGGGGTTGTCCATAGGACTTGACGAAGGGTGTTACTCCTATTATACGCCTCTAGCAAGGCGAAGTACACATGCACCTTCTGTAAGAAGGATGGTCACCTAGTAGATTTACCTTGAGGCGTGCCAAGATCACTCGGCATGAGCGTGTTGCTGCTCTTAGGGGTATTCAGGGTCATCCCCAGACTTTGAGTACTCCTAAGGTACACACTGCTTCTAGACAGGTTAGAGAGTTGCCTGTTTTTGGGCAGCGTCCAAGACTCGGTTTTCATGCTGGTTCTTCGAGTTTTAGTCTTGGAGCTGTTCGTAGTCAGTCTTTCTACCGTCCTCTTGATATTCCTCGTTTTTCTTATCGAGGTAGATATCAGCGGTGCGAGGCGTTTCCTGGTAGGAGTTTTAGGCAGCTTCACTGGGGTGGTTCGGCTTTTGCACCATGGCAGGCCAACCTAGTTTCAGCTCCTAGATCATCTACTAGAGTTGCTACTGACCTTGTTAGGGTTAAACGTCAGAGAGACACTCGAGTCTAGTCTTCTTCAGTGGCTGGTACTCTGAGGCGTTGAGTGGTTCAGTATTGGGTCCCCAAGTCTTCACTCTATCCCAGTACTGAGTCATCTTTTCCTCTTGTGTCAATTCCTTGTGTCATGTCTATGCGATGATGCTTTTAAGTGCGTTTTGCCTTTCTCATGGTATGAGTCGCTTGAGGCTAGCTTGAGGATGTGATCACTGCCTAGTGGAGTGGATTTGGGTCATCTTGTGGACTTGTCCTTTCTTAGTTCGATTCTTAGTCCATGAGTTGTCCTAAGGCATCATCTTCGCTGTGCATAAGTAGTGGACCTCGTTTTTCCTCGAGGTACCCACTCACGGCAAGAGTTGCAGGTAAGTATGTTGGTCATGTTGATCTTTACTAATCTCATCTAGGATCGGTTTGTCGCTTTTCAATGTTGGCACTCGATGTGAATTCCGAGTTGGCCTTTGCGGATTGTCTCTAGAGGATTGGATCTTCCTGCATGACCATCATGAGCATCATGCTAACCTGCATGTACTTTCAACTTTGTTTGCCTCGTGTTTCGCTCCACAAGTGTTGAGCTTCATGATAATAGCTTTGGGGACTTCCACTTCCATGGTGAGCTATCTCATACCCTCATGTCGGTTATACTTGTGATCATCATTTCCATGACATGTTGTGATTGATCTTACTCCCATGTGTATTATATGTACTTTGCTAGGTCTTGTTAGTTTTTGTCTGTCTTGTTTTGTGCCATAGCATGTTTTCCCCAACCATCTTTGTGCTTCACGTATTATATCCTAAATTCATGAGCTTTTTCCCAGCATGTGATTTTCTTGTTTTTATCCTGTCCATGATATTGTTCATTTGGTATGAGCATTTGTATTAACTATGGGCACGTGCTATATATCATTTACTTTATTTTGCCATGAGTAGTATCTAGGTTATATGACCCTGATTTTCTATTACAGCCATGATTAGCTTTGTTTAGACTTTGTTTGTCAGACTTTGTGCTACATGTGAGTGTCTTTCATGAGATTAGGGTCATATGATCTAGCTTGCCATTGTATGACTTATATTGTTCATGATCACCTTTATTGTCCTTCATGCTTATATGCTTCATACCTATTTTGCATGAGCTTGTGTTCTTCATTCATGGCATGTATTCATCATCATGCATAGAGTGTTACCATAAGTAGCTTCTCATCTTTGTGTCCATGGTCACCATTTACTTTCATGCTATCTGTGTCCTCATGACCTTTTGTTTGGTCTTCTTTTGTGGGCCTTTTCGCGACATGTAAATATTGTTATTGAGACTATGGATAAATGGACCTTGATGTTGCTAATTGGTTTGTTTTATGCATGATCCTCTTTGGTTGTCTTCATTCATCTTGCTCATGTTATATCTAGTAGCATGTTGTTGTGCTTCATTGTGGTATTTCTTCATTTACATGCTCATTGCCATGTTTAGGGTAGTATCTTGATCCATGTATTTCTAGGCTTGCACATGATCCTGCTAGCATTTTGTTCTTTGTGATGCACCTTGCTTAGCTTCTTCGCCAAACATGACGAGTGCTATGATGCACCTTCTTCGTTGTTTATCATGTGGATATATTTTCTTTGTTGTCTATGGATATATGGATCTTGATGCTATCTTTAGCTTGGTTGTGATCATGATCTTACATTACCTTCTGCATCATGTTCATGCTCTAGATGATCATTTGCCACACTTTTCCTGTATCTTGTCCATTCGTGCCTAGGAACTGGATCTGCCTAACCCCAGTTTCGAAAGCATAGATTTGTTGGATGCATGTGTGTAGGCTTTCTAGTGAGGAGACCATCATCCTAGGAATATCTCTAAGTCTTCTTCCTCTGCTTTTTGGATCCACTTCAGGTCATTTGCCACTACTTGCACTACACTGCAGTAGGTAAGTACCTCTGATAATGTTGATGATAGTGATGGGTCTCTTAGGAGGTTGTGGTTCTTTCGTAGGTAGAGCTTGTGTCCTGTTTGTCTATAGTCTTTTGGTTGGACTTCTAGCATAGTTAGGTTGCTTCTTACCTTGAGCCATCTTGCTCCTTAGAGACCATGTGGTTTTAGATCTTATCTCTTCTCCTCTAGCTTCTACCTATCTCTTGTGTGGTGAGAGTTTTAGAGTGTGCCTCAAGGGGGGTAGAGTGTGTTCAGGGGGATTTGAGCTTGGGTTTATGAGCTCATATGTCATTTCGTGAGGGGGAGCTGGTTTGTATATTATGTATTATATGTTTTCTTCCAGCTTAGCTTTTCTTTTCTTTGTTTTTCTTTTGGGTGACTTTGGGCTTGTTTTCTTGAGTTGAGTTCACTCACTTAGACTTCTGGCATGCCTTCCATGGACCTCTTATCTTGTGCTTTAGGTTGCTATCATGCGTGATTAGCTGTTCTCTCTTCTCTCTAGGTTGAGTTCCCTCACAGTCTTATAAGTCTAGCATGTATTGGGCCTCCTGGGTAGACAGGGCCTATGTGCACTCCTTAGTTGGGATCTAGAGTCAGCTTCCCTATGTCAGTCACTGGGGAAGATAAGAGCGAGTCTGAGCCGTAGTGAGTCTCTTCTATCTTATCTATGCTCAATAGCCATCCAGTTTTGCAGTTTCTCGACTTCTTCTCCTCATTCTGTTTTTCTGGTTGTTATTGAGTTCATTTGGGTCTTCTTTATGCCTAATCTTGATAATAACTCAACTTTAACCTGATTTGAGCTTAAAATTGATTCATTTGTTGAGGGGGAGTTTGGGAATCTGTTCGTGCATTGCATATAGACTGCATTTCTTGTTTAATGAGCTTTGTCTATTATGCAATTGATTTCGTCTTCATGCTATACACCATGCTACATCATTTGAAGAAAATCACTAGCTTAGGTATGTCCAAGTTCATTTAACTTGCTAAGCTTAAAAATGAAATAAGCCTTAAATGAAAAACTTGATGAAACTTGTTGCTTTTACTTGCTAGGTTTCTTCTCTAGAGGTTTGTGCCAAAATTTGAGAAATTTAGGAGTTCTCTAGAGTCCCTATAGCAACTTGGGTGAAACTAGTTTGATCCATGCTAGAGTCCTTCAATTGCTCATGAATCGTTGTGCCAAAAAATGAAAATTAAACAAAATTGACTCTTCTTGTGCACATACGACTCAACACCTTGTATTCACAAGACCGCTTCCCATTGCACATGGGATGAACTTGGAATACATCGTGTTTGACCTAGACCATCCTCTTAAGAGCTCATCTTGAGATGGTCGCATACGGCTTGAGTCAATTGGTTGTCAAAAGAAAATGCAAATAAATTAAAAACAAAGACATATGTGGGTAAAGAATGCAAATAATGTCAAACATTTGCACCCCGCTATGTCTTGTATGATGATAAATCAAAATTTGCATTAAGTGATAAATGAGCCTGAAGGACCTTGTATGCTCTTCTAGATTCCCCAAAGTGTTGAGTAGGTTGAACTCTAGGTTTTCCTTTTGATCCTTAGAGTGGCTATTCTTCTATTTTTTGAAACTAAAGCTAAGTGTTGCACTTGTCTAATCTTGCTAAAAATGAAATATTCAAAACTAAGCTCGTATTTGCACTTGGACATGTCTTAGTTTAGTCATCTTCTGAAATTGACAAGCTTGGTGTAATATCCTTCCATTTTGATCAATTGGATAATCTTCGAAGCTCTTTCGATTGCATTTCATGCATACATAAAAAAATTGATGCCTATATTGCCAAAGGGGAGAAAACGTAGAAAAGGCATCACTAAAATGATAAAAATGTGAATGCTTATTTGGTTATTATGATCTTTGTAAAACTATGCTACTACTACATTTGGATCATAATCTCATAATCACATTTGACATGTTTAGTTGGATTTTAGAGTTTTTGTTGAAAAATTGCTCTTTCTTAAATTTAACTCTAAAATCTGAATTCCTCTTCGTCAACTTGGTCATGGTTCTAATTTCTATCTTTGGACCAAGTTTGACTTAGCAACTAAAAATTGCTTTCTTCTTCATTTTCTTCAAACTCAAATTTATGCCTTTTGTGTGGTTTGTCAATATACTCATCAAGGGGAGATTGAAGGACCATGTGGAGGTCCATCCATGTTTGTGATGAGTATTTGACTTTATTTGAGCAAGGTGTGCTCAAGTTTGAGTTTGATTTGGATTGATTTTCAAAATGAAGCAATTTGAGTTGTCTCTGCCAGAGTGGCGATCTTGGTCGTATGGACGCGGTAGTGATGAGTTGGATGGTTTATTGCACATCTTTGTGGGCATTGCTATGTGAGGAGTTTCCTTGTCTTTGATGGTTGTAGGGCGACGGTGCTAGGTCATGGTGAGGCGAAGGATGACTGGGACTAGGCGAGGAGCGTCGGAGGTCCAGACGGTTGGGAGATCGCCGGAAGATGATCGGAGATGAAGTCCGAGCAAGTCAAGAAGACAAGGAAAGAAGTTGATGCTAGCTAGATGCCGCGTGGATCAATGAGGGCCGTCGGATTGAGGTCTAGTTGATAGGTTAGCGGGTCTAGGTAGTATGCTTTGAAAACCGTGCAAGAAAACCCGGTATGTGTGTGGGTTTTGGGTTAGCCCTTGCATGGCTGTGCGTGTGGGTTAATCCTAGCCTTTAGATGAGTGCTCTAGGGTTGAGGGACTCATCCAAGGGTGGTAGGTGGCCCAAGAGTAGTATAAATAGGGGTGGAGGGGTATCCTCCTTCCCTTGAAGGTGTTGAGGTTTTTTATGCTCATTTGAGCTTTGCCCACATGAATGAGAGGCTTTGTAACCTCCCCTTCCAGAAATGAAAGTTTTATCCATCCACTTCTGAATTTATTTTGCGCATTTACATTATGTCTTTACTTTACGCAATTTAAATTCAGCATTTACTTTCCGCAATTACATTCCATAATTTACTTTCAAGTAATTTGGATTTGCCTCCCCTCCTTCTAAATGCTGCTGATCTTGGATGTTTTGAGTGTGTTCATATGGTTTTACATCTCTTTTTCACTCTTGGGTTGAGTATAGAACATCTTTTCTTTCAAGTTCCAACTTTGTTCAGAACTTGTTCTTCGCGCAGCAGTCAGTGTTTGATTTGTGTAAAAATATAGAAAAATCCTTTTTGAGTGATTCTTATTGGAGGAGGTGCAGGACTCGGATATACACCTACAGAAAAAGTTTGGAGTTCACTTGTTGCACCGTTTGGGCGCCATGAGGTGAAAACCGAGCCCCAAACTTTCTGCTCGATGTTCTTGAGCATACTGTGTTCTTAGATTTTTCCTGTTTTTTCTGTAATGGTTTTTGAGGAGAAATTTGGTGGAGTTCTTTAAGACTCTGATGGTCATAGGGAGAAAAATTCGCAGAATTTTGTGAGCTGCAGAAACCCACTAACCTCCTGTGTAAATTGAGGACAAGTTCTGGAAATTCTGCTTTTGCTTTTCTGAAAGTGACTTTTGTGATTTGAATTGATGTCCTTTCTAAAAGCAAGAGTTTGAATTAATTCCTCTTTATCTTGGACACTAGACAACCAGGATTGTGACTCAAAAATCCCCACATATTTTATGGTACTTATCCATGCAAGCTTGGGGTACACATAGTTGTCTAGTTTTTCGGGTTTTTCACAATTTCCTTTGAGCGATCTTGTCGAGGTTTTTGTTGGAGTATTTTGGGGGAATTTTTATTTGCGACCATTCACCCCCCGAAAAAGGTTATGTGCGTGAGTCTCTTAGTCCTTGTGTTGTTCCGGTTATTTTAGTGCCTAAGAAAGATGGAACATGGCGTATGTGTGTTGATTGTAGAGCTATTAATAATATCACCATTCGATATCGACACCCTATTCCACGTTTAGATGATATGCTTGATGAATTGAGTGGTGCTATTGTGTTTTCTAAAGTTGATTTGCGTAGTGGGTACCACCAGATTCGTATGAAATTGGGAGATGAATGGAAAACTGGTTTCAAAACTAAGTTCGGTTTATATGAGTGGTTAGTCATGCCTTTTGGGTTAACTAATGCGCCTAGCACTTTCATGAGATTAATGAACGAGGTTTTGCGTGCTTTCATTGGAAAATTTGTTGTAGTATACTTTGATGATATATTGATCTACAGCAAATCTATGGATGAAAATCTTGATCACTTAAGTGCTTTTTTTAATGCTTTACGAGATGCACGTTTATTTGGTAACCTTGAGAAGTGCACATTTTGCACCGATCGAGTGTCGTTTCTTGGCTATGTTGTGACTCCACAGGGAATTGAGGTTGATCAAGCCAAGGTAGAAGCTATCTGAGGATGGCTTGTGCAAAGACTATCACACAGGTGCGGAGTTTCCTAGGACTTGCTGGCTTCTATCGCCGTTTTGTGAAGGACTTCAGTACCATTGCTGCACCTTTGAATGAGCTTACAAAGAAGGGAGTGCCTTTTAGTTGGGGCAATGTACAAGAGGACTCCTTCCACATGCTGAAAGATAAATTGTCTCATGCACCTCTCCTCTAACTTCGATTTTAATAAGACTTTTGAGCTTGAATGTGATGCTAGTGGGATTGGATTGGGTGGTGTTTTGTTACAAGAAGGCAAACTGTTGCATATTTTAGTGAAAAATTGAGCGGGCCTGTTCTCGAATTATTCTACTTATGATAAGGAATTATATGCTCTTGTGCGAACATTAGAAACATGGCAGCATTATTTGTGGCCCAAAGAGTTTGTTATTCATTACGATCATGAATCTTTGAAGCATATTCGTAGTCAAGGAAAATGAACCGTAGACATGCTAAGTGGGTTGAATTTATTGAATCTTTTCCTTATGTTATTAAGCACAAGAAAGGAAAAGAGAATATCGTTCTTGATGATTTGTCTAGGAGATATACTTTCTTTGAATCAACTTGATTACAAAATCTTTGGATTAGAAACAATTAAAGACCAATATGTTAATGATCTTGATTTCAAGGATGTGTTCTTTGCAATGTAAAGATGGAAAGGGATGGAACAAATTCATAAATCCTTGATTGGTTTGTGTTTAGAGCTAACAAGCTAAGCATTCCAGCTAGCTCCGTTTGTTTGTTGTTGTTGCAGGAAGCGCATGGAGGTGGCTTGATGGGACATTTTGGAGCAAAAAAAATGGAGGACATACTTGCTGGTCATTTCTTTTGGCCCAAGATGAGAAGAGATGTGGAGAGATTTGTTGCTCGTTGCACGACATGTCAAAAGGCTAAGTCACGGTTAAATCCACACGGTTTGTATTTACCTCTACCTGTTCCTAGTGCTCCTTGTGAAGATATTTCTATGGATTTTGTGTTGGGATTGCCTAGGACTAGGAAGGGACGTGATAGTGTGTTTGTGGTTGTTGATAGATTTTCTAAGATGGCACATTTCATACCATGTCATAAAACTGATGATGCTACTCATATTGCTGATTTGTTCTTTCGAGAAATTGTTCGCTTGCATGGTGTGTCCAATACAATCGTTTAAGTCGTGATGCTAAATTTCTTAGTCATTTTGGGAGACTTTGTGGGCATAATTAGGGACTAAGCTTTTGTTTTCTACTACATGTCATCCCCAAACTGATGGTCAAACCGAAGTTGTGAATAGAACTTTGTCTACTATGTTAAGGGCTGTTTTAAAGAAGAACATTAAGATGTGGGAAGATTGTTTGCCTCGTATTGAATTTGCTTATAATCGATCGTTGCATTCTACTACAAAGATGTGCCCGTTTGATTGTATATGGTTTGTTGCCTCGTGCTCCTATTGATTTAATGCCTTTGCCATCTTTCGAGAAATTGAATTTTGATGCTACTAAGCGTCTTTGAATCGATGTTAAAACTGCATGAAACGACTAAAGAAAACATAGAGCGCATGAATGCTAAATATAAGTTTCTTTGGTGATAAAGGTAGAAAGGAACTAAAGTTTGAACACGGAGATTTAATTTGGTTGCATTTGCGAAAAGAAAGGTTTCTGAACGCGAAAATCTAAATTGCTTCACAGGGTGATGGATATTTAAAGTGTTGAGAAAATTAATAACAATGCATATAAGTTGGATCTGCCTGCAACCTTTGGGGTTAGTCCCACTTTTAACATTGCAGATTTAAAGCCTTATTTGGGAGAGGAAGCTGAGTTTGAGTCGAGGACGACTCAAATGCAAGAAGGGGGGATGATGAGGACATCAATACCAACGATACATCCATGCCTACACAAGATACATCCATGCCTACAAAAGTACCACTTGTTACTGGTCCTATTACTCATGCCTGTGCTCGTCAACTTAATCATCAGGTGAGTTCACTCTTGAGTTCATGTCCATCATGTTTAGACCGTGGAGACGTGTGCACTCTTGTTTTGCTTAGGAACCAAGGAGAGGACCGAAAGGGAAACGGATTAGCGCAGTTGGATTCGGACCGCAAGACACAGCACCAACTTGTGACGGACGCCACGGTCGCATATGGACTTGGATTGGGGCGTTCAAGTACTTCGAGGATTTCTGATGAAGTCTATTTTCATATGGATCCGGACTCATGTCCATATCTGTTCTGAGGCGACCGCAATCGTCAAATTACTACCGAGAGGTTTTTCTGTCCAGGGTGCTGCGCCACCATATTTTGGCCCAATGGGCCGTGTATCATGTTGGGTCCATTAAGGACACGTCCTAGGGTTGGAGCTCGACCCCAGCACCCTTGTGGTCGAACCTTCCACGTTCATATACCCGTTAGCCGCCACCAGGAACACTTGGGTTTTATTTAGATCAAGTTTAGCTCTCGCTACTTGGTTGTAAGCGCGCGTGCTGGATTAGCCGCCCGTCTTCTTGTCTTTGGAACCCCACCTTATTGGAGATTGAGTTTGAAACCTTCAATTACATCTAGTTTTTTAGTATTTGTTCTACTTGTTCTTGCTAGTTCTTCGATTGCTTGCAGGACGAGTGCCCTAGTGGCCGGGGTGCCACGCTCCACAAGATCGCGGCAGCCATAGGAGGTGGTGTATCGGTTGCTAAGGCGCAGCGTCCTTGGAGGGCTGTAGTCGGGCCGTGAACGTCGTCTCCTCTACCAATCGAGTTAACTCACGCCCTCTCATCGAAAGATCGGGAATTAACCCAACAGGTTCACATCAGTACACGGAATAAATTCCGAGTACTGTTCATCACCTATAGAATTCATGCCCCCTCTCATATGTGTATATATATGTGTACTCCCTCCATTGTAAAGACAACCACGAATTTTCAGATTAAACATATACTCTTGATTCTATGGCTTGTGCTCCAATGCCCCCATTAGAATAGGGAGTTCCAATCTGAAATTATCACCGTTGTTCTTGCAACTTCTTCGGGGTGATTGCAAGGAAATGTGCGTCTACTTTCGTGTGGTCAAGTAGGCGAGGATCAAAGCGTGTTCTTGGGCGAATTCACATGTCGCAGGTTGCCGTATCGAGACAGTGGTTGGCGCCAGTATTCGTCAGGGTTCACGGGTCCAAGTTATCATATTCGTCATCGCAATATCGGGCCACCCCCCCGTATAATCTTGGTATCAGAGCATGGTTGAGTGGTGACGATTTTCTATGCCTAGATTAGTTTTAATTTTCTGTCCTATTTCGAAAATTGCCCCACAAAAATTAAGCCCATAGTTTAATCTGTTATTTTGGTGAGTTTTGCTAAGTTTTGATCCATTAGATTACTTGCATTAGTTGCTGATCATTTTTCCTTTGCGTAGCCTTTTTTATTCAATTCTGTCCAGTTCGGTGTTTTGCTCATAAATTGTTCATACGAACTTGGATTTTTGAGTTCTTATACTCTATTGAAAGCTTAGAACATAATCTTTAATTCATTCCATAGTGAAATTTCCAGATTCGGTCGTATTTCAACTTTAATCCGGCCAACAATTGTGCTGCCCTAGAAAATCCGAATTAGGGTTTCTTGTTTTGTTTTTGAGTTCTAGGTTTTCCTTTGTTTTCTTGAGTCCAGTAGCATCTACAAGACATAAAATCACAAAAATATCAGTAACCATACCTTTGGGAACCAAATTCATTCTTTGCGAATACTTTAATCCCAATTGAGACTAGCTATTTGATATTGCTTAGGGCTGTTCATATTGATACATTGCATAATCTTAAATCATCATATCATTATAATATCTTGTGACATCAATTTAGGGTTTTCAAATCTTTGTTCATACTAGTGTTGGCCGAAAGTGACAAAAGTGCCAAAAAAAAGGGAAAGAAAGAGCCAAAAGGCCAAGAAAGAAAGAAAGAAAAAGAATAGAGATGAAAATAGTGGCCTGTCACACTATATTGAGCAAAACCCTAATTTGTGTTTAAAAAAATTCAGATTGTGCAATTGTGTTAACTAGTGAGCAATCTTATGCCCTTTTTACATTCTTTAAGCAATAAGCTAGCATCTCTCTACGACTTGTGCAATAGAGCTTTTGGTGCCTCACTTATATTTTTATATATAGCTCATTCCTTGATTGCGCAAGTGCCATTATCTTTGTGTGTGCGTTGCCTTAAAATTCGCTTATATCTTTGAGATCGGCAACTAGGGCTTGTAAATTCTAGTTTGGATTCTTACTTATCATTACAATAACTAGAATTATCAGATTGTATAGGATATACACTAACCCTTCAAGCTCCACATATCAACCATTGTCACGTGCAGCACCACGACTGTGAATTCGCTTGAGTAATCACCTTTTGTCATGCCTACAGCCACCGGAGTACGTACAACACCTTAATCCAAAGAAGGAGTAGTAAGAACTTCGGTTGGTAAGTGATAGGATGAGCTTGAGTGATTGCACATCTATTCCACAAATACATTCTATTTTTCCTTGCTACTAATCATAGCAGGTTACGAGCACGAGGAACTTCTATTCTATGGAAGTAATGATCCGGAGGAGTATATCACTTGGGAAGAACAAATGGAAAAGGTGATCAAATTTCAAAAGCTTCCCAGAGCCAAAGAAGTGATGCGTGCCACTATTGAGTTTGATGACTATGCTTATAGTTGGTGGCAACAACGTTTTGGAAAAAGCCTCATTACATCATGGTCAGATTTAAAGATGATTATGAGAAGAGAGTTTGTGCCAAGCTATTACGAGAAAGAGCTACTTCGCTACTTGGAGAGTATTACACAAGGTTGCAAACCAGTTCAAGATTATTATGGTGAGTTGAAACATGCATTGCGACGTGCTGGTATCACTAATGCATTAAAAGAGAAGGAATACTTCAAAAGAGGTTTGAATTTTGATATCACCATTGCACTTCAACATAAATATTTTAGTAGAATGCTTGATCTTGTGGATTGTGCTATTGAGGAGGAAAGAAAACTTAAAGAGCATCATATACCTAAGTTCAATCTTAGGGCACCAATTTGTGAGAGCCACATAGCCAAGATATGTGAAAGTGCTAAAAAGAATGAGCTGTGTGATTCCACCAAACGTGAGGTCGGGAACATACAAATTGAGAGTGTGAGAGATTCACTACATGAAAAGAGAGGAGAAGATGAAAACAAAAGTGAGGATATTTCTGACACTAACGACTTACAATCTATTTCTAGTGTTGTTTCTCACATTGTGCAGGTTGACATTGTTAATAAGGAGATGAACGATATACAACCTACACCTCTAGAGATGGAAAATGAGGAGATAGCTACTGTTGGAGAAGGAACAAATGCTATACCATGGTTAGATCATGAAGCTGTGCTACCTACAACATCTACATCAATTGATGAGAACGTTAAACACTATCAGAAGACAAGGCAAAAGCCGAGGACGGCTTTTCTTGAAGAAGGGGAGGATGATGCGGATATGCACACGTCAAGTACTTTCTGATTTAGTATTTCAATTAATTGGAAAGAATTACTAAGCCGCATCAAATATTAGCAGGTGAATCATTTCCTTAAGCAATATTTGTTATATTTCCACGAGAATTTTATACTACCTAATAGCCTTGTTTGTTATTCGTTATGAAGATTGCACAAAAATCAGTATTGGAGCCAAATTGCACGAATGTATTACAGTGGACCCTAGTGGAAAGCGAGGGAGGACGGGAGCCAAATGAAAAATACTTTTCACGTGCACTCTTCATATAACCCTCCATCTCTAATGAGGACATCACTTCTTCGGGTACGCCCACAGCAGCTGCTGCTACAACTCCTCATCCTATACAAGGACCGATCACTCGAGCTCGTGCAAATAAACTAAATTATCAGGTACTTTCGTTTCTTGGCATATCTAATGACTTGAAGAACTATTTGATCTTGCTCAAGCAGTTGTGTTATTCTCATAAGGAATGAAGGTCCTATCGCGATGATGGTGAATGGACACGAAGATGATTGCGTAAAGGGAAGGAGTTCTCCATTTGACCACAAGATCCCAAGTCTCCATGATTTGGAAGAAAGAGAGTGGTGCTGCGTCACCCACTTAATTGGCCGCATAAATTGGCCCTTACCATGTAATAGAGTCTTTATTTAGAGATAAGAATAATAGGAAGGAGGCCTAGCTAAAGATGGAAAGGAATTTGAGGAAGGTCGATTTTGGCCACAAATCAAGGCATGGCGTAACAGCCCTCCCCACTTCTTTTTATACCACGGCCACCTCCAAAGAACTCTGGATTTCATTGAGTTTAGGTTTTGCCCTTGTGCAAACTTACATTCTTGATTGTGTCGGTTGACCACTGTAAAGACAGCTTAATCGGAATCCACCTTTGTTTTTCGATTGCTTTTCATCTTATTCTTGCTAGTTCTTCAATTGCTCGCAGAATTGAACCGTGTTCAGTTGACCGCGCTTTCTGGCAAAGTCAATAACCTTTTGGAGTTGGTTCAGTGATTGCTAAGGCGCAAACGTCGTCGTACGGTTGTAGTTGGATCGTGAGGGTCAATTCCACCGAATCGATAATTATCTACCTCATCGAAAGATCGGGCACCCTTCTCACATCAGGTGGTATCAGAGTTTCGGGTTGCTCGGTGAGAGATTTCTTGTTTTCATTAGTAGTAGATTGTTTCATCCTTATAGTCTAGAAAAAGCCACAAAAAAAATAGTAGTAGGTCATCCGCTGTCCAAAACCATCTGTGCCTGCAATTTTCCTTTCAGTATTTGTGCTTTGAATTTTCGGTTGCATTGTCAAGTCTAGTTGCTGATTTCTAGTTCTAGTCGGTGTCTAGTTCATCCCTCTCTAGTGCTTCTGGATCCTTTCAACCTTTCACATCAGTTTTTTTTTCTTGATATCTTTTGTATTCTGCAGCCTGCCTAGGGCATCCATGCCGTGGTAGCCAACCATCATTGTTTTGTTTCCTACCATAGAAGAACCCTCTTTATTTGATTCGGCTAGGAAGGAAAGGGTAGGATTCGTTATAAAAAAAGAGAGATAAAAAAAAGAGAAGAAAAAAAAATCCGAGAAGAGATCTCTTTCCCTAGTTGGGTTCGGTTGGCAGGAGATAAGAAAAGATCAGAGGGAAGGAAAGTGTAGCTTTGTTTTGCATCGGTCTGGCTTGGAAAGGAAGGTATAGGACGCCCCTCTCTGGTTTTGGATCCAACTTTCCTTTTGGAAGTGGATTCGGATCCCGTCCGGACACCCTGCACGAAAACTGCCATAACTTTTGCATACGACGTCCGTTTGGGCTGTTCGAGTGCAGGTCTGATTGGGTTCCCGAGGCTCCGAAAAATTCGTTCGACCCCAAAAAACATCTTTTAGGGCCTCAAAACACCCCGGGAAGTTCGGAAAAAAAATTTCGACCTCAGTTTCAGTTGTAATTTTTTCTGCTGTGTCCTGGGTTTGTGTATATCACTGCCTTGCAGACGGTTTGCCATTTCAAGTCTTTAAACTTCCGGTACACCGCTGCCTTTCTGCTTTGAGCCTTTCTGCGTGCTGAGTTTGATTAGCTTTTCATCGGTCTAGGTTAGGATCAGCAACATTGACTAGTACTTTGAACGAATTTTCAACTTGCATTGCTGATTTGAATTATTGCTAATCCTTGCTACATACTGAAGCTTGTCCTAGCTCCACTTTTCTACACCGTGCAGATTTTTTCGTTCCACCTGGCAATCGGTTTACTTAATCTCCTGAAAGACATTTGACACGGTCGTTGGCCGTTCACCCCTGCTTGCTAGGTGAGAATTGGTAAGAATTGGAGAAAAGCTTGAGAGTAGAGCGACTTGTCACAACATCCTATTAGTTGATAGGGACTCTATACTTGTGATTTTGTTGCTTGTTTTTCCAACTAACAATGTCAGGTACTAACGAGTCTTCGATGAACCACTCACCACGCACCAAGGGGATGATTTCCCATTTCGAGCGCTTTGTGACGCTTACGACGGACGGACTCACAGAGGATGTGCGGCTAGCCAACGAGCGACTTGCTCAGCTTGAGGAGTCCCAGGAAGATAAATTCAAGGCCATCGAGAGGGCACAAGATGATGGGGACGGCGATCCCGATCTTTCGGTGAGATGACGATACGTCGATTTGGAGGTGTTGATGGCACCGAATTTAGGGCTTCCTACCAAACAGGTTGGGAGCTTCGCAATCACAATACCAAATTCACACAGATACAAGATCCAATGATCAGTAGTTCCTGCAAGAAAACGAGAACCCGCAAGAACAAAGTATGAAGCAAACCGAAAAGGTAGTCTTGAAATCAAACAAAGAGAACAAGTTGAGGTTCTATTTGTCGGCTCGGGCGGTCTAGTCGACACGCGCAAACACGAGGAGGGACGCACACGGGGTCTACCAAAACACAACAAAACCTAAAAACTGAAGAACAGGGGTGAGAACCTAATATAAAGGGGTACCCACTCAAGGGGCGCCCAAGAGAGTGCGGCGCCCAGAAAGGGCGCCGGCCAAAGGAGGGTGGAACCCTAAAAGTACATGGGCCTTGGGCCCAAAAGAAAGGTGGCGCAGCACCTGGAATTTCTATCTCGTGATATTGTTCTCTGATTTCCCTTCGCTCCAGAAGCTATTCGGCCTCGGGATTAGATCCATTGGAAAGGTTATCTCGATACCTTTCAAACGAGTTGTCGAACGTCGAAAACGAGGTGGCCGTGGCGTCCGTTTGAAGTACTGCTGCTCCTGGATGGCCGAACCGGACTCGGCGACGAATTGGGCTTTATCTTGGGCCTTTCTTGGCGCGTGGGCTGTCCTCGGTGGATGTTCTTGGCGTGCTGGTCCAGCAAAGGTGGATGGAAAGGACTTGCTTCCAGATTAAGCCCTCCAGACGTCGTAGACGAAGTAGCGGCCGAAACAGCGACGGTCGGGGACGAAGTAGCGGTCGCAGAAGAAGAAGGGGCAGCGGTTGTATCCTTGGTTGGGATGTCCTCATCATCCTCCCCTTCTTGAATTGGATTCGTCCTCGACTTCATGTCATTATCCTTCAAAGTATTAGTAATAACAGAAGACAAAGCAACAGAGAATGGCAATGGTTCTAAGTAATCCATGTTATCTTGTGAGAGAACTTTTGCAGCCAACAATACCTTACCCTTCAACTTAAGATCAGGTTTTTGAGCAACTGGTGTAGTTGAATGGGTTGATTTACTAGCTACACTTTTAATTCCACTCTCTTATTTTCCTCTTTGAGCTCTTTTAACATCAATGTTTCTTAGTTCTGTAGGGCTCATGGGTTTCAAAATAATTTTCTTTTCCTTATACAAGAAACTATACTCATTGGTCCTACCATGATGTGTAGCATCCATATCATAAATCCACGGTCTACCCAATAAAAGAGAGCAAGCATCCATGGGTACAACATCACAAACAACATTATCATGATAAGAACCAATCGAGATAGGTACTTGAACGGTTTTTGTTTCCTGAACCTTACCAGTGGAATTGAGCCATTCAATTTCATACTATTGAGGAAGTGGATTTGTGGTCAAGCCAAGCTTCTCGACCATGTCTACACTCGCAAAATTGTTGCAGCTACCTCCATCAACAACGACATGCACAGCGCGCTCATTCACCACACACCTTGTCTGAAAGATATTATGGCGTTGATTTTGTTCTTCGCGTGCAGGATGTGTGCTAAGTACACGTGCGACAACAAGAGCCGGATATTTATCGGATGCTGCAGAAGTGATAATCTCTTCTGCTGGCTCTACAGTATTAGTGGCAAAAAGAGCATATTCAATTTCATCAATGTCACTATCACTAGTGTACTCACCATTTTCTCTGATTATTAGAGCACGTTGATTAGGATAGTCTCGCATCACGTGCCCCATTCCATTGCATCGAAAGCATTGTGTTTCCCGCGTTCGACCGGTGGAGGCAACTGAGGAAGCACTCTTGGTGGGTGCTTGAAGTGTGACTGACTTGTTTGCCTCCGGAGTGCGTGATGACGTCGAAGTAGTTGGAACAGCGGGTGTAGGTACACGTCCAGGTATGGAAGATGATGCCTTGGTATGGATCTGGACTGACTTGGACGTGGAAAAGCCTCCAATATTACCTCGCGTTGTCGATCGTCGACCCTGCACTTCCCTTTCTTCTTTCAAAGCAAGATGGTACAAACGAGTGATAGAATTGTATTCTTTATAGTCAAGTATATCCTGTATCTCTCGGTTAAGCCCACCCAAGAACCTAGCCATTTTTGCATCTTCACCATCTTCTAACCCACAGCGCAACATGCCAATTTGCATTGCCAGATAATATTCCTCAACCGTTTTATCACCTTTATTAAAGCGCTGCATTTTATTCAATAAATCACAAGCATAGTATGTAGGAACAAATCTAGCCCTCATGACACGCTTCAACCCATCCCAAGTTGTAGGTACATCACGGTTGGCTCTACAAAGTTCTTTCCACCAAATAGATGCAAAACCAGTAAATTCACTAGTGGCAGCGTGCACCCTTCTACGCTCAGAGAAGTCATAGCAAGAAAATCTTTGATCTACCGCCAACTCCCAATCTAGATAGACATCAGGATTATAAGCACCATCAAAAGAAAGGATAGTAAATTTCATTTTTGCCATAGAATCATCATGTTCTTCCCTTTGATCATGTTGATTTCTAGCCATACCTTGCCTGTTATTGCGGAGTCGACGATGAGGTCGGTCGTTGTTCACATTTACCCTGTAGTCATCCTCGGTATCGGCGGCGTAGTTGTTCTCCTCTTGAGCCACCCCGTTTAAAGTAATAGGGACAACCGGTGGAGCGCCGCGTTGGCCCAAAGCATGATCAGTGGCACCATTGTTGGGGGCAGCACCTTGAAGAAGTTGTGCTAGCTGTGCTTGAAGCTCAGTGAGGGGTGCCAATTGCGCCTGAATCGCATCAAGAGTGTCACGAGTTCGCATCTCATGCTGATGATGCATCCTCTCGAAATGAGTGACCCAACGCCGTTCTTTTGGCGTGAGGCGGTCCTCATGTTCACTCCCACTGCCGATGTTACTCCACGATTGCTTGGACTACCTGCCATAGTAGAAACAAAGAAAATTCACACAGATATGAAAGCTCCTATAAACTGCTAGGTCGTATGAAGTGGTAAGCCTCACACACACTCACGCTTCTACCAAGTTCTTACAAGTTCTCGATGTGGCAAGCGATTGCAAAGTTCGGAACCAGTGTGGTTAGAAGATGGTGGAGATTGGACAGGCAATAATATGTAGCAAAGGAGGAACTAGTACTGAACCAAAGTAAGCTGAAAAGTCGTTCAAAATCAGTACAATGCTGGTCCTAGGCTAGACCGTACTAGAGACGCGAGCCTAATCACCAACAGCAAAAATTTCAGCCAAAACGGAGCCAGCAGAATTTTTCCAAATTTCCGGGGGCGTTTTGAGGCCCTAAACGATGTTTTTTTGGGGTCGAACGAATTTTTCGGGGCCTCGGGAATCCAATTTGGACTTGTCAATTTTCGGATGTAGCTTTTCTTTCCGGTCGTTTTGAGTACTCGAACAGCCCAATCGGAGGCCGTATGCAAAAGTTATGGCAGTTTTCGTGCAGGGTGTCCGGAGGGGATCCGAATCCACTTCAAAAGGAAAGTTGGATGCAAAACCAGAGAGGGGCGGCCTATACCTTCCTTTCAAAGCCAGACCTAAGCAAAATAAAAGGCTACACTTTCCTTCTCTTTGATCTTTTCTTAAACCGAAACAGATACCTTCCTTATCTCCTGCCAACCGAACCGAACCCAACTAGGGAAAGAGATCTCTTCTCAGATTTTTTTTTTCTCCTCTCTTCTTTTTTTCTTTCTGAACTTTGTTATTTTTTTTTTGCAATTGAATCTGAGCGGTTTTTTTTCTCTTCTCTTCTGATCTCGAGCAACCACCGAGAGTCCCGATCTGATCAACTAGCAGAAACTGACTCCAATGCGAAAGCAATTGTGACCAAAACGTGACTCGAACTCGAAACTCTAACGGGACTAGATTCTAAAAACAGCAAAGACACGAATATGCAACTGACGATTCAACAAACCAAGAACAAGTAGTAAAAGTTAGGGCACAAATTAGCTTGGACAAAGGGACAAATCTTTTTTTTTTGTGGGGCAAATTTTCTGGACTCTAGGTAGAAAACGAAATATGACGGAAAATCTCACCGAGCAACCTTGAGTTCTGATACCAACTTGATGGGGACGGTGATCCCGATCTTTCGGTGAGACGATGATACGTCGATTTGGAGGTGTTGATGGCACCGAATTTAGGGCTTCCTACCAAACAGGTTGGGAGCTTCGAAATCACAATGCCAAATCCACACAGATACAAGATACAATGATCAGTAGTTCCTTCAAGAAAACGAGAACCCGCAAGAACAAAGTATGAAGCAAACCGAAAAGGAAGTATTGAAATCAAACAAAGAGAACAAGTTGAGGATCTGTTTGTCGGCCCGGGCGGTCTAGTCGCCACGCGCAAACACGAGGTGGGACGCACACGGGGTCTACCAAAACACAACAAAACCTAAAAACTGAAGAACAGGCGTGAGAACCCAATATAAAGGGGTACCCACACAAGGGGGGCGCCCAAGAGGGGTGCGGCAGCCATGAAAGGGGCGCCGGCCAAAGGAGGGGTGGAACCCTAAAAGTACATGGGCCTTGGGAGCAAAAGAAAGGTGGCGTAGCACCTGGAATTTCTATCACGTTAGATTGTTCTATGATTTCCCTTCGCTCTAAGAGGAATTTAGCCTCGGGATTAGATCCATTGGAAAGTTTATCTCGATACCTTTCAAACGCGTTGTCGAACGTCGAAAACGGAGTTCGGATGTGGCCGTGGCGTCCATTTGAAGTACTGCTGCTGCTGGATGGCTGAACCGGACTCGGCAACGAATTGGCTTTATCTTGGGCCTTCCTTGGCGCGTGGGCTGTCCTCGGTGGATGTACTTGGCGTGCTGGTCCAGCAAAGTTGGATGGAAAGGACTTGCTTCCGGATTAAGCCCTCCAGACGTCGTAGACGAAATAGCGGCCGAAACAGCGACGGTCGGGGACGAAGTAGCTGTCGCAGAAGAAGAAGGGGCAGCGGTTGTATACTTGGTTGGGAAGTCCTCATCATAGAGGATGCAAACGGAGTCCGCTTGAGGTGTTCGTCCACAGCCTAGAAAGCTAATGAGCTAAGCTTTCCAACGGATCTAGCCACACCCTCAAATACATTCTGAGCGCAGAGATATCATCCAAAAAGTATGACGTCCATAAAACTGATTCATATGCATTGGGTGCTGTGTCACCATTATGTTTGGGCTTTGTGCTTTGTGCTGCGACCTGGGCTTGTCTAGTAGACCTTTTGTCTTCCTTTCGCCCCTCTTATATGTAGGAAGCACCCCCTTGTGTGAACTCGGACTATTGTTCAATCTGAAATCAAATATGCTATGCATGTTCTTGGGTTTTCTAGCCACAGGTTGAAACTTCCTAAGGAATGTGCATTCCTTCCCGTTGTTCTTGCAAACTCCTTTGTGATTGCAGCGAGGATTGTAATCCGCTTGACTTGGTTGAGTGGACAACGTGAGGTTGGGCGAACTCCGTGCTGCAGGTTGTTGCACTTGCAACGGTTGGCCGCACAAGATTCGTCAGGTTTTGCGAGTATCTCAGATCCTACGCAGTGAAGGTCGGGCGCACCCTAGTATAAGTTTCACTCTGTGACTCTTTTTTCGCATGAATGGAGTCTGCAGCGCAAGTTGGGCCATGTTGTGAAGAATTTTTAACACCGGCTCGGACGGATTCAAAACACATACCAATATGAGTTGGGCGCATATGAAATCCATTCGGGGTGTTTGTCACTCATTTTAACTCTGTGACTTTTTTTCGCACAAATGGTGTCTGCAGTGCTAGTTGGGACACGTTGTGAATAATTTTTAACACCGAACCAGAAGGATTTGAAACGCATACGGATATTAGTTATGGTGCATATGAAGTCCATTCGGGGTGTATGTCACTCAATTTCAATCTGTGACTATTTTCGCACGAATGGAGTCTGAAGTGCAAGTTGTGACACGTTGTGAAGAATTTTTAACACCGACTCGAACGGATTTGAAACGCATACCAATATAAGTTAGGGCTCATATGAAGTCCATTCGTGGTGTTTGTCACTCAGTTTCACTCTGTGACTTTTTTCGCACATCTGGACTATGAGTGCAAGTTGAGACGCGTTGTGAGGAATTTTTAACACCGACTCGGATTGATTCGAAAAGCATACCGATATGAGTTTGGGCGTATCTGAAGTACATTCGGGGTGTTTGTCACTTAGTTTCACTCTGTGACTTTTTTCGCACGAATGGAGTCTGCAGTCCAAGAAGGGACACGTTGTGAGGTATTTTTAACAAGTTGGAAAACGTTGTGTGGAATTTTTAACACCAACTCAGACGTATTCGAAATGCATACCGACATAAGTTAGGGCTCAAATGAAGTCCATTCGGTGAGTTTGTCACTCAGTTTCACTCTGTGACTTTTTTTCTCACGAATCGAGTCTGCAGTGCAAGTCGGAACACGTTGTGAAGAATTTTTAACACGACTCAGACGGATTCGAAACTCATACCAATATGAGTTAGGGCGCACATAAAGTCCATTCAGGGTGTTTGTCACTAAGTTTCACTTTGTTACTTTTTTCGCACAAATGGTGTTTGCAGTGCTAGTTAGCACACGTTGTATAGAATTTTTAGCACCGAACCGGATGGATTTGAAACACATACGGATATTAGTTAGGGCGCATATGAAGTCCATTCGGGGTGTTTGTCACTCAGTTTCACTCTGTGACTTTTTTCGCACAAATGATGTCTGCAGTGCTAGTTGAGACACGTTGTGAAGAATTTTTAACACCGAACCAGACGGATTTGAAACGCATATGGATATTAGTTAGGGCGCATATGAAGTCCATTCGGGGTGTTTGTCACTCAGTTTCACTCTGTGACTTTTTTCGCACGAATGGAGTCTGCAGTGCAAGTTGGGACACGTTTTGATGAATTTTTAACACTGATTCGGACGGATTTGAAACGCATACCAATATGATTTAGGGCGCATATGAAGTCCATTCGGGGTGTTTGTCACTCAGTTTCGCTCTGTGACTTTTTTCGCACAAATGGTGTCTACAGTGTGCAAGTTGGGACACGTTGTGTAGAATTTTTATCAATGAACCAGACGGATTTGAAACGCATTCGGATATTAGTTAGGGCGCATATGAAGTCCATTCGGGGAGTTTGTCACTCAGTTTCACTATGTTACATTTTTCGCACATATGGACTATGAGTGCAAGTTGACACATGTTGTGAGAAATTTTTAACACCGACTCGGATTGATTCGAAATGCGTACCGATATGAGTTTGGGCGCATATGAAGTCAATTTGGGGTGTTTGTCACTCAGTTCCACTCTGTGACTTTTTTTCGCACGAATGGAGTTGCAGTGCAAGTTGGGCCACATTGTGAATAATTTTTATCACCAACTCAGACGGATTCGAAACGCATACCAATATGAGTAGGGCGCATATGAAGTCCATTCGGGGTGTTTGTCAGTCAGTTTGACACTGTGACTTTTGCGAACAAAGGGTGTCTGCAGTGCTACTTGGGACACGTTGTAAAGAATTTTTAAGACGAACCGGATAGATTCGAAACGCATACGGATATTAATTTGGGCGCATATGAAGTCCATTCGGGGTGTTTGTCACTAAGTTTCACTCCGTGAATTTTTTCGAACAAATGGTGTCTGCAGTTCTTGTTGGGACACGTTGTGAAGAATTTTTAACACCGAACCGGACGGATTCGAAACTCATACGGATATTAGTTAGGGCGCATATGAAGTCCATCCGGGGTGTTTGTCACTCAGTTTTCACTCTGTGACTTTTTTCGCACGAATGTAGTCTGAAGTGCAAGTTGGGACATGTTGTGAGGAATTTTTAACACCGACTCGGACGGGTTCGAAAAGACTACCAATATGAGTTAGGCGCATATGAAGTCCATTCGTGGTGTTTGTCACATAGGTTCACTCTGTGACTTTTTTCGCACAAAAGGTGTCTGCCGTTCTGTTTGGACACGTTGTGAAGAATTTTTAACACCGAACCGTACGGATTCGAAACCCATACGGTGCGGCGCATATGAAGTCCATTAAGTGTGTTTGTCGCTCAGTTTCACTCTGTCAGTTTGTTCGCACATATGGACTATGAGTGCAAGGTTAGACACGTTGTGAGGAATTTTTAACACAGACTCAGATTGTCGACGATCGGGATTGTCAACCGCAGAAGAAAGAAAGGGGGAGCGTAGTGTCTGCTGGGGAGCGGTACCATAGGTCGTGCTCGTTCGGGGGATTCATGCGTCTCGGGGAAGTCGTCAAAGGATGGATGTCAGACACGGGGATTTATACTGGTTCGAGCCCCCAAGGTCGCGTAATAGCTCTACTCCAGTTTCGCCCTGAGGCTATGGGTGTTGTGGAATATAAGAACTCGGGTACCCTCATGACAGGCCCAAGAGGGAGGCCCAGAAGATACTCCCCACGTCAGGCCCCGCTGCCATGCTCAAGGGGACATATTCTAAAAGAAGTTGAACTTATATTTAGATATGAAAGATACGGTTGTAATCCGAGTCGTTAATAGGGTAGATAAAGATGTAAACTCTATCCTATTAACTGACTAGAGTCTTGTAACCGATCGGAATCTCCAAACCGATCAGGACTCTGTAAGCCGCCCCACCCCCGCTATATAAGGGAGAGGGCGGGCAACAACATAGGGATCCGATCATCCAAGCATAGAGCGATCAAGCCATAGAGCATAGCACACCTCATATCGCCCGGAGCATATTGCGCTTTGAGCAACCCTAGATCCAAGAGATCAGCATAATTCCAGCACACAGGATTAGGGTATTACCTCCATCGCTGAGGGCCTGAACCTGTCTAAACCCCTTGTCTTGTGTGACCATCGAGTTTGAGATCCAGCGCCTACCCCATAAATTTATTACCGACTACAAAAGTCGACAGTTGGCGCGCCAGGCAGGTTCTCTCTATCTTTTTGCATCTCTGCGAGGGGTTCCTCGGAATCCTTCCCACCCCCTCTCTCTTTTTCCGCTTCTATTCCTTGTTCCGCACTTCAAAGGACCCTATCGTCGGGTGCCTTTATTTCCAGCTGCGGACCGAGCTTCCCTGCACCTTTCTTCAAGTCCTGACCCGGGACTCCCTAGGGCCGTGGACGGAGAGGTGGTTTTACCTGAAGATGGGTGAGGGGGGTGAGCTCGCGTACAACGGCATCGCCGTGGACAGCAAGCGCGAGACCCCAGAGCCTGAGGATTTAGCGGCCGATCAGGAGGCTGTCACCATGATTCACGTCTGCACGATGTGCGGCCTGACTGGTCAGGCCGTGGTCGCAGACTATCTTCGGGCTCGGGTGTCCCCTCTGCAGAAGAGGGTGCACCCGTTCTTCGAGATCCGAGGGAGGGATGATCCCACTCGGGAAAGCGCCAAATGTAAGCTTCTTCCGACCTTGTCCTTCCCCGAGCTCGAGTGAGCTCTTTTTTTGACCGCTCCCCTTCTCATTCTGTCTTCCTGCAGCCCCGACGGAGTCGTGGGTGGTGACGCATATGCAAGAGGCATTCGGGAAGGTGGCCCACACCTACTCCCTCGATGATCCCGTCCCCAAGAACATCTTGAGGCGGCGCAGCGAGGTAATCTTCTTCTCATTCTTCTATTGATCCCCTTTTGGGTTCGGGCATTCTTTGACCATGTCGAGTCTTGCAGGAGAGCCAGTAGCTACTGGAAACGGCGAGACGCATGTTTCCAATGCCCGGGCTGGGTAATGGCAAGAAGACCGCTAAGAGGCCCGCTCCGGACGCCCTGAGCCAGGCCACCAAGAAGCCCCACGTCGAGTGGGGCGACCGCGCGAAGGTAAGTCGCCTCTGCCGAGCCCGAGGATGCCGGGTCCGACCTTTGTTTGTCATCGTTTTTCCATGTGTTTTTCTTTTTTGGCCTTTCTTTCTTCTTTCTGCAGCAAGAGCGGGCAGCGGCCGCGGTCGTGCCGTTAAGCCCTCGCCCGACGCCGCAGGCGCAGGGCGCTCGAGGGGAGGATGCTCCCCCAGTTGCCGTGGGCGCGGCGCCTCGTGCCACGCCCCCACCACCCTGGAGGCGGAGGCTCGTCAAGCATGTATTCTTCATGTCTCCCTTTTCCCTTTCCCCTTAGCTTGGGAACGTAGGTCTTCTCCCCCCTTTTGAGTCTTAGGGGTCTTTTTCATCACAGATTTTGACTGTTGTTCAAGGCAAGTATGAAGATGAGGAAGAGGACGCGGGGGACTATCTCCTGGTACCCCAGGCAAGACCGCAGCATCCTCGGCCTGTCACAACTCCCACAGAGGGCGACTCAGCTGTGGCGGCCGGCCAGGGGGCCGTCGAGGCGCCCGAGGAGGGAAGCCCAGGCGAGTCACCCGACCACGAGCCCCAGGCGGCTGCCCCGGGCGGGGCCGTAGGCGAGGTCGACACTGTCGGGGCGACAGCGGGTGTCGACGCCACCGAGCCCGATGCAGCCGAGGTCGGGACGGTGCCTGCAAGCGTCGACGAGCACGGTGGGGCAGCAGGTATGGCGCCACCTCCCTCTTTGCTATTGTTTTTCTTTTGGGCTTCGGTCCACTAAGCAACTCTGTTTTCTCCAGTAGGCTCGGTACCACCCGCGCCGCTCCGCGCCAAGCACGAGGCGATTCGGGATGACGCCTCTGTCGACGTTGCCAACCCAGCAATGGAGGGGGCCGCAGAGGGGAGCAGGTCGTCTCTGCGCTCCGCCCGCGCGAGGCTCGAAGCGCACCTTGAAGGGGTTAGTTGATTCCGAGCTCGTCCTTCTTCTCTTTTGTTCGCTTTATGTTCGCGAAGCCGTTTGTGACGTTTCTCGTGGCTTCTCAGGGCTTGGAGTAGGTCGCTCAAGGGCTCGAGACCCTGCGCGGCCATGCCATCAGCTTCCGGGCACTTTGCTCCTTGGTCGAGGGACGCGAGGAGTACGTCCTCAGCCTCGAGGAGAGCATAGCGCGGACAGAGGAGGAGGTCGAGCAGTTGAAGGTCGAGCATGCCGTCGAGCTCTCGAGGGCAGTCGAAGCCGAGCAGAAGCGGTCGGCCGAGTCCCTCGCGAATGTCCGTGAGAAAGCCTAGAATGCCCTCGTTGGTGATCGTGGGATGGCCACGGAGATCGTCGAAGCCGCCCGCGCAGAGGTGGAAACACTCCACAAAGAGGTCGCGGAGCTCTCTGCTCCTCCCTTGAGGGCTTCGACTGACATCGAGGCGAAGATGGCCGAGCTCGAGGAAAAGCTGGGGCGAGCGACCCGGTTGGGGAAGAATGGCCTGGCTCAGCTTCAGGAGGAGCAAAGCCGAGTTGCCAACGCCGAGGCCGAGGCGCTGGCCCTGAGGGCGAGGGTTGCTACCCTCGAGCAGGAGATGCTCACCTAGGAGATGGTCGACCTGTAGATAGGTTAGTCGGATAGGAAAAAGGGCGAGGGGACTCGAGCCCTATGTAAAAGTTGATCGTGTAAATTCTATCTTTTGAAGAAATGAAACTCCCTTTGTGATCACAGTTGTATGCGCCTTTTTGATGCTTGGTTGGGAGTCTTGCTCGAGAGTAAATAGCATCTTTTCTGCTTGAGACTGCTAGAGATCTGTTTGAGACTTTAGCCAGAAAACCTGCTCGAGATTTTGGCTTTTGCTTTGTTGTCCTGCCTTAGCCGGTGATCCGGCGCACAGAGTTGGCCGTTATGACCCTAGATCCGACCAACATTCCTAACCTGGAAAAGGGGAGACCCGCGACATGGTTAGGTCGTTAGGTATACCTTTGACCGGGGGCGAACTTTATCCCCATCATTGGGTTGAGGTGGCCGAGCCGGGAAACGTTTGGTCCTGCCTTGTTGCCACATGCTCGCCGCTGATCCCGAGGTGTAGGGGCCAGTTGCAGGGGCCCGAACGTTTGGTCGATGTTTGTCTGACATAAAAAAGGGGAAGGGACCCACGAGGGAGTCAGGTTGCAGGGCGTGCCTTTGATCGAGGACGAACTTGAACCAAGGAGTCGGGTCAGGATGACCAAGCCTGTGATTAGAATATCCTCGAAGGAACTTGCCATAAAAATTACTCGACAGGGGAATCAATTATCAAAATCACTTGACGGGGGGAAATAGATCAACCCCGGAGGATATTCTTTAGAAATCCGCAACCTCCGAGCCTGGGGGTACAACGGGCTCGGTGCTAGGCCGAGCTCGAGGGCTCCCTCTACGGGGAGGCCTCCCATTAGTATCACTCGGCGGGGGAATAGAGCAACCCCGGAGGATATTTTTAGAAATCCGCGACCTCTGAGCCCTGGAGTACATCGGGCTCGATGTTAGGCCGAGCTTGAGGGCTCCCTCTACGGGGAGGCCTCCCATTACAATCACTCGATGGGGGAAATAGATCAACCCCGGAGGATATTTTTAGACATCCGTGACCTCCGAGCCCGGGAGTACATCGGGCTCGGTGTTAGGCCGAGACAGCCGAACCCGTGTCTGGGCTGGCCTAAAAGGGCATCGGGTCGAGGCAACCAAACTCGGGAATGCATCGAGTCCGGGGCTTCCCCGAGGGCGGTCTCTGATTCAAACCTACGGCAGGGGAATAGCCGGCTTTCTGCGATTCAGATCGTCATACTGCGACCGAAGCATCCCCGAAGGTGAATCTAGAGTCCATATTCGTCGAGCCCATGAATCGTCATCAAGCTCTGGGTGCCCTCCAAGGATGGCCTCCGAGTTGGCTTGTCAGGGGGATGGTCGGCTTACCCCGATAAAGATCGATTTACGGTGACCTTAACATCCTCGAGGCGAACCCAGAGACCGTGACCCGAGGCCAAGGCACACAGGATGCAAAGAGGAAAACATTCACAGATACAGATGCTAAGAAAAGAAACCTTAGGGCACCCCGAGTTTCGGGAGCTCTTGACGTGATCTCAGGTCCAAGCTCTGCTACAAGGGGGAGCCGCGACGCGATTATAATCGGCTTACAACCGACTGCGACCCCCTGGAGATGATCCCTGACATCACGTCTCATGCTCGCGTTGCTTGTGGTGCGAGGACACATAGATGCTGGTATTTAATGAAAGAGAACTTTGCAGGAAGGATGTCAGGCCGGGCCCCAAGCGCGGGTTGCTTACCAGGCGGAACCCTCGGCTCAGGGCTCAATCCAGGGGAGCAGTCAACTTACCGCGGTGAAGGCTGCCCTTCCGCAGACTCGATTCCCCGAAGACGGGCCTTGAAAACGCGATCCGGCGTCGCGTCCCCTAGAACGCAAGAGGGGCGTTAGCATAGGTAGAAAAAGAACCTTATGCCGGACCTGACCAAGCGGTGTGCGGGCGCGGATCGCCCTCGAGATGGCGATTACCCGGTCATGGGAGAGCAAGCCGCGCGGTGTGCGCACAAAGATAAAACATGCTTGCAGAAGAAACAAAGGTCGACCGCCCTTAGCTTCGAGACGCTACTACCGTGGATCTCGCATGGGCCCTGCTATGGTGGAACGATCGACTTACTACGACGAGAGTCGGCTTACCGCGGACTAGGCCCCCTGAGGCGTGCCTCAAGACCGTGATTTTGTTCAAGGAAAAAGGAGAGGGGGTCCGGGCTGGATCGTATCCCGAGGTCGAGGAGTTCACGGGCGTGATCGCCAGGGCCGGACTCGCACGGAGGGGAGCCGTGACGCGATGAGAATCGGCATACAGTGGCTCGACTTTCTCCGGGTGAACCCTGATCACTACCCGACACTCGCTGCTTGGAGTACGAAGAGATATATAAAAAGGGCGCAATCATGAATGGTAAATTAAAAGCATTTCATCATTAAAGCGAGAGGCAGAGTTCAAACATAGAACTTTCAGAGTTGATCAATGTTGCACGAGTTCGCGAGCTCTCGCCCGTCGGGCATGTCCAGCCGATAGTCACCCATCCGGCCTACTGAGACGACGCGATAGGGGCCCTCCCATAACGGGGATAACTTGTTGGTGCCGGACCGGTCCTGAATTCGCTTTAGGACCAAGTCCCCAACAAGGAGCCCTCTGGGTCGCACCGACGGAGGCGACCGCCAAGCGCTTGCAAGTAATGTGCCGACCGGCAGAGCATGACATCTTACCTCCTCTGCCAGGGCGAGGTCGAGGAATCGCTATTGCTCGAGGTCGACTTGGTCGATGGAGTGGACACTGGCTGAGCCCAGCGTGACCTCGGGGGGTAGGACGGCTTCGGAATCAAAGACGAGCCGGAAGGGAGTGGACCCTGTTGCCTGGCTCGGCGTGGTTCGGATGGACTAGAGGATGGTGGAAGCTCGTCCGCCCAGCCCCGCCCTCGGCGCTCGAGCTCTTCAAAGACTCGCTTCTTGACGCCTTGGACTATTTGCCCGTTAGCACGCTCGACCACCCCGTTGCTCTGAGGGTGGCCTACTGAGGCATAGGAGACCTTGGTTCCCCTATCTTCACAGTATTCTTGGAACAAATACCGGTGAATCAGGTCCCATTGTCGGTGATGATCCTGCAAGGGAACCCATACCTTGAGACTATAAATGAAAGGAGAAATCTCACCACGGCCTGGGCCGTGATAGCCGAGACCGGCTCGGCTTCAACCCATTTCGTGAAGGTGTCGATAGCGACAAATAGGAACTTCTTCCCCCCGATCGCTCGTGGGAAGGGGCCGTGGATGTCCAGGCCCCAGGTCGAGAACGGCCAGGCGAGGGGGATGGTCTGGAGGGTGTAAGTCGGCTGATGAGCCTTCCGTCCATGGAACTGGCAAGCTCGAAAGGCGCGGACGATGTCTAGCGCTCCTGGAGCGTCGTCGGCCAGTAGAAGCCCATCCGGAACGCCTTCCCGACCATAGTCCTAAAAGAAGAGTGAGCACCGCAAATGCCCGAATGGATGTCGTTAAGCAAGTATTTACCTTCCTCTGGGGTGACTCACTTGGAGACAACACCTGTGGCGCCGCCAGATACCGTCTGGCCGACGAGCCCGCATGAGCTCAAGACGGCGCTTGAACCTGCTGCCCTCCGCTGGATCAGGCAGGAGATCACCGAGATTGAGGAACTTCATGATCGGATCCAGCAGGCCACCGAGTTCACCAAGGATGGAACGCTCTCGAGGAAGGCCACCGAGTCTTCTGGGCTGCTGACGGTCGGGGCCGGCAGGGTCTCAAAGATGACATCCGACGGAATCTCATCGTCAGACGACCCGAGCATGGATAGCAAATCCGCGCCAGAGTTGTCCTTCCTGGGAACGTATCTGACCTCGAGGTTTTTGAACCATTTCTCCATCTTGCGTACCTCAGCGAGGTACTTGGCTATTGATGGCTCTAAGCATTGGTAGTCTTTGCTGTATTGGTTGACGACGAGTTGAGAGTCTCCCCTCACGACAAAACGGCGCATGCCCAGCGATTTGCATGCCCGAAGGCCAGCCAAGAGGGCTTCGTACTCCGCGACATTGTTGGTCGCGGGAAAGCGGAAGCGATTACGTACTTCAGATGATCCCCCTGAGGGGTGATGATGAGGACGCCGGCCCCTGAGCGCTTAAACGACCTCGAGCCATCGAAGAACATGGTCTAGGGACCCTTTTCTTCGGCCTCGGGTTCGGGGGCAGTCTCGGCCGTCTGCTCAACCACAAAGTCGGCAAGTACCTACGACTTGATGGTGGAGCGTGCCACGAACCGAATGTCGAATTCGGCTAACTCCATAGCACATTTGGCGACGCGGCCACCGCCTCCGGTTCCTTAAGATCTCCGAAGCGGAAACCCACTGGGACGCACCACAACGCGGCGCTAAAAGTAATGCCGGAGCTTGCGTGAGACCATGAAGAGGGCATAGAGCAGCTTCTGGTCCTGGGGGTAGCTCCTTTGGCCCATGGAGCACTTCGTGGACGTAGTAGATCGGCTGCTGCCGACCATCGCGCCGCCACCAGATTAAGATCGACGACTGCGCCACGGCGCGCTGTGTAGAGCAACAATACCACCCGTAAAGCGGATCGTGAGCAGTGGGCAGCTGGAGAGGTATGATTTCAGCTCGTCAAAGGACCGTTGGGCTTCCTGGGTCCATTCGAAACCATGATGCTGGCGCAAGTCTTTGAAGAACGGCAGCCCACGCTCCCCGAGCCTTGAGATGAAATGGCTGAGGGCGGCTACACGACTGGCGAGGCATTGAACCTGCTTCGCAGATGCTGGGGCGGCCATCTTCTCGATTGCTTCGATCTTTTCTAGGTTCGGGCCCACGATTGAGCCTCCGATCATGTAGCTGAGCACCTTCCCCGAGGTTGCTCCGAAGACACATTTCTCGGGGTTGAGCTTGACTCCATGCTTGTTCAAGTTGGCAAAGGTCTCCGCAAGATCGCTGACGTGGTCGGCTTCAGAGGAGCTCTTGACGATGATGTCATCAACGTAGACCTCGAGATTCCACCCGATTTGAGGGTGGAAGGTCCGGGACATCAGCCGCTAGAATGTCGCCCCGGCGTTACGGAGGCCGAACGACATAGTTGTGAAGCAGAATGTTCCGGACGGCGTGATGAAGGCCGTCTTGTCCTCGTCGCCCGTCGCGAGCTTGACCTGGCGGTAGCCGAAGTAGGCGTCGAGAAAACTCAACATCTTGGCATTGGCGGTTGAGTCCACGATCTGGTCTATGCGGGGAAGAGGGAAGTTATCCTCCGGGCACGCCGAATTCAAACCCGTGTGGTTGACACACATCCTCCACTTTCCGCCCTTCTTTTGTACAATTACGGGGTTGACCAGCCATTCGGAATAATCGATTTCATGAATGAAGTCGGCCTTTAGGAGCTTGTCGAGATGTTCCCGGATTATCACTACCTTTTCAGGGGAGAAGCATCGTAACTTCTGGCGCACGGGACTACACCCAGGCCTCGTTTGCAATTTGTGCTCGATCACCTCCCTCGGGACCCCGGGCATGTCTGCCGGCTACCATGCGAATATACTTTTGTTGCTGCGGAGGAAGGTGATGAGCTCGAGTTCCTATTTTGGGTCCAGCCAGGTGGCGAGATGGACACATTTGCCCGGGTCCTCCTCGAGCCGCAAGGTCTTGGTCGGACCGCCGGGCTGGATCATTGCCTTTCGGCGGGTGTCCTTCTGTACCACCTCGGGGCCACGAGCTCGAGGGCTTTTTCCTCACAGCAGTGCGCCGTTTGTAGGTCGCCTCGGATAGTTATGACGCCCTGGGGCCCAGGGAGCTTCATGCAACGGTGGCCATAATGGCTTGCCACCATAAACTTGATCAAAGCCGGCCGCCCGAGGATGGCGTTTAGGGGCGATCGCCGTCTACGACCTCGAAGGTGACCAGCTCGGTGCGGAAGTTCGCCGAGTTGCCAAAGGTGACAGGTAGGACCAACTGCCCAAGCGGAGTGGTCGAGCTCCCTGGTACGATGCCGAAGAAGGGAACCGCTATACTCCTGATCATGGATCGGGGAATCTGCATTCGATCCAGCGTGCTAGCCAAGAGCATGTTGAGGGATCTCCCTCCGTCAACCATAACCCTCCTGACCACGGTGTTGCTTGTGGTCGGGGCGACGACCAAGGCGGTCTTAAGGTCCTCGAACATCCCCAGGGGGGCGTCGCCCTGGGAGAAGGTGATTGGAACGCTAGCCCATTTGCAAGGCTGGTCGGTAGGCTTGCCGACCGAAGCTTGGTACACAGTGCGCGCGGCGCTTTTGAGCTCGCACCGTGATTGGTATGCAGACGAACCACCGAAGATCATATCAACGCGACGGTAGCCCTGCTGGAACTCCAGGTCCGGGCCCTCTGGCCACTCACGGGCGATGCCTTCGTCGGGCAACTCGCCCTCCTTCGGGAGCGTGGGCATCTCCCCACGCCCATCGTAGAAGGCGTTCAGTTTGAACTGCCACGCCGTACAGCCCATCAGGTTGTGACCAGCAGCCTGGTGTAAGAAACAAAATTTGTTCGGGTCGAACCCTGGCCTGGCCTCGTTGGCGGGAGATCGGGCATCCCCTCGTTGGCGGGAGATCGGGCATCCCCTCGTTGGAGTCGGCCCGATGCCGTCCCTGCGGCGATGGGGAGCGACGCTGCCCTGGTTGGGGTTGACGCCGCGGCCGACGCCGCAATCGACTGCCGGGACGAGGTCCGCAGGACGGGTTGCCGCACCTCCATCACTACGTGCGGTGTCGGCCATGGTGACCACGCGTAGCTGGCCACTGTCCTCACGGCGACCTTGCCCCTGCTTCTTGGGGCGCGGGTCCGGGCCAGCAGCCTTGGCGGCAGACGGCCCGGGCACGCCGGGAATACGGCCGAGCTTACCCTGGTCATAGTCGCGCTTCCAGCGGATGGCATCGTCCGCGTCCGCGTAGCGTTCCGCCATTCTTAATAGCCTATTGACACTAAGGTCGGTGGTGATCTCTAGGTCCTCCGTGAGGCACCTGTCCCAGACGCCGAACTTGAAGGCCTTGATGACGGCCACCGAGATGTTCAAATTGAATTTTTGTCCGGTGAAGCGCGACGGTCGCGCGAGAGGTTCACCTTGCCCTCGATGATGCGGTCCGTACCTTTCCCGCCCGTGGCGCCAGAGCGACTCTCGGAAGTTTGATCGGAGAGCGCTCCGCACTTGGCGCCATGACCGAAAGGCGCCAGGAGCCTGGTTGAAAAGCCAGGTGCGAGCAGCGCCATCCAGGACGGTAGGGAGGTAGTTGGCCATCACAGCCTCATCCCCGCCTGATGTGCACCAGGGTTGTCCCGATCTTCTGATGAGAACGATACTATGAACCACAAGATCAGCAACCAAACAATCGCAACGTCACCACACGAAGCGATCAACCAAATCAAAGACCCGATCGATCCTTGTACCTGCTGCAACCAAGAACATGCAAGAACAATGATGGGGGCAGCGATCCCGATCTTTCGGTGAGATAAAGATACGTCGATTTGGAGGTGTTGATGGCACCGAATTTAGGGCTTCCTACCAAAAAGGTTGGGAGCTTCACAATCACAATGCCAAATCCATACAGATACAAGATCCAATGATCAGTAGTTCCTGCAAGAAATCGAGAACCAGCAAGAACAAAGTATGAAGCAAACAGAAAAGGTAGTATTGAAATCAAACAAAGAAAACAAGATGAGGTTTTGTTTCTCGGCTCGGGTGGTCTAGTCGACACGCGCAAACACGAGGAGGGACGCACACGGGGTCTACCAAAATACAACAAAACCTAAAAAAAATCAAGAACAGGGGTGAGAACCTAATATAAAGGGGTACCCACACAAGGGGGGTTCCCAAGAGGGGTGCGGCAGCCAGGAGTGGTGCTGGCCAAAGGAGGGGTGGAACCCTAAAAGTACAGGGGACTTGGGCCCAAAAGAAAGGTGGCGCAACACTTGGAATTTCTGTCCTGTGAGATTGTTCTGTGATTTCCCTTCGCTCCATGAGGAATTTGGCCTCGGGATCAGATCCAATGGAAAGGTTATCTCGATACCTTTCAAACGAGTTGTCGAACGTCGAAAACGGAGTTCGGATGTGGCCGTGGCATCCGTTTGAAGTACTGCTGCTCCTGGATGTCCGAACCGGACTCGGCGACGAATTGGGCTTTATCTTGGACCTTCCTTGGCGCGTGGGCTGTCCTCGGTGGATGTTCTTGACGTGCTGGTCCAGCAAAGGTAGATGGAAAGGACTTGCTTCCGGATTAAGCCCTCCAGACGTCGTAGACGAAGTACCGGTCGTAGAGGAAGAAGGGGCAGCGGTTGTATCTTTGGTTGGGATGTCCTCATCAAACAAGGTGATAGCAATTTGAATCCAATAATCTCAAGAAAACAAGAGTGAGGTTCTGTTTCTCAACTCGGGTGGTCTAGTCGACACACGCAAGATTGAGGAGGGACGCACACGGGGTCTACCAAAACACAACAAAACCTAAACCCCAAAGTATGATGGCAGGGGCATTATATAGGGTACAGACCATACTTGGGGCGCCCAAAATAGGGTCGGCCACCCGCAACCCTTACGCATAGGCCATGGGCCCAAAAATACGGTGACGCAGCACCTGACAGATTTGGCCCGTGATATTGTTCTGCATATTACTGTTTATCTGAAGCGAATTGGAAGGTGAGCCTGGATCTATTGGAAAGCTTATCTCATAAGCTTTCAAACGGGAGGTCACACGCCGAAAACGGAGTCCGGGAGCCCAAGTTACGCCCATTTGAAGTTGGTGTGCTGCTGGACGGCCGAACCGGGTTTTTTGGCATCTTGGGTTTCCATACGAGTCTTCCTTGGCGCGTGGGCTGTCCTTGGCGTGTGTGCTTGAGGCGCTGGTTCTTTTTCTTGGGCTTGAAATGCCGAGCTTCTGGATTAAGGCCCTTTTGCGATGATGTCGTAGCCAGAGGGAAAATAGTGGCAGCGGTCATATCCTTCGGGTTGATATCCTCATCACCGCCGCCCGCCAGGATTGCGATGGAGTAGATCGAGAGGAACTCGTCGGGGTTATTGGTCCCATCAAACCGCTCCATCGCGGAGGGGCGGAAGCGAGTCGGCCAGCGCACCCGGCGAAGGTCAACGGAGTACGCCGGGCAACCGTAGGTCGGGGCAGCATGGTCGCCGCTGCTATGGTCGGAATTGCCGTCGGCGAGGTGATCGAGCTCGAGCCGACGGCGCACCCCGCGCCGGGCTCAGTAGACAGGAAGGGCGTCGTCAGGGCGGCGATGATTGCGAGCCTTCTGCCGCCTGGTCCGAACGTCTGGAGATAGACCCCTGGAAGCGTCGCTACTCGAAGGAGAGCTGTCGCCATCTTGCTGATCGCAAGAATGCCCGCGTATTAGGCCTGTGCCCCGGTGAGGTGGCGATGGTTGCCCGGCCCGCGGGTACGAAGTCGGCCGGCGAGGACGACGGGGGTCGCGTGATGAACGGCCATCGCTTCTCAGGGAGCGGGGTTCGTGCGGCCGTCGACGTCCTTGTTGCGAGGGGGTTACCTTGTCGATCGCCCTGTCGAGTTCCTCGGCAAGGGAACGGCGAAAGAGGGCCGTTCTTGCCCAGGTGGGATCAGCTATGACCCGGGCGATGGCCTGCAAGCGTTCCTGGTTGGGATCGTCCTGTCGAGCAGGGCTGTGATGCTCAAGCGAGGTGTGGAGCCCCTTGCGCTCTTCCCGTCGGAGGGCGGTGATGGCCTGGTTGATGGAAACGCGGACCAACCGACGCGCCTCCTTCGGGGCTTCTGGGTCACCGTCACTTGCTCCCGCGCTTGCCTCGCAGCTGCCGGCCATGAAGGCCCTGCGCTCGCGCGGTGACAGTGAAGGAGAGAACATGGAGGTGGAGCCCTCGCGCTTAGGAACCGCGTCCGGGTCCGACCTTGATGATAGTGACATGTCATCGTTGGAGCTGAAGGTGCTGGCGACGCTGGAGCAGTGAACTCCGAATGAGCGAAACTCGGGCCCCACAGTGGGCGCCAGCTGTCGACGATTGGGATCGTCAATCGTAGAAGAAAGAAAGGGGGAGCGAGATGTCTGCTCGGGAGCGGGACCCGAGGTTGTGCTTGTTGGGGGGCTTGAAGCATCGTGGGGAAGTCATCAAAGGAAGGATGTCAGACACGGGGATTTATACTGGTTCGAGCCCCCAGGGTTAGGTAATAGCTCTACTCCAATTTCGCCCTGAGGCTAAGGGTGTATTAGTTGCTCGGTGGAAGAGTACAAGGGCGGAGCCCGAGCAAGAACAGGGGGCCGCGCCATTCTTGGTTGTCGGTGTCACGAGTCTGGGGTTGCCCTTGTCTCGTGGCTGCTCTGTTCCACCTCTCGTGGTTGGAGAGACCTACTGCTTTTGTAGCCCTCGGGAAACCTTTGCCGCTTGGTCCCGAGGCTGACATCATGAGCCCGTGGCGATTTGACGAAGGCTCAGAAGTCATTGCTAGTCGTTGAGAGTCTGACGGGAGCTGTTGAGATCTTGACGGGAGCTGTTAATCCCTAGTTCCCACGCAGGGGTAGGTAGGGTGCTTATTCCCACGAAGAGGAGAGTTTTTACACAAGATAAAAATAGAAATGTTACAGATGTTTCAAGATGCCCTTTTCATTGGTGCCTGCTGAGGCGTCGAGGTCGAGGCTGAGACGTCGAGATCGAGGGCGAGGTGTCGAGGTCGAGGGTGTTTGCCCCCGAGGTGGTGCCCGAGCCCGACCATCGAGAGGGGCATCATCGAGATTGGGGTGAGCCCCATGGTCTGTGGAAACGCGCCACGAGGCCGGGGGGGATGCTTACACGTGGCAAAGGTACCGATCCCTCACATGGATTGATTCGAAAACCATACCGATATGAGTTAAGGCATATATGAAGTCCATTCAGGGTGTTTGTCACTCAGTTTCACTCTGTGACTTTTTTCGCACAAATGGTGTGTGCAGTGCTAGTTGGGACACGTTGTGAAGAATTTTTAACACCGAACCGGATGGATTCGAAACGCATACGGATATTAGTTAGGGCGCATATGAAGTCCATTCGGAGTGTTTGTCACTCCGTTTCACTCTATGACTTTTTTCGCACGAATGGAGTCTGCAGTGCAAGTTGGGCCACGTTGTGAAGAATTTTTGACACCGACAAGGACGGATTCGAAATGCATAATATGAGTAGGGCTCATATGAAGTCCATTCGGAGTGTTTGTCAGTCAGTTTCACTCTATGACTTTTTTCGCACAAATGGTGTCTACAGTGCTAGTTGGGACATGTTGTAAAGAATTTTTAAGACCGAAACGGATAGATTCGAAACGCAAACGGATATTAATTAGGGCGCATATGAAGTCCATTCGGGGTGTTTGTCACTCAGTTCCACTCTGTGAATTTTTTCGCACAAATGGTGTCTGGAGTGCTTGTTGGGACACGTTGTGAAGATTTTTAACATCGAACCAGACAGATTTTAAACGCATATGGATATTAGTTAGGGCGCATATGAAGTCCGTTCGGGGTGTTTGTCACTCAGTTTCACTCTGTGACTTTTTTTTGCACGAATGGAGTCTGCAGTGCAAGTTGGACACGTTGTGAAGAATTTTTAACACCGACTCGGACGATTCGAAACGCATACTAATATAAGTTAGGGCGCGTATTAAGTCCATTCCGGGTGCTTGTCACTCAGTTTCACTCTGTGACTTTTTTCGCACAAATGGTGTCTGAAGTGCTAGTTAGGACACGCTGTGAAGAATTTTTAACACCGAACCGAACGGATTTGAAACGCATACAGATATTAGTTTTGGCGCATGTGAAGTCCATTCGGGGTGTTTGTTACTCAGTTTCACTCTGTGACTTTTTTCGCACATATGGACTGTGAGTGCAAGTTAGGACACGTTGTGAGGAATTTTTAACACCGACTCGGATTCATTCGAAAAGCATAACAATATGAGTTAGGGCGTATATGAAGTCCTTTCGGGGTGTTTGTCACTCAGTTTCACTTTGTGACTTTTTTCGCACGAAAGGAGTCTGCAGTGCAATGTTGGACACGTTGTGTGGTATTTTTAACAAGTTGGAAAACGTTGTGAGGAATTTTTAACACCAACTGAGACGTATTCGAAACGCTTACCGATATGAGTTAATTCTCATATGAAGTCCATTCGCGGAGTTTGTCACTCAGTTTCACTCTGTGAGTTTTTTTTGCACGAATGGAGTCTGCAGTGCAAGTTGGGACACGTTGTGAAGAATTTCAAACACCGACTCGGACAGATTTGAAACGCATACCAATATGAGTTAGGGTGCATATAAAGTCCATTCGGGGTGTTTGTCACTCAGTTTCACTATGAATTTTTTCGCACAAATGGTGTCTACAGTCCTAGTTGGGACACGTTGTAAATAATTTTTAAAACCGAATCGGACGGATTCCAAACACATACGGATATTAGTTAGGGTGCATATGAAGTATATATATTCGGGGTGTTTGTCACTCAGTTTCACTCTTTGTCTTTTTTCGCACAAATGATGTCTGAAATGCTAGTTGGGACACGCTGTGAAGAATTTTTAACACCGAATCGGACTGATTCGAAATGCATACGGATATTAGTTAGGGCGCATATGAAGTCCATTCGGGCTGTTTGTCACTCAGTTTCAATCTGTGACTTTTTTCGGGGTGGAGTCTGAAGTGCAAGTTGGGACACGTTGTGAAGAATTTTTAACACCAACTCAGACGTATTCGAAATGTATACCGATGTGAGTTAGGGTTCATATGAAGTACATTCGGGGTGTTTGTCACTCAGTTTCACTCAGTGACTTTTTTCGCACAAATGGACTGTGAGTGCAAGTTAGGACACGTTGTGAAGAATTTTTAACACCGAACCGGATGGATTAGAAATGCGTATGGATATTAGTTAGGGCGCATACGAAGTCCAGTCGTGGTGTTTGTCACTCAGTTTCACTTCGTGACTTTTTCACACAAATAGTGTCTGCAGTGCTAGTTGGGACACCATGTGAAGAGTTTTTAACACTGAACCGGACGGATTCAAAACACATATGAATATTAGTTAGGGCGTATACGAAGTCCATTCTGGGTGTTTGTCACTCAGTTTCATTTTGTGAATTTTTTTCGCACTAATGGAGTGTGCAGTGCAAGTAGGGACACGTTGTGAACAATTTTTAACACCGACTCGGGCGGATTTGAAACGCATACCAATATGAGTTAGGGCACATATGAAGTCCATTCGGGGTGTTTGTCACTCAGTTTCACTCTGTGACTTTTTTCGCACAAATGGAGTCTACAGTGCTAGTGGGACACGTTGTGGAGAATTTTTCACACCGAACTGTATGGATTCGAAACACATACGGATATTATTTAGGCCACATATAAAGTCCATTCGGGGTGTTTGTCACTCAGTTTCACTCTGTTACTTTTTTCGCACATATGGACTATGAGTGCAAGTTGAGACACGTTGTGAGAAATTTTTAACACCGATTCGGATTGGTTCGAAATGCATACCGATATGAGTTCGAGCGCATATGAAGTCCATTCGGGGGTGTTTGTCACTCAGTTTCACTCTATGACTTTTTTCGCAAAAATGGTGTTAAAGTGCTAGTTGGGACACGTTGTGAAGAATTTTTAACACCGACTTGGACAGATTAGAAACGCATACCAATATGAGTTAGGGCGCATATGAAGTCCATTTGGGGGGTTTATCACTCATTTTCACTCTGTTACTTTTTTCGCACAAATGGCGTCTACAGTGCTAGTCGGGACACGTTGTGAAGAATTTTTAACACCGAAACAGACGGATTAGTAACACATACGGATATTAGTTGGGGTGCATATGAAGTCCATTCGGGGTGTTTGTCACTCAGTTTCACTCTGTGACTTTTTTCACACAAATGGTGTCTGCAGTGCTAATGAGACACGTTGTGAAATTTTTTTTTAACACCGAACCGGATGGATTCGAAACTCACACGGATATTAGTTAGTGCACATATGAAGTCCATTTGGGTGTTAGTCACTCAGTTTCACTCTGTGACTTTTTTAGAACAAATGTTGTCTGTAGTGCTAGTTGGGACACGTTGTGAAGAATTTTTAACACCGACTCAGACGGATTCGAAAGGCATACCAATATGAGTTAGGGCGCATATGAAGTCCATTTGGGGGGTTTGTCACTCAGTTTCACTTTGTTACTTTTTTCCGCACAAATTGTGTCTGCAGTGGTAGTTCGGACACGTTGTGAAGAATTTTTCACGCCGAACCGGACGGATTTGTAATACATACGGATATTAGTTAGGGCATATATGAAGTCCATTCGGGGTGTTTGTCAATCAGTTTCACTCTATGACTTTTTTCACACAAATAGTGTTTGAAGTGCTAGTTGGGACACGTTATGAAAAAATTTTAACACCGAAACGGACGGATTCGAAACTCATACAGATATTAGTTAGGGCGCATATGAAGCCCATTCGGTGTGTTTGTTACTCAGTTTCACTCTGGGACTTTTTTTCGCACAAATGCTGTTTGTACTTCTAGTTGGGACACGTTGTGAAGGATTTTTTAACACCGAACCGAACGGATTCGAAACTCATACGGATATTAGGTAGGGCGGATATGAAGTCCATTCGGTGTGCTTGTCACTCAGTTTCACTCTGTAACTTTTTTCGCACAAATAGACTATGAGTGCAATTTGAGACACGTTGTGAGGAATTTTTAACACCGACTCGGATTGATTCGAAAAGCATACCGATATTACATAGGGCGCATATGAAGTCCATTCGGGGTGTTTGTCACTCAGTTTCACTCTTTGACTTTTTTCGCACAAATGGTGTCTGAAGTGCTAGTTGGGACTCGTTGAGGAGAATTTTTAACACCGAACCAGACGGATTTGAAACGCATACGGATATTAGTTTGGGCGCATATGAAGTCCATTCGGGGTGTTTGTCACTCAGTTTCACTCTGTTACTTTTTTCGCACATATGGACTATAAGTGCAAGTCGAGACACGTTGTGAGGAATTTTTAACACCGACTCGGATTGATTCGAAATGCATACCGATATGAGTTCGGGCGCATATGAAGTCCATTCGTGGTGTTTGTCAGTCAGTTTCACTCTGTGACGTTTTTTCGCACGTATGGAGTCTGTAGTGGAAATTGGGACACGTTGTGAAGAATTTTTAACACCGACTTGGATGGATTTGAAATCCATACCAATATGAGTAGGGCGTGTATGAAGTCCATTCGAGGTGTTTGTCACTCAGTTTCACTGTGACTTTTCTCGCACAAATGGTGTCTGAAGTACTAGTTGGGACACGTTGCAAAGAATTTTTATCACCGAATCGGACGGATTCAAAACACATACAGATATTAGTTAGGGCGCATATGAAGTCCACTCGGGTTGTTTGTCACTCAGTTTCACTCTTTAACTTTTTTCGCACAAAAGGTGTTGTAGTGCTAGTTGGGACACGTTGTGAAGAATTTTTAACACCGAACCAAACGGATTCGAAATGCATACGGATATTAGTTAGGGCGCATATGAAGTCCACTCGGGGTGTTTGTCACTCGGTTTCACTCTGTGACTTTTTTCGCATAAATGGATCGTGAGTGCAAGTTAGGATACGTTGTGAAGAATTTTTAACACCGAACCGGATGGATTCAAAACGCGTACAGATATTAGTTTGGGCGCATATGAAGTCCATTCGTTGTGTTTGTCACTCAGTTTCACTCTGTGACTTTTTTCGCACAAATGGTGTCTGCAGTGCTAGTTGGGACACGTTGTGAAGAATTTTTAACACCGAACCAGACGGATGTGAAACGCATATGGATATTAGTTAGGGCGCATATGAAGTCCATTCAGGGTGTTTGTCACTCAGTTTCACTCTGACTTTTTTCGCACGAATGGAGTCTGAAGTGCAAGTTGGGACACGTTGTGACGAATTTTTAACACCGACTCGGACTGATTCGAAACGTATACCAATATGATTTAGGGCGCATATGAAGTCCATTCGGGTTGTTTATCACTCAGTTTCACTTTGTGACTGTTTTCGCACAAATGGTGTCTGAAGTGCTAGTTAGGACACGTTGTAAAAACATTTTTGCACCGAATCGAACGGATTCGAAATGCATACGGATATTGTCGACGATCGGGACTGTCAACCGCAGAAGAGAGAAAGGGGAGCGGGATGTCTGCTCGGGAGCGGGACCCGAGGTCGCGCTAGTTCGGGGGCTACAGGCATCGCGGGGAAGTCGTCAAAAGAAGGATGCCAGACGCGGAGATTTATTCTGGTTCGAGCCCCCAATGTCGGGTAATAGCTCTACTCCAATTTTGCCCTGAGGCTGAGGGTGTATTAGCGACATTGTGGAAGATTACAATGACGGGACCCGAGCAAGAGCAGGGGGCCGCGCTGTTCTCCTTTTGTGTCACTAGTCGGGGGCTGCTCTTGTCTCTTGTTTTTCCATCTTGTGGTTACCCTATTCTTCTTCCCCCGTGTCTGTATCTATCCGTGGCTGGGGCGACCTACTGCTTTTGTAGCCCTCGGGGAACTTTGCCGCTTAATCGCGAAGTCGACGTCAAGAGCCCGCGGAGATTTGACGAGGGCTCTGAAGTCGTCGCTAGTCATTGAGAGCCTGACGGGAGCTGTTGAGATTTTGACGGGAGCTGTTGAACCGTAGTTCCCACGTAGGGATAGGTAGGGTACTGATTCCCACGTAGGGGAGAGTTTTACAAGATAAAAAAATTGAATTGTTACATATGTCCTTTTGCTTGGTGCCTGCGGGGGCATCGAGGTCGAGGGCAAGGCATTGAGATCGAGGGCGAGGCGTCGTGGTCGAGGGTGCCTACACCTGCGGTGGTGCCTGAACTTGAGCTCACCGGCCCCGAGCCCGACCATCGGGGGGTCATCTTCTATGTCGGGGACGAGCCCCGTGGATTGTGGAAAGCTACCATGATGTGCACTAGGGTTGTCCCGACCTTCTGATGAGAACGATACAATGAACCACAAGATCAGCGACCAAACAATCGCAACGTCACCACACGAGGCGAACAACCGAATCAAAGACCCGATCGATCCTTGAACCTGCTGCAACCAAGAACATGCAAGAACAAGGTGATAGCAATTCAATCCAATAAATGGAAAATAAGGTGAGGTTCTGTTTCTCAACTCGGGTTGTCTAGCCGACACACGCAAGATTGAGGAGGGACGCACACGGGGTCTACCAAAACACAAAAAAACCTAAAAACTGAAAAATAGGGGTGAGAACACAATATAAAGGGGTACCCACACAAGGGAGGGTGCCCAAGAGAGGTGCGGCAGCCAGGAAAGGGGCGCCGGCCACAGGAGGGGTGGAACCCTAAAAGTACATGGGCCTTGGGCCCAAAAGAAAGGTGGCGCAGCACCTGGAATTTCTGTCCTGTGAGATTGTTCTTTGATTTCCCTTCGCTCCAGTAGGAATTTGGCCTCGGGATTAGATCCATTGGAAAGGTTATCTCGATACCTTTCAAACGAGATGTCGAACTTTGAAAACGGAGTTTGGATGTGGCCGTGGCGTCCGTTTGAAGTACTGCTGCTCCTGAATGGCCGAACCGGACTCGGCGACGAATTGGGCTTTATCTTGGGCCTTCCTTGGCGTGTGGGTTGTCCTCGGTGGATGTTCTTGGCGTGCTGGTCCAGCAAAGGTGGATGGAAAGGACTTGCTTCTGGATTAAGCCCTCCATACGTCGTAGACGAAGTAGCGGCCGAAACAGCGACGGTCGGGGACGAAGTAGCGGTCGTAGAAGAAGAAGGGGCAGCGGTTGTATCCTTGGTTGGGATGTCCTCATCATATCACGAGGCTCGGGGGAATGCTAATGCGTGGCGAGGGTACCGATCCCCGACAGCTAGCCCCCGAGGCTCAAGGGACGGCCTTGAGTCTTATTGTTTCTTGAGAAGAGGTCGACCCTTTAGCCGAGCACGGTAGCTCCCCGAGGCCGACCTTGCGCGTCGAAATCCTCCGATGACTTCCATCGTGGTTGCTCCGATCTTGTCTTTTCGTCTTTGTGGCATTAAGTTGCGGATCACGTCCGGGAGGCGTCTGATTTTCGCCGCCCCAGGTTCCCGTGGTGGATTCGAGGAGACGGCCCGAAACGCCTCGTGTCCTGACGCGATGGGCTGCAGGCACGGGAAGTGACGCTTCGGGTCCCCCAGGGTGGGGGGAATTCGAGGAGACGTGACTATGGCGCTTCACGTTCTCTACTCGAAAACCCCGGCGCGGCTTTTTAGGAGTAACCGGTCCTGTCTGTCAGAGATCGTGCTCCTTTTAAAGACCCGAAGCCGCACACTTCTGAAGCCCTTCACATTTACGCTGTGTCTCTGATCTTCTTGCTTGTCGTCTCTTTCTTTCCTTGATCTATCCCGATTCTTCTGAGAGCCATGGCCAAGTTCGGAAAAAGCACCTTGACCACCGAGAGGATGAGGGAGCTCAAGTCATTGGGGCTTCTTGACCCCATGACCTGGCGATTCACGGCGGCTGGAGAGGTCGAGCCGCACCCTCGGCAGGACGAAATCGTCAGCACAGAGCAATATACGCTCTTCGGGCTGCAGACCCCAGAGAACGACTTCTTTGCCGCCGTTATCGCGCAATGCGAGATCGAGCTCGTCAATCTGGTGCCAAATTCCATCCTCCTCCTCTCTATCTTTTCACATCTCTGCGAGGGGTTCCTCGGAATCCTTCCCACCCCCTCTCTCTTTTTTTGTTTTTACTCTTTGTTCCGCACCTCGAAGGACCCTGTCGTCGGGTGCCTTTATTTCTGGCTGTGGACTGGGCTTCCCTATACCTTTGATGCGAGGTTGTGTCCCGATCTTTCGATGAGAGCGATAACTATCGATTTGGGTGGAACCGACTTTGACGATCCGACTACAACGTACGACGACGATGCGCCTTAGCAATCGCTAAACCAACTCCGGAGTGTTATTGATCTTGCCGTGGGCACGATCAACCTGAACACGAGGTTCAATTCCTGCAAGCAACGAGAAGAACAAGCAAGAACAATGGTAAAAGCAATCTGAAATTGCAAATAAGAATTGAAGGCCAAAATAAGGTGGGGTTCTATTGAAGGTCTTGACAAGGTGGCTGTCGGCAAAGACAACTCGAAGACGCAAAGTTTGCACTTGGCTAAACTAATCAAACAAAACCCAAGTATCTAAAGCGGTGGCTACTAAGTTTATAAGAGGGAGGGACGTCCTAGGGTTGTGTGCAGCCAGGGGGGATGCACACAACTTGGGCTTGGGCCCCAAAACACTTACAAGGCCCGAAACAGCCCAAAACAGTTTTGTAGTACATTGTTTTAATGATTCCGGTTGATGTATGATGAATCTGGGCCTCAGATTAGATCCATTGGAAAGATCTTGTTGTAAGCTTTCAATCAAGTCCAAGTTCACCCAAATCGGAGTCCGTATGCAAAAGTTATTCATATTTGAAGTCGGTGCTGTCTCAGGAGGCCGAATTGGATTCCAGAACGTGATGGACTTGATCTCTCTCTCTTCTTGGCCCGTGGATGATGTGTTGGAGTAGGCACAACCAAATGTGGTCATATCCGTAGTAGTGATGTCCTCATCATCCTCCCTTTCTTGAATTTGAGTCATCCTCGACTCATGCTCAGCTTTTAGCTTGACCTCAACAAAAAGTATTCTCATGTTCGGATCATCCTCCACAAAGCTCAATATTTCTTTCCAGCATATAAAGGCATGTTGAAAGCTCGCACTCTTGGACGCTTCCTTCCCCCTGTGAAGGAAAGCCATCCTAGTAGATATAGATGATACAGAGGATGCCGTGAAGTGTCGCCAAATTGATATAGCATTGATCATATCCAGGACGAGCATGGTCTCATCATTCTCCCTTTCTTGAATTGGAGTCGTCCTCGACTCCATCACATTCTCCTGCAAAATGTTAGTAGCGAGAAAGAGCAAAGCAACATGCATATAGATTATAATTGATAGTAGGGGTACTTGATATGATATTAGAATTATCAAATTGATCACATTGTTGCATAGGATGTGGAGGTCTCAGATCTGAACAAATGTATAATCTATGCACTTTGTATTCTCCTTTATCATTATGTTTGCCAACAACATAGAAAATATTTCGTGATAACCATGGCAAATCAGAATGTACAAAAATCTTCTCCTTGAAACTATCCAGATCACACAGAACATCAAATTCAATGTAACCAAAAGTATCTAAAGAAGACATCAATTTAAGCTCATCTTCTTCACTAGCAATTTGAATAACATGTCTATGTTCAACGCAAGTGTTTAGTTTAAATATAAATGTTTCATGTTCATTCACTAATTGTGGCGTGGATATAAGTGAAGCATTATGACACAACTCTTCTTTATCACTAGGAATAGCAACCAAATCAACAATAGGTTCCATTAATAGTTGCTCTACGATAGCATGATTCATGGACAGTTTGTCTCTTCAAAAAAATTTCACCATGTATCTGATCCATACCTTTTACATTACCTTCTAAATCATTCTCAGTGGTTGAAGGTGCAACTTCAATTTTCAACTCTTCACATATGTATGGAGAAGCAAATATCTTCTCTTTCTGCACATTTTCCTCATCATCTTTCTCATGATGTTGTTCACTTTTCTGCAAAATGTTAGCTACAATAGAAGGTGCAACAATGGGCACCTCAAATGAAGCTAAAGGCTTTTTCAAAGATTCAGCAAGCATGTTTTCTGCTCTACAAGCACTTTTAATCAATTCTGAAAGACAACTATATGTTTCATCAACAAGAACATCCTGAATTTCATGATTAAGTCCACGTATGAACCTAAGCTCAGTAACTTCCTCACATTCTTGTAAACCACAACGCAACAAACAATTTTGCAAATCATGAAAGTATTCTATAACAGTTTTAGAACCTTGTTTTAAGCATTGAAGTTTAGTAAGCAAATATTTAGCAACATATTCAGGAACATAATCATTTCTCATAAGTCTTTTCATTGCATTCCAAGTTTTAGGGTCTTTATCATGTCTAGATATATGCTTCCACCAATATCTTGCATCGCGTTAACACTTTAATCTGCGGCACTAATCTTTTGGTTTTCGGATAAGTCATAGTTTGCAAATTCTTTATCTACCGCTATCTCCCAATTAATATATGCATTAGGATCGAACTTTCCACCAAAAGGAGGCAACTCAAACTTGATTTTACCTTGTTCATCATCGATGGATGAACCGTGGCGATGTGTGGTGGGGCGACCGATGCAGTGGCGTCCATCTTTGGGAAGTCGGGGCAGCAATGTGAACCCGTTGTGCACGTAGTACACCATTGTTGTTGCTTAGGAGGCGAGGCGGAGGACCTGGAAGTTCGAGGACAGCGGTGCAAGCATATCATCAAGTCTAGACAAAATAGTAGCAAGGGTAGTGTTAGCAACTCCCTGAACAGTCTCGATGGACCGGAAACGGTCTTCTTGCAGCGACATTTGCTCATTAGTGAGTTGTACATTGCCCTTCGTGCGTGGAGAATAATGCAGTGAACTCTTGTCACCTGACATGGTTAGTAGCATAAAGGGAAAGACAAAGGTTTATGTAATTCCCAATCAACTAATAGGAAGTGGAGAAAAGTCGCTCAACTCTCAAGCCTTAACCAAAGCTCTTACAAGTTCTTACCGTGCAGCAGGAGTTGTCGGCCGTTGGCGGTGTCAAAAGTTCTTCGAAGCTTGGATAAAGCGATTGTAAGGGACCGAACAAACGTACAAGGTAAAATATGTGGAGCTTGGTAGGCTATACTTTTTCCTATACAATCTGATTATTCTAGTTATTGTAATGATAAGTAATGACCCAAAATAGAAATCACAAGTCCTAGTTGCCGATCTCAAAGATATAAGCGAATTTCAAGGCAACTCACGCGCAAAGATGATGGTACTTATGCAATCAAGAAATGAGCTATAAAAAATAAGTGAGGCACCAAAAGCTCTATTGCACAAGTCGTAGAGAGACGCTAGCTTATTGCTTCAAGAAAGTAAAAAGGGCACAAGATTGCTCAACAATTAATACAATTGCACAATCTGAAATAATGAACACAAGTTAGGGTTTTGCTCAATGTAGTGCGACCGGCCACTAGTTTCTTTTTCTTTTCTTCTTCTTTTTTTTTCCTTTTGGCTCTTTCTTTCTCTTTTCTTTCTTTGAGTGACTTTCGGCCAACACTACTATGAACAAATTTTTGGGAATCCCTAACTCGATGTCACAAGATAGTATGATATGACAATTCAAGATTATGCAATATATCAAGTAGAGCAGCCCTAAGCAATATCAAATAGCTAGTCTCAATTGGGATCAAAGTATTCGCAAAGGATGAATTGGTTAACAAAGGTATGTATACTGATATTTTTGGAGTTTTATGGATTATGGATGCTGCTGGACTCAACCAACTCAAAGGAACAAAACTAGAACACGAATTGAAGCAAAACACCCAAATTCAAAGTTTCTAGGGCAGCAGATTTGTCGCCTAGATTACAGATTCAAAACGACCGAATTTAGGAGGTTCACTATGGAAAGAATAGAAGCTTATGTCCTCAGCTTTCAAAGGAATACAAGAACATGCAATTTGGAGCACGGGTGTGAAAGTTATGGCTCAAAAACCGAACTGCATAGAATACTCCCAATTTTAGCCCGCGGGACCAATTCCGAATCCGAATCAAATTCGGTTTGATGGAATCCGAATCAGAAAGGACACCCAAAAATGTTTTTGTAGAGGACTCTTTAAGGATTCAGGAAAGTATAAAAACTTCCCAATCGGAGTTCGAACGTGAGAATTATGATCAAAATACCGAACCGATCTGGATTGGAAGTACAACTTGCTTCAACAAATTTGATATCCAGATTAAACAGATTTAGCTCCAGAATTAGAGTTCATGCCCAACTAGGATTTTGTGGAGATCGTTCTCAGGTTTCAGAAAAGTGCAAAAACACTAGAATCCGAGCTCGTATGCAAAAGTTATGAACAAAACAAAGTACTGGACAGATTGAAAGAAAAGCTACGCGAAGGGGAAAAAACAATCAGCAACTAAAACAAGGACTCTAATGGATCAAAACCTAACAAAACTCACTAAAATAACAGATTGAATCTAAAGGTTGAATTTTTGTGGAGTAATTTTCAATTTAGGACAGAAAACAAAAACTAATCTACAGTATAGAATCTCTCACCGAGCAACTTGGCGCTCTGATACCACCTGATGCGAGGTTGTGTCCCGATCTTTCGATGAGAGCGATAACTATCGATTTGGGTGGAACCGACTTTGACGATCCGACTACAACGTACGACGACGATGCGCCTTAGCAATCGCTAAACCAACTCCGGAGTGTTATTGATCTTGCCGTGGGCACGATCAACCTGAACACGAGGTTCAATTCCTGCAAGCAACCGAAGAACAAGCAAGAACAATGGTAAAAGCAATCTGAAATTGCAAAATAAGAATTGAAGGCCAAAATAAGGTGGGGTTCTATTGAAGGTCTTGACAAGGTGGCTGTCCAGCACAACTCGAAGACGCAAAGTTTGCACTTGGCTAAACTAATCAAACAAAACCCAAGTATCTAAAGCGGTGGCTATTAAGTTTATAAGAGGGAGGGACGTCCTAGGGTTGTGTGCAGCCAGGGGGGATGCACACAACTTGGGCTTGGGCCCCAAAACACTTACAAGGCCCGAAACAGCCCAAAACAGTTTTATAGTACATTGTTTTAATGATTCCGGTTGATCTACGATGAATCTGGGCCTCAGATTAGATCCATTGGAAAGATCTTGTTGTAAGCTTTCAATCAAGTCCAAGTTCACCCAAATCGGAGTCCGTATGCAAAAGTTATTCATATTTGAAGTCGGTGCTGTCTCAGGAGGCCGAATTGGATTCCAGAACGTGATGGATTTGATCTCTCTCTCTTCTTGGCCCGTGGATGATGTGTTGGAGTAGGCACAACCAAATGTGGTCATATCCGTAGTAGTGATGTCCTCATCAACCTTCCTTCAAATCCCGACCCGGGACTCCCTCGGGCCGTGGACGGAGAGGTGGTTCTACCTGAAGAAGGGCGAGGGGGGCGAGCTCGCGTACAACGGCATCGTCGTGGACAGCAAGCGCAAGACCCCAGAGCCTGAGGACTCGGCGGCCGACCAAGAGGCCGTCGCCACCATCCATGTCTGCGCCACGCGCGGCCTGACCGGTCAGGCTGTGGTCGTAGACTATCTTCGGGCTCGGGTGTCCCCTCTGCGGAAGAGGGTGCACCCGTTTTTTGAGATTCGAGGAAGGGACGATCCCACTCGGGAGAGCGCCAAAGGTCAGCTTCTTCCGACCCTATCCTTTTCTGAGCTCGAGCGAGCTCTTTTTCTTTTTCGACCGCCCCTCATCTCACTCTCCTTCCTGCAGCCCCGGCAGAGTCGTGGGTGGCAGCGTGTATGCAAGAGGCGTTCGGGAAGGTGGCCCACGCCTATTCCTTTGATGATCCCATCCCCAAGAACATCATGAGGCAGCACAACGAGGTAGTTTTCTTCGCATTCTTTGATCGTGTCGAGTCTTGCAGAAGAGCCAGGAGCTACTGGAAACGGCGAGGCGCCTGTTGCCGTTGCTCGGGATGGGTAAGGGAAAGAAGACCGCCAAAAGGCCTGCTCCGGACGCCCTGAGCCAGGCCGCCAAGAAGCCCCACGTTGAGTGGGGCGACCGCGCGATGGTAAGCCGCCTCTGTCGGGCCCGAGGACGTCAGGCTCGACCTTGGCCCCTCATCGTTCTTCCGCGTGTTTTTCTTTTTTGACCTTTCTTCCTTCACTTTGCAGCAAGAGCAGGCGGCGGCCGTGGTAGCGCCATTGAGCCCTCGCCCGGTGCTGCAGGCGCAGGGCACTCGGGGGAGGACACTCCTCCAGCTGCCGCAGGTGCGGGGCCTCGGACGACGCCCCCACCACCGAGGAGGCGGAGGCTCATCACGCAGGTAACTTCCCTTCTTGTAGCTCAGGAGCTGAGGTCTTCTCCCCCTTCGTGAGTCTTAGGGGTCTTTTTCGTCATAGATTTTGACCGTTGTTCAGGGCGAGTCTGAGGATAAGGAAGAGGGCGCGGGGGACTATCTCTTGGTCCTCCGGATATGGCTGCAGCATCCCCAACCTGACGCGATGCCTACGAAGGATGGCTCGGCCAAGGCGCCCGACCAGGAGGCTATCGGGGTGCTCGCGGAGGGAAGCCCAGCTGAGGCGTCCGGCCACGGAGCCCCCGAGCCGTTTGCTGTCCCGGGCGGGACCGCAGGCTCGGTTGATACTATCGGGGCAACAGTTAGGGTCGACGCTACCGACCCTGACGCGGTCGGGACAACGCTCGCGGGCGTTGATGTGCACAGCGGAGCACCAGGTAAGGCGCCAACTCCCTCTTTGCTATTGCTTCGCCTTTGGGCTTCGATCTTCTAAGCAACCCCGCTCCCTTCGGCAGGCACGGCTCTGCCTGCGCTACTCCGTGCTCCACATGAGGTAGCTCGTGCTGACGCTGACCCGACGCTGGAGGGGTCTACAGAAGGGGGGCTGGGCGTCCCTAGCTTTCACTCGCGCGAGGCTCGAAGCACACCTCGAGGAGGTAAGTTGATTTCGAGCCCGTCTTCCTTCTTTTGGTTCACTTTATGTCCACGAGGTTGTTTGTGACGCTCTTTGTGGCTTTTCAGGGCTTGGAGCAGGTCACCCGAGGGCTCGGGACTCTAGGCGGCCATGCCATTAGCTTCCGGGCGCTGTGCTCCTTGGTCGAGGAATGGGCGGAGTACATCCGGGGCCTCGAGGAGAGCTTAGCACAGACGGAGGCGGAGGTCGAGCAATTGAAGACCGAGCATGCCGTCGAGCTCTCAAGGGCCGTTGAGGCCGAGCAGAGGCGGTTTTGCGAAGGCCCTCGCGAATATCCACGAGAAGGCCGAGAATTCCCTCGCGGGCGACAGTGCGAAGGCCGCAGAGATCGTCTAGGCTGCTCGCGAGGAGACGGAAGCACTCCGCAAGAAGGTCGTGGAGCTCTCTGCTACTTCCTCGTAGGCTTCAGCCGATGCTGAAGCGAAGGTAGCTGAGCTTGAGGAGAAGCTGGGGCAAGCGACCCGGGCGGGGAAGAACGTGCTTGCTCAGCTTCAGGAGGAGCGAAGCTGGGTTGCCAACGCCGAGGCCGAGGCGCTGGCCTTGAGGGCGAGGGTCGCTGCACTCGAGCAGGAGAAGCTTGCTCGGGAGATGGCTGACCTGTAGATAGGTTAGTCGGATAGGAAAAAGGGCGAGGGGACTCGAGCCCTATGTAAAAGTTGATCTTGTAAAAAAATTAGAAGAAAAGAAAACTCCCTTTGTGACGGCAATTGTATGCGTCTTCTTTGCACTTGGTCGGGAGTCTTGCTTTGAGAGTGAATAGCCTCTTCTTTTGTTTGAGACTTTGATCGGGGACGAACTTTACCCCCAACGTTGGGTCGAGGTGGCCAAGCCTGTGATTAGAATATCCCCGAAGGAACTTGCCATCAGAATTGCTCGGCGGGGGAAATAGATCAACCCCGGAGGATGTTTTTAGAAATCCGCGACCTCCGAGCCCGGGAGTACATCGAGCTTGGTGTTAGGTCGAGCTCGGGGGCTCCCTCTGCGGGGAGGCCTCCCATTAAAATCACTCGACGGGGGAATAGATCAACCCCGAAGGATACTTTTAGAAATCCGCGACCTCCGAGCCCGGGAGTGCATCGGGCTTGGTGTTAGGTCGAGCTCGGGGGCTCCCTCTGAGGGGAGGCCTCCCATTAAAATCACTCGACGGGAGAATAGATCAACCCCGGAGGATACTTTAGAAATCCGCGACCTCCGAGCCCGGGAGCACATCGGGCTCGGTGTTCGGTCGAGCCAGCCGAGCCAACGATCGGGCTAGCCAAGATTTGGGGCATCATCGTATCGAGGCAGCCGAACTGGGGAAAGCGTCGAGTCCGGGGCTTCCCCGAGGGCGGTCTCCGATTCAACCCTACGGCGGGGGAATAGCCGGCTTTCTGCGATTCTGTTGGGGATCGGTCGTCCTGACACGTGTCCAGGCCCCCTTGGGGCTTTAGGCCGTCCCCTCGAGCTCGTGCGGACCATTCCCGAGCTCATGCTGGGGGTCTCCCCGAGCTCAGGCGAGGGTTTTCCCGAGCCCGTTCTAAATCCTGTGACCTCTCCTACCTGAGCGACCTCGACGCGGCCTCCAGTGTAGTAATCTCTTTTCTATGTATATATGACCTTTCTCCCCTGCGTGGGAACTAGGGTCACCTGCTCCTGTCAAATCCCTTGCGTGGGAACTAGGGTCATCGGCTCCTGTCAGTTCTCCTACGTGGGAACTAGGGTCACCTGCTCCCAAAAACTCCTGTTGATTCCCCTGCTTGGGAACTAGGGTCAACTGCCCCTGTCAACTCACAGACAATCACCTGACGTCAGCCTCTAGATCAGCGCCAAGGGTCTATAAAAGCGCCAGGCTTCCCCGGTCAGAAGAGAGAACAACACAACAGGAACCCAAGGGGGATGCGTAGACTCCTCTGCAGACACACTTGTACACCACGCCGTCCATCAAGCTCCCCTCGGTCGCCACTTCCGAACGGCCTCGAGGTCGAGCTCCTTCTTTGTACTCCGCCGAGGAGCTTTTAGTCATCATTCGCCTACGGGCAAGACTGGAGTAGAGCTATTACCCGACCTGGGGGGATCGAACCAGTATAATATTGTGTCTCCTGTCTGATTGTTCTTCTTCCCCGAACTGTGCACCTATCGACGCTCCCTCCTTCCCGGACGAGCACGACTTTGGGCTTGCCCCTTGCACGATCCTTCCACCCTTTTTTGCGGTCGACGGTCCCGATCGTCGACAGATTCAGATCATCTTACTGCGACCGAAGCATCCCTGGAGGTGAATTTAGAGTCCATGTCCGCCGAGCTCGGGAATCGTCATTAGGCTCGGGGTGCCCTCCAAGGACTGCCTCCAAGTTGGCGTGTCGGGGGGATGGTCGGCTTACCCCGATAAAGATCGATTTACGGTGACCTTAACATTCCCGAGGCGAACCCGGAGACCGTGACCCGAGGCCAAAGCACGCGGGGTGCAAAAAGAAAAACATCATAGATATGGATGCTACGAAAAGAAACTCAAGGGCACCCCGAGGTTCGGGAGCTCTAGACATGATCTCAGGTCCAAGCTCTGCTACAGGGGGGAGCCACGACGCGATGAGAATCGACTTACAACTTACTGCGACCCCCTGGAGGCAATCCCTGAAATCAAGTCTCGTGCTCGCGTTGCTTGCGGCGCGAGGACACATAGATGCTGGTATTTTAAAGAGAACTTTTGCAGGAAGGATAGCAGGCCGGGCACCGAGCGCGGGTTGCTTACCAGTTGGAACCCTCGGCTCGAGGCTCGATCTATGAGAGCAGTCAACTTACCGCGGCGAAGGCCGTCCTTCCGCAGACTTGATTCCCCGAAGACGGGCCTTGAGGACGTGATCCGGCGTCGCGTCCCCTGGAACGCAAGAGGGGCGTTAGCATAGATAGAAAAGGAACCTCATGTCGGATTTGACCAAGCGGTACGTGGGCGCGGATCGCGCTCGAGATGGCGATTACCCGGTTGCGGGAGGGCGAGCCGCGCGCTGCGGGCACAAAGATCAAATATGGTTGCAGAAAAAACAAAAAGGTCATATTGGCCCCCTGGCTCGAAACCCTCACCGATCGACGATCTCGGGCACGGAACTCGCCAAGGGGGAACGATCGGCTTACTGCGACGAGAGGCGACTTACTGCAAATTCAGCCCCTTGAGGCGTGCCCCAAGATCATGGTTTTGTTCGAGCAACAAAGGAGAGAGGGGCCGGATTGTATCCTGATGTCTTGGAGTCCATGGGTGTGATTGCCAGGCCGAACCTTGGTACGGAGGGGAGCCGCGACGCGTACAGCTGGCTCGACTTCCTCCGGGGGTGAACCCTCGGATCACTACCCGGACACACACCCGTTCGGAGTACAAAGAGATATTCTGCTGTGGTCGAGTTCCCCTTCTGGGTGTTGGCCAGCAGGACATTTAGGTTAGTCACCCGTGCCCTTGATTGCGATGAGAACATCTGTTCTATTGCCTTCCAAGCTTCAGCAGCTGTTTTCACAGATGCAATCTGTGTGAGGACTTCTTTGGTCATGGAATTGAGCAGGAAGCTCAACACTTGTTTATCTTGTGCCACCCATTGTGTGTACGCAGGATTCACCACCATATCGATGGTCTTGTCTTCTTTGGTGACGGTGATCGTCAACGCAGGTTGTTTAGCCAATCCATCCAGGTACGGCATGAGTTGGGCACCTCGGATGGTCGGCAGAATCTGCGCCTTCTAGAGACGGTGATTGTCTCTGGTAAACTTCTCAGAGACCGGTACGCCGAGAGAAGACGGAGCGGAAGAAGACGAACTCGCCATGACTAGATGTGATTGGAAGAGGCGGCTCTGATACCATATTGTCTCGAGTTAGCGAAGGGAAATCACAGAACAATCTCACAGGATAGAAATTCCAGGTGCTGCGCCACCTTTCTTTTGTGCCCTAGGCCCTGTGACTTTTAGGGTTCCACCTGCTTTGGCTGGCGCCCTCCCGGGTGCCCGACCCTCTTTGGCGCCCCCTTGTGTGGGTACCCTTTATATTCGGTTCTCAATCTTATTCTTCATTTTTAGGTTTTGTTGTGTTTTGTAGACCACTGTGCGTCCCTCCTCGTGTTTGCGCGTGTCGACTAGACCGCCCGAGCCGAGAAACAGAACCTCAACTTGTTTTCTTTGTTTGATTTCAATACTACCTTTTCGGTTTGCTTCATACTTTGTTTTTGCGGGTTTTCGATTTCTTGCAGGAACTACTGATTATTGGATCTTGTATCTATGTGGATTTGGCATTGCGATTGTGAAGCTCCCAACCTGTTTGGTAGGAAGCCCTAAATTTGGTGCCATCAACACCTCCAAATCGACGTATCCTCATCCCACCGAAAGATCGGGATCGCTGCCCCCATCACAATGTGTCCAAACTTGCACTCATAGTCCATTTGTGCGAAAAAAGTCACAGAGTGAAACTGAGTGACAAACACCCCGAATGGACTTCTTATACGCCCTAACTCATATTGGTATGCATTTCGAATCCGTACGAGTCGGTGTTAGAAATTCTTCACAACGTGCACAAACTTGCACTGCAGACTCCATTCGTGCGAAAAAAAGTCACAGAGTGAAACTGAGTGACAAACACCCCGAATGGATTTCATATGCGCCCTAACTAATATCCGTATGCGTTTCCAATCCGTCCGATTCGGGGTTAAAAACTCTTTACAACGTGTCCCAACTACCACTTCAGACACCATTTGTGCAAAAAAAGTCACAAAGTGAAACTGAGTAACAAACACCCCGAATGGACTTCATATGCGCCTTAACTAATATCCGTATGCGTTTCGAATCCGTCCGGTTCGGTGCTAAAAATTCTTCACAACGTGTCCCAACTTGCACTCATAGTCCATTTGTGCGAAAAAAGTCAGAGAGTGAAACTGAGTGACAAACAACCCGAATGGACTTCATATGCGCCCTAAATAATATCCGTATGCTTTTCAAATCCGTCCGGTTCGGCGTTAAAAATTCATTATAACGTGTCCCAACTTGCACTCATTGTCCATTTGTGCGAAAAAAAGTCACAGAGTGAAACTGAGTGACAAACAACCCGAATGGACTTCATATGCGCCCTAACTAACATCCGTATGCGTTTCGAATCCGTCCGGTTCGGTGTTAAAAATTCTTCACAACGTGTCCCAACTAGCACTTCAAACACCATTCGTGCGAAAAAAGTCACAGAGAGAAACTGAGTGACAAACCCCCCTGAAAAGAATTCATATGCGCCCTAACTCATATTGGTATGCGTTTCGAATCCGTATGAGTCGGTGTTAATATTTCTTCACAACGTGTCCCAACTTGCACTAAAGACTCCATTCGTGCGAAAAAGGTCACAGAGTGAAACTGGGTGACAAACACCCCGAAAGGACTTCATATTCGCCCAAACTTACATACGTATGTGTTTCGAATCCGTGTGGTTCGGTGTTAAAAATTCCTCACAACGTGTCCCAACTAGCACTGCAGACACCATTTGTGCGAAAAAAGTCACAAAGTGAAACTGAGAGATAAACACCCCGAATGGACTTCATATGCGCCCTAACTAATATCCGTATGCGTTTCGAATTCGGTTCGGTGTTAAAAATCTTCACAACGTGTCCCAACTAGCACTGCAAACACCATTTGTGCGAAAAAAGTCACAGAGAGAAACTGAGTGACAAAACCCCCGAACGGACTTCTTATGCGCCCTAACTCATATTGATATGCGTTTCGAATCTGTACCAGTCGGGGTTAAAAATTCTTCACAACGTGTCCCAACTTGCACTTCAGACACCATTTGTGCGAAAAAAGTCACAGACTTAAACTGACTGACAAACACCCCGAATTGACTTCATATGCGCCCTGCTAATATTGGTATGTGTTTCTAATCCGTCCGAGTTGGTGTCAAAAATTATTCACAACATGTCCCAACTTGCACTGCAGACTCTATTCGTTGAAAAAAGTCACTGAGTGAAACTGAGTGACAAACACACCGAATTTACTTCATATGCGCCCTAACTCATATCGGTATGCATTTCGAATCAATGCGAGTCGGTGTTAAAAATTCCTCACAACGTGTCTCAACTTGCACTCATATGCCATTTGTGAGAGAAAAGTCACAGGGTGAAACTATGTGACAAACACCCCGAATGGACTTCATATGCGCCCTAACTAATATCCGTATGCGTTTCGAATCCGTCTGGTTCGATGTTGAAATTTCTTCACAGCGTGTCCAACTATCACTGTAGACACCATTTGTGCGAAAAAAGTCACAGAGAGAAACTGAGTGACAAACACCCCGAATGAACTTCATATGCGCCCTAACTCATATTATTGGTAGTAACGGTGTCTAATTGCAGTATATTCAAGATTTTGCTTGGTAAGGATAGAATTTGATGATTTTTTAGATTTAGCTTGTAGATTCATGTGTTCTTTCTATGTAAGGGTAGTAATGGGTTTTACTTGCATTAACACTAATTAATGCTATATGCTTGGCGTAGATAGATCGAAGATGGATGTACACTAAGAACCGTGTGAGTGCCGAGTACATTAATGGCATCTCCGCTTTTAGAAGAGCTGCAGAAGAGGATATGTTTAATAAGGGGGGCAGTTTATGTCTTGTCTGTGCATTGACTGTGAGAATCTGAACATGTTTCGAAACTTTGCGCAGATTGAAGCACACTTGATTATGAGGGGTTTCAAAATGGGGTATACATGTTGGACCAGTCATGGTGAAGAGCAGGAGATACAGGAAGCAGGTACTAACATGGTCAACGAAGTCAATGATATGTCGGATGGTCATATCGATTGTGGTTCGATGAGGATAGGTTGCGTGAAGATAATCAATCGATGTTTGCGATGTAGAAGGGAACCGTAACGATAGAGAATATGGTAAATTCCGGGGCTTGATGGAGGACTCGGAGAAACCTTTGTTCGCAGGCTGCAAGTCGAAATACACAAGGTTGTCATCCGTGCTTGAACTGCTGAAATTGAAAGCAAGCAACGGTTGGTCCGATAAGAGTTTCACAGCAATATTACGCTTATTGGCGACATGCTTCCCGAGGGAAACGAAAGGCCGACAACCACCTACAAAGCTAAGAAGGTTCTTTGTCCCTTGGGAATGGATGTAGAAAGAATACATGCATGTCCGAACGATCAGATCTGTGACCGCCAAGAGTACGCGAACTTGCACATATGTCCTGTGTGCAACGCATCCCGGTACAAGCGTAAGAGTCATTCGAATGATGAAAGTGAGGGCATCCAGGTGATGAAAGGACCTTCTGCTAAGGTGGCATGTATTTGCCTATAATTCCTCGTTTGAAGCGTTTGTTTGCGAACCCAAATGATGCAGAACTGTTGCGTTGGCACTTGGAGGAGCGTAAGAACGATGGAATACTAAGGCACCCTGCTGATTCCATCCAATTTAGAAACATCGATAGGAGGTTTCAAGAATTCGGTGAGGATCTGAGGAATATAAGGTTTGGATTGAGTATAGATGGAATGAATCCTTTCGGTAACATGAGTAGCCGGCATAGCACTTGGCCCGTGAATCTCTGTATCTACAACCTTCCTCCATGGTTGTGTATGAAGCGCAAGTACATTTTGTTGTTTGTACTTATCCAAGGACCGAAACAACTTGGGAACGATATTGATGTGTATCTAGACCATTGGTGGAAGATCTGAAAACACTATGGGTTCCCTGGTATGTGTATGGGATGCGCATAAACGAGAGAACTTCACTTTGCAATCGCCTTTTTCTCGCACCATAAATGATTACTCGCCCTTGGTAACCTATCGTGCCGTAATACAAAAGGAACCAAAGCTCGCACTCACCGCTAAACAATACCGAGAGTGTGTGGTCAATCACTCGCAAAAACTGCTTACATGCATCACAAGAGGTTCTTCTGAGGAATCACCCATACCGCAAAATGAAAAACAATTCGATGGAACGAACGAAGACGATTTAGCTGCAAAGCCTTTAAGTGGGATAGATATCCATGATATGGTTAAGAACTTGGATGTTGCGTTTGGAAAGGGGCGTAAATCGAGGTCCCGTGAGAAGAGCACGTGGAAGAAGAGATCAATATTTTGGGACCTACCTTATTGGGAGCACCTAGAAGTTCGGCACTGCATCGACGTGATGCATGTGGAGAAGAATGTCTGTGATTGCTTAATTGGTCTCTTATTGAATATTAAAGGAAAATCAAAGGACAGTATCAATGCATGCCTTGACTTGGTCAATATGGGCATAAGACCTGAGTTAGCAACGAAAGAGACAGATACAGGCCGAACATACTGCGAAACTGCTTGTTACACTTTGTCGAAGGCCGAGAGAACTGAACTGTGCCAGTGCTTGCATGGTGTGAAAGTTCCATCCGGTTACTCCTCTAACATCAAGAGACTTGTTTCGATGCAAGATTTGAAATTAGTTGGCATTAAGTCTCATGATTGTCTTGTGCTGATGACACAAATGCTCCCTGTGGCAATTAGAAGTATTTTGCCAGTCAAGGTCCGGAAGACAATCACGAGGCTGTGTTATTTCTTTAACACAATTGCTCAGAAGGTCATCGATCTTGAAGCACTAGATGCACTGCAGGCTAAGGTGGTGATGACTCTATGTAATCTTGAGATGTATTTCCCTCCATCGTTTTTCGATATCATGGTCCATCTCGTTGTTCACCTTGTGATAGAGATAAAGATATGCGGGCCCGTGTTCCTACGTAGCATGTACCCATTCGAGAGGTATATGGGAATTCTCAAGTCCTACGCACGGAATCGATCTCACGGAGGGTAGCATTGTCGAAGGTTATGCAACCGAAGAAGTCGAGAGTTCTGCGTTGATTACATGGCTCAGTCGAACCAAGAGGTGTGCCTCGATCTCGCCATGAGGGGAGACTCCAGGCATCGGGACCATCGGAAGAAAAGCAATCACGCTGATCCGACTTCCTATGCTCAAGCTCATTTCACGCTTTGCAACACATGGGTAGTATCCCCGACATCGACGAGCATAAGCATTGGCTACGGCAAGAGAATCGACACCGCAAGAGTGATCACGAGACAAAGATAACCTTTCGCTTTAACAGATGGTCAAGGAGCGACCCATCACGGGACCTCGTCAGGTGATACGCTCACATGGTTGGCAAAAGGGCCAACATTTACAGTTGTAACATGGAAAGGATACGACTTAAATGGGTACACATTTTACACGAGAGATCAAGATATGAAGAGCACAAACTAGAATAGCGGTGTACGCATAGATGCGTTCAACACCGTTGGGTCAACGAGGAGCTCCTACTATATGGGTTCATAGAGGAGATTTGAGAGCTCGACTATGTACTATTTAAGATCCCCTTATTTCGGTGTCGTTGGGTCCACCTCCAGCATGTGAAGGTTGACAAATACGGTGTCACTATTGTCGACCTCGCACGCGTCGGATACCAAGATGAACCATTCGTACTCGCTAACCAAGCTGTTCAAGTATTCTATGTAATCGACCCGTCCAACAAGAAGAGACATGTAGTTCTTCACGGAAAAAGGAGGATTGTCGGAGTAGAGAATGTAGTAGATGAGGAAGAATACAATCAATTCGAAGAGTTGCCTCCTATCGGAAAGAGCATCACAGTCCAGGAAGAACAACCCGAAGAAGCTAGCTACACACGCGTCGATCATCATGAAGGGCTAATTTTTATACAAAAGAATAAGCAAGTGGAGTTATGATTTTAAGTGTACTCTAGAAGATAATAGAGTTGTTTGTAATGAGATGCTCCAAATTAAAAACAACTTTGTGTATATATGCATATGATTTATTTAATATAGTTTCTTTCCTTTACTGATATTGCTCGCACAAACTGAAGTATACATTATGTCAAGAAGGCCAAACTTTGGATTTACCTTAGCAATGAAGGTCTGTGTCAATCTTCATCACAGACGGTTCTATAATAGAACCATCTGGTTTAGTTTATACCACAGACGGTTCTATACTAGAACTGTCTGTGATAAAACTATCCCAGATATGGGAGACCTATAAAAAGGCCACTTTGGCAGACCATTCATTCTCTACTCTTCCACTCACGCGCTCAAAACCCTAAGTATTCGTCTCCGCCCCAGCTCATCGACGCCTCCCATTCGCCGACGGCGCCCCCTCGTCGATCCCTCCCCCTCGCCGACGCAGCCCCCTCGCCGACACCTCCCCATCGATTTTCGCTCGGTATGTGCCGATAAGGGATGGATTCTTAGATCTATATATTAACGGTATAAATTCCTATGTAGTTCTGAGGTTGGTAAGAAAGCAAACATGAAAATAAGAAAAGATACTTGTTATGCCGCACCACCAAAATACTTATACTTGTATTCATGAATTCTTATGCTTATATTTTTTGTCATCATACGTGTTCGCTAATCTGAGCTAAAACCAACAGTCTGATCGTCATTCCAGCCTTTGGTGTTGTACAACTCGCTGCCAATGACATCTAGATCCAACCACATGCACGGTTCACCTCCCTATCACTGCCAAAGTGCCAATGTGCACTTTATCTCCGCTGACGATCTCCACATTTCGTCACCACATTGTCCTCATTTCCTATGGCCAGTGTACACGTCATTCTCTCCACCGATTGCTTGTGGCACACCTTGACCATGCTTTCTCCATTGGTGTGCATTAATGGCCCTTTTGCTATTCCTCAATCCATCCCTCATGAGGTGTATGACTGTCCATTAAGTGGTTGTGTTTATTTATGAGAGAAATTCACTTCGATTTAGCAACTACAACAAGATCTCGTTGTTCATTTTTGGGCATATTCGATTTAGCAACTACAACAAGATTACTCAAGCCAACTGTGCATGGTGTGATCCAGACTAGTGTCAGAGACCAAGTTAGACATTACTTATGAGAACTTATAACTAAAATATCATGAATTGCTTCTCTCAACTTACCTTCTCTAAACTACCTTTATACCCATTAAATAAAAGCAGCCATCAATTGGTAGCCTTCCATGTTTGTTTACTTTTCTTTCTGCAGTGCCACGACAACCAGCCTAGATTGCAAGATGGTGTCCCTCATTCGCCGTCTCAAGGATGTGATGAGTCACCAAAAGAAAAACTCCTTGAGGTCTAAGAGGAGCAAATAAAAGGCCCACGGAACAATATACCTTCACAAATGTTGATCGAAAGGATGGGGCCCCACCAACCAAGAAAGGTCAGGAATGCATTTAGGACATTGTGCGGATAGTCGCACGGAACGGGTCCCCATCACATGTCCATCCCGAAGTCACGATCGATGAGAGCCGCAACGACTTGGTGATGTAAATTATGTCTTCGCTCGATATCCGTAAGACTTTGTGATCTTAGTGCGACGGTATGCACTACTAGTGGCGGAAAGGCGAGAAGAATTTCAAGAGCACCCTTGTCAAGGAATATGTCAATAAGGACAGAATCCTTCTCTAAGTACGTGTTCATTATCGAGGATATATGGCAAAATTTTGTTGAGGCGAAGACGACGGATGAATTCGCAAGCGCCAAAGTGAAGCCCACAAGGCCCCGCAGTAAGGAGCACCCACCCCACAGACTTGGCATCACTGGGCACGCGGGAAGAGGGACCAATGGGAGAGGGAGGACGAGGAGCTGTGTGCCATTTGCATGTATCGTTGACCGACGCGCCAGAGACTGGCTGAGAGCAAGGTCAAGTGCAACGTCTTCGGCACCGTCTCCTTTACAAACCCCGCGGACGAGGAAGTCTGCCTACGACTGGCAAGATATCGGACTTCCAATTTTGTACGTAATTAGTCCGTAATTTCGTAAGTGAATTAACTTTTCGAGATCTTGCAGGTAGCGTTGAGTACACAATCTGCCGAGGGCACTTTTTTGCCAGATAGGGAGAAAGATGTACTCTCCACAGCCTTGGGAAACAAGGAACACCCTGGTCGCACACGAGGCGTTGGGGGTTTTTGTTCCCTGGAAGTCAGGATTTCCAGGCGACTCAGACAAATACCGCAATAGGAAGATAACCAAAGCAGAGCAAGAGGAACTACTGGTACAAAGGATTGAGGAAATACTAAGAGAAAAATTCAACAATAAGATAAAAAGCCTCGAGGAAAGGCTCAATAATCACCTGCAGAAGTCCTGATGTATGTGGGCAATCGCCCCACTACCAAAAAGAGCAGTGTCGTCCGCCACTCCCACAAATTAACATGGGAAATCTCCGTCTGTGACATCAAGGTACTTATATATATGTCTTGAATGCTCCATACAAATAGTCATGGACGCAGAGCTAATCGTGTACCGCTATGTAGGTGGCCACGCGTGCACTCTCCAAGTGAGACTTGTCCATGGTGCCACCGTTATTCTGGCCGCCTGGGGTCGCGATCCGCTTATTGAAGGGGTCTGGTGCACGGCACCCTTATGGCACAGGGATTCACGAAGGTTAGTGTGGACGGTGTAAACGATAATTTCAAGACCGTCCCACTTCCGATGCCCCCAAATGACGAGATTGTGACACTGGGGGACGCCATTCACAGTTTTATCCAGTGGCCTAGCAGCGACATCTCCCTGAACGCCCATCCTCCATCACCGGAGCTTCCCCAACTGCCTGAGCCAGATGATGCACCTCCGCAGAGCACCAAATCGGCTCCCGTGCCCCCTGCATCAAAGGACATTCAGTTGAATGGTGCCCACTCGTCGCCCGTGCAGACTCCTTATGGTAGAAAAAAAGTCAAGGGCAAAGCAAAGCAGATAACGAAGAAATTGGACTATCCAATTGCCCCCCTGGCCCGAGTATACCAGCTAGGAGAGCCTTTTGTAATAGGAGAGCGCATGAAGAACCTTTCTATTGCTTGCGTCAGATTGCAGAATTGGTGCATGCAACAAGCTAAAAAGCCAGTGCAAGACCGCATAACGAGTATATCGGTCAGTTTCAAGTATGAACATCTATTCAATGAGTCATCGGGGGGATTCTTCATAGCTGACTTCAATGACCTTTTTGACGTTTTCAAGCTCGATGCCCTCGACGCCGCGCTCTTGAGATGCTGGACATTGTAAGTGTGTGCATTCACATTCTACATTCGTATAATATCGATAAAAGTCATATATATATATGACTCAATGCTTTCGTATATTTAGATACATGATCCAGTAAGCAAGGAAGAACAAACAACCGGTGGGTTTCCTGGACCCACACATAGTCTCCAAGCAAACAATGGACAAAGATTACGGATTTGTCGATAAATACGTCGGAGAGGCCTTGGCGACCCAAAAAGATAAAGAGTTCATACTTTTACCCCACAACCCAGGGTAAGTGCTAGTTTGTTTTGCACTATGCTCGCAACTCTGTTCTGTTAATTGACCATGCCGACATACATGTGTAGGTTTCATTGGGTGCTCATTGTAATTCATCCATCGATGAATCAGGTTATTTACCTTGATTCCTTACAGAGTGGTAGCCACGACTTACAACCTATCGCAAAATTAATCACTAGGTAATTAATCATGTTTCCTCCAAAGATAACATAGTCATGTAGGTTGTTCAAACGTGTATGTTTCTCCGGAATAGCCGAGGCTAACCTATTGCAATCACGTAAGCTGCTCAAAGTGTACAAATATTATGGAGGGCCTTCTAGCAAGGACAGTATGAAAGTGAATCACGATTTTAAGTTTCCGGTAACCGCTGTACACAATAATCCAATGTAAACTATGTAATAATGATTCTGAAACTAACCAAATCTATATTTGCAGTGCCACCAGCAGGGAAAGGGAAATAACCATTGTGGATTTTACGTTTGCCACAACATGGAACACCTTGTCACTAAGACAACACCCAATCGGGTAACAACTGCGTTGGAAGAGGCCGATCTGGAGCGAATTCGAGGACAGCTTTGTGCCTTCTTGCTCACCAAGTTTACACAAAAAGGCGAGTTCCACGCTGCAGATAACTTGAGGAGTCGATTTTTCTAAATTACCATTTGGGTTAATTGTCAAACTTGTGTTGTGGATTTGTAAATTGTAGTTGTGTATTCGATTAATTGGTTAATGCTATTGAGTTACATTTGGTTAATATATCTAAGTTCATTTCTGAAATGGTTGTAATGTTTTTGTAACATGAGTTTAGTTATTCTGTAATCTGCTTTTTTCTAGAGGGCGTGGCTAGCATTTCCTGAGGCTAGCCAATAAATAGATTAATGGTTGCCTGTTGGAAGTCTTATCACAGACGGTTTTTAATTAAAACCAGTCTCTGATATAAAGATGTACCAGACGGTTTCAAACAAAAACCGTCTGTGATATCATCACATCACAGACGGTTTTCAACTAAAACCGTCTGTGATGTAATGATGTAACAGACGGTTTCAAACAAAAACCGTCTGTGATATCATAACATCACAGACGGTTTTTAAATAAAACATTCTGTGATATGAAAATATCACAGACGGTTTGCCGTAACATCACTGACACATGGTTACAGACAGTCCGGGAAACCGTCTGTGATGACAGTTCCGAACCGTATGTGATAAGCTTTTCTGTAGTAGTGAATTTGGTAAGGAGACATCTTAGTAGTGGAATGCATTGAACGGTTGTAAGCAAACTCAATATGAGGTAAACATTCTTCCCACATTTTTAGATTTGTTTTCAAAATAGCTCGAAGCATTGTAGATAAAATTCTATTAACAACTTCAGTTTGCCCATCGGTTTGGGGGTGGCATGTGGTGCTAAAAAGTAATTTGGTTCCCAATTTATTCCACAAAGTTTTCCAGAAATGACTAAGAAATTTTGCATCACGGTCGGAGACTATGGTATTTGGAACACCATGCAAACGAATAATCTCACGAAAGAATAAATTAGCAACATGGATGGCATCATCGCTCTTGTGACATGGTATGAAATGTGCCATTTTAGAAAATCGATCAACAACCACAAAGACACTATCTCTCCCCTTCTTAGTTCTAGGCCATCCTAAAACAAAATCCATTGAAATGTCCAACCAAGGGGCATGAGGAACAAGTAGAGGAATATACAAACCATGGGGTTCAAGCCGTGATTTTGCACGTTGACAATTGGGGCAGCGAGCAATAAACCTCTCCACATCTCGCCTCATCTTTGGCCAAAAGAAGTGATCAGAGCTTCAGTCTTTTTGACTCCAAAATGTCCCATGAGTCCACCACTATGTGCTTCCTGTAACAACAAAAGACGAACAGAACTAGCTGGAATGCATAGCTTGTTAGCACGAAACAAGAACCCAACATGCAGGAAAAACTTTGCCCATGCTTTCCCATCCTTGCAATTCAGCAATACATCCTTAAAATTAGGATCAAACATAGCTCCTTTATAGTTTCAAGCCCAAAAATCTTGAAATCAAGTTGTGAAAGCATAGAGAATCGGCGAGACAAAGCATCTGCAATTACATTTTCTTTCCCCTTTTTATGTTTCATAACATAAGGGAAAGACTCAATGAATTCAACCCACTTAGCATGTCGACGATCAGATTTGATTGGCTTTGAATATGCTTTAAAGATTCATGATCGTAATGAATGATGAATTCTCTAGGCCATAAATAATGCTGCCATGTTTCTAGGGTGCGGACCAAAGCAAGTAATTCTTTGTCATAAGTGGAATAATTCAGACTAGCACCATGCAATTTTTCACTAAAATATGCTCTTGGTTTGCCTTCTTGCAAAGCAAAGACACCACCCAGTCCAATTCCACTGCATCACATTCCAACTCAAACATCTTATTGAAATCAGAAGTCAAGTAATGGTGCGTTAGTCAACTTATCTTTCAAAATCATGAAGGCCTCTTCTTGTGGTGGTCCCCAAGTGAACGGAACACCCTTCTTTGTGAGCTCATTCAATGGAGCAAAGAATGGTGTCAAATTGCGAACAAATCTGCGATAAAATCCAAAGAAGTCCTAGGAAACTCCGAATCTGCGTGACAGTGGTCGGAGTTGGCCAGCTCTGAATTGCATCAATCTTGGCATGATCCACTTCAACACCTTGAGCTGTGACAACATAACCAAAAAAAGAAACACGGTTTGTGCAAAAGTTGCACTTGTCCAGATTTCCAAACAAACGTGCATTACGTAAAGCATCAAGAATAGTACGTAAATGATCAAGATGATCCTCCAATGATTTGCTATAAATCAAGATATCATCAAAATAGACAACCACAAATTTGCCTATGAAAGCACACAGAACTTCGTTCATAAGTCTCATGAATGTGCCAGGTGCATTTGTTAACCCAAAAGGCATAACTAACCATTCGTACAAACCAAACTTTGTTTTGAAAGCTGTTTTCCATTCATCCCCCAACTTCATACGAATCTGATGATACCCACTACGCAAATCAATCTTAGAGAAAAGGATTGCACCACTTAATTCATCAAGCATATCATCTAATCGAGGAATGGGGTGGCGATATCTGATTGTAATGTTGTTAATAGCGCGACAGTCAACACACATACGCCATGAACCATCTTTCTTAGGCACAAGAAGAACAGGAACAGCACATGGGCTAAGAGATTCACGAACATACCCCTTATCAAGCAATTCTTGTACTTGGCGCTGAATTTCTTTTGTCTCCTCCGGGTTGGTGCCATATGCAGCGCGGTTTGGTAGTGAAGCACCTAGAATAAGGTCAATCTGGTGCTCAATTCCTCGGAGGGGAGGAAGACCTACTGGTACGTCCTTTGGAAAAACGTCGGAGTACTCCTGCAAAAGGTTAGTGACCGAAGGAAGCATATCATCCAAAGAAAACAGAACTGGAGTGCACATAAAAGCATAGCCATCCAATGAATTATCAACCAAATCATCCAAATCTACTTTAGTAGCTAGCAAAACAGGACCCTTTAATTTAATTTCATTTGGTGTTGTATGAGAGTGTGAGTGTTGTTGCTGAAACTCTTTTTGTAACACATGTTCTGCAGTAGGAGGGTGTGCTTGAGTTTTCTCGCTATTGGTTCTAGCAAGTTCATCTTTGATAATTTGTTCTGGGGTCATGGGATGCAACACAATTTTCTTGCCCTTGAAGAAGAGGGAATATTGATTAGTGCGACCAGTGTGCACACAATCAGTATCGTATTACCATGGTCGACCTAGTAACGTAGAGCATGCTTGCATGGGCACAACATCACAATCGACATAGTCATTGTATGAACCCATAGCAAATGTTACGCGAACTGAACTTGTGACTTTCAGCTTACCACTTTGTTTTAACCATTGGATGTGGTAGGGGTGAGGGTGTGGACGAGTTGGTAGAGCTAGCTTTTCCACCATATCGGTACTCGCCAAATTGTTACAGCTGCCACCATCTATGATGATGCGAACGAAGAGACGCTTCACCACTACTTTGGTCCAAACAAATTATGGCGTTGATTCTTATCTGCTGTGGCTATTTGAGTACTTAGCACACGCTGTACTACAATACTCAAAAACATATCCAAGCATCGGCAAAGAACATGTACTTCTTGATCCTCATGTCCTGCAGTTGTTAGTTGCAAGCATGGCATATGTTTCATCATCAAAATCACTTGTCGAAGTCATACTCACCATTGTCAAGCAAAGAAGAAGACTCTCTTGTTGGGGCAATCACGTATCACATGTCCATATCCCTTGCGCGGTGGCATTGATATCTCTAGTGCGCCCGGATGAAACAACCGAAGTACTGATGTTGTCCCATGATGAGCAGCCTTTGGTGTTGCAGAAGCTTGTAGTGTTGGAGGGGACACCAACACAAAGTTGCTTGTTATTTGTGGAAGAAGGTGTAGCCAGTTGGAAATCGGTGTGGTGGCGAGCGAGGCTTCCAAGAGCTTGTGCGACTGCAGAAAATGTAGTTCGCTCCTTGTTTGACGCCCCGCACTTCACATTCATCTTTACATGCAAGATGAAACAATCGAGTAATATTATTGTACTCCTTATAATCAAGAACATCCTGAATTTCACGGTTTAGACCCCCCAAAAACTGTGCCATAGATGCATCATTATTTTCAACTAAACCACAACGCAACATACCAACTGCAATTCTGAAAATATTCTTCCACGATTTTGAACCTTGGTATAGGCGTTGTAGTTTGTTAAGCATGTCACGAGCATAGTATGATGGAACAAATCGTGTCGCATGAGCAATTTTAAAGCAGCCTGTGATGTGGGTATGTTATTAGGGTGCATAGTGCAATGTTCTCGCCACCATAGAGATGCAAAATCAGAACTCACTAGTAGCGATCTTAACTCGATTATTTATAGGCACATCATGGCATGCAAACTTTTGATCAACAGCTAGCTCCACCAAGATAAGCATCAGATTATATTTACCATTGAATGACGGTATAGTGAATTTAATCTTAGCAAAAGAATCATCCTGATCACGTACCTCACGTCGGTGTTGTTGCTGATTTTGCCCTCGCTGATTTGCAGGCCGCCGCCGATGATCCCGAGCATTGTTGTTATGGGAAGTTCATCATGCTCGATGATCGCCGAGTAATCAAGATCATCATGGTCATCAACCTCATTGTGGACAAGTTGATTCTGCATAACATTAGCAACCTGTTTGGAAGAGCTTGAAGTTGTGTCATGATGTTAGTCAAAGAGTCGCTGGTGGTGGTTTGGGCGGTCTTCATCTCCGTGAGTGTCGCACTTATTGCAACTGGGTGCTCTCAAGCTGTCCCAAACGCCATTGGTTGTGCGAATATCATCGCCGAGTCCTTCTACCGCAATCGCACTTGTCGCCGAAATGTTGTATAATGCCCGTGTTCGAGGAGAATGCACCGCCCTCGTGGCATTTTCATCTCAAGAGCCTGTCATTGTGAATACAAAATAGGGAAAAACACAAGTATGTCGTGCAACTAATAGGATGTGGTTCTGCTCAGATCACAACTCTAAAACCGTTATCAAGATCTTACCGCCTTACCATGCAAACAGGGGTGATCTGCATCCAAAGGGTATAACCGTGAAGATTGGATGGAGCGATTGCCGCGACACAAACCAGTTCGTTGTAGAAATCAGGTGGTCTGTAGGAAGTTGTACTTTGTAGCAAGGATAGGCACAATCAAATCAAGAAATGCAAGTTGAATAAATGTTCAAAACATGCCCACAAGTTGTCGATCTAAACAAGGTGAGAAACGCTTCAATAGGGTTGCACGCAAAGACAAATGGGACCTGATGCAAGGAAGGAAGAATCTCAGATCAAGTACTAGGAGAGACGCTAGCAGTGCTACTTGAAGCCGATGTTAGGGCACCGATTGTTCACAAGACGTGGAGCACACGTAAAAGAAACGAATGCAATGTAAACAGCCCCTAGCTTAAGTAGAAAGCAACACTAGTCTCAAACGATGAAAGGATTTTTTTGGTGGTATGTGTGGGTACTCAAACTAAAAGTAGAACTGGGTAAAGTGTAGGAAGTGAAAGTGTCACCGCAAGGGAAAAACGACAGGGGTAAAAAGGTAAAAAGAAGATACTCTCTCTCTCTCTCTCTAAAGTATGGAAGCTCAAAGTTTCTGTCAAAATTTGGAGATTGGATCAAGAAAGGTAGAAAGTTATGGAACAATCAGGACGCACTATATTTGTGATGTGTTTCCCTTTTTCCCTCCTGCTGTTGGATGCTATCTAGGTGCGACTTTTTCTTTCCCTGTTTTGTTTTTTTTTTTGCAACTTGCCTTTTACTGTGTATCATGCTGATCCTTGATTGCTCCAAACATGGAAGAACAAAAAGACAAGAAGGAAACTATGCTGGGCGGAGGAGGCTTTCTTTTCAGCGAGCTACACAGGATATTTTGTGAAACCAAACTTTCCTTAATTACGAAATGAGTTGTGCGGTTCTACTGGAAATGGAGTTGATGGCTGATGAACAGGGTAAAATAAAATGGAAAAGCGACCAGCAACATAGAACAATGATGAACACAAACTCAACAATGCAAATTACTGAAATAAAAAATGCAGTGGCACAACGGTCTTGGACAGATAGTTCTAACCCTGTTGTGCTTGTTTTTTTTCGTTTTATGTGGACTATAGGAATGAAAAGTAACTACGAAGTATGGAGGAATCTCACCGAGCAACCTGAAATCTGATACCACTGATAGGCTTGAAGTGCCCGATCTTTCGGTGAGAGGGTAACTATCGATTGGAGGAGGCGACTCTCGCGATCCGACTACGAACGAACAAGTCGTGGCGCCTTAGCAATCGCGGAACCAACTCCAAATGGTTATTGACCTCACTGAACAAAGAAGATCAACCTGAACACGAGGTTCAAATCCTGCAAGCAATCGACGGACAAGCAAGAACAAGATGTAGGCAAACCGAATTCACTTAAATTGGGGTTCACAATGCTGTCTTACATGTGGTCGCTGGACACAACTGAAGAACAAAGTTTGCACAATAGCTAAACTGAAACAAAAGAAAACCCACCCACAAAGGGAGGTTCGGCCTAGGCTAAATAGGGGAAGGAAGAGGGAAATTCGGCCAGCAGCAAAGGCAGGACGCAATTTCCTCTATTCCTTTCCTTGTTTGAGTAAGACTATCTTTATTACATGGGCCCAGCCTCAAGATTTGGTGTGCAGCACCCTATTCATCTTCTTGCCCTTATTCTGGACCTTCATTCCTAAGTAGGAGGACGTAGTTCAGTTCACGTGCACGAGCTCGAGTCATCGGTCCTTGCATCATTGTTGGAGGTGTTGAAGAAGTGGGTGTTGTGGTTGAATATGAAGAAGTGATGTCCTCATCATGTTGTCTATAGTGCAAGTTGGGACACGTTGTGAAGAATTTTTAACACCGAACTGAACGGATTCGAAACGCATACGGGAAATTAGTTAAGGCGCATATGAAGTCCATTTCGGGTATTTGTCACACAGTTTCACCCCGTGACTTTTTTCGCACGAATGTGCTGTGAGTGCAAGTTGGGACACGTTCTGAGGTATTTTTAACAAGATGGAAAACGTTGTGACGAATTTTTAACACAACTCAGACATATTCGAAACGTATACCGGTATGAGTTAGGGTACATATGAAGTCCATTCTGGGTGTTTGTTACTCAGTTTCACGCTGTGACTTTTTTCGCACGAATGGAGTCTGCGGTGCTAGTCCCAACCCGTTGTGAAAAATTTTAACACCGAACCGGACAGATTCGAAACGCATACGTATAATAGTTAGGGCGCATATGAAGTCCATTCGGGGTGTTTGTCACTCAGTTTGACTCTGTGACTTTTTTTAGCACGAATTGAGTCCGCAGTGCAAGTTGGGACACGTTGTGAGCTATTTTTAACACCGACTCGGATTGATTTGAAAAGCATACCGATATGAGTTAAGGCGTATATGAAATCCATTCGGTGTGTTTCTCCCTCAGTTTCAGTGACTTTTTTTCACACGAATGGAGTCTGCAGTGCAAGTTGGGACACGTTGTGAGGTATTTTTAACACCGACTCGAATTGATTCGAAAAGCATACCGATATGAGTTAGGGTATATATGAAGTCCATTCGGGGTGTTTGTCACCCAGTTTCACTCTGTGACTTTTTTCGCGCGAATGGAGTCAGCAGTGCAAGTTGGGACACGTTCTGAGGTATTTTTAACAAGATGGAAAACGTTGTGAGGAATTTTTAACACAACTCAGACGTATTCGAAACGCATATCGATATGAGTTAGGGCACATATGAAGTCCATTCGGGGTGTTTGTTACTCAGTTTCACGTTGTGACTTTTTTCGCCCGAATGGAGTCTGCGATGCAAGTTGGGACCCATTGTGAAGAATTTTTAACACCAAACCAGACGGATTCGAAATGCATACGTATATTAGTTAGGGCACATATGAAGTCCATTCGGGGTGTTTGTCACTCAGTTTGACTCTCTGACTTGTTTTGCACGAATGGAGTTTGCAATGCAAGTTGGGACACGTTGTGAGGTATTTTTAACACCGACTCGGATTGATTTGAAAAGCATACCGATATTAGTTAGGGCGCATATGAAGTCTATTCGGGGTGTTTGTTCCTCAGTTTCAGTGACTTTTTTCGCACGAATGGAGTCTGCAGTGGAAGATGGGACACGTTGTGAGGTATTTTTAACACCGACTCGGATTGATTCGAAAAGCATACCTACCGATATGAGTTAGGGCGCATATGTGGTCAATTCGGGGTGTTTTTCACTCAGTTTCACTCAGTGACCTTTTTTCCCACGAATGTAGTCTGTAGTGCAAGTTGGGACACGTTCTGAGGTATTTTTAAAAAGATGGAAAACGTTGTGAAGAACTTTTAACACAACTCAGACGTATTTTCTGGACTCTAGGAAGAACAAAATCAAACAACTAAACAAGATACAAGAACTCACCGGTCAACCGTTGCTCTGATACCAAATGATGCGCACAAGACGGCCCGATCTTCCGTTGAGGGGAAAATTTCGATTAGGCAGAGGATGACTTTGACGATCCGGCTACGAACCACACAAGGATAAGCGCCCGCAATCGCTAAATGACACTCCTAGTTGTTATCAACCGTGCCGAAGCCCGGATGACCTGACCACGAAGGTCTATTCTTGCAAGCAATCGAAGAACCAGCAAGAACAAGGATAAAGTTCCACACATGGGGCAACTAAACTTAACATAACCTAAGGAGATATATAGGGGGCTTGTACAAAATATATAGCCAAGGATGGCTGCTAGGAGTTGGTCTCACGCCACTTTAATTACATGGGAACTCAGTCCAAAATTATGGTGGCACAACACCCTAAAAGACTGAGACCGTCACACCGTTTTGACTGATGTGGCCAGCTCGAGTGGAATTTGATGATGAGACTGGATCCGTTGGAAAGATCATGAATTTATCTTTTAATCAAGTACTCACTCATCCTGAACGATCTTCGTATGCAAAAGTTATGGCCAGTTGAAGGTGGACTGCTCCTGGGTGGACGTTTTGGCTTCCTTCTCGGGAATACCTTGTACTCTAGCTTGTAGTGATGAGGAATGATGTCGTTGCAGCTCTAAGCCTTGATTCCTAAGCACAAGCACATTATTATGTAGTTGTCTGTCCTCTAAAATATAATTATGCCACCCGAGAAACGAGTTCACCTGTTGATTTAGCTGCCGTGCGCATGCCCTTGTGATAGGACTTTGCATAGGAGGTGGTGGAGGTGAGGTCTTGGGTGTATCCGACATAGTGATGTCCTCATCAGACACGTTGTGAGGAGTTTTTAAGACCGACTCGGATTGATTCGAAAAGCATACCGGTTTGAGTTAGGGCGCATATGAAGCCCATACGGGGTGTTTGTCACTCAGTTTCACTCTGTGACTTTTTTTCGAAGGAATGGAATCTGGAGTGCAAGTTGGGACACGTTGTGAGGTATTTTTAACAGGATAGAAAATGTTGTGAGGAATTTTTAAGACCAACTCAGACGTATTCGTAACGCATACCGATATGATTTAGGGCTCATATGATATCCATTCGGGGTGTTTGTTAATCAGTTTAACTCTGTGACTTTTTTCGCACGAATGTAGTCTGCGGTGCAAGTTGGACACGTCGTGAAGAATTTTTAATACCGAACCGGATGGATTCGAAATGCATAAGTATATTAGTCAGGGCGCATATGCAGTCCATTCGGGGTGTTTGTCACTCTGTTTCACTCTGTGACTTTTTTCATGGAAATGATGTCTGCCGTGCAAGTTGGGACACGTTGTGAAGAATTTTTAACATCGAACCGGACAGATTCGAAACGCATACGGATATTAGTTTGGGCGCATATGAAGTCCATTCGGGGTGTTTGTCACTCAGTTTCACTCTGTGACTTTTTTTTGCACAAATGTTGTCTGCAGTGCAAGTTGGGACACGTTGTGAAGAATTTTTAACACCGACTCGGATTGATTCGAAAAGCATACCGATATGAGTTAGGGCGCATATGAGGTCCATTCGGGGTGTTATTCACTAAGTTTCACTCTGTGACTTTTTTTCGCACGAATGGAGTCTGCAGTGGAAGTTGGGACACGTTCTGAGGTATTTTTAACAAGATGGAAAACGTTGTGAGGAATTTTTAACACAACTCAGACGTATTTTCTGGACTCTAGGAAGAACACAATCAAACAACTAAACAAGATACAAGAACTCACCGGTCAACCGTTGCTCTGATACCATATGATGCGCACAAGATGGCCCGATCTTACGGTGAGTGGATAATTTCGATTAGGCAGAGGAAGACTTTGATGATCCAGCTACGAACCACACAAGGATAAGCGCCCGCAATCGCTAAACCACACTCCTAGTTGTTATCAACCGTGCCGAAGCCCGGATGACCTGACCACGAAGGTCTATTCTTGCAAGTAATCGAAGAACCAGCAAGAACAAGGATAAAGCAAACACACGAACTGAGGTTATGAACTTGTTTACTGCTGCTCTAGCCGAGTCAGGAGAACAAGGTTAAAGTTCTACACATGGGGCAACTAAACTTAACAAAACCTAAGGAGATAGATAGGGGGCTTGTCCAATATATATAGCCAAGAATGGCTGCTAGGAGTTGATGTCACGCCACTTTAATTACAAGGGAACTCAGCCCAAAATTATGGTGGCACAGTACCCTAAAAGACTGAGACCGTCACACCGTTTTACTGCTGTGGCAAGCTCGAGTGGAATTTGATTATGAGGCCAGATCCGTTTGAAAGAGCACGAATTTATCTTTTAATCAAGTATTCACTCCTCCCGAACGGACTTCTTATGCAAATGTTATGGCCAGTTGAAGGTGGACTGCTTCTGGGTGGATGTTTTGGCTTCGTTCTCGGGAATACCTTGTACTCTAGCTTGTAGTGATGAGGATTGACGTCGTTGCAGCTCTAAGCCATGATTCCTAAGCACAAGCACATTATTATGCAGTGGTCTATCCTCTAAAATATAATTATGCCTCCCGAGAAACGAGTTCACCTGTTGATTTAGCTGCCGTGCGCGTGCCCTTGTGATAGGACCTTGCATAGGAGGTGGTGGAGGTGAGGTCATGGGTGTATCCTCATCATCCTCCCCTTCTTGCATTTGAGTCGTCCTCGACTCAAGCTCATCGTTCTCTCCAAAATATGTCTTCAAATCTGAAATGTTAAAAGTGGGACTAACCCCAAAATCTGCACGTAACTCAAGTTTATAAGCATTATCATTAATTCGTTCAAGCACTTTGAAAGGACCATCAGCTCTTGGCATTAATTTTGACTTTCGCAAGTTAGGAAATCTTTCTTTCCGCAAATGCAACCAAACAAGATCACCAGGTTCAAATGTCAACTCCTTTCTACCATGGTTACCAGCAACCCTATATTTCTCAGTCATGCGCTCTATATTTTCTTTTGTGGTCTTATGCAATTTAAGAACAAATTGAGCACGTCTCTTTGCATCAAAGTTTACCTTCTCCGAAGATGGCAAAAGCAATAGATCAATTGGAGCATGAGGGTTAATGCCATACACAACCTGAAATGGAGTCATTTTTGAAGGGAAACGCGGTATGCTACGCTAGCACAAAAAAAAACTACGCGCAAGAACCGTAAAGCTACTCGCAAGAAGGATAATAGATAAGATTACCACTAGACGCGCAGCTGCGGAATCCTTCGCGTGTCGATGTAGTGGTTCGTCCTCGCCGCGATCGTTGCGCCGATGTAGTGGATCGTCCTCGCCCGCCGTGGATCGCCCTCCCACGCCGCAGCCGCAGCAGCGGCCACCGCAGAGTCCACACGCCCAGAGATGGAACACCGTGCGTCGGTGTGCAAGCACCTAGTCGCTCGGCAGGGGGCGAGAGGAGGAGGCTAGGGTTTCAAGTGAATCAAACCTAAACCGTGGAAAGCACACCTGCGCCTCCTCCTCCCTCCTTATATAGCCACGAGATGAAACCCCAAACCAGGCCCACCAAAGATGCTAAGCCCACGAGGTTCATTAATTACGGATCCAATCCAAATTAATGCGCCCCAGCCCATTAAGTGTGTGACCTGCAGGTTCACATACGCTTGGACATGGATTCGAAAACTCCTTTTCAATCCAATAGTTGGTAGCGGCTTCTTGCAAAGTATGCCAACTCCCAAACATCTTGTGATCAAATCGAATGTAACCTATCAAAAGAACTCATGTAATAATCCCTTTGCCAAGTATATGAAGATTGATCTCAAGGCGAGAAGCATGTCATCCTTTGATGATTCAATCCATCTCTCGTATCCGTGATATATTAATAAGTTGTGATTGACTCTCAATCACGGCATGGCCATGCACTTTCTTAATCATATCACACGAGTGGCCTTGTCATATATCTCCGTTTCATTGGAGTGGCACATTCCATCTTGATTTGCTCACTTCCCTCGCACGTTTCATAGTAAACATGAAAGCTACCTTTATAACTATCCGGTTAGGAAGTAGTGTTTGATAGCCCCAAGGAAAACTATTACACATGTAGGGAATATGACAATCTCAGGTCTAAGGATCATACATCTTCTAGGTATGAGATACACTGATGACACATAAGAATGAAACATTCTCGCAGTGTCTCATAGCGGGTCTATCTAACCCATGTTCTTCAACATGGTCCACAATGTAGAGATGATATCTCCATATCCCATGATCTATGAAGCATGATCATCGATCACTACATGTGCTGATCTATTCATCGTAGTCCTATACGATGATATCCGATCAGAGATATTTATCGAATTACATCATTAAGTAAAGAGCTTCATAATCAAGTCACATACTTGTTGATCAATACAATGATATACATTCATTGGACCAATAATCATATTATTATTCATAAACATAGTCATGTTACAATCATCTAAATGATTGCCTCAAGGGCATAACACTAACAATTTTTGTGGTAGAGTGCAATGTACGATTATAAGCAAACTCCACATGAGGTAGGCACTCTTCCCACATTTTCAAATTCTTCTTTAGAACAGCCCTCAACATGGTTGAAAAGGTTCGATTCACCACTTCAGTTTGGCCATCGATTTGAGGGTGACATGTGGTAGAGAACACTAGCTTTGTCCCTAATTTGCTCCATAAAGTTCGCCAAAAGTGCATCTCTCAAAGCATTAAAAACATCACGTAAGTGTTCAGTATGTTCAGAAAAAGACTTGCTATATATCAAAATGTCATCAAAGTAGACCACCACAAATTTTCCAATAAAAGTGCGCAAAACTTCATTCATCAATCGCATAAATGTGCTACGTGCATTAGTCAAACCGAAAGGCTTACTAACCACTCATACAAGCCAAATTTAGTTTTGAACGTTGTTTTCCATTCATCCCCAAGTTTCATTCTAATGTGGTGATATCCACTTCTCAAGTCAACTTTCGAAAACACAATAGAGCCACTCAGTTCGTCTAGCATATCATCCAACCTTGGAATAGGGTGACGATACCTAATAGTTATATTATTGATAGCTCTACACCCACACACATTCTCCATGATCCATCTTTCTTAGGCACTAAAAGCACAGAACAAAGACAAGGACTAAGGCTTTGTGAACGCACCCTTGTCGAGCAAGTCTTGCACTTGACGTTGTATCTCCTTAGTCTCCTCTGGATTGGTCCTATATGCTGCTCGGTTTTGTAATTTTGCTCCTGGAATCAAGTCAATTTGATGTTCAATTCCCCTCAAAGGTGGCAGCCCTGGGGGTACCTCATTTGGAAACACATCCTCATACTCGTGCAAAAGGTTAGCAATAGTAGAAGGCAAAGAAACAAGTATATTTTCGAATGAAAACAAAGTCTCTTTGCAAATCAAAGCATAGCTTCCAACATTACATTCTTTCATGTCAATTAAATCAGATTTTGTAGCTATCATGACAGTACCCTTTAACTTGATTTCAGCTCTCTTAGAATTGGATTCTTTCTTCTTTGGTTGTGCTAATTCTTTGGTTCTAATCTGATTTTCACTTTTAGCACTCTCCTTCTCTCTTTCAGCTTTCTCTAAGTCATCTTTCAAAATTGCAGCGGGGGTCATGGGAAGCAAAACAATTTTCTTTCCTTTATGCATAAAAGTGTATTGGTTAGTTCTACCATCATGAGAAGCATTTTTATCATATTGCCAAGGTCTACCTAACAGCAAAGAGCATGCTTGCATAGGTACAACATCGAAATCAGCATGATCATGATAAGAACCAAGAGAAAAGTGCAATCTCACCATTCTTGTTACCATCAATTTTCCACTTGAGTTGAACCATTGAATGTGGTAGGGATGTGGGTGTTGTGTTGTGGTCAAGGAAAGCTTCTCAACCATCTCCATGCTTACAAGATTATTGCAACTCTCTCCATCAATGATAACTCGCACTGAACGCTCATTGATGACAAATTTTGTTTGGAACAAGTTATGGCGTTGATTCATTCAAGACTCTCTATTTGCACACTAAGGACACGCTTCACAATGATGCGCATGTATCTTTCTCAAATTTCAGCACCCAAATGCTCCTCCTCATGTTCACCCCTTGATCTTCACCGCGAGGTCAAGAATAACTAAAGCAAAATCTTCTTCAACATCACATGCGTATGTACTCACCATCTTCCGAACAATTAAAGCACGCGACTTGGACAATCACGCATCATGTGTCCAAATCCTTTGCATCGATGGCATTGCACGTCGCGTATGCGAATTGTGGATCCATTTGAAGAAGAACTCTTTGTGGAAGCTTATGCAGTGGTTGTTTTTGTGTCGGAGACATGTGATGGAGTGGAACTAGAGGCGCAGGCGCCACGGTTGGAGGGTGGAAGTGCTCGTCCCAAGTAGTGGATGGAGCCTTTACTTGCACTTGGCTTGGTCGTGACGAAGAAGAGCCTCCAAAGTTCTCTCTCAACTTGGAATGTCGTCCCTGTACTTCCCTTTCAGCTTTGCAAGCAAGATGAAATAAACGAGTGACAGAGTTGTATTCTTTATAATCAAGTATGTCCTGAATTTCACGGTTAAATCCACCTAGAAATCTAGCCATCTTAGCATCTTCATTATCTTCCAAACCACACCGCAACTCACAAATTTGCATTTCTTGATAATACTCCTCTACAGATTTATTTCCTTGATTTAAACGTTGTAATTTATTGAGCAAATCACAAGCATAGTAAGAAGGAACAAACCTAGCTCTCATCATTCTTTTAAAGGCATTCCATGTTCTTGGTGCATTTCCATGATTCCTACAAGTCTCACTCCACCAAATGGAGGCAAAAGGTGAACTCACTAGTGGCGCCCTAACTTTTCTATCTTCGTGAAAGTTATAGCATGCAAATTTTTGTTCTACCGCTAGCTCCCAATCAAGATAAGCATCAGGGTTATATTTTCCATCAAATGAAGGTATTGTAAACTTAACCTTTCCCATGGGATCATTACGTACCTCTCGTGGTTCTCGCTGATTCTGATAGAACTAGGCGTCCCGATCTTTCGATGAAAGGAGGTAGCGTCGATCCGGTGGAGGGCGAAGTTGGCGGCACGACTACAACGAACCCGACGTTGCGCCTTAGCGACTGGTACACCACCCTCCTGAAGGTTATTGATCCCGCGGGAAGCGTGACCACGAAGGTCTTTGTTCCTGCGAGCAATCGAAGAACCAGCAAGAACAAGGGATTACAAGCAACTCAATTGCGAATATGAATTCAGATCGGTTCTCAAACAAAAACACTCGAAGTTGGGGTTCCGATGAACAAGTAGATGAGCGCCTAGTCAAGACGCCGCGAGTACAAGCGAGAGCAATGGCTAATGAATCAAACAAAACCCAAAACCCTAACTATGGTGGCGGCTGGCTAATTATAGACCAGGGCGTGCATCTTTGAGCCTTAACATGGGCCTACTGATTACAACTCGAAATAAAGACTAGAGCCCAATTAGACTCGGACTGGAAAAGTGTTCTGGATTGTTTTGCGTATTCCTGTTGACTCAGAAGGAATTTGGAGGTGATCTCGGATCGGATGGAAAGAGGACGACCAGAGCTTTCTTTCTTGTACTCGTAGACCTCCAGAAGCCTTTTGGATCAAAAATTATGGCCGTTTGAATTTGACCATTTGGACGTGAAACTCCTTTGTGCGTTGTGGGTCTTCTCCATAGTTCCTAAGAATAATCACATCATCACAAAAATTAAATAGCATCCCATTCATTGTATCATTAATTGGAATACTTAGGAACGCCTTCACCTGATAATTTAGTTGACGTGCACGGGCTCGAGTGAGTGGTCCTTGAAGTGGTGGTTCATCCTGGTGAGTGGAGTTAGAGCTGGTTGTATCTATTGTGGAGATGTCCTCATCATCCTCCCTCTCTTGAAATGGAGTTGTCCTCGACTCAAGCTCATCTTCATCACCCATGTACGACTTCAAATCAGCAACATTGAAAGAATTGCTTACACTGTAGTCTGCAGGCAAATCAAGCTTGTATGTGAAGAGGAACGCGGTATGCTACGCTAGCACAAAAAAAATCTACCGCGTAACCAGAAAGCTACTCGCAAGAAGGGGATCATAGATAAGATTACCACTAGACGCGCAGTTGCGGAATCCTTCGCGCCGATGTAGTGGATCGTCCTCGCCGCTGATCGATGCGCCGATGTAGTGGATCGTCCTCGCCTTGCCGTGGATCGCCCTCCCACACGCGAGCGCGCAGCAGCCACCGCAGTAGTCCACACGTCCAGAGATGGAATGCCGTGCATCGGTGTGCAAGCACCTGGTCGCTCGGCAGGGGCAGCGAGAGGAGTTGGCTAGGGTTTCGAGTGAATCACTCCTAAACCGTGGGAATGCACACCCTGCGCCCTCCCTCCTCCCATCCTTATATAGCCACGAGATGAAACCCTAAACTAGGGCCCATCAGCATGCTAAGCCCACGAGGTTCATTAATTACGGATCCAATCCAAATTAATGCATCCCAGCCCATTAAGTGTGTGACCGTGCAGGTTCACATACGTTTGGACGTGGATTCGGAAAACTCCTTTTCAATCCAATAGTTGGTAGTGGCTTCTTGCAAAGTATTCCAACTCCCAAACATACTATGATCAAATCGGACAGAACCTATCAAAAGTACTCATGTAATAATCCCTTTGCCAAGTATATGAAGATTGATCTCAAGGTGAGAAGCATGTCATCCTTTGATGATTCAATCCATCTCTCGTATCCGTGATATATTAATAAGTTGTGATTGACTCCTCAATCACGGCATGGCCATGCACTTCCTTAATCATATCACACGAGTGGCCTTGTCATATATCTCCGTTTCATTGGAGTGGCAAATTCCATCTTGATCGCCACTTCCTCTCGCACGTTTCATAGTAAACATGAAAGCTACCTTTATAACTATCCGGTTAGGAAGTAGTGTTTGATAGCCCCAAGGAAAACTATTACACATGTAGGAATATGACAATCTCAGGTCTAAGGATCATACATCTACTAGGTATGAGATACACTGATGACACATAAGAATGAAACATTCTCGAAGTGTCCCATTGCGGGTCTATCACCCATGTTCTTCAACATGTGTCCACAATGTATAGATGATATCTCCATATCCCATGATCTATGAAGCATGATCATCGATCACTACATGTGCTTATCTATTCATCGTTGTCCTATACGATGATATCCGATCAGAGATATTTATCGAATTACATCATTAAGTAAAGAGCTTAATAAGCAAGTCACATACTTGTTGATCAATACAATGATATACATTCATTGGACCAATAATCATATTATTATTCATAAACATAGTCATGTTACAATCATCTAAATGATTGCCTCAAGGGTATAACTCTAACAGTATGCATTATCATTTATCTTAGCAATCACTTTAAAAGGACCATCAGCTCTAGGCATCAATTTAGACTTTCGCAAATCAGGAAACCTATCCTTTCTCAAGTGCAACCAAACAAGATCTCCAGGTTCAAAAGTTAATTCCTTCCTACTACGACTACCAAAGAACTCTATATCTAGCATTCATGCGCTCAATGTTATCTTTAGTAGTCTCATGTAATTTCAGCACAAAATCAAAGACGCTTAGCAAGATCTAAGTTTACTTTTTGAGAACATGGTAATGGCAAAATATCAATGGGTGCACGAGGATTGAAACCATATACCACCTGAAAAGGAGTCATCTTGGTAGTAGAATGCAATGAGCGGTTGACGGGGGCAGCGATCCCGATCTTTCGGTGGGATGAGGATACGTCGATTTGGAGGTGTTGATGGCACCGAATTTAGGGCTTCCTACCAAACAGGTTGGGAGCTTCACAATCGCAATGCCAAATCCACACAGATACAAGATCCAATGATCAGTAGTTCCTGCAAGAAATCGAGAACCCGCAAGAACAAAGTATGAAGCAAACCGAAAAGGTATATTTGAAATCAAACAAGGAAAACAAGTTGAGGTTCTGTTTCTCGGCTCGGGCGGTCTAGTTGACACGTGCAAACACGAGTAGGGACGCACACGGGGTCTACCAAAATACAACAAAACCTAAAAAACGAAGAACAAGGATGAGAACCCAATATAAAGGGGTACCCACACAAGGGGGGCGCCCAAGAGGGGTGCAACAACCATGAGAGGGGCGCTGGCCAAAGGAGGGGTGGAACCCTAAAAGTACATGGGCCTTGGGCCCAAAAGAAAGGTGGGGCAGCACCTGGAATTTCTGTCCCGTGAGATTATTCTGTGATTTCCCTTCGCTCCAGGAGGAGTTTGGCCTCGGGATCAGATCTATTGGAAAGTATATCTCGATACTTTTCAAACGAGTTGTCGAACGTCGAAAACGGAGTTCGGATGTGGCCGTGACGTCCGTTTGAAGTACTGCTGCTCCTGGATGGCCGAACCGGACTCGGCGACGAATTGGGCTTTATCTTGGGCCTTCCATGGCGCGTGGGCTGTCCCCGGTGGATGTTCTTGACGTGCTGGTCCAGCAAAGGTGGATGGAAAGGACTTGCTTCCGGATTAAGCCCTCCAGACGATGTAGACGAAGTAGCGGGCGAAACAGCGACGGTCAGGGACGAAGTAGCAGTTGTAGAGGAAGAAGGGGCAGCGGTTGTATCCTTGGTTGGGATGTCCTCATCAGCGGTTGTAGGCAAACTCCACATGAGGTAGGCACTCTTCCCACATCTTCAAATTGTTCTTCAAAATGGCTCTCAACATTGTAGACAACGTTCTGTTGACGGCTTCAGTCTGGCCATCAGTTTGAGGGTGACATGTAGTAGAAAACAAAAGCTTGGTACCCAGTTTCTTCCAAAGCGTCCGCAAAAAATGACTCAAAAATTTTGCATCCCGATCTAACACAATTGTGGAAGGCACTCCATGTAGGCGAACTATCTCTTGAAAAACAAGTCAGCAATGTTTGTAGCATCATCCTCTTATGACAAGGTATAAAATGTGCCATCTTAGAAAACCGATCCACGACAACAAATATGCTATCCCTTCCCCTCTTTGTTCTAGGTAGGCCTAAAACAAAGTCCATTGAAATATCCTCCCATGGAACACTAGGAACAGGAAGAGGCATATATAAACCATGTGGGTTCAGTCGTGACTTAGCTTTATTGCAAGTAGAACAGCGAGAGACATAGCGCTCCACATCGAGCCTCATCTTTGGCCAATAAAAATGGTTGGCCAACACATCCTCTGTCTTCTTCACACCAAAGTGGCCCATCAGTCCTTCTCCATGTGCTTCCTGAAGCAACAACAAACGAACAGATCCAGCTGGAATGCATAGCTTGTTAGAACGAAACACAAAACCATCATTAACAATGAACTTATTCCAAACTCTTCCTTCCTTACAATTTAGCAAAACATCTTTAAAATCAGCATCAAGCGCATATTTCTCTTTAATCGTTTCCAAGCCAAAGATTTTAGAGTCTAGTTGTGAAAGCATGGTATATCGTCGAGATAAAGCATCAGCAATAACATTATCCTTCCCCTTCTTGTGTTTAATAACATAAGGGAAAGACTCAATGAATTCTACCCATGTTGCATGCCTACGGTTCAACTTATTTTGGCTACGAATGTGCTTCAAGGATTCGTGATTAGAGTGTATAACAAACTCTTTGGGCCACAAATAATGTTGCCAAGTCTCTAATGTTCGAACCAGTGCATACAATTCCTTATCATAAGTTGAGTAGTTCAAACGAGGCCCAGATAATTTCTCACTGAAATAAGCAACTGGCTTACCTTCTTGGATCAGCACGCCTCCAATCCCAATGCCACTAGCATCACACTCAAGTTCAAAAGTCTTACCAAAGTCTGGGAGTTGGAGCAGTGGTGCATGGGTCAGCTTCTCTTTCAACAAGTCAAAGGCATCTTCATGTGACTTGCCCCATTGGAAAGCCACGCCTTTCTTGGACAACTCATTTAGCGGTGCAGCAATCGTACTGAAATCTTTCACGAAGCGATGATAGAATCTTGCAAGTCCAAGGAAACTCCGCACCTGTGTGACCGTTTTAGGAGTCGGCCAACTCTGAATTGCCTCAACCTTGGCTTGATCAACTTCAATTCCCTGTGGAGTAACAATATAGCCAAGAAAAGCAACTCGATCGGTGCAAAATGTGCACTTCTCAAGGTTACCAAATAAACGTGCATCTTAGGCATCAAAAACAGCACGCAAATGAGCAAGATGTTCATCTAATGATTTGCTATAGATCAAGATATCATCAAAATATACCACCACAAATCTACCAATGAAAGCACGCAAAACTTCATTCATTAGTCTCATGAAAGTGCTAGGTGCGTTAGTCAATCCAAAAGGCATCATTAGCCACTCATATAGACCAAACTTAGTTTTGAAAGATGTTTTCCATTCATCACCTAATCTCATGCGGATTTGGTGGTAACCACTACACAAATCAACCTTAGAGAACACAGTAGAGTCACTTAATTCATCAAGCATATCATCTAACCTGGGATTAGGATGACGATATCTAATGGTAATGTTATTGATTGCTCTACAATCCACACACATGCGCCATGATCCATCCTTCATAGGAACTAAAATGACCGGAACAGCATAAGGACTAAGAGATTCACGCAAGTACCCTTTGTCCAGCAGTTCTTGCACTTGGCGTTGTATCTCCTTAGTTTCTTCCAGATTAGTCCTATATGGCGCTCGATTGGGCAAACATGCTCCAGGAATGAGGTCAATCTAATGTTCAATCCCTCGAATTGGTGACAAGCCTGGAGGAACGTCCTTGGGAAAAACATCAAAATATTCCTACAAAAGGTTAGTCACAGCAGGAGGCAAAGCAGCAGGTATCTCCTCAAATGAGAACAAAGCATCCTTGCAAACTAAGGCATAGCAAACAGATTCTTCAACAACGCCTCCACATCGATTTGGTAGCGAGAAAACATGCACCTTTCAACTTAATCTCATTTTATTATCACAAACAGAACTAGAATTTTTCTTTTTGCACTTTCATCAATCTTTTGCTTACTAGCTCTAGCAATGTCCTCCTTAAGAATGGAATCAGAGTCATAGGATGCAATACAATCTTCTTTCCCTTATGCACAAAGGAATCTTGGTTGGTTCTACCATCATGCATGTAACTTTTATCATATTGCCAAGGTCTACCTAACAATATAGAACATGCTTGCATGGGTACGACATCACATTCAAGAAAATCATGATAGGAACCAATAGCAAATTGTACTCTCACCAAGCGTGTAACCTTAACCTTACCAATCTTGTTGAACCATTGAACATAGTAGGGTCAAAAGGTGCGGTCTTGTCTCCAACGAAAGCTTCGCCACCATGTCCAAGCTTGCAAGGTTGTTGCAACTTCCTCCATCAATGATCACACGACATGATCGCTCCTTGACGACACATTTGGTTTGGAACAGGTTGTGCCGCTGATTTTGGTCGGACTTTCCAATCTGGACACTCAACGCACGCTGTACAATGAGGCTCTCATAATGGTCAGCATGGTTGGCATCAATGTGCTCTTCCTGGTCATGATCATCTTTGCTCCCTGCATTGTCAGCTGCAAGCATAGCATATGTTTCTTCATCCAAACCACTAGCAGAAGAAAACTCACCATTGTCTCGCACAATAAGCACACACTTGCTCGGACATTGACTCCTCATGTGACCATACCCCTTGCATTGATGGCATTGCACATCCCTCGTCCTCCCAGTTGAGGCAGCCGAAGCAGAGCTCTTGGCGGGCTTTGGTGTAGAAGTTTTTGTTACCTCCGAAGGCTTGGAAATCGGCGCGGAAGAGGAAGGTCGATTCTTGTTGTTGTTGGAGGACGGTGCAGCCGGTTGCCTTGTGGCTGTAGGTGGGGCTCGTGTTGACCAAGTGTTAGCACGACTTGTAGAAATATTAGTTCTCGTGCTAAACCATTTGCGTCGTCCCTGCACTTCTCTTTCAGCATGGCAAGCGAGATGAAACAAGCGAGTGATCGAATTATATTCCTTGTAATTAAGAATGTCATAAATCTCACGGTTCACCCACCCATAAATCTAGCCATAGCAGCCTCCTCGAGACTCCTCTATACCACAAGCGCAACATGCCCATTTGTAATTCCCGATAGTATTCCTCTACACTCTTACTATCTTGCCTAGCAATGCACTTATTTATCAAATCACGTTGGTAATAAGAGGAACAAATCTAGCTCGCATGATTCTTTTCAAATCAGCCCGATTTTGCAAAGATTGGGATTCTTACGTCGAAACTCACTCCACCAAACAGAGGCAAAATCAGTGAACTCACTAGTGGCAGCCCTAACTCTTTTGTTTTTAGGATACTCATGACATGCAATCTTTTGTTCTACAGCTAATTCCCTTGTGAGGTATGCATCAGGATCATATTTTCCATCAAAAGGTGGAATAGAGAATTTAATTCTGCCAAGTGTGTCATCATCAGCGCGTACCTCACGTGGCATGCGCAAGGGAGGCATGCCGAAGCGATTGCGGTGCAACTGCCGTCGCAGATGTCCTCCCTCGTCGTCCACCTCCGTGTCAGCAGAGTATTCATCAACATTTTCCTCCACCTCGCTGCCCAAAGCACCATTGTTGTTGTGATGCCGACGAGGAGCAAAGACTGTCTCTGTAGGAGCTCGCCTGAACTCATTAAGCCGCTTTATCACCTCGGCAAGTGAAGTGTTAATAGCAGCAAGTGAGGTGTTGGTGTCAATCTGAGCCTTCTCCACTGTCCCAAACCGCTCATTTACCACCGCACATCACCATCAAGGTCCTCTCAGATGTAGCTTGACTTGGCGCCGAATGTTGAATGATTCCCTAGTGAGAGGGGAATGCTGACCATCATTGCTCGCTGTTCCTGACATGGTTCGAAAGCAAAAGAACAAACAATTTACAGGAAAGGGCACTGTCTCTCAACTTGTATCACCAAGCTCTTACCAGTTCTTACCAAGCCTTAGCAGGAGGTGTCGGCAACCGCGAGTCAAAATCTCCTGGAGAGGTAGTGTACCGATGCCAAACGCTAGAGCCTGGTAAGTTGTAGTTTTTCTGTGGAGCTATAGGTGGCCGAGAAATAACTCAAGGAAATGCTAGAGCCACGTTAGTGAAAACAAGCTGAATAAACATTCGACGACGGTATGTACTGGTCCTATGCAAGGCCGTATTAGAGACGCAAGCCTATTGACAGATGTCGTCACGGAACGGCAAGTAAAACGAAGAGAAACAACCTGAGATATCTCCCTTTCTTTTCTTTTTTTTCTTTTTTTTCCTTTTTTTTCCCTTTTTTCCTTTTTTTTCCTTTTTTTTTCTAGAGTCCCAAACTTGGAAATATGAACTTCTAGGACCCCAGAACACCAATTGTCACAAGCACTTTTTTCTCTCTAAACTTTGACTTCTGATTTTTTTTAACGTCCCTCTTGCAGGGAGGGGATCACAGAGAGAGCAGAGAGGTATGCCGTGGATATATATATATTTTTTATTGATTTCCGAACAGGGGAAAACCAAATTTGGAAAGGCTATTTGATTGGATGATGAATGGAAAATGTGGGAAATCTGGCGATCATTCTGATCTGCTGTTATGGTAGGGATGATGGTGGAAAATAGGGGATGTGGCAGGTGATGGATTCTGATATGCTGTTATGGTAGGGATGATGGTGGAAAGGTAGGGGATGTGGCAGGTGATGGATTCTGATCTGCTGTTATGGTAGGGATGATGGTGGAAAGGTAGGGGATGTGGCAGGTGATGGATTCTGATCTGCTATTATGATAGGGATGATGGTATGGCACAACGAAAACTGGATTGAACAAAACACGTGACACTAAGGTGATAAGAACTTGAAACTCTAAACGACACAAACACTATGACCAGCAACGACTCGACGACGTAATGCAAATTCAACAAGAATGGCTAAAACAGCAAAATCAAAAGGCCGAAATTGGCTAGGACCGAAAGGATTTTATTTTTGTTGGGCTATTTTTTATTGGACTGTAGGCAAAACAAATCTAAGAACAAGAAGTCTCTCACTGAGCAACCGAAAGCTCTGATACCACTTGATAGAACTAGGCGTCCCGATCTTTCGATGAGAGGAGGTAGCGTCGATCTGGTGGAGGGCGAAGTTGGCGGCCGGACTACAACGAACCCGACGTTGCGCCTTAGCGACCGGTACACCACCCTCCTGAAGGTTATTGATCCCGCGGGAAGCGCGTCCAACCTGACCATGAAGGTCTTTGTTCCTGCGAGCAATCGAAGAACCAGGAAGAACAAGGGATTACAAGCAACTCAATTGTGAATATGAATTCAGATCGGTTCTGAAACAAAAACACTCGAAGTTGGGGTTCCGATGAACAAGTAGACGGGCGGCCTAGTCGGCACGCTCGAGTACAAGCAGTAACAATGGCTAACTGAATCAAACAAAACCCAAAACCCTAACTATGGTTGTGGCTGGCTAATTATAGACCAAGGGCGTGCAGCACTGGGCCTTAACATGGGCCTACTGATTACAACTCGAAATAAAGACTAGAGCCCAATTAGACTCAGACTGAAAAGTGTTCTGGATTGTTTTGCGTATTCCTGTTGACTCGGAAGGAATTTGGAGGTGATCTTGGATCGGTTGGAAAGGAGACGACCAGAGCTTTTGTTCTTGTACTCGTAGACCTCCAGAAGCCTTCTGGATCAAAAGTTATGGCGGTTTGAATTTGACCATCTCTGGAAGTCCGAATCTGATTCCAATTTGCTCTTCCCTCTAGATGCGAAACTCCTTTGTGCGTTGTGGGTCTTCTCCATAGTTCCTAAGAATAATCACATCATCACAAAAATTAAATAGCATCCCATTCATTATATCATTAATTGGAATACTTTAGTTGACGTGCATGGGCTCCAGTGAGTGGTCCTTGAAGTGGTGGTTCATCCTGGTGAGTGGAGTTAGAGCTGGTTGTATCCATTGTGGAGATGTCCTCATCAGATTCCTACCCATACCTTGCCGATTATGTCAAAGTCGTCGATGATCTCGTTCATTGTTGGGGTTAAAACCATTATCATCCTCAGTGTCAGCAATATAATCGTTCTCTTCCTCTTCCACCTCATTTGCCCAAGCACGGGCAGCATGCCGCGGTTGGCGTCCATGTGCTCCCTTTTGTTCTTGTCCATTGTTGGCCACATTTTCAACAAGTAGTGGTTGTTGTCCCTCAAGGCGATCTACTCGGTCATGGAGGGCTGCGATGTTGTTGTTGATTTCAGCCAAGACCTCATCATGGTTGGTAGCATGCACGTTCAATAAACGTGTGAAGTGTTGTATGATTCCACTTGAGCGAGGTGTGAGAATTTCAGCTTGGTTTTCTTCATTGCTTCCATTGTCATCTACCATGGTTAGCAATAAACAGGAAAACACACAAAGGTATGTAATTCCCTATCACTACTACTTGCTGAAATGATTGGGTGTCACTCTCTCTTGCTCTTACCAAGCTCTTACAAATTCTTATGAATGCAGCAAGTGGTGCAACCGGTTGGTGGCTGGTTCATGATAAACCAAACTCAAATGTGAACAAAGCGATTGCAAGGCTTATCACCTGTATGGTTAGTAGAAAGTGGAGCTCGGAAAAGCTTTATAATGAGTAGCAAAGGAAAACAATCAGCCAATTTCAGAATTTGCATAGAATTGAATAAGTGTTCGAAACTAGCAATTAGCCTATGTTGCTGATCAAACAAAGATGGATATTAGGCAAAAACAAAAGATATGGCAGTGGATACAAGTGGTAAACACAACAAAATTCAAGCATATGCAATTTGCAACTTGGGAGCACAAGATGGATCCAACTTTGTATTTTGCTGATTTAAGTCCACCAGACAGCAGGTCGGTATTTTGGCCGTATCTTTTAGTCAGGTGCCTTTTTTTCAATGATTCTTTTTTTTTTGGTTTTCTTCCTTACGGCTTTTTCAACAACTTTTCTTTTGGACAAACATTCTATAATTGAACCGAGAATTTTGCACGAATTTTAGAATTGCACACAGATGCAGATTTCAGGACAGCAATTAGGTCTTATTGAAACATTCACAGATTTCTCGTGCTTGCAATTATGGATGTGAAAATTGGCATCAACATAGAATACTAAGGCACGGACCTACTCCTTTTCGTTTTACTCAAAAAAGATAAGGGAATTGAGTTTTATGGTGTTTTTGGTGGCGGATGCAGAAAGGTGATCTTTCAGGCAGAGATGGGGTTTTTTGTTTTTGGGTTTTAGGGATTGATTTTGACGTGGGGAGATGAACAAGAAGATGAACAGCAACAAGACAATACTAGAATGGACGCAAACTCAATTTAGCAGAAACAAAATTAACCAATTGAAAGTCACAACGGGGTTTGGACAGCGGACAAACAAACTTTTTTGGGGCACATTTTCTGGACTTTAGGAAGAACACAATCAAACAACTAAACAAGATACAAGAACTCACCGGTCAACCGTTGCTCTGATACCAAATGATGCGCACAAGACGGCCCGATCTTCCGGTGAGGGATTATTTCGATTAGGCAGAGGATGACTTTGACAATCCGACTACGAACTACACAAGGATAAGCGCCCGCAATCGCTAAACCACACTCCTAATTGTTATCAACCGTGCCAAAGCCCGGATGACTTGACCACGAAGATCTATTCTTGCAAGCAATCGAAGAACCAGCAAGAACAAGGATAAAGCAAACACACGAACTGAGGTTATGAACTTGTTTACTGCTGCTCTAGCCGAGTCAGGAGAACAAGGTTAAAGTTCCACACATGGGGCAACTAATCTTAACAAAACCTAAGGAGATAGATAGGGGGCTTGTCCAATATATATAGCCAAGGATGGCTGCTAGGAGTTGGTGTCACGCCACTTTAATTACATGGGAACTCAGCCCAAAATTATGGTGGCACAGCACCCTAAAAGAATGAGACTGTCACACCGTTTGACTGCTGTGGCTAGCTCGAGTGGAATTTGATGATTAGGCTAGATCCGTTGGAAAGAGCACGAATTTATCTTTTAATCAAGTACTCACTCATCCCGAACCAGCTTATTATGCAAAAGTTATGGCCAGTTGAAGGTGGACTGCTCCTGGGTGGACGTTTTGGCTTCCTTCTCGGGAATAACTTGTACTATAGCTTGTAGTGATGAGGAATCGCTCGTTGCAGCTCTAAGCCATGATTCCTAAGCACAAGCACATTATTATGCAGTGGTCTATCCTCTAAAATATAATTATGCCACCCGAGAAACGAGTTCACCTGTTGATTTAGCTGCCGTACGCGTGCCCTTGTGATAGGACCTTGCGTAGAAGGTGGTGGAGGTGAGGTCATGGGTGTATCCGACATAGTGATGTCCTCTTCACACACGTTGTGAGGAATTTTTAACACTGACTTGGATTGATTCGAAAAGCATACCGGTTTGAGTTAGGGCGCATATGAAGTCCATATGGGGTGTTTGTCACTCAGTTTTACTCTGTGACTTTTTTTTCGAAGGAATGGAGTCTGCAGTGCATGTTGGGACACGTTCTGAGGTATTTTTAACTGGATAGAAAATGTGTGAGGAATTTTTAAGACCAACTCAGACGTATTCGTAACGCATACCGATATGAGTTAGTGCTCATGTGATATCCATTCGGGGTGTTTGTCAATCAGTTTCACTCTGTGACTTTTTCCGCACGAATGTAGTCTGCGGTGCAAGTTGGATACGAATTGAAGAATTTTTAATACCGAACCGGACGAATTTGAAATGCATAAGTATATTAGTTAGGGCGCATATGCAGTCCATTCGGGGTGTTTGTCACTCAGTTTCACTCTGTGACTTTTTTCACACAAATGTTGTCTACAGTGCAAGTTGGGACACGTTGCGAAGAATTTTTAACACCGAACCGGACATATTCGAAACGCATACGGATATTAGTTAGGGCGCATATGAAGTCCATTCGGGGTGTTTGTCATTCAGTTTCACTCTGTGACTTTTTTCGCACAAATGTTGTTAGTTTCACTCTGTGACTTTTTTCGCACAAATGTTGTTTGTCGTGCAAGTTGGGACACGTTGTGAAGAATTTTTAACACCGAACCGGACGGATTCGAAACGCTTACGGATATTAGTTAGGGCGCATATGAAGTCTATTCAGGGTGTTTGTCACTCAGTTTCTCTCTGTGACATTTTTTCGCACGAATGGACTGTGAGTGCAAGTTGAGACACGTTGTGAGGAATTTTTAACATCAACTCAGATTGATTCGAAAAGCATACCGATATGAGTTAGGGAGCATATAAAGTCCATTCGGGGTGTTTCTCACTCTGTTTCACTCTGTGACTTTTTTTCGCACGAATAGAGTCTGCAGTGCAAGTTGGGACACGTTGTGTGGCATTTTTAACACCAACTCAGACGTATTCGAAATGCTTACCGATATAAGTTAGGGCTCATATGAAGTCCATTCAGGGTGTTTGTCACTCAATTTCACTCTGTGAATTTTTTCGCACAAATGTTGTCTGCAATGCAAGTTGGGACACGTTGTGAAGAATTTTTAACACCAAACTGGATGGATTCGAAATGCATACGAATATCAGTTATGATGCGCACAAGATAGCCTGATCTTCCGGTAAGGGGATAATTTCGATTAGGCAGACGATGACTTTGACGATCCGGCTACGAACCACACAAGGATAAGCGCCCGCAATCGCAAACCACACTCCTAGTTGTTATCAACCGTGTCGAAGCCCGGATGACCTAACCACGAAGGTCTATTCTTGCAATCAATCGAAGAACCAGCAAAAACAAGGATAAAGCGAACACACGAACTGAGGTTATGAACTTGTTTACTGCTGCTCTAGTCGAGTCAGGAGAACAAGGTTAAAGTTCCACACATGGGGCAACTAAACTTAACAAAACCTAAGGAGATATATAGGGGGCTTGTCCAATATATATAGCCAAGGATGGCTTCTAGGAGTTGGTCTCACGCCACTTTAATTACATGGGAACTCAGCCCAAAATTATGGAGGCACACCACCCTAAGAGACTGAGACGGTCGCACCGTTTGGACTTCTGTGGCCAGCTCGAGTGGAATTTGATGATCAGGCTGGATCCTTTGGAAAGAGCACGAATTTATCTTTTAATTAAGTACTCACTCATCCCGAACGTACTCCGTATGCAAATGTTATGGCCAATTGAAGGTGGACTGCTCCTGGGTGGACGTTTTGGCTTCCTTCTCGGGAATACCTTGTACTCTAGCTTGTAGTGATGAGGAATGATGTCCTTGCAGCTCTAAGCCATGATTCCTAAGCACAAGCACATTATTATGCAGTGATCTATCTTGTAAAATATAATTATGCCACCCGAGAAACGAGTTCACCTGTTGATTTAGCTGCCGTGTGCGTGCGCTTATGATAGGACCTTGCATAGGAGGTGGTGGAGGTGAGGTCATGGGTGTATCTGGCATAGTGATGTCCTCATAATCCTCCCCTTCTTGCATTTGAGTCGTCCTCGACTCAAGCTCATCGTTCTCTCCAAAATATGGCTTCAAATCTGAAGAGGTGGAGATACCCCTTTCTTGAATACGCAATCAAGCATGGGAGGCGGCCAAGGTGGGGGTTGAACTGATCTGTGTGATGGACTTAGCCCTGGTGGGGATCGGTGAAGCCTTGTAGATGAAGTCATCCTAATAGATATAGACAATGCAGAGGATACCGTGAAGTGTCGCCAAACTAATATAGCGTTGGTCATATCAGGATGAGCATGGTCTCATTATTCTCCTTTTCTTGAATTGGAGTCATCGTTAACTCCATCACATTCGTCTGCAAAATGTTAGTAGCGACAAAGAGCAAAGCAACATGCATATATTTTGTGATCAAATCAATGGCTCGAGAATCATAATCACCCAAACAATCCTTTTTTTGAAAACTATCATATAGATTATAATCGAAAGTAGGAGTGCTTGATATGATATAGATATTATCAGATTGATCACATTGTTGCAAAGAAAATGGAGGTTTCAGATGTGAAGAAATGTATACTCTATGCACTTCGTACTCTCCTTTATCATTATATTTGCCAACAACATGAAAAATATTTCGCGATAACTCTAGCAAATCAGAATGTACAAAAATCTTCTCCTTGAAACTGTCTAGATCACATAGAACATCAAATTCAATGTAACCTAAACTATTTAAAGACATCTATTTAAACTCATCGTCTTCACTAGTAATGTGAATAACATGTTTATGTTCAGCGCAAGTGTTTAGTTCAAATATAGAAGAGTCATTCATTCACTAGTTTTGGCGTGGTAATAAGTGAAGCATTGTCACACAACTCTTCTTTATCACCAGGATTAGAAAACAAATCATCTTGTATGAAAAGAAAATCAGGAATGGGTTCCATTAATAGTTGCTCTATGATAGCATGATTCATGAACAGTTTTATCTCTTCAAAATAATTTTCACCATGTGTATAGTCCGTACCTTTTACATTACCTTCAATTTCCAACTCTTCACATACGTTTGGAGCAGCAAAGAACTCTTCTTTTTGCACATTTTCTTCTACATCCTTATCTCGATGGTGCTCACTTTTCTGCAAAATGTTAGCTACGACAGAAGGTGCAACAATGGGCACCTCAAATGAAGCTAAAGACTCTTTCAAAGTTTCAGGAAGCATGTTTTCAGCTCTACAAGCACATTTAATCAAATCTGAAAGAGAACTAAATGTTTCATCAACAAGAACATTCTGAATTTCATGATTAAGTCCACGTATGAACCTAAGCTCAGTAGCTTCTTTACATTCTTGTAAACCACAACGCAACAAATAATTTTGCAATTCATGATAGTATTTTATAACAGTTTTAGAACCCTGTTTTAAGCGTTGAAGTTTAGTAAGCAAATATTCAGCAACATATTCAGGAACATAATCATCTCTCATAAGTCTTTTCATGGCATTCCAAGTTTTAGGTTCTTTATCATGTCTACATATATGCTTCCACTAATATATTGCATCTGACGTTAACACTTTGATTGCGGCACTAATCTTTTGGTTTTCAGATAAGTCATACTTTGCTAATTCTTTATCTACCGCTATCTCCCAATTAATATATGCATTAGGATCGAACTTTCCAGCAAATGGAGGCATTGTAAATTTAATCTTTCCTAATGGATCTTCACGTACCTCCCGTTGTTCACGCTGATTCCTACCCATACCTTGTCGATTGTGTTGAAGGCGCCGATGATCATGATCATTGTGGGAGTTAAAACCATCATCATCCTCCGTATCAGCAACGTAGTTGTTCTCTTCTCCTTCTACCCCATTTGCCCAAGAGCGGGCAGCAAGCGGGGTTCGGTGTCCTGGTGCTCCATTTTGTCTTGGTTCATGATTGACCTGATTGGCAGCACGTGGTGGTTGTCGTCCTTCAAGATGATCAACACGATCACGAAGTGTCGCAAGGTTGTTGTTGATATCAGCCATAGCACTGTCATGATTCTCAGCATGCGTGTTGAGCAAGCGTGTAAAGTGTTGTATGATTCCTCTCGTGCGGGGTGTGAGAATTTTAGCTTGGTTTTCCTCAATACTTCCATTGTCATCTGCCATGGTTAGTAATAAACAGGAAGACACACAAAGATATGTAGTTCCCTATCACTACTACTTGCTGAAATGATCAAGTGTCACTCTCTCTTGCATTTACCAAGCTCTTACCAATTCTTACAAATGCAGTAAGGGGTGCAATCCGGTGGCTGGTTCGTGATAAACCGATCTCAAGTGTGAGTAAAGCGATTGCAAGACTTAGCACCTGTATGGTTAGTCGAAAGTGGAGCTTGGATAGGCTATATATTCAGTAGCAATGGAAAACAATCAGCTAATCTCAGATTTGCACAAATTGAGTAATAGTTCGAGACTAGCACTTAGCCTAAGTTGCTGATCCAAAAAAGATGGATAATAGGCACAAGCAAATATATGGCAATGGATACAAGTGCTAGAGATGAAACAACTCAAGGATTTGCAATTTGGAACATGAAAGCACAAGTTTTCTTTAGTCTTTCTAGCTTGCTGATTTCTGCCCACAGGATAGTAGGTTGGTATTTAGGCCGCAATTTCTAGTCAGTTGCCTCTTTTAAAATGATTTTTTTTCTCTTATTGTCGATAACTTTTTCAACAACTTTTACTTGGGACCAACCTTCTGGAAATGAATCGAAAAATTCAAACAAAATTCACAAGTGCACTCAGCTTCAGAATCTAGGACATCAAATAGGTCATATTGAAACATTCACAGATTTTTCGTGCTTTCAAGTTTTGATGTGAGAATTGGCAACGGCATAGAGCACTAAGTCATGGATCTGCTCCTTTTGGTTTCACTCAAAAAGGATAAGGAAAAAGGGATTTACGGCGTTTTTGGTGGTGGATGCAGAAAGGGACAGATTCTGCCCGAGAAGGAAATTTTTATTTTTGGAATTTCGGGATGGATTTTGATGTGGAGAAATGAACAAGAAGATGAAGAACAAGATGAACAACAACCGGCAACACAAGAACGGACACAAACACAATTTAGCAAACCAAAATTAACCGATTGAAAGGCACAAAGGAGTTTGGACAGTGGTAAACAAATCTTTATGTGGGGCAAATTTTCTGGACTCTAGGAAGAACGCAATCAAACAACTAAACAAGATACAAGAACTCACCGGTCAACCGTTGCTCTGATACCAAATGATGCGCACAAGACGGCCCGATCTTCCGGTGAGGGGATAATTTCGATTAGGCAGAGGATGACTTTGACAATCCGGCTACGAACCACACAAGGATAAGGGCCCGCAATCGCTAAACCACACTCCTAGTTGTTATCAACCGTGCCGAAGCCCGGATGACCTGACCACGAAGGTCTATTCTTGCAAGCAATCGAAGAACCAGCAAGAACAGGGATAAAGCAAACACACGAACTGAGGTTATGAACTTGTTTACTGCTGCTCTAGCCGAATCAGGAGAACAAGGTTAAAGTTCCACACATGGGGCAACTAAACTTAACAAAACCTAAGGAGATATATAGGGGGCTTGTCCAATATATATAGCCAAGGATGGCTGCTAGGAGTTGGTCTCACGCCACTTTAATTACATGGGAACTCAGCCCAAAATTAAGGTGGCACAGCACCCTAAAAGACTGAGATCACCGCACCGTTTTGACTTCTGTGGCCAGCTCGAGTGAAATTTGATGATGAGGCCAGATCCATTGGAAAGAGCACGAATTTATGTTTTAATCAAGTACTCACACAAACCGAACGAACTCCGTATGCAAAAGTTATGGCTAGTTGAATTGGACTGCTCCTGGGTGGACGTTTTGGCTTCCTTCTCGGGAATACCTTGTACTCTAGCTTGTAGTGATGAGGAATGACATCCTTGCAGCTCTAAGCCATGATTCCTAAGCACAAGCACATTATTATGCAGTGGTCTATCCTCTAAAATATAATTATGCCACCCGAGAAACGAGTTCACCAGTAGATTTAGCTGCCGTGTGTGTGCCCTTGTGATAGGGAACCTTGCATAGAGGTGGTGGAGTTGAGGTCATGGGTGTTTCTGACATAGTGATGTCCTCATCAAGTTAGGGCACATATGAAGTCCATTCGGGGTGTTTGTCACTCAATTTGACTCTGTGACTTTTTTCGCACGAATGGAGACTGCGGTGCGGTGCAAGTTGGGACCCGTTGTGAAGAATTTTTAACACTGAACCGGACGGATTAGAAATGTATACGTATAATAGTTAGGGCGCATATGAAGTCAATTCAGGGTGTTTTTCACTAAGTTTCAGTCTGTGACTTTTTTCGCACAAATGTTGTCTGCAGTGCAACTTGGGACACGTTGTGAAGAATTTTTAACACCGAACTGAACGGATTCGAAACGCATACTGGATATTAGTTAGGGCGCATATGAAGTCCATTTCGGGTATTTGTCACTCAGTTTCACCATGTGACTTTTTTTCGCACGAATGTACTGTGAGTGCATGTTGAGACACGTTGTGAGGAATTTTTAACACCGACTCGGGTTGATTTGAAAAGCATACCGATATGAGTTAGGGCGCATATGAAGTCCATTCGGGGTGTTTGTTACTCAGTTTCACTCTGTGACTTTTTTTCACACGAATGGAGTCTGCAGTGCAAGTTAGGACATGTTGTGAGGTATTTTTAACACCTACTCGGATTGATTCGAAAAGCATACCGATATGAGTTAGGGCGCTTATGAAGTCTATTAGGGGTGTTTGTCACTCAGTTTCACTTTGTGACTTTTTTTCGCACGAATAGAGTCTGCAGTGCAAGTTGGGACGCGTTGTGACTTTTCACTCTGTGACTTTTTTGCCAAAATATTGTCTGTAGTGCAAGTTGGGACATGTTGTGAAGAATTTTTAATACCGAACTGGACGGATTCGAAACACATACGGATATTAGTTATGGTGCATATGAACTCCATTCGGGGTGTTTGTCACTTAGTTTCACTCTGTGACTTTTTTACGCACGAATGGACTGTGAGTGCAAGTTGAGACACGTTGTGAGGAATTTTTAACACCGACTCGGATTGATTCGAAAAAGCATACCGATATGAGTTACGGCGCATATGAAATCCATTCGGGCTATTTGTCACTCAGTTTCACTCTGTGACTTTTTTTCGCACGAATGGAATCTGCGGTGCAAGTTGGGACCCGTTGTGAAGAATTTTTAACACCGAACCGGTCGGATTCGAAACACATACGTATATTAGTTAGGGCGCATATGAAGTCCATTCGGGGTGTTTGTCACTCAGTTTCAGTCTGTTACTTTTTTTCGCACAAATGTTGTCTGCAGTGCAAGTTGGGACACGTTGTGAGGTATTTTTAACACCGACTAGGATTGATTCGAAAAATAGCGATATGAGTTTGGGCGCATGATAGATGGATAGATCCCAACCTTTCGATGAGAGGAAATAATTTCGATTTGGTGGGAGAAGACGTTGGCGATCCGACTACACCGTCCCCAGACGATGCGCTTTATCAATCGTTACACCGACTCCCGAAGTTGTTATTGATCTTGCTGGTGCACGATCAACCTGACCACGAAGGTCTTTGTCCCTGCAAGCATTCGAAGAACACGCAAGAACAAGATGAACAAGCAACTAAAATTAGAATTGAAATCACGAGTTCATTCAGAATCACAAAAGTGGGGTTTCTGAAGATGAGTAATTCGGGCGATTTAGCCAACACGTGTGATTACAAGAAGTAGTAACTGCTATCTTTAATCCAAAAGAAAACCCACCATCTAATGACAGCGGCTGGCTGTTTATATTGTGGAGAGGCATCTAGGAGCCCTAGGGTGCAGCCTCAAGTGGGCTTTCCTTGTTACAAGGCCAAAGGGTCACTTTTGGTTCGGACTGAAAAAAATAGTGCTGCTTGTTTGGACGATTTCCGTCAACTCAGAAGGATTTTGGATGTGATTCCAGATCCGTTGGAAATTAGACTTGATAAGCTTTCAGTGAAGTACAAGAACGCCCAAAACGGAGTGTGGATGCAGTCGGTGCGGCTGAAACAAGTCAGCTCTATCTTGGAGTCGAACCTGAACCCAACTCGTGCACTTCTCTTCTATCCTTCATCTTGGTTTGTTCCTCACCCAAGTTCCGGAGGCAAAGGACATCATCACAACAATTAAATAGCATTCCATCCATTAAAATATTCGTATAAAGCCTGAGGAATGCATTCACCTGGTAATTGAGTTGACGTGCGTGAGCTCGAGTAATCGGTCCTTGTATTAAACCAGCGGGGACCGATTGATGTGTAGGTGGGATTTGCAGGTGTGGCTATATCCATAGAAGTGATGTCCTCATCAGCGCATATGAAGTCCATTCGGGGTGTTCGTCACTCAGTTTCACTCTGTGACTTTTTTCGCACGAATGGAGTCTGCAGTGCAAGTTGGGCCACGTTTTGAGGTATTTTTAACAAGTTGGAAAACGTTGTGAGGAATTTTTAACACCAACTCAGACGTATTCGAAACGCATATCGATATGAGTTAGGGCTCATATGAAGTCCATTCGGGGTGTTTGTCACTCAGTTTCTCTCTGTTACTTTTTTCGCACGAATGGAGTCAGCAGTGCAAGTTTGGACACGCTATGAAGAATTTTTAACACCGACTCAGACATATACAAAACGCATACCAATATGAGTTAGGGCTCATATGATGTCCATTCGGGGTGTTTGTCACTCAGTTTCACTCTGTGACTTTTTCCGCACGAATGTAGTCTGCGGTGCAAGTTGGAACACGTTGTGTGGAATTTTTAACACCGAACCGGACGGATTCCAAATGCATACGTATATTAGTTAGGGCGCATATGCAGTCCAGTCGGGGTGTTTGTCACTCAGTTTCACTCTGTGACTTTTTTAAACAAATGTTGTCTACAGTGCAAGTTGGGATATGATGTGAAATGTTTTTAACACCGAACCGAACGGATTCGAAACACATACGGATATTAGTTAGGGCACATATGAAGTCCATTCGAGGTGTTTTTCACTCAGTTTCACTCTGTGACTTTTTTTCGCACGAATGGACTGTGAGTGCAAGTGGAGACACGTTGTGAGGAATTTTTAACACCGACTCGGATTGATTCGAAAAGCATACCGATATGGGTTACGACGCATATGAAGTCCATTCGGGCTGTTTGTCACTCAGTTTCACTCTGTGACTTTTTTCACATGAATGGAGTCTGCTGTGCAAGTTGGGACACGTTGTGAGGTATTTTTAACACCGACTCGGATAGATTCGAAAGTATACCGATATGAGTTAGGGCGCATATGAGGTTATTCGGGGTGTTTGTCACTTATTTTCACTCTGTGAGTTTTTTTCGCACGAATGGAGTCTGAAGTGCAAGTTGGGACACGTTGTGAGTTATTTTTGACAAGATGGAAAACGTTGTGAGGAATTTTTAACACTACTCAGACGTACTCGAAACGCATTCCGATATGAGTTAGGGCTCATATGAAGTTCATTTGGGGTGTGTGTCACTCAGTTTCACTCTGTGACTTTTTTCGCACGAATGGTGTCTGCGGTGCAAGTTGAGACCTGATGGGGGCAGCGATCCCGAACTTTCGGTGGGATGATGATACGTTGATTTGGAGGTGTTGATGGCACCGAATTTAGGGCTTCCTACCAAACAGGTTGGGAGCTTCACAATCACATTGCCAAATCCACACAGATACAAGATCCAATGATCAGTATTTCCTGCAAGAAATCAAGAACCCGCAAGAACAAAGTATGAAGCAAACTGAAAAGGTAGTGTTTAAATCAATCAAAGAAAACAAGTTGAGGTTCTGTTTCTCGGCTCGGGCGGTCTAGTCGACACGCGCAAACACGAGGAGGGACGCACACGGGGTCAACCAAAACACAACAAAACCTAAAAAATGAAGAACAGGGGTGAGAACCCAACATAAAGGGATACTCACACAAGGGGGGCGCCCAACAGGGGTGCGGAAGCCAGGAGAGGGGTGCCGGCCAAAGGAGGGGTGGAACCCTAAGAGTATATGGGCCTTGGGCCCAAAAGAAAGGTGGCGCAGCACCTGGAATTTCTGTCCGTGAGATTGTTCTGTGATTTACTTTCGCTCCATGAGGAATTTGGCCTCTGGATCAGATCCATTGTAAATTTTATCTCGATACCTTTCAAACGAGTTGTCGAACGTCGAAAACGGAGTTCGGATGTGGCCGTGGCATCCGTTTGAAGTACTGCTGCTCCTGGATGGCCGAACTAGACTCGGCGACGAATTGGGCTTTATCTTGGGCCTTCCTTGGCACATGGGCGACACTTGGTGGATGTTCTTGACGTGCTGGTCCAGCAAATGTGGATGGAAAGGACTTGCTTCTGGATTAAGCCCTCGCACGTCGAGACGCGAAGAAGGGCGAAACAATGACGGTCGGGACGAAAAGCGGCAGTCGTAGAGGAAGAAGGGGCATCGGTTGTATCCTTGGTTGGGATGTCCTCATCAGGATATGTTGTGAAGAATTTTTAACACCGAACCGGACGGATTCGAAATGCATGTATTAATGTCAGGGCGCATATGAAGTCCATTCGGGGTGTTTGTCACTCGGTATCACTCTGTGACTTTTTTCGCACAAATATTGTCTGCAGTGCAAGATGGGACACGTTGTGAAGAATTTTTAACACCAAACCGGATAGATTCGAAACGCATACGGATATTTATTAGGGCGCGTATGAAGTGCATTTGGGGTGTTTGTCACTCAGTTTCACTTTGTGACTTTTTCCACACGAATGTAGTCTGCGGTGCAAGTTGGAACACGTTGTGTAGAATTTTTAACACCGAACCGAACGGATTCCAAACGCATACGTATATTAGTTAGGGCGCAATTGCAGTCCATCTGGGGTGTTTGTCATTCAGTTTCACTAGGTGACTTTTTTCACACAAATGTTGTCTACAGTGCAAGTTGGGATACGATGTGAAGAATTTTTAACACCGAACCGGACGGATTCGAAATGCATACGGATATTAGTTAGGGTGCATATGAAGTCCATTCGGGGTGTTTGTCACTCAGTTTCACTCTGTGACTTTTTTCGCACGAATGGACTGTGAGTGCAAGTTGAGACACGTAGTGAGGAATTTTTTACACCCAATCGGATTGATTCGAAAAGCATAGCGATATGAGTTAGGGCGCATATGAATTCCATTCGGGCTATTTGTCTCTCTGTTTCACTCTGTGACTTTTTTCGTACGAATGGAGTTTGCTGTGCAAGTTGGGACACGTTGTGAGGTATTTTTAACACCGACTCGGATTGATTCAAAAAGCATACCGATATGAGTTAGGGTGCATATGAATTCCATTCGGGGTGTTTGTCACTCAATTTCACTCTGTAAGTTTTTTTCGCACGAATGGTGTCTGAAGTGCAAGTTGGGACACGTGTGAGTTATTTTTCACAAGATGGAAAACGTTGTGAGGAATTTTTAACACAACTCAGACGTACTCGAAACGCATACCGATATGAGTTAGGACTCATATAAAGTCCATTCGGGGTGTTTGCCACTCAGTTTCACTCTGTGACTTTTTTCGCACGAATGGAGTCTGCGGTGCAAGTTGGGACCCGTTGTGAAGAATTTTTAACACCGAACCGGAAGGATTCGAACTGCATACATATATTAGTTAGGGTGCATATGAAGTCCATTCGGGGTGTTTGTCACTCCGTATCACTCTGTAACTTTTTTCGCACAAACGTTGTCTGTAGTGCAAATTGGGACACGTTGTGAAGAATTTTTAACTCCGAACTGGATAGATTTGAAACGCAAATGGATATTTATTAGGGAACATAAGAAGTCCGTTCGGGGTGTTTGTCACTCAGTTTCACTATGTGACTTTTTTCGCACAAATGTTGTCTGCGGTGCAAGTTGGGACACTTTGTGATGAATTTTTAACACCGAACCGGACGGATTCAAAACGCATACGGATATTAGTTAGGGTGCATATGAAGTCAATTCGAGGTTTTTGTCACTCAGTTTCACTCTGTGACTTCTTTCGCACGAATGGAATCTGCAGAGCAAGTTGGGACACGTTGTGAGGAATTTTTAACACCGACTCAGATTGATTTGAAAGCATACCGATATGAGTCAGGGCGCATATGAATTCCATTCGTGGTGTTTGTCACTCAGTTTGACTATGTGACTTTTTTTGGCACGAATAGAGTCTGTAGCGCAAGTTGGGACGCGTTGTGAGGTATTTTTAACAAGTTGGAAAATATTGTGAGGAATTTTTAACACCAACTCAGACGTATTTGAAACACATACCGATATGAGTTAGGGCTCATATGAAGTCCATTCGTGGTGTTTGTTACTTAGTTTCACTGTGTGACTTTTTTTCGCTCGAATGGTGTCTTCATTGCAAGTTGGGACATGTTGTGAGGTATTTTTAACAAGTTGGAAAACATTGTGAGAAATTTTTCACACCAACTCAGACGTATTCGTAACGCATACCGATATGAATTAGGGATCATATGAAGTCCATTCGTGGTGTTTGTCTCTCAGTTTCACTCTGTGACTATTTTCGCACGAATGGAATCTGCGGTGCAAGTTGGGACACGTTGTGAATAATTTTTAGCTCCGAACCGGACGGATTCGAAACGCATACTTATATTAGTTAGGGCACATATTAAGTCCATTCGTTGTGTTTGTCACTCAGTTTCACTCTGTGATTTTTTTCGCAAAAATGTTGTCTGCATTGTAATTTGGGACATGTTGTGAGGAATTTTTAACACCGATCTGGACGGATTCTAGCCGCATATAGATATTAGTTTGGGAAAATATGAAGTCCATTCGAGGTGTTTGTCACTCAGTTTCACTCTGTGACTTTTTTTCCCACGAAAGGACTGGGAGTGAAGTAGAGACACGTTGTGAGGAATTTTTAACACCGACTCGGATTGATTCGAAAAGCATAGCGATATGAGTTATGCGCATATGAAGTCCATTCGGGCTGTTTGACACTCAATTTTACTCTGTGACTTTTTTCCGCACGAATTGAGTCAGCAGTGCAAGTGGGGACACGTTATGAGGTATTTTTAACAAGATGGGAAACGTTGTGAGGAATTTTTAACACAACTCAGACGTATTCGAAACGCATATCGATATGAATTAGGGCTCATATGAAGTCCATTCGTGGTGTTTGTCACTCAGTTTCACTCTGTGACTTTTTTTCGCACGAATGGAGTCTACAGTGCAGGTTGGGACACGTTCTTTGGTATTTTTAACACCGACTCGGATTGATTCGAAAAGCAGACCGATATGAGTTAGGGCGCATATTAAGTCCATTCGGGCTGTTTGTCAGTCAGTTTCACTCTGTGACTTTCTTTCGCACGAATGGAGTCTGCAGTGCATGTTGGGACACGTTGTGAGGTATTTTTAACACCGACTCGGATTGATTCGAAACGCAAACAAATATTAGTTAGGGCGCATATGAAGTCCATTCGGGGTTATTGTCACTCAGTTTCACTCTGTGACTTTTTTCAATCAAATGTTGTCTGCAGTGCAAGTTGGGACACGTTGTGAAGAATTTTTAACATTGAACCGGACAGATTCGAAATGCTTACGGATATTTGTTTGGGCGCATATGAAGTCTATACTGGGTGTTTGTCACTCAGTTTCACTCTGTGACTTTTTTTGCATGAATGGAGTCTGCAGTTCAGGTTGGGACACGTTGTGAAGAATTTTTTACACCAACTCGGATTGATTCGAAAAGCATACTGATATGAGTTAGGGCGCATATGAAGTCCATACGGGGTGTTTGTCACTCAGTTTCACTCTGTGACTTTTTTTCGCACGAATGGAGTCTGCAGTGCAACTTGGGACACGTTGTGTGGTATTTTTAACACCCGCTCAGACATATTCGAAACGCATACCGATATGAGTTAGGAATCATATGATGTCTATTCGGGGTGTTTATCACTCAGTTTCTCTCTATGACTTTTTTCGCACGAATAGAGTCTGCGGTGCAAGTAGGGACACGTTGTGAAGAAATTTTTAGACCCAACCGGACGGATTCAAAACACATACGGATATTAGTTGGGGCGTATATAAATTCCATTCGGGGTGTTTGTCACTCATTTTCACTCTGTGACTTTTTTCGCACGAATGGAGTCTGTAGTGCAAGTTGGGACACGTTGCGAGGAATTTTTAACACCGACTCGGATTGATTCGAAATGCATAGCGATATGAGTTAGGGCACATATGAAGTCTATTCGGATTGTTGGTCACTTAGTTTCACTCTGTGACTTTTTTCGCACAAATGTTGTTTGCACTTCAAGTTGGGACACGTTGTGAAAAATTCTTAACACCAACTCAGACGTATTTGAAACGCATACCGATATGAGTTAGGGCTCAGATGTTGTCCATTCAGGGTGTTTGTCACTCTGTTTCAATCTGTTACTTTTTCCGCACGAATGTAGTCTGCGGTGCAAGTTGGAACACGTTTTGTAGAATTTTTAACACCGAACTGGACGGATCCAAACGCATACGTATATTAGTTAGGGGTGCATATGCAGTACATTCGGGATCTTTGTCACTCAGTTTCTCTCTGTTACTTTTTTCGCTCGAATGGAGTCTGCGGTGCAAGTTGGGACACGTTGGGAAGAATTTTTAGCTCCGAACCGGACGGATTCGAAATGCATACTTATATTAGTTAGGGCGCATATGAAGTCCATTCGTTGAGTTTGTCACTCAGTTTCGCTTAGTGACTTTTTTCGCAAAAATGTTGTCTGCATTATAATTTGGGACACGTTGTGTAGAATTTTTAACACCGAACCGGACGGATTCTAGCCGCATATGGATATTAGTTACGGCGAATATGAAGTCCATTCGGAGTGTTTGTCACTCAGTTTCACTCTGTTACTTCTTTTCGCACGAATGGACTGTGAGTGCAAGTTGAGACAAGTTGTGAGGAATTTTTAACACCGACTAGGATTGATTCGAAAAGCATATCGATATGAGTTAGGGCGCAAATGAAGTCCATTCGGGCTGTTTGTCACTTAGTTTCACTCTTGACTTTTTTTCGCACAAATGTAGTCTGCAGTGCAAGTTGGGCCACGTTGTGAGTTTTTTTAACAAGATGGAAAACGTTGTGAGGAATTTTTAACACAACTCAGACTTATTCCAAACGCATACCTATATGTGTTAGGGCTCATATGTAGTCCATTCGGGGTGTTTGTCACTCAGTTTCACTCTGTGACTTTTTTCGCACGAATGGAGTCTGTGGTGCAATTTGGGACCCGTTGTGAAGAATTTTTAACACCGAACCGAACGGATTCGAAACACAAACATATCTTAGTTAGGGCGCATATGTAGTCCATTCGTGGTGTTTGTCACTCAGTTTCATTCTTTGACTTTTTTCGCACGAATGGAGTGTGCAGTGCAAGTTGGGACACGTCGTGAGGTATTTCTAAAACCGAACCGGATGGATTCGAAACGCATACGGATATTAGTTAGGGCGCAAATGAAGTCCATTCGTTGTGTTTGTCACTCAGTTTCACTCTGTGACTTTTTTTCGCACGAATGGACTGTGAGTGCAAGTTGAGACACGTTGTGATGAATTTTTAACACCGACTCGGATTGATTTGAAAAGAATACCGATATGAGTTAGGGCACGTATGAAGTCCATTCGTGCTGTTTGTCACTCAGTTTCACTCTGTGACTTTTTTTCGCACGAATGGAGTCTGTAGTGCAAGTTGGGACACGTTGTGAGGTATTTTTAACACCGACTCGGATTGATTTGAAAAGCATACCAACATGAGTTAGGGCGCATATGAAGTCCATTCGGGGTGTTTGTCACTCAGTTTCACTCTGTGACTTTTTTTCGCACGAATGGAGTCTGTAGTGCTAGTTGGGACACGTTGTGAGGTATTTTTAACAAGATGGAAAACATTGTGAGGAATTTTTAACACCAACTCAGATGTGTTCGAAACGGATACCGATATGAATTAGGGCTCATATGATGTCCATTTGGGGTGTTTGTGACTCAGTTTCACTCTGTGACTTTTTTTTGCACGAATGGAGTCTGCTGTGCAAGTTGGGACAGTAGGGGCAGATCCGGGCCGGGCCCCCTCGGGCCGATGCCCGATCCTAGGACGACAAGGAGCGACTCCGCCTCGACTCTGACAAATTCTTTCCGTTCCATAAAGTCTACAGCCACGATCTGCGAAATTGCAGCACGTGGCTATACAGGCTGGACGCCTTTTACAGAGGAATCGACACCGGCAGGAATCTAGCTGGCCTCGACCTGGAATTCAAGCAGGGCGACCGCTGGGTTGACGTAATCTTCGGTGGCTCCTCGGCATATCTGTTCTGGCGCGAACTAAAGGACGCTGCGCGTACCGTGTACCAAGCCACCGTCGGGAAGCCTACCGACCAACCCTGCAGGTGGGATGGCGTTCCCATCACCTTCTCCCGGGATGATGCTCCCCCGAGGATGTCCCGAGACTTCAAGACCGCCCTGGTCATCGCACCGACCATAAGCAACACCATCCTCAGGCGGGTTATGGTTGATGGGGGAAGTTCCCTCAACCTGCTCTTAGCGAGCGCACTGGACCGGATGCAGATACCTCGGTCGAAGATCAAAAATATAGCGGACCCCTTCTTCGGCATCGTGCCAGGAAGCTCGACCACTCTGCTCAGGCAAGTGGTTCTGCCCACGACTTCCGGGTATTCTACGAACTTCCGCATAGAGCTGATCACCTTTGAGGTGGTTGATGAGGACCTCCCCTATAACACCATTCTCGCGCGGCCGGCCCTGATTAAGTTCATAGCCGCGAATCACTACGGGCATCGGTGTATGAAGCTCCCGGGGCCCGACGGCATCATAACGTTCTGCGGCGACCTCAAGGCGGCGCACGGCTACGAGGAAAAGGCCCTAGCGCTCGACGGAATGCTGCCTCAGCAGGGTCCTGAGGCAACCCCGAAGAACGCCCGCCGAAAGGCGGCAATCCAGCCCAGTGTCTCGACCAAGGCCGTGCAGCTCGACGAAGGGAGCTCGGGCAAGTGCGCCCTCATTTCCACCCAGCTCGACACAAAATAGGAAGACGTGCTCATCACCTTCCTCCAACATAATAAAAGCATTTTTGCATGGGAACCATCGGACATGCCGGGGGTCCTGCGGGAGGTGATCAAGCACAAACTGCACACAAAGCTTGGCTGCAGGCCCTTGCGCCAGAAACTGCGGGGCTTCTCCCCCGAGAAAGCGGCGATAATCAGGGAGCACCTTGACAAGCTCCTAAAGGCCGGCTTCATTCGTGAGGTCAACTACTCCGAACGGCTGGCCAACCCTGTAATTGTGCAAAAGAAAGGCGGGAAATGGAGAATGTGCATCGATCACACGGGCTTAAACGCTGCGTGACCCAAAGAAAACTTCCCTCTTCCACGCATAGATCAAGTTGTGGACTCCACCGTCAACGCCTATTCTGGCTACCACCAGATCAAGCTCGCCGTAGAAGACAATGACAAGACCGCCTTCATCATGCCGTTCGGAACCTTCTGTTACACGACCATGTCGTTTGGCCTCCGCAACGCTGGCGCAACGTTCCAGCGGCTAATGGTCAAGACCTTCGACCCGCAGATCGGCCGGAACCTCGAAGGTTACGTCGATGACATCATCGTCAAGAGCTCCTCCGAGACCAACCACGGCAACGATCTGGCCAAGAACTTCGCCAATCTAAACAAGTTCGGCATCAAACTTAATCCCGAGAAGTGTGTCTTCAGCACGACCTCTAAAAAGGTACTCGGCTACAAGATCGGGGGCTCGAGCGTGGGCCCAAACCAAGAGAAGATCAAGGCGATTGAGCAAATGGCCGCCCCGACTTCGGTAAAACAGATCCAGAGCCTCACCGGCCGCATCATCGCCCTCAGTCGCTTCATCTCCAGGCTCGGCGAGCGGGGGCTGACCTTGTTCAGGATCTTGCGCAGGCACGGGGCCTTCGAGTGGACCCCAGAAGCCCAACAGTCTTTCGACGAGCTTAAGGCATACCTCTCAAGTCCGCCTCACCTGATGACTCCGCAGCAGGGAGAAGTGCTGTTACTCTACCTCGCAGCCACAACCCACGCCGTTAGCGTGGTCCTGGTAGCTGAGCGTGCCGGGCGACAGCATCCGATCTACTACGTCAGCGATTTGCTTCATGGGCCAAAGCAGCGCTACCCTCTGGTCCAAAAGCTCCTCTACGCCCTCTTCATGGCCTCGCGTAAGCTTCGGCACTACTGTCAAGCGCATGCGGTGATTATCCCGAGCGGGCTCCCGCTCGGAGAGATCCTCATGAACTCGAAGATCGGAGGTCGCGTCGCCAAGTGGGCCATGGAACTGACCGAGTTCAACTTTTGCTTCGTGGCCCGCACCGCCATCAAATCGCAGGCGCTAGCCGACTTCGTGGTCAAGCAGACGACCGAGCCTGCCCCCGAGCCCTTGATTGAAGTCGAGACCCTGGACCTTGTTTTTCAACGGGTCGAGGTCGTTTGAGCGCTCGGGGGCTGGCTTTCTCATCGTCACCCCTCGGGGGACCACCTGAGGTATGTGGTCCGCTTCAGTTTTCCCTCAACCAACAACGCTGCGGAGTATGAAGCCCTCTTGGCTGGCCTACGAGCTTGCAAGTCCCTGGGCATCCGCCGTCTGATTGTTAAAGGGGACTCCCAGCTCGTCATCAATCAATACAACAAAGACTATCAGTGCTCGGACCCATTAATGGCCAAGTACCTCGCCGAGGTACGTAAGATGGAGAGGTGGTTCCAAAACTTAAAGATCCAGCACGTGCCAAGGAAGGACAACTCCACCGCCGACCTCTTGTCCAGACTCAGATCATCCGGTGATGAGCTCCCGCCGGACGTCATCCTCGAGACCTTGGTCGCGCCATCTGTCGCCGACCAGGAAGACCCGGTGGCCCTCCTCGAGAGTGTTCCCTCGTGGATGGACCCGATCACCAAGTTCCTCGACCGCGGAGAGCACCCTGCTACTCCGGCCAAGAAGAGTAGGATCCGGCGCCACACGAACTCATACAAGCTCATCGGCGGGCAACTTTACCGTCGAGGATCTCTAGGCATTCTGTCAAAATGCGTCACCCCGGAGGAGGGTAAGTACTTGCTCAATGATATACATTCAGGCCTGCGCGCGCCACTCTTCTTTCAGACCATGGTGGGAAGGCGTTACGATGGGATTTATCGCCAACGCCGCCGGGATGCTCAAGACATCATCCGCGCTTGCCAGGCCTGCCAGTTCCATGCCCGGAAGGCACAGAAACCGGCCTACGCCTTGTAGACCATCCCCCTCGCCTGGCCTTTCTCGACGTGGGGTCACGACATTCTCGGCCCCTTCTCGAGATCGGTTGGAGGGAAGAAATTCTTGTTCGTCGCCATCGACACCTTCTCGAAGTGGTACGAGGCTGAGCAGGTCTCCGCTATCACCGCCAAAGTCGCGGTAAGGTACGGAGTCCCTTGCAGGATCATCACCGACAACGGGACGCAGTTCACCTGCGAGCTGCTCCAAGAGTTCTGTGCAGACATGGGAACCAAGGTCTGCTATGCCTCGGTGAGCCATCCTCAGAGCAACGGAGCGGTCGAATGCGCTAACGGACAGCTCGTACAAGGCGTTAAGAAGCGAGTGTTCGTCGAGCTCGGACAGCGCGGTTGGGCCTGGGTGGATGAGCTCCCCACCGTCTTTTGCTCCGTCTGCACCTCGTCAAGCCGGGCGATGGGGGCGTGCCCTTTCCAGCTTGTCTTCGGTGCCGAGTCCAATCCAAGTAACGATCCATTACCCCCATTGTAGGGCACGAGCCCGAGATCGCCCTCGCCTCCGGATACCTAGGTCTTCGACCTTTAGGTCACCGCACTTCGGCCCAATCCAGGTACAGGTCCATGTTAAAATTCTCCTTTATCTCTGGCACTAACCTTTCTCGACCTCTCATGGGACGTGACGTGAGGTCACGGTCCCAAGTTTCAGGTTCTTCCGCCGAAGATCACGCCATTTCAAGACCTCGGGCCCGAGGCTCCGTCTGTTTTACTTTCGACCGAAAGTCTTCTTTTTCCTATAATAAAACGTCTCGAGCGACGCGACCTCGCGGTGTGACCATAAGGGCAACCATAAGATCACGCGGTGAGCTCCTCTACCTCGAGATGTGTTCTGCGTGTTCTTTTTTGCAGCGCCTAAGGTCGTGTTCTGTAGGTTCGCCTCGGGATGCCCCGGCCGTAGTAAGTCGATCGTTTTCGGGATAAGCCAGCCATTCCCCATGATGCCAACCAGAGAACGTTCTTAGAGGGCGCCCCGAGCCTAATGCATTTTTGGGCTCGAAGGTTGCAGTTCCTAAATTCACCACCGGGGATGTTTCCAGTCGCGATAAGCCGCCCTGCCGCGATAAGCCGACTATACCCCCATGGCCAAGTAGGCCGGGTTTGAATTTCTAAAACCACCCTCTGAAGGAGCCCCGAGCTTGAGCATTCCCGAGCTCGGTGGACTGGACCCGAGGCCGAACACGTCCGAGCTCGAGCGATTCCAGCCGGCGGATCGAAGTCGTGCTCGAGCACGAGCACTTCCAGGCTCGGCCAACCTTCGTCAAACCTGACCTCGAGTCTTCCCGATGTCAGCCGGCTCGACCTGAAAGGTACAGGTAAGGTCTTCCTCCCTTTCCATTAATGCTTGCGCCTCGAGCAACGCGATCTCTCGACGTGACCATAAGGACTGCCTCCGGGAGGTCGATGCTAATGTCGTAAGCCGATTCTCATCGCCTCAGGGCTCCCTCCTGTCGTAGTTCGGACCAGAGGACACGCGAAACGACTCCCTGACCTCGAGACACCCGTGCGTTAGATTTTCTTGTATATGTTTTTTGCGTATCTTTTGTAGTGCCCAAGGTCGCGTTCTCTAGGTTCACCTCGGGATGCCCCGGCCGTAGTAAGTCGATCGTTATCGGGATATGCCGGCCATTCCCCGTGCTGCCAACCAGAGAACGTTCTCAGAGGGCGCCCTGAGCCTGATGCATTTCCAGGCTCGGAGGTTGCAGTTCCTAAATTCACAACCGGGGATGTTTCAAGTCGCGATAAGCCACCCTGCCGCGATAAGCCGAGTATACCCCCGTGTCCAAGTAGGCCGGGTCTGAATTTCTGAAACCGCCCTCTGAGGGAGCCCCGAGCTTGAACATTCCTGAGCTCGGCGGACTAGACCCGAGGCCCAAACCTGGTCTGGGCCTGAGCAATCCCAGGCCAACTGGTCCAAGTCGTACCCGAGCCCGAGCACTTCCGGGCTCGGCTAACCTCAGTTAAGCTGACCCCGAGTATCCCCGAGCTCGGTCAACTTGATCCAAATGATTCAGGTCGCAGGCAATGGCTCGCCCGACGGGCCACTCCGGCTATGTCTGCTCCATGCGCCCAAGTCCGACGCCGCTTGGACTCTTCTACGAAGTGGGCTATGCAAGCATACGAAGGCAACATGGAGCAAAAAATGAGTTAAGTCACCTAAGAACACAATTCTATTTCTCGGGGCAAAACGTTACAATTGCCTTTACAAGGGGTGCAAATCTTTTGCTCTCCCTCCTATCTACTAACCTATCCTGTCTAGTTTACAGACATATACCGAGCAAATTTTTCCTGCTCAAGGTCGGAGACCCTCCGCAGCGCCAGCACCTCAGCCTTGGCGTTGTCGACCCGATTGCGGTCGCTCTGGAGTTGGGCCAAGGCGTTCTTCCCTGCCTGAGCCACCCGGGCCAGCTTCTCCTGAAGCCCGATGGCCTTCGCCTCAGACGCGGCGGCCTTCGTATCTGCCTCGGCTACCTGAGCCTCTGCCTCGGTAGCTCACTCCTCAAGCGCTACCGTCTTCGCCTCGGCCTCGGTCGCCTTTTCCTCGGCCTCGGTGGTCTTCTCCTCCAACCCAACTGCTCTCTCCTCAAGCGCGACCGCCTTCGCCTCGGCTTCGCTCACCCTGTTCTTGAGCTCGGCCACCTCGGCCTCGAGCTCGGCAGAGGCCTTCCCCAGGGTAGCAGAAAGCTTTTCAAGCCACACTTGAAGGCCTGCCGCCTCCTCGCGCGTGGCCTCTGCCTCTACGCGCTAGGTCGGTAGGTCCGTGAGTCGCACCTGGAGCCCCTCCACCTCCTTCTGCGCGATCGCGAAGTCCTCAAGCGCGGACGACGCGATCCCGTAGCACTTCTCGCAAGCAATGAATGAGACCTCGAGGCGCTCCCGGAGCTCCTGTGACTCTTACCGGGCAGCCTCCGCCCTCGAGCGAGCGCCAGAGAGCTCGTGCTCGAGGCTCTGGACCATCGCCGACGTGCTCGTGCGATTCTCATCAAGGGTCGCCTGTGCTTTCTGCCAAACACGGGTGAGGGCCTCCTCTGCCTTCTGCCGATCCTCCTCGACGGCTTTTGAGATCGTTGCGGCGTGGATGTCCCTCTCAAGGTTCAGCTCCCGCACGACCTCTCGGGCCCCGCGCTCCCGCTCGGCCTGGACAGCCCACGCGAGCTCAAGAGTTTGAGCCTCTTTTAGCCGTTTGACCTCCTCTCGCCCGCGGGCCGCACTGGCCTCGAGTTCGGCGGCATCCCTTTGTTTGGCTTCGATTGCATCCTGGAGGGCTTGAAAGCTAAGCATGTGCCCGCGCATAGCACCGAACCTTCGGGAGATCAGTCGCAAGCCCTGCAGGAACGAAGGAAGTGTCACCGAAGATCCAAGGGAAAAAGGATAAGAAAAAGGACGGAATTTAAGAGAAGCACACCTACCGCTGCCAGCCGGTGCTCCAGCACCTGTAGATCGACGACGCCTTCAGGACCTCAAGTTAGAACCATAAAAGCCTCGTCCCCGGCGGCCCCCGTCGCCGCGGTGGCACCGGCGCTCTTCGACGTCCCGGCAAGGTCCCCTTGTGCTGGGAGAGGAGCTTGCTCCATCATAACCACGCTTGGCGCCCCTTCGGGCACGACGGTGGCCTGCCCGGACTCGTCCTCGTCCGTCGCAGCAGAACCCCCGAGGCTGATGTCTGGCTCAGGGGCTCCTTGGTCGCCCTCGGCCTCATCCCCCTCGGCCGCGTTGTCTTCCTCAAGAAGCGTGGTGAGTGGGACTCGCCGCGCCCTGGACCACGGGAAAGGTCGGTGCCCCTCGGAAGCTTGAGCACTGCGGGAGGGCAAAGTGACAGAAAATAGAAGAAGACCGTACTTGGCGCAGCGTCTCCACGGGGGCGGCAGGAAGGCTCCTTCCCCGGGTGCTTAGCGCCGGGGGCCGCTGCTCCGGCTGCGCATCTGGGGCCCGAACGATAGCTGCCGCTTCTTGCTGCTGGTAGAAAAGGAAACATTAGTAAAAAACTCAAGAGGAAACAGCAGGGAGGCGAGCCCGAGCTCGAGTGTTCCCGAGCCCAAGGTGTTCGGCTTACCACAGCCCGATTAGCCCACTCGATGTGGGGCTTCTTGGCGACCTGCTTCGGGGCTTCTGGGGCCGGCTTCTTGCTCCTTCTTGCCCTTGCTCAGCCCAGGTAGTGACATCATCCGCTTGGCCGTATCCCAGAGCTCCTTGGTCTCTTGCACGAGCCCATCACAATCAGTGCCTGAACTCGAGCTCTCAGGGCCAAAAACAAAGCGGGATGCATTACCTCGCTGCTCCATCTCAAGATGTTCTTGGGGACATCGCCGTCGAGGTCATAAGCGGTGGCGGCCTTCCCGAAGATTTCCTGCATCCTCGCGGCAACCCAGGAGGCCTTCGGTGTTGCGAGGAATCAAAAGAAGACCGCTGAGAGCAAGTAAACTCGACCAGACCCAAAGAAGCTTGGGGTTGAGCGAGGCTTACCGTCATGACCTTCGCGGGTGGCATCATGCTGCCTGGTAATCTCGAAGAAGGGGTGTAACCTCTTCCGAAGATGGAACACCCGAGTCCGTAGGTAGTCGTAAACGACTGCCAGCCCCTTTAGTCCATGCATTGCGCAGATGTGGACGAAGACGGCAGCCGCCTGGTCGGCCGCCGAATCTTCAGGCTTCGGGGTCTCCCGCTTGCCATCGACCGTAGCGCCGTGGTACGCGAGGCCATTCCCCTCGCCCTTCTTCAAGTAAAACCATTTCTCCGACCACGGCCTGAGCAAGTCCCGGGTCGGGATCCGGAGAAAGGCGCAAGGAAGTCCCGTCCGCAGTCGAAAATAGATACACCCGACGACGGAGTTCTTCGCGGTGCGGGACATGGAGTAGAAACAGAAAAACAAAGTGGGGGTGGGAAGGATGCCCAGAAACCCCTCGCAAAGTTGCGCAAAGATAGAGAGGTGGAGGAGAGAGTTTGGTACCAGATTCACGAGCTCGATCTCTCACTATGCAAGGACCGCAGCCAAGAAGTTGCTCTCCGTGGTCCACAGCCCGAAGAGCGTGTACTGTTCCGTGATCACAATCTCGTCGTCTCGGGGCTGTGGCACGTTCTCCCCGGTTGGGAGCCGCCAGGTGAACAGGTCCAGCAGCCCCAGGGTCTCCAAGTCCTTCATCCGGCCCGCGGTGAGTGTGCTCTTCCCGAACTTCGCCATGGAGCCGGAGGGGAGGATGGAATCGAGGGCGAAAGGACAGGTGCGTCGGCGCAAGGAGCAGAGAAGAAGGGTCTCAAAAGGTAGCGCCTCCCAGTTTTAAAGGCGCCTCGACTGTCGACATTACTATTGCCTCAAAAGACGTGCCCGCAGCCAGCGGGCAGCAACCGAAGCATCACGGCCATTCAAAACCCTCGTGCGGACATGAATTTTCGACGTCCGCCAACCGTTCCCCCCGACTTCTTTGCTCGCGAGGCCCGAGCACATCCGGACCACCCTTCTTTGCGGTCGACGGTCCCGATCGTCGACACATAGGGATATTAGTTATGGCGCATATGAAGTCCATTCGGGGTGTTTGTCACTCAGTTTCCCTCTATGACTTTTTTCACACGAATAGAGTCTGTAGTCCAAGTTGGGACACGTTGCGAGGAATTTTTAACACCGACTCGGATTGATTCGAAAAGCATACCGATATGAGTTAGGGCGCATATGACGTCCATTCGGGGTGTTTGTAACTCAGTTTCACTCTGTGACTTTTTTCGCAAAAATGTTGTCTGAAGTGCAAGTTGGGACACGTTGTGAGGTATTTTTAACACCGACTCGGATTGATTTGAAAAGTATACCGATATGAGTTAGGGCGCATATGAAGTCCACTCGTGGTGTTTGTTACTCAGTTTCACTCTATGACTTTTTCAAACAAATGGTGTCTGTAGTGCTTGTTGGGACACGTTGTGAAGAATTTTTAACACCGAACCGGATGTATTCGAAACGCATACGGATATTAGTTAGGGCGCATATGAAGTCCATTCGTGGTGTTTGTCACTTAGTTTCACTCTGTGACTTCTTTAGCACGAAAGGAGTCTGAAGAGCAAGTTGGCCACGTTGTGAGGAATTTTTTACACCGACTCAGATTGATTCTTAAAGCATACCGATATGAGTTAGGGCGCATATGAAGTCTATTCGCGGTGTTTGTCACTCAGTTTCACCCTGTGACTTTTTTTCGCACGAATAGAGCGGATGTAAGTTGGGACGCGTTGTGAGTTATTTTTACAAGTTGGAAAACGTTGTGAGGAATTTTTAACACCAACTCAGAAGTAATCGAAACGCATACCGATATGAGTTAGGGCTCATATGAAGTCCATTCGGGGTGTTTGTTGTTCAGTTTCACTCTGTGACTTTTTTTCGCTCGAATGGAGTCTGCAATGCAAGTTGGGACACGTTGTGAGGTATTTTTAACAAGTTGGAAAACGTTGTGAGGAATTTTTAACACCAACTCAGACGTATTGGAAACGCATACCGATATGAGTTAGGGCTCATATGAAGCCTATTCGTGGTGTTTGTCACTCAGTTTCACTCTATGACTTTTCACACGAATTGAGTCTGTCGTGTAAGTTGGGACACATCGTGAAGAATTCTTAGCTCCAAACCGGACGGATTCGAAACACATACTTATATTAGTCAGGGCGCATTTGAAGGCCATTCGGGGTGTTTGTCACTCAGTTTCACTCTGTGATTTTTTTCGCACAATTGTTGTCTGCAGTGCAAGTTGGGATACGCTGTGAAGAATTTTTAACACCGAACCAGACGGATTCGAAATGCATACGGATATTAGTTAGGGCGCATATTAAGTCCATTCGGGGTGTTTGTCACTAAGTTTCACTCTGTGACTTTCTTTCGCACAAATGGACTGTGAGTGCAAGTTGAGACTCGTTGTGAGGAATATTTAACACCGACTCGGAATGGTCCGAAAAGTAGACCGATATGAGTTAGGGCACATTTGAAATCCATTCGCGGTGTTTGTCACTCAATTTCACTCTGTGTGTTTTTTTTCGCACGAAAGGAGTATGTAGTGCAAGTTGGGACACGTTGTGATGAATTTTTAACACCGACTCGGACGGATTCGAAACGCATACCAATATGAGTTAAGGCTCATGAGGTCCATTCGGGGTGTTTGTCACTCTGTTTCACTCTGTGACCTTTTTCACACGAATGGAGTCTGCTGTGCAAGTTGGGACACAGTGTGAAGAATTTTTAGCTACGAACCGAACGGATTCGAAATGCATACGTATATTAGTTAGCGCGCATATGAGGTCCATTCGTGGTGTTTGTCACTTGGTTTCACTCTGTGACTTTTTTCGCACGAATGGAGTCTGCTGTCCAACTTGGGACACGTTGTGAAGAATTTTTAGCTCCGAACCTGACGGATTTGAAATCCATACGTATATTAGTTAGGGCGCGTATGAAGTCCATTCGGGGTGTTTGTCACTCAGTTTCACTCTGTGACTTTATTCGCACGAATGGACAATGAGTGCAAGTTGAGACATGTTGCTAGAAATTTTTGACACCGACTCGGATTGATTCGAAAACAATACAGATATGAGTTAGGGCGCATATGAAGTCCATTCTAGCTGTTTGTCACTCGGTTTCAATCTGTGACTTTTTTTCATAAGAATGGAGTCTGTAGTGCAAGTTGGGACACGTTGTAAGGTAGTTTTAACACCGACTCGGATTGATTCGAAAAGCATACCGATATGAGTTAGGGCACATATGAAGTCCATTCGTGGTGTTTGTCACAGAGTTTCACTTTGTGACTTTTTTCGCACGAATGGAGTCTGTAGTGCAAGTTGTGAGGTATTTTTAACAAGATGGAAAACGTTGTGAGTAATTTTTAACACCGACTCGGATTGATTCGTGAAGCATACCGATATGAGTTAGGGCGGATACAAAGCCAATTCGGGGTGTTTGTCACTCAATTTCACTCTGTGACTTTTTTTCGCACGAATTGAGTCTACCGTGCAAGTTGGGACTTGTTGTGAGGTGTTTTTAACACCGACTCGGATTGATTCGAAAAGCATACCGATATGAGTTAGGGCACATATGAAGTCCATTCGGGGTGTTTGTCACTCAGTTTCACTCTGTGACTTTTATTCGGCCGAATGGAGTCTGAAGTGCAAGTTGGGACACGTTGTGAGGTATTTTTAACAAGTTGGAAAACGTTGCGAGGAATTTTTAGCACCAACTCAGACGTATTCGAAACACATACCAATATGAGATAGGGCTCATGTGAAGTCCATTCGCGGTGTTTGTTACTCAGTTTCACTCTGTGAGTTTTTTTCGCACGAAAGGATTCTGCAGTGCAAGTTGGGACACGTTATGCAGAATTTTTAACACCGACTCGGACGGATTCGAAACGCATACCAATATAAGTCATATGAGATCCATTCGGGGTGTTTGTCACTCTATTTCACTCTGTGACTTTTTTCGCACAAATGGTGTCTGTAGTGCTAGATGGGAAACGTTGTGCAAAATTTTTAGCACTGAACCGGATGGATTCGAAATGCATACGGATATTAGTTAGGGCGCATATGAAGTCCATTCGGGGTGTTTGTCACTTAAATTCACTCTGTGACTTTTTTTCGCACGAATGGAGTCTGAAGTGCAAGTTGGGACACGTTTTGAGGAATTTTTAACACCTTCTCGGATTGATTCTAAAAGCATACCGATATGAGTTAGGGCGCATATGAAGTCCATTCGGGGTGTTTGTCACTCAGTTTCAGTCTGTGACTTTTTTTCGCTTGCAGTGCAAGTTGGGACACATTGTGAGGTATTTTTAACAAGTTGGAAAACATTGTGAGGTATTTTTAACAAGTTGAGACGCGTTGTGTGGAATTTTTCACACCGACTCGGATTGATTCGAAAAGCATACCGATATGAGTTAAGGCGCATATGAAGTCCATTCGAGGTGTTTGTCACTCAGTTTCACTCTGTTACTTTTTCCGCACGAATGGAGTCTGCAGTGCAAGTTGGGACACATTGTGAGGTATTTTAAACACCGACTCGGATTGATTCAAAAAAGAATACCGATATGAGTTTTGGCGCATATGAAGTTGTCGACGATCGGGACCGTCGATCGCAAAGAAGGGGGAAGGATTGTGCAAGGGGACGAGGCCCAAGGTCATGCTCGTCCGGGAAGGAGGGAGCGTTGTTGGGTGCATAGCTCGGGGAAGAAGAACAATCGGACAGGAGACACAACGCTTATACTGGTTCGAGCCCCCTAGGTCGGGTAGTAGCTCTACTCCAGTCTTGCCTGTAGGCGAAAGTGACTAAAAGCTCCTCGGGGGAGAACAAAGGGGGAGCTCGACCTCGGAGTCTTTCGGAAGTGACGACCGAGGGGAGCTTGATGGATGGTGTGGTGTACAAGTATGTCTACAGATGTGTCTGCGCATCCCTTTCTGTTCTTGCTGTGTCGTTCTTGACCGGGGTAGTCTGGCGCTTTTATAGACCCTTGGCGCTTATCTCGAGGCTGACATCGGGTGGTTGTCTGTGAGTTGACGAAGCAGTTGACACTAGTTCCCACGCAGGGGAACTGACAGGATCGAGTTGCTGACCCTAGTTCCGACACAGGGGAGAGGTCACATAAGAAGGAGATTACTACGCTGGAGACCGGGCCAAGGGCGTTGAGGTCGCGGGAGTCAGCACGAGCTCGGGAAAACTCTTGCCCGAGCTCGGGAACCGTCCTCCGAGCTCGGGAAAACCCCCTCCCGAGCTCGAGAACAGTCCTCCGAGCTCGGGGGAGAACGGCCTATAGCCCCCGGGGGGGCCTGGACATGTGTCAGGACGACCGATCCCCGACAACCAGCCCCTGAGGCTCAAGAAATGGTCTGAGGCTCTAGGCGTTCTTGAGTCTGAAGTTCTTCGAGCAGGGATCGCCCCATTGGTTGAGCTCGGGAACTCTCGAGCTCCTCTTAGGGCCCGGGGGAGGCCCCCCGTGGGTGCTTTCGATATGGTCGCGCTCGGAAACAATTGAGCTTTAATGCTTCGTGTCCAAATTGACTCGTCGATGTCAGGAATACTCGGGCTTCTCCACCATGAGGGGACGAAGGGGGCCTGGAAGCGCTCGGGCCTCGTGAGCAGAGAAGTCAGAGGGATGGTTAGCGGACTTTTTTTACCTTGCAGTGCAAGTTGGGACACGTTGTGAGGTATTTTTAACAAGTTGGAAAACGTTGTGAGGAATTTTTAACACCAACTCAGGCGTATTCTAAACGCATACCGATATGAGTTAGGACTCATACGAAGTCCATTCAGGGTGTTTGTCACTCAGTTTCACTCTTTGACTTTTTTCGCACGAATGGAGTCTACAGTGCAAGTTGGGACACATTGTGAAGAATTTACAACACCGAACTGGACGGATTCGAAACGCATACGTATATTAGTTAGGGTGCAGATGAAGTCAATTCGGGGTGTTTGTCACTCAGTTTCACTTTTTGACTTATCTCGCACAAATGTTGTCTGCAGTACAAGTTGGGACATGTTGTGAAGAAATTTTAATACCGAACCGAACGGATTCGAAACGCATACGGATATTAGTTAGGGCACACATGAAGTCCATTCGGGGTGTTTGTCACTCAGTTTCACAAAGTGACTTTTTCGCACGAATGGACTGTGAGTGCAAGTTGAGACACGTTTCGAGGAATTTTTAACACCGACTCGGATTGATTCGAAAAGCATACGGATATGAGTTAGGGCGCATATGAAGTCCATTCAGGGTGCTTGTCACTCAGTTTCACTCTGTGACTTTTTTCGCATGAATGGAGTCTAGAGTGCAAGTTGGGACACGTTGTGATGTATTTTTAACAAGTTGGAAAACGTTGTGAGGATTTTTAACGCCAACTCAGACGTATTCGAAACGCATACCAATATGAGTTACGCTCATATGAAGTCCATTCGGGGTGTTTGTCACTCAGTTTCACCCTGTGAGTTTTTTTCGCACGAATGGATTCTCCAGTGCAAGTTGGGACACATTGTGAAGAATTTTTAACACCGACTCGGACGGATTCGAAATGCATATCAATATGAGTTTGGGCGCATATGAAGTCCAGTCGGGGTTTTTGTCACTCAGTTTCACTCTGCGTCTTTTTTCGCACAAATGTTGTCTGAAGTGCAAGTTGGGACAAGTTGTGAAGAGTTTTTAACACCGAACCGGACAGGTTTGAAACGCATACGGATATTAGTTAGGTCAGCTCTCTTTCGCCGGTCCCTTTTTGAGGAGCTCGGTAGGGCGGCTGACGAGGTTGCGCCCTCACAGCAGGAGTGGCCCCGGCAGTTCGTCACGCGGCCACCGCCGCTCTCGCCGGCCGACTCCAGATCCGCGGGTCTGGAGCCCACCTCACCAGGACCCAGGTCCGACGCACGGGCATCCCCGCGGTCCGAAGAGTGGTGGCAGCAATCGCTAGGATAGCGACGCTTCCGGAGGCCTGTCTCCGGACATCCAAACCAGGCATCAGAAGGATCACGACCAGCGTCGCCCTGACGACGTCCTCCTTAACCGCCAAGACCGTCGCGGGGTGCGCCGTCGGCTCGAGTTCGGTCATCTCGCCAACGACCACTCCGACCATAGTAGCGAGAGCAGCGCTGCCCCAACATACGGCTGCCCAGCGTACTCCGACAGCCTTTCTCGGGTACGCTGGCCAGCTCGGTTCAAACCCGCCGCAATGGAGCGGTTCGACGGGACCAAGAACCCCGACGAGTTTCTCTCGATCTACTCCACCGCAACCCTGGCGGCCGACGGGGACGAGGCTGTAATGGCCAACTACCTCCCTACCGTTCTAGACAAAGATCGCCGCACTGGCTCTTCAACCAGCTCGGCGCCTTACGGTCATGGCGCCAAAGCGGAGCGCCTCGGTCAAACTTCCAGAGCTACTACCAGTGCCCTGGGCGAGAAAGGGACCTGGATCGCGTCATCCAATGCAAGGGTGAACCTGAACCTGTTCGCAACTTTGTTCGCCGATTCACCCGTGCAAGAAACTCAATCCCGAACATCTCCGACGAGGCCATCGTCAAGGCCTTCATGTTCTGTGTCCGGGACAGGCGCCTCACCGAAGACCTGGAGATCGCCGTCGACCTTAGCGTCAACAGGTTGTTCTGGATGGCGGTGCGTTACGCGGACACGGACGACGCTGTTCGTTGGAAACGTGACTATGACCAAGGCAAGCTCGGACGCATCCCTGGCGAGGCCGGGCCGTCCGGCGCCAAGGACGCCGCCTGCACTGCCCAAAGAAGAAGCGAGGCCAGGTCGCGCGATGGCGTGGTCGGTACCGCGTGGTCGCCGTCGCGGACTTGGGTCGTGAGGTTTGGAGGTGCGGCGCCCTGACCGCACTGAGCCTCGCCCTCAGTGCGGCCAACCGCGACATCCACAAGCACAGCTCCAACCCTAACAAGGGCAGCGTCGTGCCGCGCCTCAGCAAGGACAGCAACGGGATGTCACCCGACCTAACGCCAACGAATCCAGGCCTGGGTATGACCTGGACAAGTTCTGCCTGTTCCACAGGGCCCACGGCCACGACCTGCAGAGCTGCAGAATGTGGCAGTTCAAGATGGATGCCTTCTACGACGGGCACGGAGAGATGCCCACACTCCCGAAGGCGGACGAGCTGCCCAACACGGACGATGCTCGTGAGGGCCCAGAGGGCCCCGACCTACAATTCAAGCAGGGCGACCGTCGCCTCGATATGATCTTCGGCAGTTCGTCCGCATACCAGTCCCAGCGAGAGCTTAAAAACGTCGCGCGCACCGTGTATCAAGCTTCGGCTGGGAAGCCCGATGACTAGCCTTGTAATTGGGCTGGTGTTCTGAACACCTTTTCCTGGGACGATGCTCCCCCGGGAATGTCCAAGGACCTTAAGACCGCCCTGGTCGTGTCTCCGACCATGAGCAACACCGTGGTCGGTAGGGTTATGATTAACAGGGGGAGCTCCCTCAACTTGGTCTTGGCTAGCACGCTGGACCGGATGCAGATTCCCTGGTCCAAGATCAGAAGCATAGCAGTCCCCTTCTTCGGCATCGTGCCAGGAAGCTCGACCACCCCGCTCGGGCAGGTGGTCCTGCCCGTCACCTTCGGCGACTCGGCAAACTTTCGCACAGAGCTGGTCAGCATCGAAATGGTGGACGGGGATCTCCCCTACAACGCCATCCTCGGGGGGCCGGCTTTGATCAAATTCATGGCGGCAAACCATTACGGCCACTGCTGCATGAAGCTCCCCGGGCCCCAGGGCATCATAACTGTCTGTGGTGACCTCAAAGTGGCGCACTACTACGAGGAGAAGGCCCTGGCGGTTGCCGGCCTACTCCCCCAGCGGGGCCGCGAGGTAACGCCAAAAGACGCGCGTCGAAAGGCGGTGATCCAACCCGACGGCCCGACCAAGGCCATCCAAGTCGAAGAAGGCGACCCGGACATGCGCGTCCACCTCGCCGCCCAGCTCGACCGGAAATAGGAGATCGAGCTTGTCGACGATCGGGACCGTCGACCGCAGAAGAAAACGGGGTGCAAGAAGATCGTTCGGGAGCGGGGCCCGAAGTTGTGCTCATTCAGAGGCGCCTAGCATCCAGGGAAGTCGTTGAGGAAGAGACGCCAGACACGAGGTTTATACTGGTTCGAGCCCCCAAGGTCGGGTAATAGCTCTACTCCAGTCTTGCCCTGAGGTGAAGGGTGTATTAGCGATTCTGTGGGAGAATACAAGAATAGAGCCCGAGCAAGGGGCGGTGCTGTGCCGCTCTTCTCGGTGGGTGTTGCGTGCCGTCTGGTTGTCTTGTGTTTCATTGCGTGTCTTTCCTCTTCTTCGTCTCTGTGTGTCCCGTGGTTTGGGCGACCTATTGCTTTTGTAGCCCTCTGGGAACCTTGCTGCTTGGTCCCGAGGCCGACGTCAGGAGCTCGTGGCGATTTGACGGGGGCTGATGAAAGTCGTCGCTAGCCGTTTGGAGCCTGACGGGAGCTGTTGAGATCTTGACGGGGGCTATTGAACCCTGGTTCCCACGCAGGGGCAGGTAGAGTGCTGATTCCCACGCAGTGCAGAGCTTTACACGAGATAAAATAAAAATGTTACAGATGTCCTTTTCACTGGTGGCCGCGGGGGCGTCGAGGTCGAGGCATCGAGGTTGAGGCCGAGGCCGAGGGTGCTTGACCCCGCGGCGGTGCCCGAGCTCGCTGGTCCCGAGCCCGAGCATCGGGAGAACACCTCCTAAGTCGGAGACGAGCCCCCGGCCCTGTGGAAAGCCTCCACGAGGCCACGGGGGGATGCTTACATGTGGCGAGGGTACTGGTCCCCGACAGCTAGCCCCCGAGGCTCAAGGGACGGCCCTATAGTTCGGGGCGCCCTTGAGTCTAATAGTTTCTTAGGAAGGGATCGGCCCTTTGGTCGAGCTCGGCAGCCCCCGAGGCCGACCTTGCGTGCCAAAAACCCTCTAAGGGCATTTTTCGTGGTCGCTTTACATATGCCCTTGCGCCTTTGTGACATTAAATTGGGAACCGTGTCTGGGGGCATCTGATTTTCGCCGCCTCGGCTCCCCGCGGGGGATTCGAGGAGGCAGTCTGTGATGCCTCGTGTCCTGACATGAAGGGCGGCGGACACGGGATGCGACGCCTTGGGTCTCCGGTGGGAGATTTGAGGAAATGCGACCGTGGCGCTTCACGTTCTCCACCCGAAAGTCCAAACGCATCTTTTGAGGAGTAACTGATGCAAGCTGTCAGAGATCGTGCTCCTTTAAAAGATCAATGCCACATACCTCTGATGTTCTCCACTCTCACGCTGTGCCTTAGCCTCTCTGCCTGTCGCCTTTTTCTCCTCCCCGACCCGTCTTGATTTCTCCGAGCAACATGGCCAAGTTCGGGAAAAGCACCTTGCTCGGCGAGAGGATGAAGGAGCTCGCGTCACTGGGACTCCTGGACACAACGACCTGGTTACTTCCAGTGGTCGGGGAGGTCGAACCGCGTCCCCGGGATGACGAGATTGTGTGTATGGAGCAGTACACACTCTTCGGGCTGCGAACCCCGGAGAGAGGTTTCTTGGCGGCCGTCCTCGCGCAATGCGAGATCGAACTCGTCAACCTGGTTCCGAACTCCATCCTCCTTCTTTCCATCTTCTCCCATCTCTACGAGGGGTTGTTAGGGATCCTTCCGACCCCCTCTCTTTTCTTTCACTTTTATTTTTTGTTCCGCACCTCGAAGGATCCCGTCGTCGGGTGCCTTTACTTTCGGCTGCGGACCGGGCTTCCCTGCACCTCTCTTCATGTCCCAACCTGGGACTCCCTCGGGCCGTGGATGGAGAGGTGCTTCTATCTGAAGAAAGGCGAGTGGGGCGAGCTCGCGTACAACGGCATCGCCGTTGACAGCAAGCACGAGACCGCAGAGCCTGAGGACTCGGCGACCGATCAAGAGGCCGTCACCACCATCAACATCTGTGTGACGCACGGCCTGACCGGTCAGGCCGTGGTCGCGAACTACCTGCGAGGTCGGTTGTCCCCTCTGCGGAAGGGGGTGCACCCTTTCTTCGAGATCTGAGGGAGGGATGACCCCACCCGGGAAAGCGCCAAAGGCAAGATCTGTTAGTGCTATGCCCTTGAGGCAATCATTTAGATGATTGTAACATGAATATGTTTATGAATAATAATTTGATTATTGGTCCAATGAATGTATATCATTGTATTGATCAACAAGTATGTGACTTGCTTATGAAGCTCTTTACTTATTGATATAATTCGATAAATATCTCTGATCGGATATCATCGTATAGGACAACGATGAATAGATCAGCACATGTAGTGATCGATGATCATGCTTCATAGATCATGGGATATAGAGATATCATCTATACATTGTGGACGCAGGTTGAAGAACATGGGTTAGATAGACCCGCAATTGGACACTGCGAGAATGTTTCATTCTTATGTGTCATCAGTGTATCTCATACCTAGTAGATGTATGATCCTAAGACCTGAGATTGTCATATTCCCTACATGTGTAATAGTTTTCCTTGGGGCTATCAAACACTACTTCCTAACCGGATAGTTATAAAGGTAGCTTTCATGTTTACTATGAAACGTGTAGAGGGAAGTGAGCAGTCAAGATGGAATTTACCACTCCAATGAAACGGAGATATATGACAAGGCCACTCGTGTGATATGATTAAGGAAGTGCATGGCCATGCCGTGATTTTAGGAGTCAATCACAACTTATTAATATATCACGGATACGAGAGATGGATTGAATCATCAAAGGATGACATGCTTCTGGCCTTGAGTTCAATCTTAATATACTTGGCAAAGGGATTATTACATGAGTACTTTTGATAGGTTCTGTCCGATTTGATCATAGTATGTTTGGGAGTTGGCATACTTTGCAAGGAGCCGCTACCATCTATTGGATTGAAAAGGATTTTTTCGAATCCATGTCCAAACGTACGTGAACCTGTAGGGTCACACACTTAATGGGCTGGGACGCATTAATTTGGATTGGATCCATAATTAATGGACATCATGGGTTTAGCACGCTGATGGGCCTTGGTTTAAGGTTTCATCTCGTGGCTATATAAGGAGGGGAGGAGGATGGGCGCAGGGTGTGCTTTCCCACGGTTTAGAAGTAATTCACTCGAAACCCTAGCCTCCTCTTCTCGTTTCCCCTGCCGAGCGACCAGGTGCTTGCACACCGACGCACGGCGTTCCATCCCTGGACATGTGGACTACTGCGGTGACGCTGCTGCGATTGTGGCGTGGGAGGACGATCCACGGCGAGTCGAGGATGATCCGATCCATCGACGCAACGACTGCGGCGAGGACGATCCACTACATTGATGCGCGAAGGATTCCGTAGCTGCGCGTCTAGTGGTAATCTTATCTGTGATCCCCTTCTTGCGAGTAACTTTCTGGTTACGCGGTAGTTTTTTTTTGTGCTAGTGTAGCATATCGCGTTCCTCTTCAGTGGTACCAGAGCCATCTCAAATAGTTTTATGATCTGGATGTTGCACATATGATGTGTGAGGTTAGTAGATTGGATCTATTACATGTTCAGCCAGTTCATGTGATGAATTGGTGACGGCAGCCATCGATGAGATCGATCGGTTTAGGGTTTGAGGAAAGTGCAAACCGACTCAATCTTGATTTGGGTGAGTCCGTTCATGGTACGACGTTACCCTTACCGGTCGGGTTACCGCCATCAGGGTTTCTGAAACGTATCCATATGGGACCAAGCCAATCAGATTGAGTTGGATTGGGTCAATCTAGTTGATTCATGGTAAGCGCAAACCGATTCAATATTGATTTGGGTGAGTTCGTTCATGGTACGACGTTACCCTTACCGGTCGGGTTACCGCCATCAGGGTTTCTGAAACGTATCCATATGGGACCAAGACAATCAGATTAGATCGAATTGGGTCAATTTGGTTGATCCGTGGAAATTTTGAGGGTGTTTTCCTTTAACAGAAGACATGCCTCTAAAAAAATTTTCCAAGGGCGCTGCCCTCGACTAGCCTGCTGCCCTCGACCCCGCTAGGGGCGCTGCCCCTCGGACCCCGGAGTCGTAGTGTTGCTTTTGTTTAACTCATTTTTGTAGGGAATTATGTGAAATAGTATGGCCTATGTGTATGTGATGCATGTAATTTCCACATGGCCTGCGTGCCGTGTCAAGCCATATGAAGAGACCATGCTCGTCTTGGAAATGACCAACGCGATATCAGTTTGGCGACACTTCACGGCATCCTCTGCATTGTCTACATCTACTAGGATGGCTTTCCTTCACAGAGAGGAGGAAGCGTCCAAGAGTGCAAGCTTTCAACATGCCTTTATATGCTGGAAAGAAATATTGAGCTTTGTGGAGGATGATCTGAACATGAGAATACTTTTTGTTGAGGTCAAGCTAAAAGCTGAGCATGAGTCGAGGACGACTCAAATTCAAGAAAGGGAGGATGATGAGGACATCACTACTACGGATATGACCACATTTGGTTGTGCCTACTCCAACACATCATCCACGGGCCAAGAAGAGAGAGATCAAATCCATCACGTTCGAATCCAATTCGGCCTCCGAGACAGCCACCGACTTCAAATATGAATAACTTTTGCATACGGACTCGATTTGGGCGAACTTGGACTTGAAGCTTACAACGAGATATTTCCAATGGATCTAATCTCAGCCCAGATTCATCGTACATCAACCGAATCATTAAAACAATGTACTACAAAACTGTTTTGGGTGTTTCGGGCCTTGTAAGTGTTTTAGGGCCCAAGCCCAAGTTGTGTGCATCCCCGGCTGCACACAACCCTAGGACGCCCCTCCCTCTTATAAACTTAGTAGCCACCGCTTTAGATACTTGGGTTTTGTTTGATTAGTTTAGCCAAGTGCAAACTTTGCGTCTTCGAGTTGTCTTTGGACAGCCACCTTGTCAAGACCTTCAATAGAACCCCACCTTATTTTGGCCTTCAATTCTTATTTGCAATTTCAGATTGCTTTTACCATTGTTCTTGCTTGTTCTTCAGTTGCTTGCAGGAATCGAACCTCGTGTTCAGATTGATCGTGCCCACGGCAAGATCAATAACACTCCGGAGTTGGTTTAGCGATTGCTAAGGTGCATCGTCGTCGTACGTTGTAGTCGGATCGTCAAAGTCGGTTCCACCCAAATCGATAGTTATCGCTCTCATCGAAAGATCGGGACACAACCTCGCATCACCATAAGGCTATTTAAATTGTATAACGACCTGCGTGTCGACTTGTGAAGCTTCAAACCCTCATGTAAAATTCATTATCAAAAGTTGTAAGGTGTTGCATCCATAATGATGAAGATGATGGTATCAAGCAAGGTGGCAAGGTGAACAAACAAGCATGATGATGGAGATCTTAATGCTAAGGGCCATGCTATTTCACAGCTTATTTTGATTTTCTGTGGATGTGTGTTTAATCCTTGCTATTTTCTTTATGCTCATTGCATGTGATGCCATGTTCTTAGTCGATTTTGTTCATCCCTATAGTTAAAATTTTAAATCAAAATGTCCATCCAATTGTTGCACCTATCAAGAATTTAGATCGTTATTGATATGACTGCCAAAGTAGTATATCAATGGCTATCTTAATAGATGATAGGGATGTGTTGGACACATCACGCATAACAATGGTAGATTTAATCAAGCTATCAAAACGGTTTTGGGCTTGAGGACATAAGTGGTTGGGATTTGATTTCAGTAATGAAGGAACCTATACAGGACAATTGGTGTCTAGGAAAACACACATGAGGCAGGTTTCTTAATTGGCACCCGAATACGGGAAGTGCTCCCTCCCTCATGTGAGCCCTAGGGGCAGGTTGACCTGGCCATGAGTCAAGGTGACAGAGGCATTCATTACTTGTTTTCATACTCAACAAACAAGAGTTACATAAGATGTAATTAGCAAAGGTGTTGCTTACCTATGTCATTAAATTTCTAGCAGTGATGCCAAAGCTCACTAGTGTTTGATGAATATGGATCTTGAATACTCACTATGTGTGTATAAAAGGGACATAAAATAGGAGTGTCTTTTATTAAAATGTTTAATAAAATTTTTACATAAACATAGTGCTTAGAATCTTTGCATGTTTTTGTTGTAGTTCAATGGCACCTTCTCCTACTCCTGCTACACCTGGTTTTGCTTTGAGATCAGTTTTGGAAAGGGACTTAATGGAGCTAATTTTGTTGATTGGTATCGCAACCTGAGAATTGTTCTCAAGCATGAAAAGAAGGTCTACGTTCTAGAGAATCCAATTCCTGATGAACCAGCCGAAAATGCTCCTCGCAATTTGAAGGTTGAATATGAAAAGCATGTTAATGATTCTGTAGAGGTCAGCTGTCTCATGCTAGTCACCATGGACTCTGAGCTCCAAAAGCAATATGAGGACCAGGATGCTTAAAATATGATTGTGGGCTTGAAGGGCATGTTTGGGAATCAAGCAAGAGCTGAGAGGTATGGTATCTCAAAACTTTTATTTGCTTGTAAGTTGGCTGAAGGCAGTCTGGTCAGCCCTCATGTGATCAAGATGATTGGTTACATTGGGAGATTGGAAAAGCTTGAGTTTCCCTTAGCCTCGGTTTGGCCACGATGTTATTCTCCGTCTACGCCTCAGAGCTTTGAGCCATTCATTATGAATTTTCATATGAATAGCATGGAGAAGAGCCTAACCGAGCTACATGGGATGCTCAAGGCTGCCGAGGAAAGCATTAAGAAAAAACCCAATCATGTGATGATGGTTCAGAAAACAACTGCATTCAAAAAGAGGAAGGCTAAGGCTGGGGTAATGGGAAAGAGCAAGGGCAAGGGCAAGGCTCAAGATGAGATCGCAAGCCTCAAAAATAAGCTTTAGAAGCTTAAAGTTGGCCCTCAACCTGATACCCAATGCTTCTATTGCAAGAAATCAGGACATTGGAAATGGAACAGCGAAAAGTACCTGGCAGATAAGAAGAATGGAAATGTGGTTTCCACTTCAGGTATTAATGTTATAGAAATTAATCTTGCTACTTCTTCACTCATCTCATGGGTATATGATACCGGTTCGGTTGCTCACATTTGCAATTCAATGCAGGGGCTGATAAAGAGTAGAGACTTGGTAAAAGGAGAAGTGGATCTTCGCGTGGGGAATAAAGCAAGAGTTGCTGGTCTTGCCGTTGGCACATACCCATGGCATTTGCCTTCAGGATTAGTTTTAGAACTCAATAATTGTTATTTTGTTCCATCTTTGAGTAGAAACATTATTTCATCTTCTTGTTTGGAACATGAAGGTTATGATTTCATAATAAAGAACTTTGTTTGTTCAATATTTTTGAATGATATGTATTATGGTCGTTGCCACATGGTGGATGGGTTGTACGTCCTTGAACTCGAAGAGAAACCTATCTATAACATTAATGTAAAAAGGCATCGGCCTAATGATTTGAACCCTACCTTTTTATGGCATTGTCGCTTAGGTCATATAAATGAGAAGCGCATGAAGAAGCTCCATGGTGATGGACTTCTAACCTCATTTGATTTTGAATCATTTGAAACATGTGAATCTTGTTTACTTGGCAAGATGACAAAAGCCCTTTCACGAGTTTTAGTTAGAGAGCGAGTGAGTTATTGGCCCTAGTACATACGGATGTATGTGGACCAATGAGCTCATTGCTAGGGTGGGTTTGATGCTTTGTAACTTTTACCGATGACTTTAGTAGATATTGATATATCTATTTAATGAGGCACAAATCTGAAACTTTTGAAAGGTTCAAAGAGTTTCAAAATGAAGTACAAAATCAACTTGGCAAATCAATAAAACACTTACGATCAGATCGTGGTGGCGAATAATTGAGCCAAGAGTTTGGTGATCATCTAAAGCAATGTGGAATCGTTCGCAACTTACTCCGCCAGAACGCCTCAATGGAATGGCGTGTCCGAACGATTTAAACCGAACTTTATTAGATATGGTTCGGTCAATGATGAGCCAAACAGATCGCCATTATCATACGGGGTTTCGCTCTAGAGACAATTGCGTTCACTTTGAATAGGGTACCATCAAAATCCGTTGAGAAGGCGCCATATGAGATATGGGTGGGAGAAGTCCCATGTTGTCATTTCTCAAGATATGAGGATGTGAGGCTTATGTAAAGCGTTTACAATCGGATAGACTCGCACCTAAATCGAGAAAAATGCTTTTTGTAGGGTATCCTAAAGAAACAAAAGGATATTACTTTTACAAAAGAAACGAGAACAAAGTTTTTGTTGCTCGAAATGGTGTCTTTTGGAGAAAGAGTTTCTTTCAAAAGAATTGATAGGAGTGATGTGTATCTTGATGAAGTTCGAGAATCACATGAATATGTTCAAGCTACCATGAACCTTCACAAGATGTACAACTTTGTGGAAGAGACTCCATTACGTGAGGTCGGGAGGCCACGTCATGTACCTATAAGATATGGGAATGACATATTATTGTTGGACAAAGATAAGCCCACGACTTATGAAGAAGCAATGATGGACCCAAACTCCGAAAAATGGCTTGAAGCCATGAGATCCGAAATTCAATCCATGCATGACAATCAAGTTTGGAACTTAGTCGATTCTCCTGATGGTGTAAAAACCATTGAATGCAAATGGATTTTCAAGAAGAAGATAGACGTAGATGGAAATGTTTAGATCTATAAGGCACGGTTGGTGGCAAAGGGTTTCAAACAAGTTCAAGGAGTTGACTATGATGAAACCTTCTCACCGGTAGCCATGCTCAAGTCTGTCCGGATCATTTTAGCTATTGTTGCATATTTTGATTATGAAATATGGCAGATGGATGTCAAAACAGCCTTCCTTAATGGGAATCTTTCTGAGGATGTATACATGATACAACCTGAAGGTTTTGTTGATCATAAATATGCTAAAAGGGTATGCAAGCTTCAAAGATCCATTTATGGGTTAAAGCAAGCATCTCGGAGATGGAATATTCGTTTTGATGAAGTAGTCAAAGGGTTTGACTTTATCAAAAATGAAGAGCCTTGTGTTTACAAGAAGGCTAGTGGGAGCGCACTTGTATTTCTAATTTTGTATGTGGATGACATATTATTGATCGGGAATGATATTCCTATGCTTGAAGATGTTAAGACTTCATTGAAAAGGAGTTTCTCAATGAAGGACTTGGGAGAAGCATGCTATATCTTGGGCATAAAATCTATAGAGATAGATCAAAAGGTTAATTGGATTAAGTCAGAAGCGTACATTGACAAGATATTGAAAGGTTCAATATGCATGAATCCAAGAAAGGTTTCATGCCAATGTCACATGGCATTAGTCTCTGCAAGAATCAGTGTCCTTCGACATCGATGGCGAGACAGGATGAGCAAGATTTCATATGCTTCTGCTATTGGGTCTATTATGTATGCCATGATCATGTACACCCAGATGTCTCATATGCTCTAAGTGTCACAAGCAGATACCAAGCGGATCCTAGTGATGGTCATTGGATAGCCGTAAAAATATCTGAAGTACTGAGAAGAACTAAGGGTATGTTCCTTGTTTTTGGAGGTGAGGAAGATCTGGTTGCAAAGGTTACACCGATGCAAGCTTCCAAACCGACAAAGATGATTTTCGATCGCAATCTGGGTTTGTGTTTACACTTAATGGAGGAGCGATGGTGGAAGATTTCCAAGCAAAACACGGTGGCGACTCTCGACGAGCGGAGTACATTGCGGCTTTGGAGGCGCAAAAGAAGCTATGTGGATTAAGAAGTTTATCACGAGCTTGGTGTGGTCGCTAGTGCCTCTAGTCCAATGGACATCTATTGTGATAATAGTGGTGCCATTGCGAAGCAAAGAGCCTAGATCACATCAAGTCTAAACACATACTCGGCGCTTTCACCTTATTCGCGAGATTGTGGATAGAGGTGGCGTGAGAATATGCAAAGTACATACGGAAGCCAATGTGGCGATCCGTTGAAAGCCCTTGCCTGACCTAAGCATGAGGCACACATGAGGTCTATTGGTATTAGATACTTAATTGATTGTCTCAAGTGCAAGTGGGAGATTGTTAGTGCTATGCCCTTGAGGCAATCATTTAGATGATTGTAACATGACTATGTTTATGAATAATAATATGATTATTGGTCCAATGAATGTACATCATTGTATTGATCAACAAGTATGTGACTTGCTTATGAAGCTCTTTACTTATTGATATAATTCGATAAATATCTCTGATCGGATATCATCGTATAGGACAACGATGAATAGATCGGCACATGTAGTGATCGATGATCATGCTTCATAGATCATGGGATATAGAGATATCATCTATACATTGTGGGCGCTGATGATGAAGAACATGGGTTAGATAGACCGCAATTGGACAACTGCGAGAATGTTTCATTCTTATGTGTCATCAGTGTATCTCATACCTAGTAGATGTATGATCCTTAGACACGAGATTGTCATATTCCCTACATGTGTAATAGTTTTCCTTGGGGCTATCAAACACTACTTCCTAACAGGATAGTTATAAAGGTAGCTTTCATGTTTACTATGAAGCGTGCAGAGGAAGTGAGCGATCAAGATGGAATTTTACACTCCAATGAAATGGAGATATATGACAAGGCCACTCGTGTGATATGATTAAGGAAGTGCATGGCCATGCCGTGATTGAGGAGTCAATCACAACTTATTAATATATCACGGATACGAGAGATGGATTGAATCATGAAAGGATGACATGCTTCTCGCCTTGAGTTCAATCTTCATATACTTGGCAAAGGGATTATTACATGAGTACTTTTGAAAGGTTCTGTCCGATTTGACCATAGTATGTTTGGGAGTTGGCATACTTTGCAAGGAGCCGCTACCAACTATTGGATTGAAAAGGAGTTTTTCAAATCCATGTCCAAACGTATGTGAACCTGCAGGGTCACACACTTAATGGGCTGGAACGCATTAATTTGGATTGGATTCATAATTAATGGATATCGTCGGTTTAGCACGCTGATGGGCCTTGGTTTAGGGTTTCATCTCGTGGCTATATAACGAGGGGTGGAGGGTGGGCGCAGGGTGTGCTTTCCCACAGTTTAGAAGTGATTCACTCGAAACCCTAGCCTCCTCTTCTCGTTGCCCCTGCCGAGCGACCAGGTGCTTGCACACCGACGCATGGCGTTCCATCCCTGGACGTGTGGACTACTGCGGTGACGCTGCTGCGACTGCGGTGTGGGAGGACGATCCACGGCGAGGCGAGGACGATCCGCTCCATCGATGAAACGATTGCGGCGAGGACGATCCACTACATCGATGCGCGAAGGATTCCGCAACTGCACGTCTAGTGGTAATCTTATCTGTGATCCCCTTCTTGCGAGTAACTTTCTGGTTACGCGGTAGTTTTTTTTGTGCTAGTGTAGCATATCGCGTTCCTCTTCAAGATCACCTTTCCCCGAGCTCGGGCGAGTCCCTTCTTCTGATTGCCTTCTAACCTTGTTTCGTTTCTCCGCAGCACCGGCGGAGTTGTGGGTGGCGGCGCGCATGCAAGAGATGTTCGGGAAGGCAACCCACACCTACAGCCTCGACGACCCCGTCCCAAGGACATCTTGAGGCAGAGTAGCGAGGTAACTTCATTCCCCACCCTCCTTTGTTGAGTTCAGCTCGGGCTCAGGCCTGTTTTGACCACGCCGGACCGCACAGGAGAGCTAGGAGATGCAGGAGACGGCACAAGGCCTTCTACTGCTGCCCGGGCTGGGCAAGGGCAAGAAGGCCGCCAAGAGGCCTGCCCCGGACGCCCTTGACCAGGTCGCCAAAAGGCCCCACGTCTAGTGGGGCGACCGCATGATGGTAAGTTGCTTTTCGCCGAGCCCAGGGACACCCGGGCTCGACCTTAAACTCTTGTCTTCCCCGATCGTCTTCTTTTCTGTCAGGTATCGGTCATCCTGACACGTGTCCAGGCTCCCTCGGGGGCTTTAGGCCGTCCCCCCGAGCTCGTGTGGACCATTGCCGAGCTCGTGCAGGGGGTCTCCCCGAGGTCGGAGGACTGTTCCCGAGCTCGGGCAAGGGTTTTCCTGAGCCCGTGCTGACTCCCGCGACCTCTCCGACCTCAGCGACCTCAACCCGGCTTACAGTATAATAATCTCTTTTTGATGTATATATGACCTTTCTCCCCTGCGTGGGAACTAGGGTCACCTACCCCTGTCAGTTCTCCTGCGTGGGAACTAGGGTCACCTGCTCCCAGAAACTCTTGTCGATTCCCCTACGTTGGAACTAGGAACACCTGCCCCCGTCAACTCACAGACAATCACCCGACTTCAGCCTCGAGATCGGCGCCAAGGGCCTATAAAAGTGCCTGGCTATCTTGGTCAGAAAGGAGAACATAGCAAGAACCTAAGGGGACGCGCAGACACCTCTGCAGACATACTCACATCTTACACCATCCTTCGAGCTCCCCCTCGGCTGCCACTTTCGAACGGCCTCGAGGTCGAGCTCCCTCTTTGCACTCCCCCGAGGAGCTTTTAGTTATCTTTCTCCTACAGGCAGACTGGAGTAGAGCTATTACCCGACCTAGGGGGCTCAAACCAGTATAATCGCTGTGTCTCCTGTCTGATTACTCCTCTTCCTTGAACTGTGCACCTATCGACGCTTCCTTCTTCCCGGATGAGCACGACTTGGGGCCTCACCCCTTTGCACGATCCTTCCCCCCTTCTTTGCGGTCGACGGTCCCGATCGTCGATAGCTGGCGCCCACCGTGGGGCCCGAAGTTCATCGCCTCAGCGTCGTCAGCACCTTCAGCTTCACCGACAACATGTCGTGATCAGCGAGCCTGGGCTCGGATGTGATCCTTGAGTACCAAGGCTCCACCTCAATGCTCTCGCCCTCATTGCCGCCTCACGAACGCCGGGTCTTCATGGCCGGCAGCTGCGAGGCGACTCCGAGGGCGGATGATGGCGGCCCAGAGACTCCACAAGAGGTGTGCCGGCTCGCCCAGGTCTCCATCAACCAGGCTATCACCGCCATTCGGCGGGTGGAGCGCGGGGCGGCCCGCTCTCCATCGGGCGACTCGATCCTTCCGCTCGGACGAACTCGGCGGGGCGCCCTCGAGCCATCGCCGGGTCATGGTCGACCTGCGCGGGCCGGCTCGACCCTCTTCCAGAGGTCCCTGGCTGAAGAGCTCAACAGGGCGACGGACGACGTCACGCCTCCGCTGCAAAGGTGGCGCCTGGGCTCCGTGTCCCGACCCTTGGCGAGTAGTAATGACTCGCCGCGCAGTCGTCGACCGTTTCGCCAGCAGACTCCATACCCGCGGGATCGTACCCTGTCACCATCCCTTCCGCCTCGCGGGATCAGGACGTGGGACGCAGGCACGCCCAACGCCAGCGGAGCGGCATTGATGCTAGCTCAAGCAGTAATGCTTCCGGAGGTCTTTCCCCTGACGTTCTGCCCAGGCATCGAAGGGTCCGCGACCGCCCGCGCCACCGTCCTAACAACACTCCTGCTGACCGTCACGGTCGACGCGGGGTCCATCGCCGACTCGAGCTTCCCAGCGGACGGCAACTCTGACACCAGCAGCGGCGGCAACGGTCTCGCCCCACGGCTACCCGACGTACTCGGACGACCTTCGTCAGGTGCGCTGGCCGGCCCGGTTCAAAACAGAGATAATAGAGCGGTTCGATGGGACAAAGAACCCAGCGGAATTCCTCTCCATCTACTCCACCGCCATCTTGGCGGTCGGCGGGGATGAGGCCGCGATGGCCAACTATCTCCCCACCATCCTGAATGGAGCCACCCGCACCTGGCTCTTTAACCAAGCGTCCGGCGCTTTCTGGTCGTGGCGCCAGCTGCGGAGCGCCCTCCACTCCAACTTCCAGAGTTGCTACGAGCGGCCTGGACGAGAATGGGACTTGAACCGAGTCATCCAGGGAAAGGGTGAGCCCCTCCGAGACTTTGTGCGCCAGTTTACCCTCGCACGAAACTCGATCCCTAACGTCTCCGATGAGACTATCATCAAGGCCTTCAAGTTCGACGTCCGCGACAGACGCCTTACGGAGGACATCGAGATCGCAACAAAGCTCACCATCAACAAGCTGTTCCGCATGGCGAAGCGATACGCAGACGCAAACGACACCGTCCACTGGAAGCACCACTACAACCGAGGCAAGCTCGGCCTCATCTTTGGCGAAGAAGGGCCGTCCGGCACTAAGGAAGGGGGCTCAGCCCCGCACGACTAGAACGGGGGAAAGATCGTGGTGCTGGAGGCGGCTAGCTCCGCATCATTGCCGCGGTTGACAGCAGGCGCGAAAGGGCGGAAGTCGTTGGCCTTGTGCCGAGGCCTCGGCTCAGCAGAACCTCCACGGCCTCGGCGAGCACTCTGCCCGGCCCGGCGATCTGGGCGGGACCCTCGGTCGATGCCCGATCCTTGGACGACGACGAGCGACTCCCCCTCGACTCCGACAAATTCTTTTCGTTCCATAAAGTCTACGGCCACGATCTGCGAAATTGCATGACGTGGCTGTACAGGCTCGACGCCTTTTACAGAGGGCGTGGAGAGATGCCCACGCTCCCGAAGGATGACGAGTTGCCCGACGGAATCGACACCAGCGGAAATCTAGTTGGCCTCGACCTGGAGTTCCAGCAGGGCGACCGCCGGGTTGACGTAATCTTTGGCGGCTCCTCGGCATATCGGTCCCGGCGCGAACTAAAGGACGCTGCGCGCACCGTTTACCAAGCCACCGTCGGGAAGCCCACCGACCAACCCTGCAGGTGGGATGGCATTCCCATCACCTTCTCCCGGGATGATGCTCCCCCGGAGATGTCCCGAGACTTCAAGACCGCCCTGGTCGTCGCCCCGACCATAAGCAACACCATCGTCGGGAGGGTTATGGTTGATGGAGGAAGTTCCCTCAACCTACTCTTAGCGAGCGCACTGGACCGGATGCAGATACCCCGGTCGAAGATCAAAAATATAGCGGTCCCCTTCTTCGGCATTGTGCCGGGAAGATCGACCACTCCGCTCGGGCAAGTGGTTCTGCCAACGACTTTCGGGGACTCTATGAACTTCCGCACCGAGCTGATCACCTTTGAGGTGGTCGATGAGGACCTCCCCTATAACACCATTCTCGGGCGACTGGCCCTGATTAAGTTCATTGCCGCGAATCACTACGGGCACCGATGTATGGAGCTCCCAGGGCCTGGTGGCGTCATAACAGTCCGCGGCGACCTCAAGGCGGCGCACGGCTGTGAGGAAAAGGCCCTAGCGCTCGTCGGCATGCTGCTTCAGCAGGGTCCCGAGGCAACCCCGAAGAACGCCCGCCGGAAGGCAGCAATCCAGCCCGGTGGCCTGACCAAGGCCGTGCAGGTCGAGGAAGGGAGCTCAGGCAAGTGCGCCCCCATTTCCACCCAGCTCGACACAAAATAGGAAGACGAGCTCGTCACCTTCCTCCAAAATAATAAAAGCATTTTTGCATGGGAACCAGCGGACATGCCGGGGGTCCCACCGGAGGTGATCGAGCACAAACTGCAAACAAAGCTTGGCTGCAGGCCCTTGCGCGGCTGCGGTGCTTCTCCCACGAAGCGGCGATGTCGAGGAGCACCTTGACAAGCTCCTAAAGGCCGGCTTCATTCGCGAGGTCAACTACTCCGAATGGCTGGCCAACCTTGTAATTGTGCAAAAGAAAGGCGGGAAATGGAGAAGTGCGTCTCACACGGGCTTAAACGCTGCTTGCCCCAAAGATAACTTCCCTCGTCCACGCATAGATCAAGTTGTGGGCTCCACCGCCAAAGCCAAGATGTTGAGTTTCCTCGACGCCTATTCCGGCTACCACCAGATCAAGCTCGCCGTAGAAGACGAGGACAAGACCGCCTTCATCATGCCGTTCGGAACCTTCTGTTACACGACCATGTCGTTCGGCCTCCGCAACGCGGGCACAACGTTCCTGCGGCTAATGGTCAAGACCTTCGACCCGCAGATCGGCCGGAACCTTGAAGTCTACGTCGACGAAATCATCGTCAACAGCTCCTTCGAGACCAACCACGTCAACGATCTGGCCGAGACCTTCGCCAATGACCACTGGAAAGGTACTTGGCTACATGATCGGGGGCTCGGGTGTGGGCCCGAACCCAGAGAAGATCGAGGTGATTGAGCAAATGGCCGCTCCGACTTCGGTAAAATAGGTCCAGAGCCTCACCGGCCGCATCATCGCCCTCAATCGCTTCATCTCTAGGCTGATCCAGTGGGGGCTGCCCTTCTTCTGGATCTTGCGCAGCCACGGGAGCTTCGAGTGGACCCCAGAAGCCCAACGGTCCTTCGACGAGCTTAAGGCATACCTCTCAGTCCGCTCTGCTGATGACTCCGCAGCAGGGCGAAGTGCTGTTGCTCTACCTCGCAGCCACGACCTAGGCCGTTAGTGTGGTCCTGGTAGCCGAGCGTGCCGGGCGACAGCACCCGATCTACTACGTTAGCGAGGAGCTTCATGGCCAAAGGAGCGCTACCCTCTGATCCAAAAGCTCCTCTACGCCCTCTACATGGCCTCGCGTAAGCTTCGGCACTACTTTCAAGCGCATGCGGTGGTTATCCCGAGCGGGCTCCCGCTCGGAGAGATCCTCAGGACCCCGGAGGTCGGTGGTCGCATCGCCAAGTGGGCCATGGAACTGGCCAAGTTTGACCTCCGCTTCGTGGCTCGCACCGCCATCAAATCGCAGGCGCTAGCCGACTTCGAGGTCGAGCAGACGACCGAGCCTGCCCTCGAGCCCATGATCGAAGTCGAGAACCCCTGGACCATGTTTTTCAACGAGTCGAGGTCGTTTGAGCGCTCGGGGGCTGGCGTTCTCATCGTCATCCCTCGGGGTGACACCTGAGGTATGTGGTCCGCTTCAATTTTCCCCAACCAACAACGCTGCGGAGTATGAAGCCCTCTTGGCTGGCCTACGAGCTTGCATGTCCCTAGGCATCCACCGTCTGATTGTTAAAGGGGACTCCCAGCTCATCATCAATCAATACAACAATGACAACCAGTGCTCGGACCCATTAATGGCCAAGTACCTCGCCGAGGTACGTAAGATGGAGAGGTGGTTCTAGAACATAAAGATCCAGCACGTGCCAAGGAAGGACAACTCCACCGCCGACCTCTTGTCCACACTCGGATCGTCCGGTGATGAGCTCCCGCCGGAGGTCATCCTCAAGACCTTGGTCGCGCCATCCGTCGTCGACCAGGAAGACCTGGTGGCCCTCCTCGAGAGTGTTCCCTCGTGGATGGACCCGATCACCAAGTTCCTCGACCGCGGAGAGCTCCCTGCTACTCCGACCGAGAAAAGTAGGATCCGGCGCAACGCGAGCTCGTACAGGCTCATCGGCGGGCAACTTTACCGTCGAGGAGCTCTAGGCATTCTGTCAAAATGCGTCACCCCGGAGGAGGGTAAGTACTTGCTCAATGATATACATTCAGGCCTATGCGGCGCTCACTCTTCTTTCAGGACCAAGGTCGGGAAGGCATTTCGGATGGGATTTTACTGGCCAACGGCGCTCGGGGACGCTCAAGACATCGTTCACGCTTGCCAGGCCTGCCAGTTCCATGTTCGGAAGGCCCAGCAACCGGCCTACGCCTTGCAGACCATCCCCCTCGCCTAGCCGTTCTCGACATGGGGTCTCGACATTCTCGGCCCCTTCCCGAGATCGGTTGGAGGGAAGAAATTCCTGTTCGTCGCCATCGACACTTTCTCGAAGTGGATCGAGGTTGAGCCGGTCTCCGCTATCACCACCAAAGCCACGGTAAGGTTCTTCTGTTCCTTCGTGATCACAAGGTACGGAGTCCCTTGCAGGATCATCACTAACAACGGGACGCAGTTCACTAGCGACCTGTTCCAAGAGTTCTCCGCAGACATGGGAACCAAGTTCTGCGTAGTTCACCAACGGACAGCTCGTCCAAGGCGTCGAGAAGCGAGTGTTCGTCGAGCTTGGACAGCGCAGTTGGCCCTGGGTTGATGAGCTTCCCGTCGTCCTTTGGTCCGTCTGCACCTCGTCAAGCCGGGCGACGGGGGCGAGCCCTTTCGGCTTCGCCTTGGTCTTGAGGCCCGTCGCCATCGAGATCACGCTCGGCTCCACCAGGGTTAGCTCGGTCGACCAAGTCGGCCTCGAGCAGGAGCGGTCTCTTGATCTCGCCCTGGCGGAGGAAGTGATGTGAACCCGTTGGGTGAATTCCCGATCTTTCGATGAGAGGGCGTGGGATAACTCGATTGGTAGAGAGGCGGCGTTCGCGGCCCGACTACTGACCTTCCAAGGATCTTTGCGCCTTAGCAACCGATACACCACCTCCTATGGCTACCACGATCTTGTGGAGCGTGGCACCCCGGCCACTAGGGCACTCGTCCTGCAAGCAATCGAAGAACTAGCAAGAACAAGTAGAACAAGTACTGAATTACTAGATGTAATTGAAGGTTTCAAACTCAATCTCTAATAAGGTGGGGTTCCGAAGACAAGAAGACAGGCGGCTAATCCAGCACGCGTGCTTACAAACAAGTAGCGAGAGCTAAACTTGATCTAAACAAAACCCAAGTGTTCCTCGTGGCGGCTAAGGGGTATATGAACGTGGAAGGGTCGACCACATGGTTGTTGGGGTCGAGATCCAACCCTAGGACGCGTCCCTAATGGACCCAACTTGATACACGGCCCATTGGGCAAAAATATGGTGGCTCAGCACCCTGGACAGAAAAACCTCTCGGTAGTAATTTGACGATTGCGGTCGCCTCAGAACAGATATGGACATGAGTCCGGATTCATATGAAAATAGACTTCATCAGAAATCCTCGAAGTACTTGAACGCCCCAATCCGAGTCCATATGCGACCGTGGTTTCCGTCACAAGTTGGTCTTTGTCTTTGCGATCGAATCCACTGCGCGAATCCGTTTCCCTTTCGGTCCTCTCCTTGGTTCCTAAGCAAAACAAGAGTGCACACGTCTCCACGGTCTAAACATGATGGACATGAACTCAAGAGTGAACTCACCTGATGATTAAGTTGACGAGCACGGGCACGAGTAATAGGATTAGTAACAAGTGGCACTTGTGTAGGCGTGGATGTATCTTGTGTAGGCATGGATGTATCGTTGGTATTGATGTCCTCATCAGGAATAAGATGCCGCGCGCTGCTGCGATCGGCGCGCTACGTGCTAGATCTCCCCAGGCATTCCACCCGATCGATACGACCTAGGGGTTTCCACATCGGGGACCTGGTCTTAAGGCGAATCCAGGACCGGTCCAACACCAACAAACTATCCCCGCTGTGGGAAGGCCCCTACAGAGTCGTCTCAGCATGTCGCGCGGAGCTTACCGTCTAGCGACCCCCGATGGCAGGGAGCTCACAAACTCGTGGAATGTAGACCAACTCTGGAGGTTTTATACCTGATGTTCCCCCTCCTTCTGTTTTGCGATAAGATGCTTTTCCTTATCATGCTTGTCTCTTGTATCATGGGCAACGTGACCTGGGCCGTGGCCCGGACACTTACCTCCGGGGGTCGAACACGCAGTAAGCCGATTCTCATCGCGGTAAGCCGGCTATCCCCCCGTCGCAGGATCCATCCCGGCGGTCACGCCCGTGGGCTCGCCGGCCTCGAGATACTCGATTCTCGTCCCTCAAGCCCCTCTCTCAAGCTAGCACGGCGGTCCCGTGGTTTGCCCTCG